>JANUYF010000009.1:21822500-22422500 GCA_026167975.1 Phrynosoma blainvillii
TGTGAAAGAAGATTCTGAGAATGTCCTTATCTTACAGAAAAAGTTCACTAAAAGGTGGCAAAGGCTTACTTGTTATTAGCAGGTCTACAGATATGGCATTCATGTGACAGCAGGTCTAGTCCTTCTCTACAAGTAGGGATGGCACATTGGGTTTATGGTGCAGGCATTTCTCTAGCCTTTGATGTTGTGCTGCATATTAGTCCTGCATTTGGAGACCAGATATCTGAAAGAGCAAGTTGTGTGTAAGCATCTGTTCCTGTACAGGTACTCCATTACCTGCACAGTATAGAGCTTGTGTATGCTCATGTGTAGCCACACCTTTATAGAAAGCTGTAATCAATACACAGATTCAAAGACCTAGCCATGTTAGTCTGGAAAATCAGTATGCAAAGGGATCTTGAAGAACCTTTGAGACTAACTGAACAAAAGAAGTTGGTAGCATGAGCTGTCGTAGACTTGGGCCTACTTCAAAGGCTACAGTAGAGAAGGATTTACCATTCCGTACCAATGCAATTGATCCCACTGTATTATAACAGCCAGATAGGGCAAGGATCAATCTTAATATGTGCTGGGACAGATCAATTCAATCATATTTTCCACATCATCAGGATGCAATAATTGAAAGTGATCTCCAAATTTCTTAGAAGGAAGATGGTCAGGAGCCAATTGAAGCAGTACAGAATCCAATCCCCACCCACTGAAATTATGTAGGAGCACCCTCGCCATGGTTTAACGTTGTACCAACACTGTATTTCAAAGCCAGAGGAGGTTTAGTTGTGACATAACATGCCCCCTCCCTTCCTTTCCCACCTCTCTGTTCTTTTTTTGGGGGAAGGGTCTTTTGGAGACCCAGCACGGTGTAGTGGTTTGAGTGTTGGACTAAGACCCTAGAGACCAGGGTTTGAATCCTGCTCAGCAATAGAAAACCACTTGGTGATCTTGGATAAGTCACCCACTCTCATTTTCAGAGTAAGACAAAGGTAAAACATCCTCTGAGCAAATCTTGTCAAGAAAGCCCCATGATAGGTTTGCCTTATGGTTGCCATAAGTTATACATGACTTGAATGCACAAAGCAGGAAAAATAACAACTTCTGCTGACATATCTTAACCAACAGAGCAGTTCTGCCAGAAAAGAGTTCTGTTGAGAGACCCCTGAGATCAGTTGGCAGAAGAGTATTCTGCTGGAAGGAGTTTTCTGCATGCAGAAGAAGTTTGTACCTAATCCTAACCCCTTAGAGCTAGTGCATCTTTGAGTCAGAACTGCTCTGTCAGTGATCAGGTCTAGTATGTAATGCCAGTGTGTGGGGTTAACTACCAGTTTGGAAGATACTTGACATTTGTGCAGGCCCAGCTTATAGAGGGGACAGTCTCATGCACAGCTTCCCAGAGGGAGAGTGGGAGAAAGAAAGGAACAAGAGTTAACTAAATGAACCCATTCTCTCCTAACAGTTAGGTGGTGTTTCCAAAGTGTGTCTATTAATTCAGATTGGTTTTTAAGAGTTGCTCAAATTTCAGTAGATGCTCTGCAGCATTTCTTGAAGCAAGAGCAGACTACACTAATGCCATTGCCTTCAAGTGATTAAACACTGTGACAGAGCATTTTCACATTCTAATTAGCAAAGTACAGCATCTATGCGGCAGAGTTTATAGTTATCATCTAGCACAAGAAATTTCCAACTAAGAGAAGGAAGGTATCATTGTTAATTCAGCATCCCCATTCATAACTCTTTTCTGAATTTGACCTGGTCACAGTGTTGAACATTGATTATCCATACAGCTTGGGTCCAGGTTATTTGAAGGAGAGGAAGGCCACATGCGATAGATGGATGACAGAGGGTCTTGGAGATGTCTCATCCATAGGGTTGCCATGAGTCGAGATTGACTCGAGGGCAGTTAACAACAGCAACAACAATTAAATACTTTTTATGAGCCCATGAGAGCTCTAAGATCATCTGGAGAAAGCCTTCTCTGTGTCCCACCACCCTCTCAGGTTCATTTGTTGGAACAAGAGAGAGGGTCTTCACAGTGGCTGATCCTGGATTTTGGAACTTACTCTCTAGAGACGTGCCAGGGGCCATCCTTGCTCTTCTTCCCACAGCATGTCTAAACACTTCTGTGGCACCAGACTTTCACAAACTAACTAGGATTGGGTTTTTAATGCTGTGCGGTTCTGTTTTAAAGGTCAGCAACATGCCCCCTCCCTTCCTTTCCCACCTCTCTTTTAATGTATTTTAATATTTTTAATGCTTAGTGTTTTAACTTAATAAATGGTTTAATTGTTTTTTTAAAAATCTTAAATTTATATTTTGATTAATGTTTTGTATTGTTTTAATTTATATTGTTTTAAATATCTTGTTAGATGCCTAGTCCCATTATCAGGAAAAAGGCAGGATATAAAATAATAATAATAATAATAATAATAATAATAATAATAATCAGATTGTGCACAAGTCATCATAGGCTACAATCTCAGGGATGAGCAACTTTGGGTCTATTAAATTAGTGATCTGGGGGGACCAGCAATTATTTTCTTCCAATGTGTCAGGGACCAGCACTAAATTTATGCCCTTTAGCTACAATTGTTTCTTATTTTCCTGGACACTCACTAGGAGTCAGTGGCTAATTAAATATGGAATAGATGGTAACACTGTCAGATTGATCCATAATTGGTTGGAAAACTGAGCCGTCATTAATGGCTGCACTTCAGACTGCAAGGAGGTCTCAAGTGAAGTACTTCAGGGTTCTGTCCTACAGCCATTACTCTTCAACATTTTTATCAGTAACTTAGATGATGAGGTGGAGGGAATCCTTATCAAGTTTGTGGCTGACATAAAACTGGGAGGGGTGGCTAACCCATTGGAAGATAGGAATCAAATTCAAAAGGATTTAGATAAACTAGAAAATTGGGCAGAATTAATAAAATGAAATTCAATAGAGATAAATGCAAAATCCTACAAATGCACTGGTATAGAATGGAGGATACATGGCTCCACAGCACTATATGCAAAATGAACCTTGGGATTATTGTTCATCATAAACTGAATATGAGCCAGCAGTGTGATGATGATGCAAAGAACATGAATGCTTTTTTACCCTGCATTAATAGAACATTGTTTCCAAGTCAAGGGAAATGATAGTCTCAGTATATTGTGTGCTTGTCACAACTCGTCCAGAGTATTGTGTTAAGTTATGGGTGCCTCATTTACTAGTAAAGTGAATATAGACAAAATGGAGCAGGGTGAGAGAATAGCAACAAGGATACTAAGTCATATGGAGAACAAGACTTATGATTGAAAGGTTGAGGGAGCCGAGCATGTTCAGCTTGGTGAAGAGAAGACTAAGGGTTACATGACTGCACTCTTTAAATATCTCAAGGGTTGTCACAGAGAGGAGGATGTAAGTTTGTTTTCTGCTGCTCCAGTCCTCGGGCAGGACCACATCTAATCGTTTGAAGTTACATGAGAGTAGATTTCAATTGAACATTAGAAGGAACTCCTTTGCAGTAAAGTGATTCAGCAGTGGAACCAATTCCCTAGAGAGGTGGTGGGATCTCCTTCTCTGGACATCTTCAAAAAGAGGCTGGACAACTACCTACTTGGGATGCTTCAGTGGAAGAACCGGCACTGAACAGGAAGTTGGTATCAATGGCCCATGATGCCCCTTCCAACTCTATGATTCTATGACACAAGGATAAGCATTGGTCCAGGGATTACTGTATTATGTCAGACTATAACTACTATTATCCATCACATCTGACGATGTCTAGAGTTGATGGGAGTAGCATGTCAATCAATGGCATAGCTATAGCAGGAGCAAAATGAGGGCATTGTCCCCAATAAGAATTCTGCCTCCCATTAAAGTTTCCTTCAGTTCCTCCTTTTTTTAGCAGTGCAGTAAAACTTCAGTAAAAGCATTTTGAAATACAGTTTAAGGAGAGACAAAATGATGGAGGTAATGTGAATGAAACACATTAAATATAGGAGTGCTAGGTATGATTGATTGTCAGTGTCACTCTCTGCAGAGCTAGAAATTGTGGGACTAAAGGATCACTTCAGTCAGGGACAGAATTCTTATTTGAGAGACAATGGGCCTCTACAGACTGGTCCAAAGGGCCGGCCTGGAGGCAGAGATGGGGAGGGGCAGCCGCACACCAGCTGCCCCAACCCCACATCGAAGACTTCCTGATGCCGTGTGCCATTACACATGGCGCACAGCATCAGGACATCCTTCTGGTGCAGCGTTTTGACACCCTGCACTGGAAGGGGTGCTAAAGAGCCATGTGCAGGCTCTTAGGGTACCTTTTTGCCACTCTTTTCTGGGTGGCAAAAGGGAAGATCGGGGCTGTGTGGTCTAGCAGCCTCAGCCCCGATCCGCTGCTTCCCAGGGCAGCTCTCCGCCACCCCTTTGGGCCCGTCTGCAGAGGCCCAAAGTCCTCATTTTGCTCACCCCATGAGTCTAACTATATTTGAAGGGCTGTATGTTGTCCTAATGAGGAAGAAGCAAAGAAAGGCTCACTGATACCAGAACCTCTGACATGCTGAAAGCACTGTTTGGCAGAAGGTCAGAAGATCTGAGTTTTGGCTCTTCTTACCCACTAATTTTATATTTTATTTTATTTATTTTTTGTTAACTGCCCTCAAGTCAGCCTTGACCCATGGCAATTCTGTGAGTGAGACATCTCAATTCCTTCCTATCCTCAACTGACCTGCTTAGATCCTGCAGGCTCAGTCCCATGGCCTCCTTGATTGAATCTACCCATCTGGCATGTGGTCTTCTTCTCTTTCTGCTTCCCTCTACCTTGCCTAGTATTATACTCTTTTCTAATGAGCTGTGCTTTCTCATGATATGGCCAAAGTACAACAGCCTGAGCTTTGTCATCTTTGCTTCCAGGGAGAGTTCAAGTTTGAGTTCAAGTTTGATCTATGACCCATTTGTTTGTCTTTTGGCTGTCCACAGTATCCTCAGCAAGCTTCTCCGGCATCTCATCTCAAATGAATTGGTTTTCTTTCTGTTGGCTTTCTTCAGCTCTCACATCCATACATGGTGATGAGGAACATAATGGTGTGGATTATTCTAATTTTAGTGCTCAGTTGTATATCTGTACACTTTAGAATCTTGCCGAGTTCCTTTATTCCCACTAATATACTCCCCCCCCCAAAAAAAATCTTCCCATTCCAAACAGTGAGAGACCATATGGTTATGTGCACTGTGAGGCACATCTACATTTCTTATGCCATGCTTAGAGTCAAGGCTGTGAAAGCAGATCTTCTTCTTCCTTCCCACTACCACAACCCACACACACCTGTTTTTGCACCTTGAAGTTGGCTTTTTTTACCTAAGGAAAAGGGGCTTCAGTGAAACCTCCACAGTAGCTGGCAGAGGGCAGAAGGAGGATCTTCTTCACAGTTGGAACTTTGTCAAACATCTTAGCATTGTATTAGACAAATGAAATGCCTTTCCATTGTACCTCCTGAATTGTCCCCTGCTAAAGCAAACTTCCAGTACTAATTTTTTGACCAAAAGCCAAGTGCTTGGGTTTGGAGCAGGTTGCTCTTTCGAAGCACTCTGTCTCCCTCACTCTCTTCTCGGAGACTGATTGATCCATCTGTCTGCCTGAAGAGCCACAAAACAAAATAGGTGCTAAGTGGGAGTCCATGGGCATTAGGCAGAATGAATGTCCTGTAGTTTAATTGAATGATCTGTTGAATGAAATATGAAGATTGTATTAATGCAATGTACTGTGCAATGATTAAGGGCTTGCTGGTTTTATTGGCATATTATAATCACAAGATACTGATTCAATGGGGACAAAGACACATGCTCATTTTGGCAGGGCATGTTATTTCCTCTTTTCACTGATTTGTTCTGTTTAATATCACCTAAAGGATCTCTTCCTGGCCTACATTTCAAATTAAAAATGAATTTCCATTCTGTTTGTTAATAGGTGTGAAGGGGCACAAACAGAAAGACAGAGAGCCTGAATGAGAATTATCTATGCAAGCCAGAAAGAGAGAGAGAAGATGAGACCAAAGTGCCTATTGTCCATACCATTTGGTATATTAAACATAAGTAAAACAATTCACAAGCTTACTTGTTGGATAAATAAGTGGGAGTCCACTTCTGGTTAAACACAATTTAAATTTGGAGCTTGACTTGGTCAATTGTGAATCCAATTGCAAGTAGAGATGCCAAGTGAAATAAGGGATTGAGTCTGTCCTTTTAATGGTTGTATAGAAGAAGGAATTTTAGAAGCAACACTTGTTGAAAATAATAATAATAATAATAATAATAATAATAATAATTCTTACCTGCCTCTCCCCAAGACTCAAGGCAGGGTACAACATAGATTGAAACATATAAAACCATATTAGCACATTTTAAGTTAAAACACATAAATGTAAGATACATTAAAATTATCCAATACAAAATTAAGAATATGCCAATTTAAAATTCATTGTTTAAAATCAGCTGGGTAAGCCTTCTGGAAGAGATAAGTCTTTAATACTCTTAAATTCAAACAGCCTGTTTAGGTATCAAATCTCTCCCAGCAGGTCCACAGTCCAGGGCGGCCAACAAAAAGGTCTTCTGGGTGACAGTTGCCAGTCTAGTCTTGGCCAGTTGAAGTAAATGTCCCCCAGAGGACCTGAGTGTATGGGGCAAATTGTACAGGAGGAGGTATCTAGATGCAAGGGGTTTAGGGTTAAAGGTTAAAACCAACACATTGTATTTTGTCCAGAAACTAACTATATTGGTGTGTTATGCTCACTCCTAGATGTGCTAGCAAACAATCTGGAAGCCATATTTTGAACTAACTGAAGTTTACAAAGGTAGCCCAACATATCACACATTGCAAAAGTCAACCCTTGAGGTTACAAGTGTGTGCACTACCATCTTTAGGTCTTCCAGTTCTATGAAGGAACACAGAGTATTTTGGGCTTCAGTTCCCAGAAGCCTTCAGCCAGATGACCAATGGTCAGGGCTTCTGAAAGTTGAGCCCCCTCCCCCCCTTTTTTTTAAAGGTAAAGTTTGACCAGCCACTGCCTGACACTCTCCTAGAGCATTACACAAGGAGAATTGCAACTATTGGGCACACAAAAAATGGTGGAGAATGTTTGGAGAAAATTCTGTAAAGTGATCTTCCTTGTACAGTGGTGAGGGGAGACAGACATAAGAAACTAAAAATCTCAGAACATCTATCAGGAACATGAGAAATTTCATCTCATCTTTAGAAGGAATCAATGAGGCCATGTCTATTTGCCTTTGTGAGTCAGGTTGCAGAAGAAGTAACTATTATATTTCATAGTCTGATTCATCACATTTTCCTGCTCTTTTAAAATGTGGAGACTGGCCCTCTTTTCTTTGTCATACTGATATATAAGGGTTGTAAAATTTTAAAAGGGAAAAGAAAATGAGTGTGTGTGTGTGTGTGTGTGTGTGATGCTTTAAGAAGTTTGGATTCTGGAGGATGTAGAGTGAACACAGCTAAAGATGTTAAACATCAAGGAACTTTTCTAGGAGTGGAAAAGGAAGCTCAGTGAAGGATGAAGAAAGATCATTTAAGAACAGAATGAGAAATACTGCCACTGAAGAGGGTAAAATAATTCAAGCATTAAATGAATACTTAGATGTTTACCACAGAGATGACTCAAAATATGTCAGCTGATCTGGTCTGTGCATTTCTGTCCTGCAGGTAGAATTCAAGAGGAATCAAAAGGATTTAAGAGAAGGAGTGAGAAAGAAAGAGAAAGCAGCAGAAAGAAAGAATAAGATAGTTGCCATCTGATGGACTTAGATACTGTTGAAGAGCTTAAGTGCAACTGGTACAAATGAATAAACTGTGATACTGGGTGTACAAGTCATAATGTTCTGCTTATTTGAATTGAGCTACCAGTATGTTTAATTTATGAGACCCATTTTTAAGCACTGCAATGGTGACTTTGCATATCATATCCAGATTACAGCAAGTGACAACAAAAGCTGTTTGAACCTTTGAACTGCTCTGTCTTGACAAGAACACTCCCTCATATAATCCTATGGCCAATAGCTGTGTGGTGATGTATGAAAAAGCATGAATACATTTAAGCCAGTGTGCCAAATAGACCTCCTTTTCTTCTGTGAAAATGTTCATTCAGGTTGTGGTTCTGTATGTATTTACCTGGAGGTAAATCAACACAATATGGAGACTTCTGAAGAGACATAAATGGGATTGTGTTATTATTCGTTTTATATCTATCCATTTGTCCTAAAATATGTCATCATATAAAGACAAATCTGAATTTTGACACACTTTTAAAGTACTTGCAACTAGTAATACATGAGATGGCCTACTGTGGTACCATCTCATTTGCTATAAAAGGAATGAAGAACCTTTGGCCCTCCATATATAGTAGCCTACAACTCTCGTCCCAATCTACTCAGCAAGGCCAATAGTGAGAGATTGTGGGAGTTGTAGTCCAAAACATCTAGAGGGCCAAAAGTTCCCCACACCTATATTATACCATTTTGGCCTGGGTGTGCACACTCAGATGACTAAGGAAGCAGAAATCAATGAAATCGATTGATGCACATTGGATGTATGTTCTATGTTTTGGTCATTTTTTCAGATAACAATATTCTTTCACCCAAATTTTTAGTTTTACTTGGTAATGGAAACTAGGGGACATCTGTTAGGTCTCTACTCATAACCTATTTGCTAAACTTGCTATCCTGAATTCCTTTAAGGAGTTTCTTGGGATGGAACAGTATTTGAATTCTTGCGGTCTATATGGATCTCATTGTGGGCACACATACAAAAAATATTTCTGGCAAAGCTCAGATTCAAAGGGCAAAAAAATATTTGTTTTCTCATCAAAAGCTTTTTAAAGCAGAAGGTGTAAGCCTTCACACTGAAGATTATAATCACATTCACTATGAGTACATACTGGAAGTAACTAAGAATTCTAGTCATGTCTGTACTCGAAGGCACTGCAGAGGCTAAGATACCAGCCCTTGCTTTGTTTTTATCCCTGTGATGCCTTTACCATAGCTTCGAGTTCATCTGTTACAAGAGAGTTTTCTTTGCCTTTCCTTCCACCTGATGTTGCTTAGCTCTGAGAAAGAAGCCAATGGTTTTTTATCTGGGGAGGTTACAGATTTGGTGTCTGCAACTATCTCTATTACACCCTGCACTGCTGAACACCAAGATGCTTCTCTGCAGATCTTATTTTGCTTTTAAAAAGAACTTGCTTCATTTTAAACAAATTGCTCAAAAACCTCACTCGGTGTGGTTTTAAAGTGGATAGTATTTTATTGTCTTGTGAATGCAGTATACCACAACTGTTTGGAATAACAGAAACCATGAAGTGCGGATAAGAAACTACCATCTGCCCCACTAAACAGTTATTATATTTCCATCTGCTTGCATTGTGTGTGTGCATGAGTGAGTGTTAGTTAGAAAGCTCTAGGAACTGTTGGAGGGCAGGGACACCATTATAGGACAGTTATTCTTTTATGTGCAAAATATCTTCCAGTTAGACCACTGTGTTTTACAATGTACATACCAAGAACTGGCAACCAATTTTTCAGTTCGCTCTAGGTTTTTGCCACTAGTTACTGTAAAGATTGAAATATGCATCCACCTTTTGCATTTATATGTTCACCAGAATAAAGTGTAAGTTTGTCATGCAAGCTGGGTTTTAAAAAATGGTTTTCATGTAAACAATTTGTGGGGGGATCACTGAGTTGCTCTATTGTAGCATGGTTGCAGGACCTATATCCTCCCCATGCAACCTTTGGATTGTGGTGCAAAAAAAAAAAACTGTCTTGAATTGTTAACAAACAAATTAATATGCAGCCTTGCAGTTCTGGGATGTAAGATCACCTGCATTCCTTAGATGAATACAATAAGGATTAAACATCCAAAAGCAAGGAGCTTATCGCACCACTTTTTAAACTGGCTTACCTTTTCTGACTTAAATTTTAATCCTGACACTATCGCAGGGATTTTGCCACTGAATCCTCTGCCCAGGTCCATCCTGGGTCCATCCCCACTCCCAGGAGCACTCCAGCAGCCATTTTCGTAAGCCAGAAAACTCCCAGTTTAGAAAAGAGATGCGCTGAGCACTCCTGGGAATGGGGAGGGACCCAGGTGGCGGATTCAGTGGCAAAATCCCCGCAATAGTGTCAGGATGCCACCCGAATTAAAATTTAAGTTAGAAGAGGTAAACCAGTTTAAAAAGTGGTGTGTTAAGCTCACAATTCTGGGTTGATGGGATCTTGACATGTTTCCCACCATGAACCTTTCCCTTATGCTTGATGGCCCTCAGATCTCATTGATTTCCCTTCCACCACCAATGAAACTTATTCCCAGAACAGCTGTTATGTCTCTACTCATTTTTAAAAATTGCTTTAATCCAGGCCCAGATTCACTGCAGAACCACCCCTTCCCATGTGAAGACAGATTGTAGTTGAATTGAGCCTTTGGCCCTACATCATGAAAACAGGACAATGCAAGGGCAGTGGCAGAGAGAAATGTTGATTTGGCCCATGTAGATGTCCACTTGACAGGGGAATGGATACTGGTGGACTAATCTACCCAGGCCCAGAGTTTTCAGAGGTTGATGGACTGAGGTTGATTCTGTGGAGTCAAAGAGCAGGGCTGAATCTCTGTGTATTTGAGCATCTTTGTGCCGAGTTAAGGTCGCCACATTGTTTTTTCTGTGAGTTTTTTGTCCTCAGTTTTAACATCTATGTGGTAAGAGGTTACAACATGGCCTTCACCATGGTGAGAATAAATAGCTGTACTACTTGGATTTGGTCAGTGGACGTGAGGGTAAATTTTGCTTTAGATAAGGTTTTATGTTGTTATTTTTTGATAAATTTGCTCACATTCATAAATTTATTTATATTGGAGAGAAAGAACTTGAGGTTCAGGAAATTAAAATGCACAAGAGAGTGAAACTGAGAAATCTGCCATCCCAAGAAGAAGAGATCAAGCAAACAGTGCCAAAGAGAAGAGGCTGGAAATAGCGAAACTTTAAACTAGTTAAACATAACTAGTTATGTGCTAACTTGTTTCATGCTAAATGGTTTCAAAACCAAAGAGAATGAGCAAGTAAATCTCATTCTGTTAACAACAGACTTGATGGTTTTCAAAGAAGCGTCACCCTGACACTCTGGAGAGGTGGCGATTTTGCAGGGCCATCTTCAGGGCTGGCATAAGGGCTTCCCTGGACTCTGAGTTCCTGCTCAGAGTTCTCTGCTCCCCCAAAATCTCATAATGACACAGTGATTGTGAGATTTTTTGTGGGAACTGGGCAAATGTTGTGCCAGATCCCACAGGAAAGTCTCATGAGATCAGAAATCTCACTAGAGTTCAGAAGAGATTTTGCACACATGCTTACCAGCCATTAGTGGTTTTCCAAGAAGTAGCCATGTTAGTATCCTGCAAGCATAAAAAGGAGGAAGGGAAGGGGAGAGAAAAAAGGATTGTGAAGTGACAGTTAGTCTTAAAGTTGCTGCCACATTCCCTCCCTTCCCCCTTTTTAAACAGGTTGTTTGGAGTTGGACATGGGAAGCCTTGGTCTCCACATTAAAAACATTTGTTCCGGCACTAATCTTTGTAGACCACATTTCTAAGTAAGGGAAGTAGCGAATGCTGTTATTCAGGCGTGCAAATGTAGAACATTTTTCTGCATATATTCAGAGGCACTTAAAGTATTTATGATTAAGAACTCTCCGTCCCTTTGTACCTTCTTCTTATTGCAGGGAAATTACTATATGATTCCTTATTCACCTTTTCAAATCAAATTAGACATGGTGTTTGAAGAATGAGTGGGAATCACATATGCTGGTGGGAGTGTATGGAAGTGGAAAGAAGATGCAGATCAGCAGCAAAACTTAATTGAGCAGGTTGTTAAATGCAATCTTCCCCAGCCTGGCCATTTTGAGATGAATTGCACAACAATGTCACCATCCTTAGGCATTAATTAGATTGTAAGATCTGTAGATCAAGGCATCTAGGACATGCTAATCACAAAGAAGAATTCAATAACAAAATATGCCACTAGGGGGCAACAATAATAATCAAATTACCTTGCTCCATGAATCCCATGTTGCTTTAACAAGTATTTAATTAACAAACTAGTGAATGATAACAAAATGAATTAAATTCCACTTGCCCCAAAACTAACATCAAGAATATAATGTGGCCCATTTCCAATGATCAATATTAATTAATTTTTAAAGCTAACCTCCCCAGCTTGACTACAGAGGAGGTGGTTGACTCACTTACGGAGGCAGTCCCACTGAGAATGCATTGCAACTGCCCTGCCAATCCTGCATACAGCACTCAGAACATGGTTTAAAAAGCCATCAGTTTCCTGATATCCAATCTATTAAGAGAGCAAAGGATCCTCTATTTTTAATTTTACTTGCAATGAAAATGTAGAGTGGGGACATTGTTTGATATTTCTGTCTGTTAAACCCTATATGAAAATAAATACAAATGAATAGGGCTGGGCTGGTGTTTGGCTCTCTTTTTGTTCAAATAAGAACCATAAATCATCCCCAGTGCTGTGTTTCTTGCAATAAAGGCATTGTACCTACAAATCCTGCGTATTAATTTCTTTCCCTCTTCCAATATGCACATGTTTATCAGGACAACGACCTATCACTTCCCCCATTTCCTATACCACCCCCTTCCCTACATCACTCTATTAGGCACTGGATGGGAATGAAAAATTTATGCAAATGTGTCTTGCTCTATTGCCTCTCCAAGTGAAATCCTGCAGGCACCAAATCTCTTCCCCTGCACGCCTTCCAAAACATATGTATTTAAAAAAGTACTTATCTCCCCATACCATAAGTAAGCATGCTGTCTGGTAGATAAAACTTTTCTAAGAGGATTAGGAAATCTTTACATTTTTTGTTTCTGGCAAAGTAGAAGTGTCACCAAAGTTCATTACAAAGTTCTGCTGAACTGCGTCTTTTCTTTGCCCTACAACCTTTGATTGCCCTGGGTTTGTCTTACACAGATGCTCATCTCTGACCATTTGAAAATGCCTTAAACCAACCATTCTGTGGATGTTTTAGCCTTGTCTTTCACTACTCTCTAACTTCTCTTTTAGCCATTATTAACTCAGCTCTGCAACTTCAGATTACTTTTTTTTCCTTTTTACTGAAGATGCCAGAAATTGCTCTGGGATTTTTTGGCATGTGTCCTACCACATCCAGCATTGGCTGGATCCATCTTTACAGTAATTTAATGGCTTTTATTATTCCATTTTTGAAAAGTAATTTGCTAAATCCTTACCTTGACATACTAAAAAGTTGTGGATATATAAACAGAAACTCATTGCTTTAGAAGTGGATTGGTGACACATAAGTCTAGTGGGAAATTTTAATCCTAAATGGACACAATTCTTTCATGAAGGTGACCATGCACTTTTTACATGCTCAGAGGCTTTCAGTAAATTAATAGTAACTGGTACCAGCACAGCTCCAGAGAGATAGAAAAAAGATGCATTTCTGCACACAGTACATAGCAGAAATGTGAAACACTGTATGCACAAGATATCATGATGGCCACTAATTTAGCTTGCTTTCAACAGATAAATGGAAGAAAAAAATGGCTATATTTCTAAAATCAGAGCTACGCCACCTTGAAAAACAGTTGCTGGGGAACATGAGATGGAGGTCTCGGTTTCACTTATGTCCTACAAGTTGTAGGTTTCCCAGAGTCATCTAGCTGATGGGGAAAATGATTCAGGATACAATAGGCTGTTGATCTGCTTCTAGAGAGTTTATTTTGTGTACAAAAATCACTAGCAGTTATTGGGACATTTACAAACAGGCAGTTATACAAGAGCTTTTGACCCTCTGTATTATTGGAAAGAGCTCTTGCTTGCTCTCAGACTCAAACATAGAAAAGGTTTTCCCCCTCCTCCAGCAAGAAAGGAAGATACATGTCTGGCATTTTAACACGTGTGTGTGTGTGTGTGTGTGTGCGCTCTCTCACACCCACACATACACACACAAACATATGTTATCATCCAATGTTCTTCTAAAAAGGTACGGCCATTCAAGAAGACACCACAATTCAAGAACGTTGTTGACAAGCTGGAGTGTGTATAGAAGAGGGCAACCAAAATGGCAAAAGATCTGGAGACCATGTCCTATGAGGAATGGGTTAGGGAGCTGGGTATTTTTAGCCTGGGGAAGAGAAGGTTAAAAGGCAACACAATAGCCATGTTTAAATATGAGGGGATGTTATATTCAGGATGGAGCAAGCTTGTTTTCTGCTGCTCCAGAGAATAGGACCCAGAACAATGACTTCAAGCTACAGGAAAAGAGATTCCATCTTAACATTAAGAAGAACTTCCTGGCAGTAAGAGCTGCTTGACAATAGAAGACAGTAGAGTTTCTATCTTTGCAGGTTTTTAAACAGATACTTTGTGTATTCCTGCATGGCAGAAATGGGTTGAATTGGATGGCCCTTGGGGTCTCTTTCAACTTTATGATTCTACAATTCAATTTTTTGAGCCAAAATGGCCAGGAACAAAAAAAAAGTCACTGACCTGCCAGTTTTCTTTTCAAATTCCCCCCTTCCCACTGTCTTATTTCAGTTGAAACCCATGACCAGTGTGTTGTACAGTTGAATTATACTTGCAATTCTGTGCACCCCTGGGAGCTCCGGTTCAGTGCCATGGCCACCAAACACTGTGCCCACAATCCTGCTTTTTGTCACTCCCAAAAATAGCTGACAAATGCTGCTCCTTTTTGGAGCAACAAAAAGCTGCCCTTAGAGCCGCAGCCATGACTCTTTTGTGCCCCTTTGG
Source organism: Phrynosoma blainvillii (assembly GCA_026167975.1). Classification (NCBI taxonomy): domain Eukaryota; kingdom Metazoa; phylum Chordata; class Lepidosauria; order Squamata; family Phrynosomatidae; genus Phrynosoma; species Phrynosoma blainvillii. The sequence goes on from JANUYF010000009.1 coordinate 21,837,318, forward strand.
CACAGCGTGTGTGCACGCTGTGCCATCAGGGCACTCTGATGCCATACGCTATGTGATCAGGTGCGTGGTGTGACAGTAACATCAGGGTGGAGTTGGGGTGACCAGCATGTGGTCACCCTGCCCCAATTCCACCCCCAGGCCAGCCCTTTAGACTGGTCTGCATCAACTCTCAGTTTGGTCATCTTAGCTTCCAGGAAGGTTTCCAGCTTGATCTCCTCTAAGACCCATTGGTTTGTCCTTTTGGCTGTCCATGGGATCCTCAGCACTCATCTCCAGTACCACATTCTCTCAAATGCATTGATTTTCTTCCTGTCATCTTTCTTAACTGTCCAGCTCTCACATCCATACATGGTAATAGGGAATACAATGGCTTGTATGATTCTAACTTTTGTGCTGAGTTGTATATCTTTGCATATTAGAATCTTTTCTAGTTCTTTCATAGCCACCCTCCCCATTCTTAGTCATCTTCTGATTTCCTGACTGCAGTTCCTGTTTGATCCCAGGTATGGGAATTCTTTTTCTATTTCTTCATTGTCGAGGTTGAACTTGTGAAGATCCTCAGTAGTCATCATTTTTGTTTTCTATATGTTCAACATTAATCCTGCCTTTGCACTTTCTTCTTTGATCTTCCTTATCAGGAAATGATACAAGAAGGTTTGCAAATAGGAGATTGAATTGTATTGATAGACTTGAAGGAAGCCTATCTTCATACCCCAATGGATCCATCAAACAAAAGATATCTGAGCTTTCAATATCAGGGGCAACATTATCAATTCAAAGCTCTTCTGTTTGAGTTAGCTTTGGCTCCTAGTTTTCATGAAGATATTAATACCAAGTGGAACAGTCCCTTGGAGTGTGGTGGAGTCTCCTTCTTTGGAGGTTTTTAAACAGAGGCCAGATGGCCATCTGTCAGGGATGATTTCATTTTGAGTTCCTGCATGGCAGGGGGTTGGACTGGATGGCCCTTGTGGTCTCTTCCAACTCTATGATTCTATATGTTCCAAGTCGGTAAGGTTTTCTGCTAGTACTATGGTGTCATCTGCATATCTTAGATTGTTGATATTCCCTACTCTTATTTTCACTCCTCCTCCTTCTGTGTCCAAGCCTGCTTTTCTTATAATATATTCTGCATACAGGTTGAACAGATAGTGTGAAAGGATGCAGCCTTGTCTGACCCCTTTGGCAATTGGGAACCATTCTATTTCTTTGTCTTCTGTTCTGACAGTAGCCTCTTGCCTGAGTGCAGATTCCTCATCAGGACTATCAGATGTATTGACACTCCCATGTCTTTAAGGGCATTCCACAGCCTTTCATGATCCATGCATTCCAGGGGAGAGTCTGCTGTATCGAATAAAGACACACATACAGTTTTGGGATGAAAATGGCCACAACTATTTATTGATTATACTGCAGTTAGTTGGCATGCACATGGGATTGGATCCAGGCATCTGCCAGCCTGTCTGTTGCCCATTGAGACCAACCTCTAAGCCTCCCCTTGTGGTGTAGTGCCAGAAATCCATAAGCCCCTGCCTGAGCCAGCCATTTCCACTGCTCGTGTCCCATAATGGGACCCTTGTCCATAACCTTTCAATCTGTATTGAAACCTTCCCAGATCCCAAGCCCATGCCTTACCCCACATAGTTGTGACAGAGGCATGCAGAAACATGAAGTACAACCAGCAGCAACAAGGAATAAAGGGTGAGAGGGTGGACTGGATCTCATGGAGAACTGACCACAACTGGTGGAACACATGACAATATATGCCACTCTGCCTGACCAGAAGGAAGACTGCAAAGTTTGCAGCCAGCTCCTCATTGACTGCCCATCTGACCAGCTCTACCTTCCCTGTGACTGCAGAGCCCTCTGAGAAGAAGACTCCTTGGTCCATGGCCATGAGGGGTCACCTGGCAGTACCTCTGTACGCTGGACCACAACTTTGGCTCCCATTTCTGAACATCCTAGTACAGAAGAAATTCAGAATGATCACAGTACAATTTGGCTGAAGCCTCTTTCTTCGAAGTGCCTACAAGTCATTTCTGATTTATGGTGATCCTAAGGTGAACCTATCATGGGGTTTTCTTGGCAGAATTTGTTCAAAAGGGGATTCCCCTTTCAACACTGAAGAAAGTGCAGGGCTGGCCCTACCGTAAAGAAAAGTATCCATCTTCATGCAGCAGATTTTACATGTCATTATGAAAGGTCAGCACACTGTTAATCATTGTGTTTTTATAGTCAGTGACAGGAGAGTTATCTGTGGAGTTATCTGTTTCACATGCCACAATAATTTAGCTGGTCTGAGAAAGTATATGTACTTTGACTTGGGTCCAAGTTGTAGCTGTGATTCAGGCAACAAAACATCTCTGCCCTTCCCTAGTGAGGATGGGAAAGAACAACAAGCAAGCCAGTAGGATACCAAAGGTGAGAAGCAACAGCAGTAAAAGGCAAGAGGCCTCTTTCACAGTAGGCTCACAGCAGAGGTGTAGGACTTGGCAGGAGCCCAAGAAAGGAAATAATGAAGGAGCTTATCGCTTGCCAAATTAAGCCAGCTTAGGGGGGTTGCAGACTGCCAGAAATAGTGCAAATTGAGTCCACTTTTAAGGTTAGGGTTAGTGCTAGGGATTCATGGGAATTTTTTTTTCCTGAGACATTGAACCTTCTCTGTCAGAGAGCTCTGGTGCCACAATAAAATACAGTTCCCATGATTCCCTAACCCTAACCCTAAAAGTGGATTCAATTTGCACTATTTCTGGCAGTCTGCAACCCCCCCTTACTTCTTCTGGCTTCAATCCTGGATCTGGGACAACCCTAAATGTTATCAGACATAAATTGCCACTGATTTAGCCTCAGTGTCACCAGCTGATATTACAGTTGCCAATATGTAGAAGATACTCAACTTGGGGAAGGTCTCCTTTAGGTAGAGCCTAAAGGTGCGCCCTAACTTTCCATATGCCCTTCTAGCCTTCAAATATGTAAGCTGAATACATACACAAAGCTTTCTGTGTGAAAAGATCTCCCCCTGCCTGGCTCCCTATTCATTTCAGAACCTGATGCCTTCCTGTTTTGCTTTTCCTCAGCAGATACCCAGCCATGCTAACCTCTGCCCATTGTGGGCAACAAGGAAACACCACTTTCCTGGTACATTGCTATTCACCTGACCTGGCTGCCTTTGACTCAGTGGGTTGTGTGGGCCGAAAGTATTACCATCTTTCTTTCCCAACTGATGTAAAGCCCAGCCAAAACACTGCTGATCTGAAATGAAGGTGAACTTTTTTTCCCCAAGGTATGGATTTGTTGTACATATTTCTAATCAGGTCTTGAATACCAGCTTGCTCAATCAACACTGGGTGAAACCATTAATTTTGTACAGCTAATCCCCCAAAGAATCAGTTGGATTCAGTGAAAAGGTTTTTGTTTTGTTTTTTAAAAAAAAGACTTCAAAGGATCCTTAGCAAACCTGGGCTGAGCGCCAAGTCTGTAATAAAAACCAAAGCCAGATTATTTTTCTCATAGTTGCAGGTTTCATAATAAGAGTTTCATAAAGCTCTACTATCAAAGGTGAAGTACAAATTATAAAATTGCTACCTTATTAAGTGTTTAATTTAAATTTATAACCTTCATAAAAGGTAGCAGGAGTTGAACATGGATTCAGATGGATCAAGCCTGATTGTTTTCCTGTATTAGCAAATTTGTGTGAGTAATGTGATATGACTAAGAACTTTATCACATGGGGTAAAAAAGCCAGCTTACCTTTCCCGAATTGAATTCTGGGTACTATCATATGTAAATTGCCGCAGAATCTGCCGGCTGAATCCAGCCTGGATGTAGCCCAAGTCCCAGGCGTGCTCAGCCAGCCCTTTTTCAAAGTTGGGAGTTTTCTGACTTTAAAAAAAATGGTTGCCAAAGCACTGCAGGGACCCAGGCTGCATCTGGGCTGTATTCAGCTGGCGGATTCAGTGGTGATTTACATATGATAGTACCCAGATGCAGCCTGAATTAGAATTCAATTCAGGAGAGGTAAGCCAGCTTTTTTGCCCCATACAAAAAGGTCCTAAATGTGATCCTAATTGTATCACTTGCTGTGGTCCCATTACCCTCCAAAACTGCTAACAACATAGTGAAGTGCACCTAAAAATGTCCTTCAAACATAGCTTTTTGAAAATGACTAGAAACTGTTCCTCATTACACTCATTACTACAAGCTGTTATTTGCCATACTATAGCTTTTAAACACAATGTTCTTTTTGAAATGTGACTTCTCTGTGTGACCTTGAAAAAGTCACTTGGAATTATTACTTTAAATATCAGATTTCCATTCTCTCCACAATGGACAATTAATTTTTATCAAGGCATCCCTCAATGGTAAAAATAGAACTAAAACCAGAATGATTTCTCTGTGCATAACAGTAATTATTATTGTTGTTGTTTTGTGCCTTCAAATGATTTCTGACTTTTAGCATCCATAAGGCAAACCTGTCATGGGGCTTTGGGAGGCTGAGAGTATGTGACTCACCCAAGGTCACCCAGTGGATTTCCACACCTGAGCAGGGAATCAAATCCTAGTTTCCAGAGTCATAGAATGCATTTACATTGTCAAAATAATGCAGTTTGACACCACTGCCATGGCGCCATCCTACAGTATCTTGGAAATCTGTAGTTTTGTGAAGCACCAGCACTCTTTGGCTTGTTGTTGTTAACTGCCTTCACTTCAATCTTGACCCATGGTGACCCTCTGGATGAGACATCTGCAAGTCCCCTCTGTCCTCTGCTCTGCCCAACTCCTGCAAATTCATATTCGCGGTCTCTCTAATAAAATCCATCTTGCATGTGGTCTTCCTGTCTTTCTACTTCCCTCCGCCTTTCCTAACATTATTATTTTTTCCAATGATTCATGCCTTCTCATGATGTGTCCAAAGTACGACAGTCTAAGAAGTTTATCACAAGACTTAAAAAAGCATCTTACCTCTGCCAAAGTCAATTCTATTTTGGGCTGCATCTGGATACTATCACAGGGATTTTGCTGCTGAATCCACAGCCTGAATACAACCCAGGTCCAGCCTGGGTCCCAGGGGCATTCTTTTCAAAATTGGGAGTTTTCCGACTTTAAAAAATGACCATCAGAGCGCTCCTGGGACCAGGGCTGGACCCAGGCTATATTCAGGTGACAAATTCAGTGTAGCCTGAATTAGAATTGAATTTGGCAGAGGTAGTGGGGCAATAAGCTAATAAATTTTGTCATCTTGGCTTCTAGGGAAATTTCTGGCTTGATCTGCTCTAGGACCCTTTTTTTTTTTTTTTTTTTTTTTTTTTTTTTTGTCTTCTTGGCTTCAATGGAATCCTCAGCACTCTTCTCCAGCACCACACTCAAATGTCCCAGCTCAAACCACTACAGCACACTGGCTTTTTTAAAATAGTAATGGGCTACTCTAATGAAATTCATTACTTTCAATTTGGGGTACATGGAAGAAGTACATTGGTATCAGCAATGTAGGATGCAAACTCAGACCTTACTTGCTGTAATCTAGTATCAAGTGTAAAAGGGGAAAAAATACTCTTCTGCCATCTGAAAGACAAGCAGGTTTTCTTTCAGCATAAGCTTTTGTTGAATGTAACCCACTTCTCCAGATGCATGCAGTGGAACCCCAGTAGACAAGAATTGCTACAAATGCAGAGTTGTCTACTAAGGCTATACTCCATCCATATGAAGTTGTGTGCTGTAGTCCCTAAAGGCTTATGCCGAAACAAGTTGGCTAGTCTTCAAGATATCATATCACCTCTCTGTTCCTTCTTTTTGTACTGAATTAGACTATCTTTCTGAAAATTGCTTTTATCTAGCAATGGCTGTTTCTGAATCCAACAGGTAACAATTTTACTTTAAATTTCCCCTTCTTTTCTTATTAAAAGAGTGCAAGTAAAGCTAAGTTGCAAAACTACTGTGGGTGGTAGATAAATACCTTTGTACCACATAATCCAGACTTATATCCAAAGTATGAATAAACAGCTCTGTAACAACAGCTTAGTGTTTTTTAAAAGAAAGAAAGAAAAATTAGCACATAGACAGGAGTGTGTGATGTTTTACTGACTGGGATGCTTGGGAAGGGAATGGTGATTTTCTCTAAAATTATCACAGCAGGAGGAAACATTCCTCCTGTGTTTTCTGTAATATGTGTGTTTTCAAAGGATGCTACTCTTCTATAAAAATAAATCCACATGATCTAGATATGTTTGCAGAAGTTATAAATCTACTTCCAGCATGGCAAACTGGTTTAAGTGTTGGACTACAACTTTGGGGACCAGGGTTTGATTCCCCACTTGGCCATAAAGCCCACTGGGTGATCTTGGGCAAGTCACAAGCTCTCAGCCTCAGGGGAAAGCAATAGCAAACCTCCTCTGAACAAATTTTCCCAAGAAAACTCAATGGTAAGTATTCTCTCCAAAAGTCAGAAATGACTTGAAGGCACACAACAATGTTTCTTCAATGTTGAAAACATTTCACATGTATTATCACAAATGTCATGAGTGCAATTTTGCAAAATTTGAGCCAATTTTATTTTGGCAAATAGAAGACTGAGACTGAAAGACAGGAGCATTTGACAAAAGAGCCCAGGCTGGATATTAAGATCAAGATAGTCCAAGGATCAATGCCATTGCAGGGAACCAGGAAAGAGCAAATCCAAAAAGGGCCAGTCCATGGGCAGTCCAAGGCATAAAACAACAGAGTTCAGTACAGTTTCCATCAGCCCTTCAGCATAGCCTGTGTGAGAGATTATGGGACATGCAGTCCAAAACCTTCTGAATGGCCACAGTTGTTCACCCTGTCCTGGTCCAGAGTGGAGACACAGGTAGAAATTTAGAAACCTGAGCTCCCAGAGTGATAGGTGCTCAGGCATAAGTCCTATTGAAAAGGAGGACCTTGCTCACAAGGAGCCCTTTATCTGTGCAGAAGCTTCCTCATCACAATTTACTTGTACATTGCCCAGGAAACATTGGTTATAGAGCTGCCTGAAGGTAAGAGAGGGAGATAGGTATTCTGGAGTTTGCTCTCCAAGATTTGAAGCAGGAATCCAACAAATGTGTCCAATTTTATTTCTCCTTCCCCTCCCCCCATTTTCCCACTCTTTAGTTTGTTTTGACCTAATTGCTATTTACATTTACCTATGTAAATGTGCTTAAAGTGAAAATTTGGTAAAATGTGATGTTTTTAAAGAAAAATTCGAAAGAGTGGAAAAATATTAAAAATCCAGCGACCTCTCCTTTCTCTTCGCACTGAGCTTTGCCCCCTTCACTCATTTTGTTCTGCTGAGCTTCAGGGTTTTAAGGGGATGCAGGTAAATGCTATATCCCATTTCTGCCAAATGTAGGGATCAGTGGTGTCACCACCACCCCTTAGAGCAGGCGTAGGCAACCTTTCCCCTTTAAGGGTCGAGGGACTTCAGCTCCCAGAAGCTATTGGCCAACATGGCTGAGGCTTCTGGGATCTGAAGTCCCTTGGCCCTTAAAGGGGAAAGGTTGCCTACCCCTGCTTTAGAGTATCACCTGGTGCAATACGCACTCCCTTCAGCCCCCTAGTGATGCCCTTGCAGAAAGCCTATGTTTTTCACCATCTTCCCAATGCTGATTTGCTAACTTTCAGTTAGAGGACAAGAAGGAAAAAAGAGGCTGGGCAGATATTAAAAGGGTTTGTTTTAAAAAAGAGCTTCAATGTCAGAGGCTTTGTTAAGTGAGGTATGACAGCATTATTATTACATATATTGTTTTCACTAATATATTTCTCTGATATATATATACATCTTGCATCCATTTTTTGATTGGAGAACATCACACTAAAAAATTGCAAGATCTGCAAAATCAGAATGAGAACTCTAGGGTTATTCCAACAGTGAAAATAATCCTGATAGAATGTGAGTTGACTTTTTGTTGTTCACATGCATTTCAAATGCACCCGAGTAAGTTGAGGGAGACACTGATAAAAAAAAAAAACCACTTAACCCAGGATAATCCATCTCAGAAGGTTTCCCTGAGTTCTCCTAAAAGATTCACATGTGAGAAGAACTGATGTAAATAAACCCAAGATAAACCAGGATAAACCTCTGCATGTCTTGAACATGTTTCGAATACATCCACATCATCGACTCCAGTGTGAGCAACAGAACTCACAGAGATGTGCATAAATGTGGTTCCAATAAAAAAATAATAGTGTGAACAACAAAATTGGAATGTGTGAGTGTGATTATTCACATATGGCCTTTGCAGACTGCTAGAAATAGTGCAAACTGAGTCCACTTTAAGGGTTAGGGTTAGGGTTAGGGTTAGGGAATCATGGGAACTGTATTTTATTGTGGCACTAGAGCTCTCTGACAGAGAAGTCTCAATGTCTCAGAGAGAAAAAAACAATTCCCATGATTCCCTAGCACTAACCCTAACCTTTAAAGTGGACTCAATTTGCACTATTTCCGGCAGTCTGCAAAGGCCCTTAGTCACACTAACAAAAATGTCTGAATAACCCATCAGTTTTGGTTTGAGGCACACTGATTTTTAAATAGTATGCACCCCATCCCTGGATTGAGGCAATTTACTTTCCAGGCATGGCATGCAAGATCCTTTAAGTTGAGATGTTTGGGATGTTCACACTCTACTAATAAACTACAGTCCTTGTATTAACAGACTGGACTGATAATGCAGTGCAGGGAAAAGTACTCATGAGTTGGAATTATCCCTCCGCTCTGTGTTTTTTTAGGGATCAAAAGAAAGGTTAAGCTGTGGGAAATCATCCTAAATCTTGTAAATACTGCTTCTGCTTAACGCATGTTCATTTTCTCCTCTGCCAAATGCAGCAGAAGGAACTTAAAATCCATCTATTAAACACAGCAAATAAATTTAACCAGGGTAACTACAGGCCTGCAATAATGCTGTGCCCTTTGCAAGGAAACATGTGGGACAGCAGGATGACATTTGTTTAGGAAGAGTGGTCTTCCAAGGGCATACAGGACTGGAAATAAAGCTACATCAAGCACTGAATGTTTCTCTAGGATAATACTCATATTATGGTTGTTTCTAGTACTTTGAAGGATTCCAACTGTTCTTTCTTTAGTCCTGACAACATCCCTGTCAAGTTGATCTGTATTACTATACCAATATTGAAGATGAGAGTGAAGAGCTGACAGGCTGCTGCCACACTACAGAATTAATGCAGTTTGATGCCACTCTAACTGTCATAGCTATATCCTATGGAATTCTGGGATTTGTAGTTTGTTGTGGCACCAGAGCTCTCTGGCAGACAAGGTTAACTATGAGGGGGATGCAGAGTGCCAGAAATAGTGCAAATTGAGTCCACTTTTAGGGTTAGGGCTAGGGTTAGGGAATCATGGGAACTGTATTTTATTGTGGCACCAGAGCTCTCTGACAGAGAAGGCTCAATGTCTCAGGGGGGAAAAACAATTCCCATGATTCCTTAGCACTAACCCTAACCCTAAAAGTGGACTCAATTTGCACTATTTCTGGCACTCTGCAACCCCTCTTTCTCACAAAACTACAAATCCCAGAATTCCATAGCATTGAGCCATGGCAATTAAAGCAGTGTCAAACTGCATTAATTCTGCAGTGTAGATGCAACCTGAGAGTTTATGTCTTGAATAAAGATATGAATAGGTGACTAGCCTCTCTGCTGTGGGATCTAATACTACACACAAGGCATGAGTATAGTTCAGTTGCAGAGACCCAGTTTTGCAGGCATAACGTACCTGGTTCCAGTATCAACGCTGTATTGAAACTACCTAAACAAAACTGTTTTGTTTTAACAAAAACATTTTAAATGTTTAAAAACAATTAAATAAGCTATCATATTAAAAACAGTAATTTAAAACAGTTAAAAAACAGTAAACATAGTAATGGTGACAATAAAAATACAGCACATTTCAAGTCAAAGACCTTTCTATTATTATTGTTATTATCATTTATTTATATAGCGCCATCAATTTGCATAGCGCTTTACAACAACCGAAAACAGCTGGTCCTGCCAGGGGTGTACAATCCAAAATACAGTTGCCCCTCCATTTTCGTGGGGGTCCATTCCAGACCCCTCCTCAAAATTGGAAAACCATAAATATTCAAGCACCATAGGCTTGAATGAAAGTGTGGCTGCTCCCCCCATTTTATCCCCCTCCGTTTGCTGCCTGCAAGTGGGCAAAAGACGCAGACTTTAAGTCCGCGGAAATGAAGAGACATGCTTATACAAATGCACAAAGGAAAGTATGGGATAACAAAATAAAACTTAAAAAAATTAATGGGTCTGCTTTAATTGGGACAAGTCCAATGGGTGTAGTAGTGTAGTTGTTTGAGCATTGAACTATGACTCTGGAGAGCAGGGTTCAAATCCCCACTTAGCCATGGAAATCCACTGGGTGACCTTGGGCAAATCACACTCTCTCAGCCTCAGAGCATGGCAATGACAAAACCCTAGTGAGAAACATGCCAAGAAAACCCCATGATAGATTTGCCTTAGGGTCATTATAAGTCGGTAACAAGTTGATGACACACAACAACAGCAACACCGTTATAAAAGAAATTATCTAGGTAAAATACATAAAAATAATGTAATATAAAACAACATTTCCATTACATCTTATCAAATATACATGATTATAAAACAACATTAACCTAAAATCCTAGTGTTTTAGAAAACAAGAGCTTTTTAAATCCAGATTTTAAAATAGCAAGGGATGGAGCAATGTGCAAATGTACAGGGAGAGGATTCTAAGAATATGGAGCAGTGAGTGAAAAAGGATGAAGCTGAGCCAAAGAAGAGGAAACCCTTCGTTGGAGCCTAGAAGCCTAGAATTCCTAGAATGAAACAGTTGAGCAGACAAGGCTGAAAGGTGTGGGGGAGCTGGGTTGTGTAATATTGTAAACATTAAAACAAGAAGCCTATACTGCATCCTAAAAGGAATGGGTTACTAAGGAAGAGTTATCAAAAGTGGGAGAACATGATCAAAATGACAGGCCAAAAAGATAATCTTAGCGGAAGAATGTTGAATGGAAATCAGGGGATTAAGATGGGACAGAGGAAACCCAGTCAAAGGAAGATTTCAATAACTGAGACAGGAATGACAGTTAAAAGCCATTATTATTATTATTATTATTATTGCCTGTAATGGTAAGAGTAAAGCCTCCAGGATCAGCAGTTCATAGTTTCAATAGCTTGTAAGACACCCCTGTGCTGTTTAACCTTTGAAAAACTGATTTTTGAAAAGCACAGGTGGACTTCTGCATACTTCTATTTTGTTGTTTTTTTTTGGGGGGGGGGTATTGTTGCCATTTGTGGAGGTCTATGCAGCCCCCAATAGATGCTAGAACCAAAAAAGACCCTGTTCTATATCAACTACAGTGGCTTGCAAAAGTATTATCACCCCCTCCCTTTTAGTTTCTTCACATTTTCTGTATTACAACATTAAACTGAAATGGATTGAATTGGCATTGTTACCACTTGACCTACATACATACTCAATGCTGCAAAGGTGCAAAATATTTTTTCTTATGGTACCGTAATTAAGGAAACAAAAATAAACTGGCACTTGTTGGTTGCATAAAGATCCACCACCTTTGGTATGAGATGCTGAAAAAACTTCCCTCTAGAAGTCCTATATAGAATTCAATGGAGTCCACCTTTGTGCAGTTCCAGTGCCAGATGATCCCAGATTAAATACATCTGTTCTTTGAAGACCCTAAACTTTGTTGGAGAGCATATCTTTTAAAAAAAAAAACTAGCATCACAAAGATCAAGGAGCTATCAAAATAAATCTGTGATAAAGTTGTTCAGAAGCATCAGTCAAGATTCCATTCTTTAAAAATATCACAAACAATGAATATTCCCTGGAGTACCATTAAATTCAATATTGCAGAATGGAAAGAATATGGCTCACTTTCAAATCCATCTAGAGAAGACTATCCACCAGAACTCAGGGACCGGTTAAGAAGGACATTAGTCAGAAAAGCAACCAGGAGACTAGTGGTGTCTCTGAGGCAGCAGTTGAGATCCACCACAGAGATGAGACAAACTGTCCATGAGACACTATCACCTGTACACTTTATAGTGCAGAAATTTGTGGAAGAGCAGCAATTAAAAAGGCATTGCTGAAATAAACCCACCACAAAGCCCATTTTGAAGTTTCAAAAAGGCATGTGGCAAAGCTACAGGGACACTTCCATCTGGTAAGACCAAAGCTGAACATTTTGTTCATTTTGCCACAAAAACACTCTTTGTGGCACAATACCAATAGAGTTCACTGCTCTGGGAACACCAAGGTGAACTATGGTGGTGGCAGCATTGTATTGTGGGAATGCTTTTCCTCAGCAGTGACTGAGAAAGTGGTCTGGATTAAGGGGGAAATTAATGAATACAGGGCAATTCCAGAGGAAAATCTGTTTCAGGCTGCATGGGTTCTGAGACTGGGATGGAGGTTCATCTTCCAACACTGCATGGCCCCAGCCACACAAAATAACAGTGGGGTGGTTGAAAAACAAGGAACTTAATGTCCTAAAATGGCCCACCTAGAACCCAGAACTCAGTCCAGTTGAGAATCTTTGGTAAGACTTGAACACCGATGTTCACCAATGGTCCCATCCAACCCAATAGAGCTGGAGTAATTTTTCCAAGAAGAATAGGGGGAAATTGTAGGATCCAGATGCACAAAGCTGATCAGAAATTCCCCAAGCAGTCTTGCAGGTGTGATTGCTGTCAGAGAAAATTGGACCAAGACAGAAAACTACTGGCTTGTGGTTTTAATGGGATGACTACAACCTTAATAATACATATATTTGACTTAGACATTTATATGTAATTTCCCTCTGGATACAATGCATAGGTGGCAGAGGACTCTGGGCTCCCTAGTTTTCATTGCCAGCACATGTCTGGGGCCTTACACAACAGGTGTCTAGTATCAAGTGGCAAAGTTTGCCATAATTTCTAATTCACAGATGGAGCAAAAATGGTCTTCCTGAGGAAAGGTTCATACATATGCCTTGAAGGGGGATAGAAGCACTGCCTATCCAGCAGAGGCTGCAGGTGATGTCATGGTTAGCATAGTTTTGGACAGAATTAATGGATGAGTTACTATATGCACCCTGCCACACCCATCTCAGTAATTTTAGTCCATGGGGTGTGGGCACCTGTAAACAAGGTCTGGATGTTATCATCATACTGATGCATTGAAGACCGGCTGTCTAGACTAGATCATTTTCACCCAGGTGGACAATTATGATGTGAGGTGGGGGTTCCGTGGGAGCCAATTGCATGAGGTGTGGAAGAAAAGCATCCCATTGGCCTTAATGCTCAATTCTGGCTAAGCGTGCTATCCTGGGAGTACAACTGTTCATGAGAAGACTGCATATCGCTCTACCCAGAAAACCAAGCTGTGACCCACTATCCAGACTGTAATAGGAGGACCTGTTTTAAAAGTTTGCAGCCATATTCTGGCCAACCTGAGTCTTTATATATGACCTGAAGTGCTAGAGCACCAGCATCCCATTTTGTGAATATTAGGCAATCCAGATGCTGCAACAGCAGTAGCAGCCCCTATATGGAAGGAATGGGTGGAAAAGTGGTGAGGTGGGAGCCCAATTGCTGAGATGGCTAACTTCAAAACAAAGCCATGCTGGTACTGAGTGAGAGGTAGGCAAGGGATATGTAAATGTGTCATGATGAGTAGTCTCTCATGGTCTGGACCAAGCACAGCTGCCCATGGTGTGGCCAAAATAATCACCTGTCCTTTCCTAGCTGTTCTGTCTTAGATCATCTAAAATTAATCCACATGCCATCCTGCTGATAAGGTAAATTGAAAATTAACAGGGAACATTGTGATATGTCTGGGAGTAGTTAACTGAATGATTCATACAGAATGCTAGGGTGAAGGTGGCCTTAGATAGTATGGCCTTATCATGTGATTAGCAGACACCAGGCAGGGCACCAAGAAGGTGTGGAAAGACAATATCTGAGGTGGAAATATGAGCATCTGGGGTGGTAGGTTCTCTCTTGCCCAGACATCCAGGACATGATGAATTCTGAAGTTGACCATAGGGTCCTGGATGCATACAACCTTAGAGTAAAAGGCCAGAGATGCTAGGAAATCTCTATTAGTTGCAGAAGTCAGGCTAGATTTCCAGAAGTGTACATATATCAGCACTTCCTCAGTTCCTGCAGGCAAATGGGACTCATTTTGAGCAACTTTTGGACCACTGCATTACTTTATCGTAACATATGGCCCTCCAGCTCTTGTATATTCCAACAGCCCCTAGCTATTGTAACCAATGCTGAGGAATGATGGGAGCTGCAGCTCAACAAAATCCAAATCTTAAAATAGCAACAGCAAGTACATTTCTATATTTAAAAAGCTATGCAGGGTCAGTCAGCCTAGATTAGTACTTGGATGGGAGACTGCCCAGCAATGCCAAATGCTGTAAGCTATATTGCAGAGGAAGGAACTGGCAAAACCACCTTTTAGCATTCCTTGCTTAGAAAACCCTATGAAATGCATGGGGTCACCATAAATTGATGGTTGATTTGCAGATGCATGTGCACACACACACACTTTGTAATCTCTGCAACCCTTGGAGGGGGTCCATTCCTACCCACAATCTCCATCACAGGCAAGTTGTGCAGCAGATGAGGCCTAAATAGGTCAACAACCCACAGGGTGACCTACACATGCTGAGGGTCTGGCTGTAAATTGCCGATCACCAAGTATGCATGCCTATACATAGGCCTGCTTGAGATCCTGCATAATCTCATGGGATTTGAAGTCTGCCTTCCTCCATGAAGGCATCAGAGGTGAGCCTTCTGTCAAGCAGCAACTCAGGAAGAGTGAATACATATGCAGCCAACAAGTGTTAATTTGTTTCTGTTTCCATACTTGTGGCCCCATGGAAATGTTTTACATATTTATAGAACTTAGTATCATATGTACATCAAGTGCTAACGATGAAAGTTAAATCTTTTTCACTTCTAGGTTGTAAAACAAGAAAAGGTGCAAAAGTCAAACTAGGGGTGAATAATTTGCAGTGCACTGTAAAGACAGCAGCAATATGCATGAAAAGCAATTACAGCACAGTGTAGTGAATATAAAGATCAAAGTGTGCAATGGCACTGATTACAATAATAATAGGGGGTGTGCCATTCAGTATGATCATTTTAAAGCTTTGGGGCAAAAGGAACATTGGTATTATTGAATATCAAAGTCAGGATTAGCCATGAAACTCTATTTCTGATTTCTATGTATGCCTGTGAATGCTAGACATTGAAAAAAAACTGATAAGAAAATAATAATCTCATTTGAAATGTGGTGCTCAGAGACTTCTGCAGATACCATGGAGTCCCAAAAAGACAAATAATGAGTCTTAGAGCAAATCAAGCCTAAACTCTTCCTAGAAGCCAAGATGACTAAACTGAGAGTATTGTACTTTGGACACATTATGAGAAAATATGCTTCACAAGAAAAACAATAATACTTGGCAAGGCAGAAGGCAGTAGGAAAAGAGGAAGACTACACTACAGATGGATAGTCTTCATCAAGGAAGCCATGACTCTGAGGGGCTTTACAGATGGCAACTGCACGCCACAGCCCCAATCTGGCACTTTGCCACTCCAAAAAGAGCTAGCAAATGCCGCTCCTTTTTGGAGCAGCAAAAAGTCCACCTTGCCACCACCACTGTGGATTTTCTGTGCTCCTTTGGCAAAGCGTATCTGTTTACTGCACCAAGGGAGCACCCTGACGCTGCGTACCATGTGGTGGGGCACGCAGCATGACGATGGCATCAGGGTGGAGTTGGGGAGGCTGGCATACAGTCGCTACACCCCGACTCCACCTGCCAGGCCAGCCCTTTTGGCCAGTCTGTACAGGCCCTGAGTCTGTGAGACTAGAGTAGAGCTATTGATAAAGGTGATTTAGAGATCTCCTCATTCATAGGGTCACCTACATGGGGTGGGGGGTGGGAATTAGATTTTATTGTTGCATGTGTGTTTTATTGTTGTTAGCCGCCCCGGTTGATCTCAAAGGAGCGAGATATAAATACATTTTATTATTATTATTGTTATTATTATTATTATTATTATTATTATTAAGTTGACTTGACAGCAGTTAATAACAACAAACAATTAAGCAAACATGGAAGAGGTTTGTACAATGAAGAACAATGGTGACTGGGTGAACAATGTGCATTGGCCTTACTGTACCT
Source organism: Phrynosoma blainvillii (assembly GCA_026167975.1). Lineage (NCBI taxonomy): Eukaryota > Metazoa > Chordata > Lepidosauria > Squamata > Phrynosomatidae > Phrynosoma > Phrynosoma blainvillii. Next base: position 21,853,538 of record JANUYF010000009.1, read on the forward strand.
TACAATGGTGACTGGCCTTGAATAACCAACATTATTCATCCTTGAAAATTAAAAAAAGAAAATCCTAAACTACATAGTACTGTGAGCCATCCAATGAAATTAATTGCCCATACATTCTGAGGTAATACAGCACATTGTAAACATATTGAATTCTTTCTGCAAGAAAACATAGTGATAATTATAATGTCTTTAAAAAGGGATGAGAGGCAGGCATGGAGGGTAGTTCTAGCAATAGCTCTAAGCCTGGAGAGCTGGAAAAGGGGAAATTTATGTCCAGAGAGAGTAGGTTTGAGAGAGTTTTCTCCATTATGTTGCTTGAGCAGAGCAGTAACATGATATCAGCAGTGGTGGGCCATGGCTTCCATGTCAGTGAGGTGGGAAATTTGGTCTGGGGTTTAGCCAGAAAATCACAAGAACTGATTCAAGGTGCTGGATCTATTTGGAGGCTAGGGTTCAGCACTGTGGATAGTTCCTCAGAATGGATTCAACATGTTACTTTGGAGATTAATGTGAAACAACATTAGAAGTTGTGTTTTGTTTTGTTTCTGCAACAGTAGTATAAGTATATCATATACGACATGTCCATGGGGAAGCAGTTTTATGTAATGGAATCATCCTTGGGAGGTTAAGATTTTGCAGAGAGAGTTGGTAGGGTATTCAGAGACACCTGACAATACCACTGCAGCATTTATGACCCACATTTCCCATCCATGAATGACATGGTAGTAATGTATTTGGAATATGGAATATTTCCCAAACTACATTATCATACTATTAAAAAGTTGGTGTAATGACTCATGCTAATATGTTCACCATTTTAGATAATGTTAATATCTTTAAGCTTCTTCTGCTTCATTCTCTCATTTACTCCACATTTCAGTTTAACTGAGGAATTTCTAAAATGAGTCAGGAATATGTGACCCTCTGTTTGTTCAACTGCAACTCCTAAAACTCTACACCAATGGTCATGCTGGATAGAGCTTCTGGGAAGTGCAGTCCAACAACATTGGGACGGTGTAAAATCTCCCCTTTGTTTTTAAATAAATTTCAGGACTGAAATACAATGTACATATTTTGCTGCAGTTTTCATTTTTTTCTACAATTTCTTTTTCCACTGCATATTAACTCCCTTCTTCTCTTCCCCCTTGGAACCTTTGCCCTTTCCTGTATGTAGATGAGCCCTCTTTTGGGTTATGGAGAGGCTTGTAACTTATATGGGCTACAAGAAGAAAGCCTAAGATCTGTGATGCATGCATCTAAAAGATCAGTACAGTATGATCTGGAGAGACATTTGTAGAGTTCTGTGGACATGGTCTACTTTGAAAAATGTTCTGCTCAGTAGAATTCAAACACAGTAGCTGGCTAATACTCAGAGTGGAAGCATATGCTACATAATCACTGTTTAGCCCCATCAAAATGAAAGGGACAAATTAATTATGACTAACTTCAGTCACTTCCATTTTATCAGGAATGAGTGATTAACTTAGGCTGTATCTGCACTGCAGAATTAATGTAGTTTGGCACCACTTTAACTGCTATGGCTCAATGCTATGGAATTCTGGAATTTGTAGTTTTGTAAGTTATTTAGCCTTTGCTGGCAGAGAGCCCTGATGCCACAACAAACTACACATCCCAGGATTCCATAACACTGAGCCATAGCAGTTTAAATGGTGTCAACCTGCATTATTTCTACAGTGCAGATGCAGCCATAGTCTGGATCCAGCATGTGAGTGTGTGGGTGTGAGTGTTAGAGCCTGAAAAAGTAACTTTTTTGGAATACAACTCCGAGGACTCCCCAGCCAGTTAGAAGAATTCCCAAAACTGCAATCCAAAGAATAACTTTTCTGAGTTCTGGTGTGTGTACATCTGTGTCTACTTTACTCTGAGATTTCAATAGAGCCACTTTTTGTCATTATGTTAGAATGGGGTACAGGAACATATGTCAGAGGTACAGTGGCAAGTTAGTTCATTGAACCCTAGTCCTCACACAGAGAGACCCTGCCATCTAAATCCTCAACTTCATATGGTGTTTGGGAGGGTCTGAAGGAGATTTTGATTCCTGCTCGCTTGATCACAAGCAGAACGTTGCATAGAATCAGAAATCTTGCAAATTGTTCAATCTGAGTTCAAGTGAACTCACACAAAAGTTCCTTCAGACCTCCTCAATCAATAAAAGAAGGTTGGAGAAAGTGGCTGTAGGGTCTGTGTGCATAGCTTTATACCTGAATAAATGTTATTAAATGGTGCTAGAGGCAAAAGAAATGGATATATTTTTCTTTTTAGATATTTCACTGCATTCTTATTAAAGAGTGTGGGTAGTTGTGATGAAGGTTTTGAGTTTCAGAATAGGCTTCTCTTTGCTCTTTGACGCAAGCTTGTATGCCCTGTAGACTTTGGAGATGTAGCAGAAAGCAGATGCATCATTGATTTAATTCAGCAATGCGTTCTTCTTACTGGTGTTGAAGCGACATCAAAGACAGCCTGAGAATATAGAATTAAAACCATCCATCATGAGTGTATTGCACTGTGCTGTGTCCAGGGTTCTCTGGGAACCAGTGAGAATTGTAATGATCAAAAGGGTAAAGGAATCCTGGATTTCAAAGGTGCAGTTTAATTTTGAACTATTGAATGGGGATAAGTTGGGGCAGTGAGCCATTGCCAGAGCAAACAATATTGAATGGACTTTCGTTTATATGCAACAGGTGAAATGGCCTGATTTCTTAAAGAGGAATGTCAATGTTTCCTCTGAGATGCCTAAAGGATTTCTTCAGGAAAATGCCAAACATTATTAATATGAAAGTGCTAAGTGAGTCAGATTTAATCATGGGGACCACTAATCTAGTTTATTACATGCTGGTGTTTCATGTTATCCACAAAGCCCTCTGCCCCAGGATGCACAGTCTGGAAGGCTTTTCTTGAATCTTTAGCTATTCCTTAGATGCACATTAACCATTCCAGTTGATTGGCCAGCCAGGATGTACATATTTTTAAAAAACTAGAAGATCTTAAGATAAAATGTATCTACACTCAAAAGTTATACCAGTCTGATACCACTTTAAACATCACAGCTCAGTCCTATAGAATCCAGGGTTTGTAGTTTGATGAGTTATCTAGAACACTTTTCTAGAATTGTCCACTAATGCACTTCCTTAAATACAGTGCTTGGGTTGACTAGCAGAGAATTCTCTCTTCCCAAGCTACAAATCCCAGGATTCAGTCAAATGCAGCCATGGTGTCCACTGCTATGGTCATGTAATGTGTGTGTGTTGTGTGCCTTTAAGAGGTTTCTGACTTATCGTGACCCTAAAGTGAACCTGTCATGGGGTTTTCTTGGGACGATTTGTTCAGAGGACGTTTGCTATTGCCTCCCCTTGAGGCTGAGAACATATGGCTCACCCAAGGTCACCCAATGGGTTTCATGGCCAGGTGGGGATCAAACCCTGGTCTCCAGAGTCATAGTCCAGCACTAAATGACTATGCCATGCTGGCTGTCATGTAGTGTAGATACACTCAAATTGATACATTATTTTTACCCAGCACACATGTATATAATAGTAGGTGCCCATTCTGGAATATTCACTCCACCTTCACATGTAGGAAGTCATGCCTCTTCTTTTAAAAATGTAGTTGCATATTCATTTTCATTCATTCATTCATTCATGGAAAAGTCTGATTGATTACCTAGGGACATCTTTTTAATGGACAAAAAAGGATTTTAATCAATTAATCTAACCGAGGGATCAACTAAGCATTCCACCAATAGCTACTTGAAAGATATTATTAGATATTATTTTAAACGTGGGGTGTGGACTGGAGTACATTAATAATGAAACAACATGGTAGCAAAATTGCCATGTGGGTCTTTTGCTGGAGAGATGCCTGGCTGATATTTCTTCATAGCTGGTCTTCTGTGAATGTCTCCAGAACCATACCAACAAAGGATAAAGTGTCTATGTGTGCATGTGTGTTTAAACATGTTTATGCATACACACAAACACAGAGGAGAGAAAGGACTAGTGGGGACCATGTTACCCTAAAAGGTGAGTGATGCTGGGGTCCTCACCCATAATGCCAGCATCTCCTTGACATTTAGGGAAATTATAGTCCAAAAGGAGGCCTGCCCAAGATAAGTGAGAGGTGAATTGGAAGCTCTGGAAACATTTTGGGGAGGCAGAATTTTTCCTATTTCTCTCTGGCAATCTGATGTGAGGCTGTGGGTTAAGTTGTCTATTGGAGGGTCTAACATGTAGCTCCACCTGGGCAGAACCTGTATACTTGTAAATGAAGTCAAATGTTAGAAAACACGATAACTCTCCACTGCCCTCCTACCCAAAGAAGCTAAAGCCAGCATATGCTGCATCCCTGGAACATTTTTGCCATTCAGAAGACTGTGGAGAGCATAAAAATATTTCAATGTCACCCCTTTGAAATGCATGATTCTAGTTGGTGAAACAATTGTCATTATCACCATCAGCATCATCTCACTCTTCCTGTAAAAGAACCCAATAATATCTGTTACTTTCTGCTTGTATTAATTAATTAGTTCATGACAAGGGAAATGAGGCTGGTGGGGAGGGGAAGCATTTAAGTAACTTTGAAATCACAGCACTCCAAATGCTTGGAGTCACATTATAGATACAAACTCTGACCCATAAAAATGACATACAAGGCAATCTGCAATTGGGAAAGGCATTCAAATACATATTTATTGCAATCAGGAACAGAGAGACTTGAATACATTTTTATTCTTCTTCCAAAATCAGCTGAAGGTTTTACTGCTAATGTGTCCTGTTATGAGCAATCTATAGACTGTGATGGGTCTTTGCAATCTGACCTCCTGGGGCTGCTATAGAGTTGAGTTGTGAGAAACTGCAGTTCTAAATGAAGCTTGTAAACCAGATACATCTCCTCAGATCTTGCATGATGCACGATACTCCCAAAATATTCATAGGAGAAATTCAGATTGAATAAGTGGCCACTGGCAGAAGCAAGGAGCCCTTCAAAACTTATAGATAGTGTTGGTTTATGACTCTGGAGACCAGGGTTTTATTCCCCACTTGGCCATGAAACCCACTGGGTGACCTTGAGCAAGTCACATGCTGTCAGCCTCAGGGGAAGGCAATAGTAAACCTCCTCTGAACAAATCTTGCCAGGAAAACACCATGATAGGTTCACCTTAGGGTCGCCATAAGTTGGAAATTACTTGGAGGCACACAACAACAACAACAACAACAACAACAACAACAACAACAAAGTAGACCCACTAAATTAATAGGATTTTTTAACAATGGTTTATTAATTCAGTGGGTATATTCTAGTCTTGTGTAACAACTGGATGGGAATCATGTGGCCATCCAGACATTGGACTGCAACTCCCAGCAGCCTAGCAAGTGTAGGTAGTGGTGAGGAATGCTGAGAGATGCAGCCCAAAAACATCTGGAGGACTTCATGATTCCCACTTCTGGCTTAGGCCATTGATACCCTACTAAAAAGACAAATGAATTAGTCTTATAGCAAATTAAGGCTGAACTCTCACTATAAGTGAAGTTGACTACACTGAAGCTGTCATACTTTAGATATATCCTTGGTAAAGATGATGATGCTTGGTAAAATGGAGAGCAGCAGGGAAAGAGGGAGAGACCATTAGACATGGATTTATTCAATCAAGGAAGCCAAAGCCCTGAAATGTCAAGGCCTGAACAGGGCAGTTGATGTCCAGGCCTCTTGGAGGTTTCTCATACAGAAGGCTGCCAAAGGCAAAGTCAATTTTACAGCAAATAATAAGAACAACAAATCCTGCTCTTCCTCCAAGAAGCTCAAGGAAGCATATGCACATCCCATCCTCTCCACTTTATTCTCCTACCTGTGTGGTAGGTCAAGCTGAAATAGATACCAGGGCCCAAAGTGAGCAACTGAGTTTCATGGTTCAGTAAGAACACGAATCTAACTCTACCAAGCCCCAGCCCAGCTCTCACCATTTCTTTGCCTGATACTTCTTTAGACACACCTTAAATTATGAAGCACAATGGCTTTCAGATGGAGTACATCTGTCTCCAGTGCAATGCTTAGTTCCTGCTTTTGAAAGCAGAGAACACAGAGTTGCAGGCAGTGGTGGTTTTCCCAGAAGAAAAGCTGGAATTCTTAGAAGTCAGAACCTTGAAAATCATAAAGTGGGGTTTTCTATGGGAAATCACAGCAGTTTTATAGCCACTGAGCTAACATAAATCACCTCTAAAAAGTGGCAGCTATATGCAAGGACACAGCAAATTACACCTTGCTTTCTTCACATGGCTTCCTCACTCAAGATACACATGGGACCCTCTGATTCAAGAGGATTTTTTAAAAAATAATTATTAATTTTGGCAGTTGCTCTGCTCTCCCATCACACATTATATTTCTAGCAGGGACATTCTTTTGGCCTGCATGGCTTAGTGGTAATTTTTTTTCTTTTTTTTTTCTAGCAAAACATTATAATTCCCTCCCTCCCTTTTGGGCACATCTTTGATTTAGGAGTTAGCTCTGAAAATGTCCTTCTGAGTCACAAGGTACCAGCCTGCTCCGCAGTCTGAAAATGTATGACTATTACTTCAGTCAGCCTTGCTCTTGGGTTTATAGTGGTGCATTTAAAAGCTTCATACTTTATTCCTTCGGGGACTGCTGAGATTTTTTACGGAGAATGAACAGGCAGCCTGGCCTGCTTCTTCCATTCTAACAAAGAAGTTTAAAATCTGCCACAAAGACCCCCTCCCCAACTCGTCAGGAGGGGCCTCTTGTTGCGCTGACCATTTTAGGAGGCCAGCGCTGTGATTGGATGTAGCTGGGAGGAACCAACCCCTCCCTGCAGTTCCCAACCAATGGGGGGATCTAGAGAGATCCCCCAGTAACCCCTCCTAATCTCTCATGAGATTACATAATCTTGCGATATTGGGGATGGGATTGGCCACAGGAAGTACCACCCCTTCCTGTGACTCACAGCCAATCAGCAACCTATAATCTCACAAGATCTCCTAATCTCATGAGTTTGGGGCAAGACTTGAGGCCTATATAAGGCCCTGCACCGCATGGCTGCCGCCATTTAAGACAGGCTAAGTTAATAATAATAATAATAATAATAATAATAATAATAATGATAATTATTATTATTATTATTATTATTATTATTATTATTATTATTATTTTCTATGGTCACCTGCTTGTATGGTCAATGATTTACCTGTATTTACCAGGGATATATATATACAGATATATACAGGTACAGATGATATACCAATAGAACTGTTGCAATCCACACTGACAGTCAACTCTAGTACTAACCAACATATGTCAACAGATACCGAAAACAAAACGATGGCCAACAATTGGAAGCTATCATCCTCATCCACAAAAAAGGAAACACAAGAGACTGCAACAATTATAGAACCATAGCACTAAAATCCCACGCAAGCAAAATCATGCTCAAAATTCTGCAACATAGACATGGAGAGAGAAACACCAGAGTTCAAGCAGGGTTCAGGAAAGTAAGAGGCACCAGAGATCACATTGCAAATATACAATGGCTAATGGAGTGTAACAGGGAGTTTCAAAAGAAAATCAGCATGTGATTTTTTTTCAAAAGAAAACCAGCATGTAACCATAGCAAAGCCTTTGACTGCATAGATCATGAAAGGCTATGGAACGCCCTTAAAGACATGGAAGTGCCAGCACATCTGATAGTCCTGATGAGGAATCTGTACTCAGGACAAGAGGCTACTGTCGGAACAGAAGACAGAAAAACAGAATGGTTCCCAGTTGGCAAAGGAGTTAGACAAGGCTGCGTCCTTTCACCCTACTTATTTAACTTATATGCCAAACATATTGTAAGGAAAGAAGGCTTGGACATGGAAGAGGGAGGAGTGAAAATAGGAGGAAGAAATGCCAGCAATCTAAGATATGCTGACAACAACATAATAATAGCAGAAAACCTCACAGACCTGGAAGAACTACTAAGGAAGATCAAATAAGAAAGTGCAAAGGCAGGCTTACTTTTGAACATAAAGAAAACAAAAATAATGACCACAGAGAACTTACACACATTCAAAGTCGACAATGAGGAAATAGAAATAGTAAAAGAGGTCTCATATCTGGGATCAAAATCGGAATGGGGACTGCAGCCAGGAAATCAAGAGAAGATTAAGAATGGGGAGGGTGGCTATGAAAGAACTAGAAAAGATCCTAAAATGCAAAGACATACAACTGAGCACAAAAGTCAGAATCATACAAGCCATTGTATTCCCTATTATCATATATGGATGTGAGAGCTGGACAGTCCAGAAAGAAGATAGGAGGAAAATCAATACATTTGAGAGAATATGATTCTGGAGAAGAGTGTTGAGGATCCCATGGAGAGCCAAAAGAACAAACAATTGAGTACTAGAGTAGATCAAGCCAGAGATATCCCTAGATGCCAATATGACAAGACCTAGACTGTCATACTTTGGACACATCGTGAAAAGGCATGAATCATTGGAAAAGACAATAATGTTAGTAAAGGTGGAGGGAAATAGAAAGAGAGGAAGGCCACATGCTAGATGGATGGACTTTATTAAAGAGACCACGAATATGAGTTTGTGGGAGCTGGGCAGAGCAGTAGAGGACAGAGGGGCTTGGAGATGTCTCATCCATAGGGTCACCATGGGTCACGATCAACACAAAGGCAGTTAACAACAACAACAACAAATATATATTGTGCATATATATTGGTGTATGGATATGTAAATATATATACACAAACCATCATGTTATTATGGTTGTTATGCTATTAATTTATCTTGGTAACCATGATTGCTAGCAGTCCTATATTATTATGGTCATCGTCATCGTCATCATCACTATTATTATTATTCTGTTCTTCTCAATTTTATTATGATTGTTTTTGTTTTGTTTTTTTGTTTTTTAATATATTTTTTAGCTTTAGTTTTATTTCACGCTATAATTTTTGAGGCTAATGTGGGTAAGACCGAGACTTGGCCCTTGGGGGTGGAGTCCATACTTCACTTCACAGTCCATCTTAACTGGGGTGGTCTGTCACTGGTCACCATTAGCAGAAGGCTGGCAGCCCTCTCATTCTAATCCTGAGTGGGTGGGTTCACTGACCTCACCGTAGATTTCTGGATCAGGAGGATTCTGGAGGAGTGTACAAGGAGCACCCTCCTCCTTGGAACACTTGTATGCCTGTTTATGATTTGGTTCTCCCTCAGATTTTACACACCCTCCAGAACATATGCAGTTCTCTCACCAAAGTTACCCTCTTCCAGGCAGCCTTCACATTGGTCTTCTTTGCTGCTACCAGGATTAGTGAGCTCATCCCTAGCTCCTGCTCTGATACCTCCGAGATGGCCCTGCTGGTATCTGATGTGCATGTTGCGGATCAGAAACTCTGGATCTGCTTCTGGCAATCTAAAACAGACCAGAAGAGCAAGGGTCAAACCATAATGCTGTCATGGGCCCCACCAGGCCAAATTTGCCCTGTGACCTCCTGTTATTTGTTCCTACATTCCTCAGGCCTACCCCTAACCCAATTCCAATTCAGGGCAGTGATGCAGGGGGCATTGAAGCACTTAGGCCCCCCAGCGACTCAAAATTCCACTCATTCCTTCTGGATTGGAGCCGCTACAGTGGCTGCATCTCATGGCCTGAACAGTGATGTGGTGCATCAGGTGGTGGTGCTCAGGGACCTTTAAGTCCTATATTCATCCTCAGGCCAGGGGCTCCTGGCTTTCTGCACTGGTGACTCAAAGGTCAGTTCCCCAGTACTTTAATGTGTTGTCTGTTGAGCAGGTGCATCTCATGGAGACGTCTGAATTATAGGTCACAGCTTGATGTTTTTGGCTGAACAACATGCCCTGCAGTCAGGCAGAGGTCAGGATCTGGGTTTGGAGCAGATGGCATGTATTTGTTGGTTTTGGCATCGAGGGCTGTTATGGGGAGCTCTCATGCCACATATCATTGAGCTGGTTGCCACATGCCCACATCCTCGCATTCTTCTGATACATCTTGGTGAGAATGATTTGGTCAAGACCCCATGACTCTATCTAGTCAACAGATCATCATGGATCTACATGAAGTGCAAAGCCTTTTACCGGACACAGTGGTATTATGGCCTAAGCTCCTACCAAGATGCACTTGGCCAGGTGCTATGAGTGAATCTGCTATCACACAGCTCATCACTGGGTGAACAGGGGTGTCATAAAGAAGCTGGGCTGCATCATTTTTACACAAGCAAATCAGGTTCAAATTGCCACATTTGTACAGGGGTGACGGGGTCCATCTCTTTTCCGCAGGCTGTGATCTTTATCTGGACTCCATCATACAACACCTTAAACAAGTCGCTCAGGGGGAGAGGAGGGGATGCCAAGCTAGGTTGGCCCCCTCCTGTGGCAAGACATAGACCCCCTCCTGCAGATTCAATAGTTTATTTATCAGTATATTGTGATTTGTGATGGATGATTGATTTATGATGACAGGTTGTGATTTATGCCCTTATTAACCAATATGATTAATTCTGGGTGTTAATCTATGAATGGTTTATGGCATGATTTATGGTTTGCTTTATGATCCGGATATTAACATATGATTGATTTATGGCATAATTTATCTGGATTTATAGTGTGGCATATACACATATGTCAAATGTCAGACAAATAACATGAATGATTTATGGCTGTCAAACTTGGATTTATGACCCCTGTACAGATAATTAAAGTTGTGGCCTTTTATTACCCACTAATGGCGAATGGGCTCCTTTGTGCCGGCACAACTGTTGTTGCCCTGCCAGTAACAAACCAGCACTTGGATTCCATTTAGAGATTGGCTCTCAGATTTCAGAGGGAGAAATGGTTTGACTGCTTGGGGCCATATTGGAAAGAGGGTCAGATTCCTCATCCCTAATAGAACCAGAACTTCCTATGACTTCCATACAATGGAGATGGAAAAATCCAGGGCCAAGCTAGATGATGCATAAGATTTAAGGCTGCATAACTGATTAAAAAGGAACAAGTTCCCAGACTTAGGTTCTCCAGATGTTTAGGACTTCAGCTTTCAGAATTCATAACTGTTGCCTAGACTAGCTGTGGCCTCTGGGAGTTGAAGTCTCAAATATCTGGAGGACAAAAGTTTGGAAAACACTGAGCTAGGGCAACAGTGGTGTAGTGATGTTTTTTGAAGCGCATGGTCGCATAAAGTCACACACCCTGAGCAGAGTCCAAAAATGAAGGTAGCTGTGTCAGTCCACTTCAATAGTGGATTGCCACTGGTAGGTCTTTTGGAAAGCTGTTATTGTTGCTGTCTGCCCTCAAGTCATTTCCTACTTATGGTGACCCTAAGGACCTTATCAAACGCTGGCCATGAAGCGAAAAGTAACAGAAAAGTAACCGAAGTAAGAATAAATTCAGTTCTATACCGAAACGAACTGAGTTTCGCCCTTGCAGCCATTGCGCAATGTATACAAAAGCTCCAAAGGGGATTCAGCGATCAGGCACCACGGGATGCGGTTCGCGCGGGAAGAAGGAAAACACACACACACACACACACACACACATTTTCTTCTCTCTCTCTCTCTCTCTCTTTCTTCCTTCTTTGTCCCCTCCCACCACCCAAAAAGCCGGCGTCGCAGAAGGCGCTTCTGTGGATGAAGGAGTCGGGGGGGAAAGGCAGCCAAGGGGACCGAGGAGGAGGAGGAGGGCTGGAGGACTGGAGGAGGGAAGGCAGCCCACAGTGGCGTGTCGGTGGGGAAAAATGCGAGAGAGATGGAGAGAGAGAGATCGCCTCCCTCTTCCCTCCTCCTCTCCTTCTCCTCCTCTTTCTCAATCCGGTTTGCCTTTTGCCAATCCCTTCCCCTCGCCGGGATTTTCTGCTTGGGAGAGCTCTCCTGCTTCCCCGCCCCGCCCACCATTGCGCAATGAATACGAAGGCTCTGCTTGTACTTCCCCGACAAACCGAATGTCAAAATCTCTCTACTCGCTACGGATTAGCTCCGGGTTCTGTGGAGTTTCGGGACAGTGTCGTGTGTACACGCGGGGACACAATACAGATTAGCTCCGGGTTCTAGGGCAGCGTCGTGTATAAACATGGGGAAATAATATGTATTAGCTGCGGGTACCCTTTGGATTAGCTCTGCTTTAAACCCCATGTGATAAGGTCCTAAGGCAAACTTATCATGGGGTTTTCTTGACAAGAGTTGTTCAGAGTAGGTTTGCCATTACCTTCTCCTGAGGCTGAGAGCATGTGACTTGCCCTTAGTGCATTTCATGGTGGAGCTGGGAATTGAACTCCAGAGTGTAATCCAACACTAATGGCTCTTAATTGCCCATTCAAGGCCAAATCTAAATAGTCCTTCCCAAGTCTTAGAAAGTTATTTCTCAAAGCAGTTCATTCCATTACTCATTGCAGTGTTTAGTAACTTTAACTCTTTCCTTCCATGCTCTGTTCCCTCTATATGCAAATTGCTGAGTCTTTGTGAGTGTTCAAGATGGGCATTGATCCATTTTGAACAAGTCCTATTTCAGTTTCAGTATCTCCTGAATCTATTCAGATCAAAACAACTTGGATTTTTATTCTTTTTATTCTAAGTCTGAAGCACAGCTCAGTAGACAGACACACAGACATGAGTTAAATTTATTTAAAAATCCACACAACTCTATTACTTCTTGCACATTGCATTCTGTCAGGGTCTTGTTAAAAATTCTGAACAACTGTCATAAAAAGAAATGTAACAGTTGTTTAGGTATCAAGGAGCTTCTGCAATACATATTTCTTTTTACACATACTTGATGGATTTGTCAAAATAGCTCTGCAATTAAAATTGAATGTAAGTATAAGAATACATTACTGCCATAATTATGTGGTGCTATTTTAGTTTGTCGTTGAACTCCAGATGCTGATAAAATGAAAGGAAGACCTCTCCTGCCCCAATTTCTATGGAAACAGTAAAAATTTAGTAATATACCGCTGGCCTCATGATATAATCACTTGATTTAAAAGCAAAGATTTCACCTAGATATTGGTGTTGATGTTGTCAATACAATCTTGAGTCTCTGGGTCCTATCCAGGCCAGAATGTGTAAGAAGGGAGAGCATAGGCAGACTAAGCACTAACCCATAGGGTCTAGGGCCCAAGTGCCCCACAATTCCAGCTACTATCTGGGATGCGCCCTCAGTGCACTAAAATTATTCCACAGTACTGAAGTGTATGGGAGTAGGGATGATTGGAATCACAAAAATACACCAGTCATTATGGTTGTTGTAATTATTGTTCTTCAGTTTACACTACATTTGAGGCACTTGGAGAAAAATCCAAGATGGGGGCTGAAGCCACTTTGTGCTGCACACTAGGAAAGAAGCGTGTCAGTTAAAATGAGTTCTTGGGCAGATGTCTATGGTGGCAAAGGAGCAATGTGTGGCATTGCTCATGCCTCCTCAGCATGGCCCTTGGCTGAGCATATGATGGTCCAGGGACCCTGCAATGCAGTCCACCATCACCACTTAAATATAAATGAAGTGCATTTCACCATAGTAGGGAAGACTGTGACTAGGGGGCCCAGATGCATGCTCTGTCATGGTCCAGGTTCTTACCACTAATGGACATTTTGATGATATCTGCTGCTTTGGCTTCTTATGATTCCTTCTCTTTAAACTAGATCTAGACTAGATAGCATTAAAATATAGATCATTCTTCAAATAAAGAACTATTGCCAGACTTTCAAATAGAGGACTGTCTTTTCTTAAATAGGACACATGGTCACCCATTGTACACCCATTGTGTTCCTGAGGATCCCTTGTTCTCATCCTACACCCTGAAGATGGAGGAGGAAGAGACAAGCAGTTGTCACGATAAGGTGCCTTGAGAATCATGATGTTAGGGAAAGGGGGGAAATATATGTAACAAATATGATTTTGTACTTATCCATGTATTGTATCATTTTATTTTATTAGTGTTTGAGAGCCAACCTGGTGTAATAATAATATAATAATATTAATATTTATTTATTTATATCCCGCTCCTCTGCAGATCAATCGGGGCAACTTACAACATTAAAATTTCCATACAGATATATTAATACAATCTAAACAGAACATAAAAATCCCGAATCCCACCCATCCTTTAAGAAGTAAGGGCTCTTCTTCTTATTCTAGGCCCGATGGTGCTGGGCCTGGTGTCTCTCCCCCAGATGACACTGTAGTGTAGTGGTTGGACTATGACTCTAGAGACGGTTCGAATCACTGCTCAGCCATGAAACCCACTGGGTGACCTTTGGAAAGTCACATTCTCTCAGCCTTGGAGGATGGCAATTGTAAAGCCCCTCTGAAGAAAGTTGCCAGGAAAACTCTGTGATAGGTTCATGTTAGGGTTGCCATAACTTAAACACAACTTGAAGGCACACAACAATATATGTTCCACAACTCCAAAGTCACATACTAGTAAGCATGCAAATTAAAACATTTAAAGACTAGAACATAGAGCACCAATTGAAAGGTCCAGGAAGCATTCCAATCATAAACTAAACTGCAATTCAAAGATAGCACCAATAAAGTACTGAATTAAAATACATGGGTAAGTACTGAATTAAAATGCAGAGGCAAATAATTTTTTCCTAGTATGTAAGAGACCTAAGCACCAATTACAAGACCTTTAAACTGATATCAGTTTGGATCCAGGACACCTGAACGATCACCTCCTGCTATATTTACCTTCCCACTTACTAAGATCTGGTAAAGCCTAGGGTGGAAGCATATTGAAAGGGCCATATCAATGACTGCACCCAGGCTGTGGAATGAGTTGCCCCAGACTGTTCATTTTGGACCTCTACAAACTGGGCCAAAGGGCTGGACTGGAGGCAGGGATGGGGAGAGGCAGCCGCATGCTGGGCGCCCCAACCCCACGCCAAGGACGTTGTGATGCCGCACGCCATTACACACAGCACGCGACATCAAGACATCCTTCCGGCGCAGCGTCCTGATGTGGTGCACTGGAAGGGGTGCTAAAGAGTCGTGTGGCAGCTCTTAGGGCACCCTTTTGCCGGCTTTAAAAGGAGTGGCATTTTGCTGCTCTTTTCTGGGCCAGCAAACGGGAGAATCAGGGCCGCTGCATGTGGTAGCAGCAGTCCCGATCCTCTGCTTCCCAGGGCAGCCCGGGGCCACCCGTCTGCATCCCCCCCCCTTTCTTTCTTCCGCTGTCATTTTCCACCTTCGATTGAATATTTTTCTAACTTGCCATTGCTTTTGGCTTGCAGGCAGGTCAAGCTCATAGGTGAGAAGATTAGAATTGTTGTGGATTTAATTTTTTTAAAAAAAAACTGCTGAGATTTGTCTGCATTTTGTGCTTTAGACTTCTGCATTTGTTATTTCTTTATGATAAGCCTTTGACATATAAACTTTCATTAGACACTGTGAGTAATATGTAGGCATTTGAAGGGGTGGATATGAACTTTTGAAATAAATTTATTAAGTATAGGTGACAGGGAAGTAAATCCAAGGACGCCTCCCATGAGAGAGAATGGTACTACAAAGAACACTTTTTTTTTTTGGTAGGAATTGGGAAAATCTGTTAGTTTTACTTGCTCCTGCATTTGGATTGAAAACCTCATTGTGTTTTTTTCCCTGTCCCAGACATGTAAAGTTTGGTAAGTTCTTTAAAAATGAAATCTAAATTTGTTTCCCATGTTCACAAGGCAAATTTATAAGTAGTTATTTCCAGTATAGAACTTGGTGAAGTTACATTTTCGGTGACAACATCCTGCATCCCCATTGCTGGATGGAGGACATCGAGAATTGTGATCCAAAAGTAATTCTGCCAAGCTCTGTCCCAGCATGATTGCCAATACCTGCCTTGCCATACAAGTATTAAGGCCTTTCATTATAGCAGCTATAATTCCTCTCTAATGTAAGGATTCTAAACATTACCTTTAAAACTTAAGTAGTCAAAGCCTTGGGCCTGGATGAACAAATCTGGCAATTCTGGTTTCCCCCACATTTGTTTTTCCTTTTTATATTTTGCCACCCTAAATGTGAAGTCTGAAAATTGCTGTAAATTCTGATCAAAAAAAGATGGAAGCAAAATTCTCACTCATCCTTGTAATCCCAGCTATGATTTGTCTGCCTTACTAGTTGAAAGGTGTGATAAAGGAATGGATACAAGACGTAAATCAAAATGTTTTCATATATATATTATTGTTGCTTCTTTAAAACATACATCAAAAACAAAAATCAAAAATAAAGTTCCACAGCAAATACACAAATCAAATATCTTACAAAACTAAATAGACTAACAACACAAAATAAACACTATCTAAACACACATTTCTAAAACAATTACAAAGTTAAAACTATATCAATCACTCCTCTTTTACTTCTACATCTCTATTATACATTCCTGACTTATCTTCCCTCTTTCCTTCCTTTTATTATACTTTTACCCTTTCTTTTTCCTTTGTTCTACCATCGTGACCCTCTAGCCATTTCTATTATCCTTCCCTTTACCTTCCTATCTATCTTTCAGCTACTCTTTTCCTTATTTTCATCTTTGAGTACCTCCTTTACTTAATTCCTTTCCCTACCTACTCACACCTTCCTTCACTTCCTTGTACCTTCTTACTATAACACTTTCCTTAACCAATTCCTTTCATATCTTCTTTCCTCTTATATTCTTAAATTTCCTAATTCAAACATCTTTTATCACATCAAGCATACCGACTTCTCACCTACTTTGTTGGATTATATTTTGTACTTTAATGTCCTCCTTGTAAACATATCCTATCTTAGCATTCATGTCAAGCTCTTTGATTTTTATATTGTTGATCTGCTTGTGTTCGTCTTAATTTATTATGCTGATCTTTTATCACTTATTTGAAATATTATATTAATAAACTATATAAGTGAATTAAACTATTACATGGCTATTTGTTGTCATTTATTTACAATACATCCTATTTTACACCTCTCTTTACAACCAATTATGTTGTTTATAATTGCTCTGTTATTATTACTCTATAATTTATTATCATTATCCTTTCAATCTATTGATTCCTTTCTATAATTTAGTTTAATTGTTTTTCTTTTTCCCAATATTAGATTTCTGAGCTGAATTATGCTCTATTAAAAACTGATTGTTGCTAGCCTTCCCATTTTTCTCTAAAATAATCTAGAATTGGAGCCCATTCTTCTAATCCTTCTTCTATATATTTGTCTCTCAAATAATAAGTTAATATATCCATTTCTAATGCTTCATATAATTTCAACAACCATTCATTTAAACTTGGGACCATTTTTGTTTTCCATTTTTGCATTAATGTTATTCGAGCTGTGGAGACCAAGTAAAACACTATTTTTCCAACTTTACTGTCAATATTTTTGTCCCACATATTTAGAAGATAAATTTCTGGTTGCAATTTAATATCTGTTCCTAAAATTTCATTAATTGTTTCATTTATTTTCTTCCAATAATTTTTAACTACTTTACAGGTCCAGACACAGTTGGATAAAGTGCCAATTTCGTCTCCACATTTCCAGCATTTATTATTACTTCCTTTATACATTTTAGCTATTTTCTCTGGGGTCATATACCAGCAAAAGTATATTTTGTAAAAAAATTCTTTGAGTTTTTGAGACATTGTATACTTCAATCTTGATGTCCATACCTGTTCCCAATTATCCAAGTCTATAGTATATCCAAAAATTTTAGCCCAACTTATCATATTATCTTTTATTGTTTCTTCCTCTTAATCCCATTTAAGTAATATTTTATATAATTTACCTATCCTTTTTGTATCTTCACCTAACCAGATTTCATAAAATTCATTACTATTTAAGTCGATTCCTTGGTTTTTCATATCTGATTTATAACAGCGAATTATTTGATTATATTCAAACCAATCTATCTTAAAGCTTTCTGCATTTAATTCACCTAATGATTTTGCAGTATATGTACCTTTTGAATTTATTTTTAATAATTTACTATATGTTATCCAATTATAATTATGCCACATTTCCCTTCTATGTAATGCCTCCTGGGGGGAGAATCAAGAGGTAAATTTTGGCATTATTCTTGATTTGTATTTTCCCCATATCTTTAATAAGGATCTTCTAATACAATTGTTATTAAAGTCCTTATTAACTTTAATCTTGTCGTAACCAAGATAAGTGTGCCATCCATAGCATAATCCCTCACCCTCTAATTCCAACATATCTTCAGTTTCTAATCTAATCCACTCTCTAATCCAGTAAATTAAAATGTTTTCAAGAGGATGCCCTTCCTATTATAGCTGAGGTTATTGGGTTATTGTCATAGATACCCAGAATCAGTGAAGCTTTACTCAAGATTACTACCATTTTAGTCCCATATGAAACATGAACTGATATCTCCTTCCATTCTTTCTTTCTCTCCATTCCTCCCCTCCAAACACTGCCTACAATTACAGCTACCAGAACAACTCCATTTGATGCTTTTCTGACACACTGCTGAGATGCTGTATATTATTATTTTCAAATCAATGCTTAAATGGATAATTTATATGCACCAGTGAGCTTTCGTCAAAAAATTCACAATGCAGCTAAAAATATCTATTGTGCCAATGGGTGAATCGTGGCAAGTCACTGAATCTAAAGACACATGACAGAGGTGATTGGAGGATGTAATGGGAATAATTAAGCTGTTTTCTGTTTTCATTGTATGGGAAAGAAAAATATATATTTCTTGCCTAAATCTGAAAACTTTGTAGAAAACCTGAACCTTGTTCTGATGGCAGCAGCTTTCATTTTCTCAATAACTAATTAAGTCTGACACCCAGAGCAACACATCATAAAGCTCTGAATATTCAGTGAATGATTTGTACCTGATTTGCAACAGCCTCCAGTTTTGTTCTGTTGTTTAAAATTCAGTATTCCGAAAAGCCTGAAATATAAAAAGCAGATTGCAACACCTCAAAGCTACCCTGATGAATTTGTACAATAAGTAGGAGGTACTGTAGAGGCTTTCCAAAGCCTTGACAGTTGTAGACAACACAGTCTGTCACAGTTTGAACAAGGGAAACAGAGTGTCACAACCAGAGTGGCCATGTGATGCAATGCCCTCTACAATTTTTTCACATCCTATCAAGAAACAAAATTGCTCTGCACATTGTGGTTGTTGTTACATTCCTTCAAGTCATTTCCAAACTATGGCAACCCTAAAACAAACCTATCATAGGGTTTTCTTAATACAGAGAAAGGTTCTAGTTCAAACTGAGATGCTTATTTTGTATGTCAAGATATGGCTTCTTATGGGAGAAAGAATTCCAAGATTTATCTCTCCTCTCCACACTATTGTACCATACGTTTGGCTACATAGGATGTGAGACTGCTGATAAGACAGCTTGGTTTATGTGCCTGATTTATACAGGACACCAGCCACAAGAGGAAAGAAATGCTTATCCTTGTCAAGGTTTCCACGCTGTATCTGGTCTTCTTTAAATATGCCCACCGCAATGTTCTGTTTTTCCAGAATCGTGTGTGAATCTTAAAAAGACATCTATGGGTCATCAGTGACCTACTGGTAATACTTACAAGATAATTGTGTGTTGTGGGAAGCAATACTTCCTTATATGTCTCCCAACCCTACCAGTAGTAGCTGATGACTTGCATGTCAGTGTGGTAGAGATTCTGCTCCAGGTTTTAGTCCAGATTTTAAAAGTGGTTTCCAAGATATTGCACCCTTCAAGGGACAAGTTCAGAGTAGCTCCTCTGAAGTTCAAAGTAACACCTGGAGTGGACTCACCCACTCCATTTACACCAGCTGCCACTGGACCTGATCAAAGGCCTACCTAGTCCATCCTTCCTATTTTCCAAAGTAGCTAGCCAAACCCTTCTAAAAGCCCTCAGAAGAAATGAGTGCAATAGAAATCTCTTCCTCAGCCTCAGATTCCACAGAAACAAGTATTTAATAACAATAATACAATTTATTTATACCCCACCTATTTGGGGGTCCAATTTAGAGGCATGCTACCTCTGACATTGGAGGAAACATTGCTTTTAACCAGAAGCTATTGATAATTTTGCACTGGATAAGCTATAATGTCATTTTAGAATAGAGCAAGAGGATGTCCTTATATCACAGCATTTTCCATTTCATGGGAGTTTGTTGTCTTCTGAAAGACTAATCTGCACTCCATTTACATTTTAGGAATACCTTAGACAGAATCCTGCTGGTGGCCTATCTTAGTGTAATGCCCAGTTAAACCAGTATAACTACCTTTTTAGGTATTGTGCAAGGAGGTATCCTGTATGACCTTGTGCAGTACCTTTGAGCCAGGTTTATATGGACAACCAGAAACTTCTGAATGCAGCCCCATGTAGGTAAGGGGGTAGCTGGGTGATAGTGGGACTGTTAGAATTAGTGGATGGGAAAGTAGTTTTGCATGCCAATTGGCAGGGGAGGAGTTTGGGGGGATAGGGTTTTAATATGACATTGATGTGCTTGGGCACTTCTAACTTAAACGCATAAATGGGAACTTGAATCCTTTTGTATTCAATAAAGTTCTTTCATTTTCTTCTTCAACCAAGACTCTTTTCTTGATACATTTGGAGTTGGGCTTTCTGGTTCTGGCAGACAGATACCAACCTCCAAGCTTCCTGTGGTCAGAATGGAGTGAAGCTAAAGTCAGGAGCATCTAGCTACAATTTCACACTTGGAAAAGAAGCAGCCTACACCAACCCACCCAGCTCCAGTTTAAGTATGCTAGCAGAGAATTAAACTCTACCAATGGGCCCACTAGAGGGCCAAGAATCTGCATGGGGAGATGAACCATAAAGTTTTACCCAGGCAGAACTCTACTCCCTCATTCCTTCTGCAGGACACATCTAGCCCTGGGCAGGAGAGAGGCAACACAGCCATGTAGTGGCCAGTGGTGAGTGAGTGGCAGTTGAGAACCTACCAGCTATGTTCCTGTACCAACATGCACAACAGCAAAGGCATCTCCAAGTTCCTTGAAAAGTCCCTGAGGGTGATGTTGTCATTCTGCACCCTCTGCAAGGCCAAAAGGCAAATGCTCTCTGAATAAATCTTGCCAAGAAAACTCTGTGATAGGTTCACCTTAGGGTCACCATAAGCTGGAAACAAGTTGAAGGCATAGAACAGCAACAACAGTGTTATGGGATGCCAGACTATCTGGGTCATGGTCTTCACTGCCTTTTCCTATGGGGGATGGGGTAGGGGTAGATGGCATTCTCTCTACAGAGGATACTAGTAAATCAATCTTGAGCATGATACAGAGTTTAGCCTTGTGATAGTCATGCTTATTTTCCCAAATATGAAATTAAGATGCAGTGGTGACCTTTTCTTCCTCTTGTGCAATTGCATGTGAACAATGCAATTATTTCAGGGTGTCTTACCATTCTTTCTGGGCTGTATTGGTATCCCCAGAGATGAGTCACAATCCATGTGTTTTGGTTGTTGTTTTCCTTGAGATTCTTTAGGCATGCAAAGGTCAAGTCTAAAGGGCATCTAAGGTTGGAGGATGGCAAAGGTGCCAGGCTTGGCAGCTACTCAGTAAGAAGCCACAGAGCAAAATAATCAGGTGATTTTGTAGTTTGTTTCCCTTACCAGATGACCTGAAACATTAGCCAGTATGCCAACACTGCATTGGAAAGCTAGCATATGTAGTGGTTTCAGCAATCCTTGAAAAGTTACATTTGGGGGTTACAACTCTATGAATCCTATGCTGGCTGGAGGATTCTGAAAGTTGCAACCCCCAATTTTTTTTCTCAACTTCAGGTTTAAGTTTTAGACTGGAACCACAGACAGTTGTGTTAATATTCTCATATAGGCTTTAATCCAGACTTTAAAGGAACTATCCAGGCCATCACCTATCTTCAAGGGAGGTCTTAGCATCTTGGAGTGCTCCAAATACTATCTGTGTTAAGAGCAGTGCACTGGGTTTACTGGTTTGAGGGAAAAGCTCCTCCTGGTACTAACTCACTACAGGATGTTACAGTCAGATATATACACAGATGCACACAGAGGTACACATACTGTGACTCCAAGTGAAAATGAAGTAGAAGGGAAGGAATCAGATTGAGAGTAAGCAGATTTTGCAGCAAAAACAATTATTTCTTTATTAAAAAGAAAGAAACAATATAGCAGTAGAAACCCACAGAACTGTCTATACTCAATGCAAGCAGGAAAATAAAGGGGGGGGGGGGAATGATACAGACACTAAAACTCTACTCCTGACCAATCTAAGGGGGCTAGAAGGATGTAACTAACCTTAAGAGACTACAGACTAAAACTCATACACACTTATTTTCTCTCGCTCTGATGTGAAGAAGAGTCTAGTAATCTGGATGGCTGGAGATCATGATGACGAAGGCGGCCATGTGGAGAGTTCAAAATGAAGACTCTGGAGACCCTGTCTCTATGTGTACCTCTGTGTGCATCTCTGTATATCTGTCCCTCCGTCTTTGTGTCTCTGTGTATATGTTTGTATGTGAGAGAGTGTGCATGTGTAAGTGAGTCTGTGTTTATATGTTGCTTTGCCCCTTTGCCTATTGTGCAAACCCTCTTTCCTAACTTGGGGTCTGTCACCTGGAATGAAGGGGATGCCTCTGGGTGGTGCAAAATATGACATCAATGTTGTTCTATGGAGGGTTCAAAAAACAAAAACATGTGTTTAAAGTGATGGTTGCCTAGCTTGTACCTTGTGTGCAGAAGGGCATGTCTGAACATTTCCTCTGGGCACTCAGAATGACTTTTAGATTGTGTGGGAGATTGAGAATAATGGAGTTGCATACATGAGGCAAAGCCAAATAAGTATAGACATTTACCCTCTTTCCAAATCCAACATCTCTGGAAACTGCATAATACCTTACAATGAGGGGAGGAGTATGCCTGTCTGAGTCAATTTGGCAGGGTCTCCATTCAGTGGAGGTAAACAAGACAGATAAACACTGATTGCTCTCCTGAGCACATCAATGACACCATTTCACTGGCTTCTTTGCAGGGGTGGTATGAGAGAAATTTCAGTTAGTACGTTGAATTGAGGCTGGGCTTGGGCAGGGATTCAGGATCTCTTGCCCTACCTGTCCAGCATGCTTTCTTACAATACATGCAGACTCTGGCAAGAGGCAGCTCCCTGCCTTATTGATCAAAGTCTATTTATTGAGCATAACTCAGCATCTGGAGCTACTAGAGCTGACTGGGTGATCTTAAGCTCTTCTTAGGCTGATTTATCTCAAAGTGTTGTTGAGAGGATAAAATGGGAGGAAAACATTGTGTGCTACCTTGCACCCCTTGGAGGAAAGGAAGGATATAAATGTAATGCATGTATCATAAGTAAATAAGTTGTAGGTAGTCATGATTACTTTCCTTTTATCTGTTGGAAGTGCCTTTAAACATTCTTTTTTTATTATGTCCCTGGCTTCAGAACAAATTGATTCATGATCTATTATACTTACTGTTCCTTACACTGTCAATGAATTCTGTGGAAATATTGTTTACATTGTATTTTGGTATGATGAGTGGTTTTGTTCTCCTCTTGAGACTCCTCTTGAGACAAGAGATTGCCCCAACTATAGGACCATAGCACTAATCTCCCATGCAAGCAAAATTATGCTCAAAATACTGCAACATAGACTCTAACTACACATGGAGAGAGAAATCCCAGAGGTCCAAGTGGGGTTCAGGAAAGGAAGAGGTGCCAAGGGTGCCATTGCAAATATACAATAGCTAATGGAGCATATCAGGGAGTTCCAAAAGAAAATCAGCATGTGCTATAGAGACTACAGCAAAGCCTTTGACTGCATAGATCATGAAAGGCTATGGAATGTCCTTAAAGACATGGGAGTGCCAACACATCTGATAATACTAATGAGGAATCTGTACTCAGGACAAGAGGCTACTGTCAGAACAGAACACGGAGAAACAGAATGGTTCCCAGTTGGCAAAGGAGTCAGGCAAGGTTGCATCCTATCACCCTACCTATTCAACTTATATGCAGAACATATTGTAAGAAAAGCAGGCTTGGACACAGAAGAAGGAGGAGTGAAAATAGGAGGAAGAAATATCAACAATCTGAGATATGCTGATGACACCATAATACTAGCAGAAAACCTCACAGACCTGGAACACCTACTAAGGAAGATCAAAGACAGTGCAAGACAGGCTTACTGTTGAACATAAAGAAAACAAAAATAATGACACAGAGAACTTACACACATTCAAACTAGACAATAAGGAAATAGAAATAGTAAAAGAGTTCTCATTTCTGGGATCAAACATTGATTGGAACGGGGACTGCAGCCAGGAAATCAGGAGAAGATTAAGAATAGGGAGGGCAGCTATGAAAGAACTAGAAAAGTTCCTAAAATGCAAAGATATACAACTCAGCACAAAAGTCAGAATCATACAAGCCATTGTATTCCCTATTACCATGTATAGATGTGAGAGCTGGACAGTCCAGAAAGAAGATAGGAGGAAAATCAATGCATTTGAGATGTGATGCTGGAGAAGAGTGCTGAGGATCCCATGGACAGCCAAAAGGACAAACAAATGGGTCCTAGAACAGATCAAGCCAGAGATATCCCTAGAAGCCAAGATGACAAGACATAGGGCCTTTGCAGACTGCCAGAAATAGTGCACATTAAATTGAGGCACTGCCCTGGCTCAGTGCTAGGGAGTCATGGGAATTGTATTTTTTTCTGGGACATTGAGCCTTCTCTTTCAGAGAGCTCTGGTGCCACAATAAATTACAGTTCCCATGATTCCCTAGCACTGAGCCAGGGCAGTGCCTCAATTTAATGTGCACTATTTCTGGCAGTCTGCAAAGGCCCTTAGACTGTCGTACTTTGGACACATCATGAGAAGGCATGAATCATTGGAAAAGACAATAATGTTAGGAAAGGTGGAGGGAAGTAGAAAGAGAGGAAGGCCACATGCTAGATCAGGAGTAGGCAACATTTTTGAGCCGGGGGCCAGGTTACTGTCCCTCAAACAATTGGGGGACTGAAGCACCAAAAATAAATAAATAAATAGTTTTTTAAAAAAATTAAAAAATTAAATATATATGCATGCACACACTCTCAGCCCCAGAAAAGCTATGGCAAAACCTCTGTGGAGATTTTGCCAAGAAAACCCCAAGAACAAGTAATAACAACAATAATCAATATCATCATGGCGGGCGGCGGTGGCGGGGGCAGTGGCGGCAGGACCAGCCTGGGGCCAGTCCAAAGGCCTCAGGGGGGCGCATCCGGCCCCCGGGCCTTAGGTTGCCTACTCCTGTGCTAGATGGATGGACTTTATTAAAAAGACCATGAATATGAGTTTGTAGGAGCTGGGCAGAGCAGTAGAGGACAGGGGGGGCTGGAGATGTCTCATCCATAGGGTCATCATGAGTTGAGACCGATATGAAGGCAGTTAACAACAACAAAAATCAAGATCACAGCAGCTAACATGTGACACAAGTTCCAGCAAAATACAGATTGCAACCTGGTAATACATTGTGAAAGATCCAAAGAAGGGAGAAAATACAATGAAATAGTAAGAAGCAAGAAACACTGACTGGTAACCACAGCGGAGATATTCAAACCAGATCAGTTGCTTGCTGATCAGAAACTACTCTGACCTGAACTGGAAGTATTTTGATCTTGACCGTGTCAGAAGAAGCCAATTGTGTGTCTTGGTTGCCCAAAGCTACAGCCAAAATATAACCACAAAGAAGTCCCAGGACTTGGAAAAAGTGACTTTTCCAGCCCCTATAAGAATATTTGCTCACTTTTCCAGCTTCAGCATGAAAATTTCAGTAACTCACCAGCATAAATGACATCACAGAGGATTGCTTCACTTTGTTCTGGGCATCTGAGTAGGAATATCACATTGAAGAGAGTATTCATAATTTAGCCCTCTCCCTTCACTCCTATCATATGAAACAAAATACATCATGAAATTATGACAAAATGTAACCTTCCACAAAAGACACTTCAACTATGCACATATACTGAGAAAATGAAATTATTTGGTTTGTTCTTGTCATAGAAAGTTGAAATTAATTTCTGTCACCTCAAGTTATTATTGCTAGTAAACTTTGGCCTGTTTGCTTTTCCTTGAGAAAACACCCCATCTCCATAAAATGGAAAACGAAATAAAAGGTACCTGCTCTATTATGCAGATTGATTTGGAGCATATGAGAAAATCATTACACTCTTCAGGGTCAACATGATTGCAGCACAAGGATATCTTGAGCTTGAATGCAATCTCCTTGACACAAGTTCAAGTCCATCATGCATTGTACCCAGTGCAAATAATTCCTTTGTAAAGTATTTGTCAGAGGCAAAATGAGTTAGAGTCAAAGCGTCATAGCTCTGCTGAATATATGATGGATGCACTGAGCAGATGACTGGCAATCCTCAATCCAGAATGTCACTTTTAAGTTGTCCTTGGCAGGGACGTCACCCACAATCAAAGCTTCAGTTTGGTGACAGAGGAATTAGGAAGCTGCCTATCAGAGTCTCAGCTTGACCCAATAAGAAGGCTTAATGTTTCCAAATGAGGTCTTAAGGGGAGCTAAATTCAGTCTCTCTGTCCTAGAACTGTTAGTGGTCACAATCCTCTGGTGCCAAAACTACTTCTCTCATTCATTCTTTTAAAAACCCATTTACTTCCTATTGATTTGTTTGCAAGGTGACAGCCCTTCACTATACAATAGCGCTGTCCATTGATTAAAGGATTTAGCTGGCCAATTATGTTTAAATAAATCTGCATAGTATATAGATAGACAACGTTAGTGTGTCCAAGGACCAATTTTTTCACAGAGATACAGGCACCAGTCATGCTGTGGGCTGCCCCTTAGGAGAAAATGTGGCAGCCCCTCCTTTTGAAACTAAAGTGACTGGGCACTCTAGTTTGCTTTTTTGAAACCATCCAAAGGGCAGGCACCTTCCCAGCCCCACCTGAAGAGGCCATGGATTCCTTGTGTATGCACAGCATTGCTCTACCACTCAGCTACAACTCTTTTCTTGCCTGTCTGTTTGCAAGCTAAAATAATAGGTATAATTGCTTTTGACGAGTCTCTGATGAGCAGCAATGCATCAGCTGCACACTCAAGTA
Source organism: Phrynosoma blainvillii (assembly GCA_026167975.1). Taxonomy (NCBI): domain Eukaryota; kingdom Metazoa; phylum Chordata; class Lepidosauria; order Squamata; family Phrynosomatidae; genus Phrynosoma; species Phrynosoma blainvillii. The sequence goes on from JANUYF010000009.1 coordinate 21,880,640, forward strand.
GTATCTTTTCAAGATACTATGCATGCAAGGGATAGGCACACTGGGCAACAGCATGCTGACCCATTTTGGAGAAGAGAGTTCATCTTAATCAGCCCAGAATATGTATGACTCTTGTGCCAACATTCTTCTTCCTCATCCTGTCACTTATTTCCACTCTTCCTGGAAATTACAGGAAGTCTTGAGCTTGGGAAATTCATTTTTGAAAGTAATCAGTTACAAGAATAGCACTCCACAAACAGTATTAGTAATATAGGATCATGGAGTTAGAAGAGACCTCAAGGGCCATCCAGTCCAACCCCTTTCTTCCATGCAGGAACTTTACAATCAAAGACCTCCCGAAAGATGGCCATCCAGCCTGTGTTTAAAAAATTCAAAAGAAGGAGATTCCACACTCTGAGGCAGCATGTTTGGCTATTGAATGTTTATTACCAAAAAGCAAAAGCATTAGAAGAACTTCCTATTGTTTAGGTGAAATCTCTTTTCTGGTAGTTTGAATCTCTTGCTCCATGCCCTGCTCTCCAGAACAGCAGAAATTAAGTCTGCTCCTTCCTTAATATGACAAATAGTTACCATTATAATAGCAATGTTAAGTAACCCTTTTTCTTTCACATTCTTCAAAAGTAAAGCAAAAAATAACTTTTAATCATTTTGTAAAACATCTCAGAGCTACAAGCTGCTGGTCTTTGGTACAAAACACACCCTCCTCCCATCTACCTCATTGTTGCATCAGTACCCATAATGGAAAATAAAACACAAGGCTTTATTTGAACCAATTCAAAGATATAGCCATGTTAGTCAGTAGAATCAGTACATAGAGAGATCGTGCAGCACCTTTGAAATTAACTGAAAGAAAGAAATTGGCAGCATGAGCTTTTGCAGAATTCAGTCTACTTCCTAAAATGCATTATTTAATCTCAAAGGTGCTATAAGATCTTTCCACATGCTTATTTGAACCAAGTAAGATTCCTCCATCACTATTTAAAAAGGCCACTATGATTTAGAAGCTGGCTATTTGGGGGTGAAGAGCAACTCCATAACTGGTTGCCAGACAATGGACAGCACAGGAAGAGCAAAGCCCAACTTAGCTGTATTTGGTGGGCAATGTCATGCCCTGCCTGGAGAATGAGGAGGATGAGCCAGAATCTCCTCTGGGACCTGAGCTTGCAGCTGTGGCACCTCAACATGGCCCTAGTTCTGCTTTGTCAGCTCTAGCAGAGCCTATGGTCTCCCAGGAGGCCCCGCAGCAAAGCCTCCTGGAAGTCGAACCTTCAGACATGGAGGAGGATCAAGAGACAATACCTACTTTCAGCCAGCATTGAGCAGAAAGGGAGGGCCTTCAGCATTCAATGAGACTTTATGAAAAATGCTGGAGCAATCAGCCTCAGCTGAGCTCCTGCAGCTTGATAATTTAAGCAGGTGCAGAAGGTCTGCCTCGGTGTCAGAGAAAGCTTAAGCGTCTGTCTCTCCTTGTTCCTTGGCTTGAAATCTTGACTCTCAGATTGCTGACTTGAACTTCTGGAACCCTTGACATCCAGACTGCCTTGTCACTCTGCCTCTCTGGAATCCTAGACCTTTGGACTGCTTGACCATTCTCTGCCTTAACCTTTGGATTGGTAATATGGACTTTTGCTTTTTTGCTTTGCAATCACAAAATATTTTTGTTACCTTCAACCCTCACAAGAATCTGTTGTCAGCACTCTTGGCGGCTTTCCTGGACAGGCAGGTTCTCCCAGTAAGAGAAAGAATTAAAAAATGCAGAGTTCAGTTGTGTTAGGCATGATCCCTCCCTGTTCTTTTCTCCCTTTAGAGGCCACAGTAGTGGCAACTGTGATATATGGAGGGTCTTTTCTCAGCTGCTGGGGCCAGACATGATGATTGTAGAACTTACTCCCTCACCCATCAGGGCCAACACAAGGCATTTTGCTACCTGAGGGAAATAATAATTAATAATAATAATAATAATAATAATAATAATAATAATAATACCAATCTCTTTCAATTCACTCCCTCAGTTCTATGCACGCATGCTGATTGCATTGTCAACTGCATATTACATCAACACTGGCAAGAAGATAGGTTCTTTTAACACCTTTGCTTATTTTTATTTTCATGTGTGAGAAAAATAATAAGATTCTTCACTTCTGGGATTAGATTAGAAGAGATTTTGCACATTTTCCAATGATTTGGGGGCATTTTTACACAAAATGAAAAGTTTTGTGGGATATATAATTTTTTTGCACACAAATACAGTATCGTTCCAAATTGCAGAGAAAAAGCACTTGGATTATTTATTTATTTATTGGCTCCCATGCAGGAGTGGAAGAGCTCATGATGGTTGGCAGCTTTTTCAGAGGATGTCTTCATGTATCAAGACATCCTTTTTCATCAAAGATGACTGTTACCACACCTTTTATACCCTGTATTATTTTGAGGCACAAATACATTGTAATATTTTGTTATAATAACAGTTATAGAGAAGCCAAAAAACATGAACCTGGAAAGGTCAGATGACCTTTAAGTGAACTTCTGATGGATGGTCACATAGACCTGCATGTGGAAAGGACCCCTGTAACTTTATGGCTGTGAATATTGCTGCTTCCCAACCTCCTGCTGTGTGCATTTCCTCTTGAAGGTCACAGGACAAAGATCCTATCCCAAACTCCCTGGGGCTGCCCTGTTCTTATTACTGCTTGATTAAATCAATGTCACTGCCATCAACCAAAAATATTCCCTTTGTAACTCTGAAATTAAAACCATCAAGCAGATGGGAATCCCATTGTTTCTGGCATTCCTGGAAAATCAATTCCAACTGCCTCAAGTGAAGTTTGACCCATAATGTCCCTCATCGGGCACTCCTATTTTAGTCTCAGTTGGCATCAGGCAGACATGAAATTCCTCAGATTGCTATACAAATTCAGTCCGTGGTAGTGCTTTGAGTCCAATCCACTCTGCATCAATTCCCCAGATTGGAGCCTGGCTTCTGGAGCTGGTAAGCATTGCCCATTGCAATCCTTTTTTATTTATTTATTTTTGCTACCCACTACTACCTTTTATATCTTAGTCCATGTGTGTATAAGTGCTTTGTGTGAATGTTGACATCCCTCTTGTTCAAATAATACAATTGAGTTGTACCTAGCACTCAGGAGTTCTAGTTTTTCAGAACCAGAAAAATAAGCGGATGTCCCAGCTACAGTTATCCTGGCCCTCTTGCTGCTAAATTATTGAGCTAAATTAATTTCCCCATTAAATACAATTTGTGGGTGTCCTCTTGAGACCACTTGTAATTTAAGTAACATTTGTAAGTCTGGTTTACATCTCTAACTTTTCTAGTCCAGAGACCGAGAAATAGGCTACAGATATTCAGCTGCTGCCTCTGCCTACTACCAACACCTGTTGTCTGAAGCAGTTGCCTCACCTTGGGCCCATCCCAGATGCCCTACAAAGTCAGACACAAGATTAGCTTTCAGGATTGCCAAGGACAATATTCCACTTTTGCTTCTCCAAATGATAGAGCTTAATATGAGAATGTAACAGGCAATAAACATGGAATTAACACTAAAGACTAGAACTGAATCCTACTTAACACAATTAATTTGAATCAAAATGTATGCTGGGAATAAAAGCACAAATCTGCATATAAAAAGGGACAAACTCCAGTATAATCTAATCAAGTAATAAAAGAAGCTATTTCCCACTTTCTCTTTAATTTGCAGATATTTCCGGTTCACATATTCTCTTAATTTACTTTCTTGTGCATTAGGGAACTAACTAATTTTTGGTGGGGAAAAAATGAAAAAGAGAAAAACGTTTTCCTTAAAATTACATATAACCTCCTGCTAGAAGTAAAACTAATTTGACAAAGTGATAAACAACAACAAAAAAGTAGCTATTAAATCCCAGCAGTGAAATATTTCCCTTATCACTTATTTTTTGCAAATTGCTTAGCTAGCTTCCCAATTTCAGGCTCCCACTTAATTAAAAATGTGTATTTATTCCAACAGTTGCTTGACTAACACACTTATAATATGTGCATCAAACTTTTGACACAAACCCATTAAAATTCATAAAAATTGCATTCCAATGGAAATGAAATTAGATCTGTCTTCACTCTTAGGTGGGTCTTGTCAACATTAAGAGAAGCACATCCATTGCCATTAGCTTCAATTTACATAAATAAATTTGCCTGCTTTATAAACAGAACAGACCTTTGTGATAAATTCCAAAGCAGTGGAACACTAGCTGCATTATAAAGCATTTCCACACTATCACCCAAGTTTCCAAATTATTTTATGGAAATGGATCAAGGGAGAGGGGAATTTTGTTGGTGGATGATGCTAGAAGGATAAAGCAACTGTGACTGGTGGCTTCCATATCAGTGTGAAATTGTTCTAAGTTAGGAGCTATCCAAGGTATGGAACCTGTTTGAGTTATAGTTCTCCAGATCCTTATTTCTCTGAGCTGAGTTGCAGTCCTGAACAAAAGCCAGAGAGGTGAATTTTCCTCATGACAATATATTGTTGTGACAGACTCTTACATCAGTGCAAAATATTGGGGGGGGGGGGGTTGTTGTTGAATGGACAATTGTGAGTTTATAAAAGTCCTGCTCCTGAACATTCATGTGGTAATTGGGACTTTTGTTTCCTCCCCACCCCCCCGCAAAATATTTTTATTGACATTTTTCACAAATATTACAAACAAAAACAAGCACAACCCTTAACACACCCCTAATATTTATACTATACATGACTTCCCACATTGTCACACCTAAGATACAATTATAAACCTCAAAACCAATCCAGTCACTATTTGCACAGTCTCGTCTCATAGATAGAATCCTGTTGGGCCTTGATGCCTGCAAAACTGGTTACTTAGGCAAACAATTTGACATTTTATCAGCTTGCATCAGAAAACCTCCTTATACAATCATTCTTCTAGGTTGTGAAATAGTCTCCAACCAAGCCCCCCAGTCCTCTACTACTCTGCTTAGGTTCATGTAGATTCAGGCCTGTGACTTCCCTGATTGAGTATAGCTATCTGGCATGTGATCTTCCTCTCTTTCTACTACCTTCTACCTTTCCTAGCTTTATCATCTTTTCTAGTGAGCCATGCCTTCTCATGATGTGGCCAAAGTGCAACGGCCTCAGTTTAATCATCTTGGCTTCCAAGAAGAGTTTAGGCATGATTTGTTCAAGGACCTATTTTGCTTTTGTTTTTTGGCCATCCACTGTATTCTCAGCACTCTTCTCCAGCACCAGATCTCAAATGGGTTTATTTTCTTCTTGGTCCAAAACACACTGCAGAAATAATCCAGTTTGAGACTGCTTTAACTGCCCTGGCTCAGTGCTAGGGAATCCTGGGGATTGTAGTTTATTGTGGCACCAGAGCTCTCTGACAGAGAAGGCTAAATGTCTCACAAAACTAAAGTTCCCAGAATTGCCCAGCATTGAGCCAGGACAGTTAAAGTGGTCTCAAACTAGATTATTTCTGCAGTGTGTTTTCGACCCTTGTCTGCTTTCTTCACTGTCCAGCTCTCATGTCTGTACATGGTGATGGGGAATACTATGGCTTCGACGATTCTAACTTTAGTGCTCAGTTGTATATGTTTACTCTATAGGATCTTGTCTAGTTCTTTCATAGCTGTCCTTTCCATTCCTGTTCTTCTTCTTATTTCCTGATTGCAGTTGCCATTCTGATCAATGTTTGATCCAAAGTATCATCCTCCCTAGTGGGATTTATTTCTGAAAGGCCAAGGGAAGGTGTGGGTAAATGGAGTGCCTGTTGGAAGTAAGCCCACAATTTGTCATGTTGCACATCGTAGGGCATGTTTATTAAGGGATCAGCCACCTTACAATCATAGGACAGCTCTTTACAATCATCCAGTCTTAAACTGGCAGAGTTTTGTTTTGGTTTTGACCTTTGAATTATGCACAGAATCTCCTGCAAAATATTGCACTTTATTCCCATTTACCAATAGGAATGCTTAGATTCAGGATGGGTGGCTACCCAGAACTATTTGTTGTTTCAGTTTAGAATGATCTAATCTGTTGTTTCCTTCAAATAAATAGTCCAGTTGTTGTTTTTTACCCAGAGAGGAACTGTAGATGATGAGGACTGCACCACTTCAAAATGTCTGATGCAGGCACCATGCTTAAAGGTTTACTGCAAGTCCTCAGCTCTATATGAAAAAATATTCTCGAGGGTCAGGAAAAAGGCTGGGTTCAACCTAATTGTTGATGTACCAGTTCTCTACCTGAGGGATCAATGACATGTCATTTTTATGCAAAGCTCTTTTACGGCTCTACTTGTAATATCATACACATCGTCTTGTTCTGATGCATGCTTCTACTTGCAGGAACCTGTCTGAAAAATGATCAAGTCAGCAACATTTAGTTCACTATTAGTATACAACAAGAGTAGGCAGCTTGGGGTGGGCAATTTTCTTCCCTTCGCAAGTCTCACCAGTGCATCATGGGACACAGGAAGAGAGATCATATCACTTCTGCTTACCTAGCTGGGGATTTTTTTAAAAAAAAATGAAGCACGTAATTTCAGTAAGTTGGGGTTGGTCTTAATAGTAATAGTGGAATTAAATCACTGTATTGGGAGCTTTGTGGGGGATATTCAGGAACACACACACACACAAAAGAAATCCCCCAAAAGAACATTTTTAAAAATGGAGGAAGTCAGAGGGCTATGAAGGTTGGCAAAATGGGCTTTAGATGCTGCAATGGAGCCCACAGGCCACACTTTCACTACCCAATATATAGGTTGAACTATGTGAGCTAAACTGCATCCTCCAGCAGAAAACTTCCCCAGCTCCATAATTCTTATAAGGATATAGTTAATTACTCTGAAAGTTAGCGTTTTCCAGCTTTTTTTCTCAGCTCTCCCCAGTCAAAAATACTCCAGGTAATTGCAGCTGAGACAGCTTCACTCATTTGGTATATACTCCAGGAAACAAAAATTAGCAGGTATCCTATCAATAATTGCCAACCATTTCTTCATCCACGACACTCCTTGAATGCCTCAAGATATGCAGAATTAATCTCTTGCATTTACCAAATGCCATAGTAGTCAGAGAGGCTCCTCAATCCACTTGTCTTTTTCTCTGCTATGGGTTATATTCAGCATACTCAGTATTAGCTCAATGGCTTTTATGGTTATTATCATCCTGTTGTCATAAATAAGAGACTGCCATGCATAAGAAATGCAATTTTGCATAAACAACATCAGATGCTGGGGGGAGCAGATTATCATTAAACATCATTTCAACTGTGGGAATCTGGTTTTTCCTTTGCAATAACTATATCTGTAGCATGTATAAGTGTGTGTGTGTGCATGTTCAAAAACCAGTTTAAAACTGTTCTCAGACACGAGGCTCTCTCCTGCACAGTTTAGCACTTGTGCCTATCCCAGCAAACCAACTGCAATAAAGCTGTATATCCAAGCAGAAAATGAGTGGCATGTCAAATGATATCAAACTATATTTTCCATCATGTCTTACCATTGGCCAAGTTTCTGGAGACAACAGGAAGTGAGTCCAACAACATTTAGAAGCTCACAAGCTTCCTAGCCCCTGTCATTTGTAAATATGAATAACTTGCCCTTGATTCTATAGAAGTGGATTCAGTTTTCATTTCAGTCTGCTTACATGGCATCAGTCAGATGCCATGGGAGAAATTGGTACAAGGGTATAAGCTGTTTATAGATGCCATGCAACAGCCCCTATGGGCATGAAAGGGCTGCATTTTAGACAAAATACAGCATCTGAGAGTTGAGCTGAACTCTTTACCTTACATCTAAGCATTACAAAGATAAGATGCTTTCCCAGTATGTGACACTGTTTCTTCCTCCCCCCCCCCCTCCTGTTTCTAAGCTGTGGGGGAAAGAAAGAGATATTTTCCTCTGGCTGCTTTGCTTAAAATCACAAATTTTGATATATCAAACTGGATCTCACCCAGGTCATGAAACAGGCCTAGGAAAATTGAGTTCTCTCAGATTCCACCATGACTTGGGAGTCCTCATGACAGGGGAACATTGTATTTTTTTTCTTTGTGTGTGTTGTGTGCCTTCACATTGTTTCTGATTTATGGCAGTCCTAAGGCAAACATATCATGGGATTTTCATGGCATGATTTGAAACCATCATTTGTATCCATCATTTAATTCAATAAAGCCATTTTTTTACATGTGTGACTTGGCCCAGCTTCTGCTGTTTGCAAACCTACTTGATGTACCCTGTGAGGTTCAGGTCTCAGATTGTTACATGTAGGTAATCAATTTCCAGACCCAATTCCTTATTTGTACAATGGATTCAGGAACAAATAAGACTCTAGCAGGTATAAGCAAGAAGTACAAATGTTTCTGTAATCAGAGCTTGGAAGAACAAATAGCTGGTTACTTGTATATTTCCTTTTTTCAGTAACCAAGGCATATTTAATAGTTACAGTTAACTTGAGATAATGGATATTATTGCACATGTGTGTATCCCATTGGGGAAAAGACGGGATAAGGTGCATGTGATAATCTCCAATCTCACTCATTTGGTGATGTAACTATATGTTTTAATTACTTTTGCAGTTTTACAGTGTGGTCTCATTTCATGGTGAAAGAATATGACATGGTTCAAATGCTAGCCAATGCTGTGTCATGTGCTCCGTTCTGGATATTGAAGTGACAGAGAGCTGGGCATCAAGTTGTTGGCTTTATATGACAAGCCAACATCTTGTAGCATTCAAATTCAAGAAATACAAAAGTAAACTTACATTTTAAACACTGTAACTAAAGCAGTGAGAGGCAGTGTAATATAGTGATTTGATTGTTGGACTAGGTCTCTTGGAGACCATGGTTTCAAATGCTGCTCAGCCATGGGGTGACCTGGACAATTCACATTCTCTCCATCTAAAAGGAAGGCAGTGGCAAACAGCCTCTGAATGAAACTTGCCAGGAAAACTTGATGATAGAGTCATAAGTCAGACCAAATGTCTGAACTTTACAGCCTTGGAACAATAACTATAACTATTTTTTTTAAAAAAAAAAAAAAAGTAGTTTTCTAAGCTCATCTTTATTTTTAAAAGAATATGTACAAATCTGTCCTTATTTATCTGTTCATAACTCAGTCTATCTTAATTTTCTAGCTGTATTAAAGTAAGATATGGAGACTACAGGGGTTTACTCTTTGCTGCTCATGGAGGGCAGAAACAAGTCTAAAAATATCACCTTGTGTGCATTTGTTCATAAATATTTAGATCTGCCAGATTTCATTTCATCTCTGCTATGCAGAGAAGAGACTTTTCAAGCCACTCCCCTTATTTGCCTGGTTCCAAATGCTCTCAAGATGTCTGCTCAAAGCAGGAGTAAGGACCAAGTGAACCTAATGGAAATGGACTAGTCAAACTAGAATTGAGTAAACAAGTATTTCAGTGCCAGAGGACATTCAAGGTGATCTTGTTCATTCCAATTGCTAAGTCGATGTATCTTTACACTGAGTCACTGAACAACCTGGTATTTTCACAGTTTCAGATACAACAAATGCATTAACAAATGACAACAAAGAGTTAGGAGAACCAACTGGGAACTCAGTCATCCTTAAATTCAAGAAAACATTAGATGCTGGAGATGTGACAAGTAAAACAAGATGTGGCTCAAAGTGTGGGTTGTGTGTTTTCAAGTCATTTCTGATTTAAGGTGACCCTAAAGTGAACCTATCGCAGAGTTTTCTCAGCAAGATTTGTCTAGGGTGGGTTTGCCATTGCCTTCCTCTGAGGCTGAGCAAGTGTGAGACTAGGTGGCAATAAATTCAGGCCAAGGTACAGACATTCCACCAGTGTTATTGCCCTCAGTGAACCTGAAGAGAAATAAGAGGAGGAGGAACAAGTAGAATTTGGGACTTGGAACTTTTTCCCTTTATTTTGAAACAAGCTTTATAAAAGGCTCCAAAGGCTTTATTTCTGATTTTTGAGAACCTCACTAGGATTTTAGTTAAATAGAATTGTTGCATCTCCTCATTCCCTAAACTGTGGCTGAGGGGCCACTAGCCTAGAGACCAGATCCGGCCTAGAAATCCCTCAGTTAAGGTCCATGGCCTATCCTCCTACTTTTCCTTTCATTCACTCCAATGTGCAGGATTTTTAAAAAGTTCCCACCAAAAGGAATGGGAAGCTTTTCCCATGCAAATTTGTCATGCCTAGGAAGTGGGGTGAATGTGTGCATGAAAAGTATATTGGAACTGCCAAAATAATCCAGTTTGACACCAGGAGTCCTGGTGGCACAGTGGTTAAATGCCTGTACTGCAACCACTCACTCATAAACCACAAGGTTGCGAGTTCAATACTAGCCAGGGCTCAGGCTAGACTCAAGCCTGCATCCTTCTGAGGTCACTAAAATGAGTACCCAGCTGTTGGAGGGCAATGAGCTTACAGTTGTAAACCGCTTAGACATCCCATAGCATGGTATAAAGTGGTATATAAATGAAGCTGCTTTGCTTTTGCTTTGCACTTTAACTGCCATGACTCAGTGCTATATAATTATGGGAACTGTAGTTTGTTGTGGCATCAGAGCAGTTAAAGTGGGTCAAACCAGATTATTTCTGCAGTGCGGATGCAGTCATAGTCAGATGGGATGGTGAAAGAATAAGTGTGTGAGAGAGGGAGAGGTGTGATAGTGCTGTCATTTCTTGCTGTGGTCCACCCTGTGTATGTGACCACTGCCATGGTTAACAATGATGAAATTGCAATTTAAAAAAAAAATCAAATATGAGAGAGGAAAACCTTCTGATGTCCATCTACTGCCACTCCCAGTTATACTGAGAACCCATGGAATGTAAATATGTTTTCTAGAACTTTGAGAATTGTTGTTCTTGCTGTTGTGTGCCTTTGAGTTGTTGCCCACTTATGGTCACCCCCAAGGTGAACCTAAAATGGGGTTTTCTTGGCAAGATTTGTTCAGAGGAGATTTGCCATTGTTTTCCTTTGAGGCTGAGAGCATATGACTTTCCCAAGGTCATGCAGTGGATTTCATGGCCAAGCTGGGAATGAAACCCCAGTGTCCAGAGTTACAGTCCAACACACAAACTATTATGCCATACTGGCTCCCACAACTTTGAGAATAAACCATTCAAATTAAAGCCATTCAAAAAGTAAAAGCTGCCAGTTGTTTCACTAAATACTTCCAGGAAACATCTTCATCAATGACCAGCACAAGTTTTTATATATTGACGATAGAATTTTGTTTTAAAGCAGGACATTAGCAGAGTAAGAAAACCAAGGTGACCTAGAGTCCCAAGGCATATCTACATTTCACAGCTAGAGCATTATGATATCACTTTAACTGCCATGGCTCTGTCCCACACAAGTCCCTTGGAAATTACATTTTGGTGAGGAACTTAAGCATTCTCTACTAGAAATCTTTGGTGCACTCAGATCATCATAGACTGGAAATCACCTATGGCTGAGCAGAAGCTTGAACCTGCTTTGAATCTGGTGCTCTAACCCCTCTTTGGCTTGACAAGATGTCCATTGCAGTGAATCTGCCTTCATTTTCTTTTTCCCTTTAAATTTCTTTACTTGTTTAATATTTGGTTAGAGTCAAGGAAGACCTGGAAGAAACTGGATTTATTACTGCAGTGTTGCCTTGACATTCCAGCATGAGATGTGTCTGGTTAAGACGTAGGTGGAATGTTCTCACAAAGAAGCTACATGGGGCTTGAAGTGGGTGGGCAAAAAGTGACAGATTTAAGAGAAGGTTAATAAGAATATATGTTATTGTTTCACTTTAGGGGGTTGGAGGCAGCATGGAAGAGTGGCAAAGAGAAGCTGAAAAAATTGCTCAAGAACCACTCAAGAAATTGAAATAGAGCTGCTATGGAAACAAGGAGATAATTGGGAGGGGGAGCAACACTCTTTCTGGAGTAATGGCCACTGCAAGACATTTAGAAGGAGGATATGATCTGAAAACACAATTTCTATCACTAAGCAACTTTCTCTAACTTTAATGATCTTGATGAAAGGTGGAGACAATAATAGCAGTACAAGTGGGTAGATATGGTGCAGTCTCCCTTCATAGAAATAGAGAGGAAAATCTTGTTGCCAAGTGGGTGGAACTAAGCTGAAAAACCTGTTGAGCTAAAATGGAAGACACCAGGGAGATTTTTTTTTCTCAACCACTTTATGCCTACCTCTTCAATTAGCTGAAGAACAAGCCAGAGGGAAGTCTGTCAGACAAGAATCTAGCATAAAACTCTTCTAAAATCTTCTTTTAAATTGTTAGAACCCTGCTAGGTGATGAGAACCTTTTATCTAAGCTCTTTAAAATAGTTCCTAGTTAAAGATGCTTTCACAGGGCCAAACCCAATGTTTCGTTGGTGGCTGCAGTTTTCTGTCTCTTCCCCTCCCATATCCAGGGGATTTCCCAACCTTTCAGATGTAGATTTTGGGGTTCAGCAGGGCTGATGTGGGGAGGGCAGATTGCCCTCTCCTGATTCTGCTGGATCCCTTTGATCAACCAGTGGAACACCACTGTTAGGTACTGTCTTCAATAAGAATTGATACCTGCTAAAATGTCCATTAATGGCTGGTGGGTACCAACTTTGAAGTTCTACCAGTGTCCTACCAATCTGGGTGCAAGTCTCCTCTGAACCATAGAACACACTGGCTGACCTTGGGCTCATCTTTCTTAGCCTTGTCTACCCCACAGGGCTGATGTAGGAAGAAAGTGGAGTGGACAAAAGTCAGATATGTCACCTTGAATCTTTGGAGGAAAAGGCAGGGCTCAGTTAGCAATAGCAATAGCAAGTACATTTCTATGCTGCTTATCAGTGCACTTAAGCACTCCCTAAGCGGTTTACAATGTGTGAGCTAATTGCCCCCAACAAGCTGGGTACTCATTTTAGCGACCTCAGAAGGATGCAAGCCTGAATTGAGCCTGAGCCATTGGCTGGTATTGAACTCACAACCTTGTGGTTTGTGAGTGAATGGCTGCAGTACAGGCATTTAACCACTGCACCACCAGGACTCCTAGTGCAGGAGTTAGGGTGCAGGGAATGAAAGGAAACAGCTTTGCATTGTGAATATAATCAGGAAAGGATACTAAACTCTGACCTTTCCAATGAACAGCTCGGTAAGTGCAGCTGGAAATACCTATGCTGATCCAGAGCATTCCCAGCATCAACTAAATTAGTGAGCTCATTGTAAAAAAAGATGTTTGCTCTTTTCTAGTCCTCTGCTACCTCACATGTTCTCCAACATTTCTCAAAAATGATGGCAAGTGGTTAAAAGTGTACATCAGCAAATTCTTTCTGCACTCTCAGAATTTGGTTCTACAGATTTAAACTCATTTAGATGTGTCATTTATTTGGTTCTACAGATCTGAACTCATTTAGATGTGTCAGGCAATTCCTGACTATAGGTGATTCCCTGTCAATCTTGATTTACAATCTGGTTCCCATGCCGAGGTTTCTACTGCTGCATGGAAGCATCCAGTTTTCTTTTGGGGAGAAAAATGAAGCAAAATTTGTATTGAGTAGTTCTGCCTTTTCATTGTGATATGTTAGCATTTCACCATTCTTGCTGAACAGTGACCCCACTATCCCCTTGTTCATTTTCTAGCACTTGTACTGCTATTATCTGGGGGGGGGGGACTCTTTTGTTGCTCTTGGCTTGCTCATTCTGAGCTTTAGCTTTCCTTATACTATTCCTTCAAGCTTAGGGTGCACCTCTTTACTCTTCCTTTGTGATACATCCTTCTTTCCATTCTTTATACATACTTTTTATTTCTTTTTACCTCCTCCTTTGCATCTGCTGTGCAGCCACATTGGTTTTTTCACATATTGCCATTTTTTCTTCTTCCATGGGATTGTTTGTGGCTGTGCTTTTTACATCTTCTTCAAAAAACTCCCTTTGCTGAATGTCTTTTTCCTTTAGAATGTCTAGCCATGAGATTCCACCCAGTATTTTCCTGAACTAATTAGGGGTAGAGGATGGGTAGACATGCTCTAGGGACTCAAAGGCTGTATGATCCATTTTCAGCTCCTCCAGAGATTTTAGGTGCTGTTTCATCTCATTGTGGCCACTATTTTGAGCAACATTTGTATTTGTACATTTTTATTTTAGCTGATTTTACTTAAATGTACTATTATAGTTGTAGGTTTGTTTCTACTAGTTAATATTTGTAGATTTTTAAAGATACTTTGGTCAAAGACTGTAAATAAAATTGTATTGTACTGTACTGTATTTTGAGGAACAAAAAGAGATGACCCATCACTTCCAGTCACCTTTCAGGCCAATTTCAGGGGACTGGGGGCTGTTTGGAAGTAAAATAGAGCAGGGTAGTGTAGAGACCCTTCTGAAACGGTATTCTACAGACCTGCAAAGGGCTATACATGTCTTCTCGTATATCTCAAAGGACTTTTTTGGCTGGATAAAAATGGGACTGTCAGGGTCTTTGGGATAGGTTGCACTGTACCTCCCTAATAGCCATGTAGCCCATAGGTCAAACAACTTCCACCCCAGCCTAGAACCAAAGTACCTTGGGCCTTTTGCTCAATTAAATAAATGGCTAAGATTCACATCCTGTATAGCCTTAGCCCATCTGGATTATCCAATGTGATGAACAGAAAGACAGCAGGGAGCTGTGAAGACCCAAAGATGGCTGACCTATCCTGAAACAGCTGGAACCAGCCAATGAGAAAGCAGTTGGAAGGAGATAAATAGCTCAGACGGTGAGTGATATAGTCAGTTTGGGAGTTAGGCAATTAGAAAGTGAGGAAAAGAAGGCTCGGAACCTTTAAGAGTGTCAGTTGGATCTGACTTAGATAGAAGTACAGTGAGGCAGTACAGTAGAAGTACAGTGAGCCAGAGGCTGTGAATTGTTGCTGAGGGAAATAAATTGAACAAAGATAAGAGTCAAAAGAAAGAAAAAAATCCTTTGCCCAATTTATCATAAAAGCACACTTTTAAACCATTTTTAAATATTGTCACATCCCTTGCCATCCCTAAGCAAAATGTTCCAGTCTGTAGCCTAGACTGTCAGACTGTAGCAGAATGTTAGGAGAGAATGAGAACCTCAAGCTATTTTAGGAGGCAGAGTTATAAAAAAAAATGGAGAAAATTACTTTTTTGGACTACCATTCCAGAATCCTACAGCCAACATAACCAGTGGGAACAGTGCATCATGAAACCACAATTTATATAAGTTAATTTGGGGGCTGCCACTCCAAAGATAAAAGTAATAAAACACACAGAAACACTCCAGGACCAAGAAGACTGTTATGGATGAGTTCCTATATTGGGAGAAAGGTGGGATATAAGAAAAGAAAATAATAATAAAATCACCCCAGTACCTAAGAACCCTTAGCAGCCTAGAAAGATGCTCCAACCTGTACAGATATAGGCAATTTTGTTTCATATGGTTGGTGTGATGCAATGGTTAAAATATTGGTCTGGGAATTGGGAGATCCAGGTTCAAGGTGATTTGCCTGACCTATTCCAGAGGGCTGTCATTAGGTCAAACTAGGAAGGAGGAGAGTCTTGAATTCACTGGAGAACAGAAAGGATATAAATATAACACAGTAAAAGACAAGATGGAATGCACACATGCACAAATTTCAGTGTACAGATGTTGCACAGATGAGCAGTTCCCCCAACACTGGCTATAGGGCAACATCCTGAAGAAGGAGGCTAGATTCGGGGGTGTCCAGCTCCGTTATATCCGTTCCACTTCCCTCTCATTTTTTCTACCTTACTTTGCCTAAGGGTAGTGCTAACCCAAATGATCTAGCTATAATAAAGCATGGATTTCTCAATCTTAGCCCTGACATTAAGACAACTCGCTAAAGATCAGCTGTACAGCTTCTTGTTTTATCCTGCTGGAAGTGTGTGTGTATGTTTCTGTGTGTGTGTTTCCCAAGAATTTTACCACATATAAGATATCTGTGTTGTAAAAATGGATGCCCAACCCTGCTTTGTGCCTTTGTTTCTTTTTTCTTTCTGGCTTCTTGTCATCTGGTTTTTGGTTCTTATTATTATCCTTATTTTTCATTGTCTGTCCTTTCTACCTTTTCCAATCACTGCCTTTGAACATTGTTCCACTCATGCCCTGATTGATATTTCCTCCCCATCCATGAAATAGTCTCTGTTCCTGTCATCTGATGTTCAGCACGTACGGTCAACATTTCTCAGCAGAAGAAAGCAGTCAGCAGGAGAGCTCGTTTCTCGCTACATAATAAATGCCTTGGCACTAGATCTGGGCATCCATCTGTTTTGCCAAAGATGCAACTAAAGACAAACTTCAGCCTGGAGGAGAAAAAAACCCAAAATACTCCCAAGTGTGATTATTTTCATTATGCTGTACACTCCTATTGCACATCAAATGCTTGTGTGTGCGTGCACACACATGCACACACACACACTGCAATCCAACATCCCCTCACTGTAGCATAAATATCCACATGTGGAGACAGAATCATAGAGCTTGAAGAGACCTCAAGGGCGATATAGTCCATCCCCCTGCCAGACAGGAATTGACAATCAAAGCACCCCCAACAGATGGCCATCCAGCCTCTGTTTAAAAACCTCTACAAGGAAACTCTACAAGGGAGTGTGTTCCACTGTTGTGGGGGACTTTTGTCAAAGACTTTACTGAGATCGAGATATGCTACATCCACAGCACATTTCCTGTGAAGAATGAAGATGCTACTTTGAGGATCTATGGTCCCATGTGCTCTCTTCTGCATGGCCTCCATAACCTCACCTTCCTAAGTCCTAAGTCCTATCCAGTGTGCCTTTTGGGTATGTTTGTTTAACACAATTGAATAATTATGGGAATTCACTATAATTTAAAAAAACATTTAAAGGGAAAGGAATGGAAAGAAAAGGAAAGGAAAGGAAAACAACTTGCTTGGGAATAGGGGAAGAAGAGTGAGAAAGGGGAAGACAAGGAGAATCATGCCCACTAATGCCACATGATTGCTGGTATATTGGAACTGCAGCAGAAGCAAACTATTGCACCTGAGGCAGTAATGGAAAAGCAGCAAGATTGGGAGCCATTGACAGGTTTTACCTATCAATGAAAATGTGAGCTCTAGCAACACTTGAAATGAAAAGCAACAAGGAGAGAGACATGATGTTAAGTATGGCTAAAGAAGCCTCAATTCTGATTTTAAAGTCTCACATGATAATCACCTTAATCAAGTACTCCCATTCATACAGTGAAATGTTGTGTACAAGTTTCCCATTTAATTCTGTGATCAGAAAACCATCAAATATTGGGAAACCTTCACTGGTTATTTTTATCTTTGACCCATTCAAGGCTGAATCAAATAGCATATTTCCTCTATGTATCTTTCTATGATGATACAGAATAATCTATGCTGCTACACTGATGTTGTCTTTAGTGAAGTGAGTGATTTTGGTTCTTTTCATATCAATATCAGCTGCTCTTGTTTCTCTCATGAACTGGCACATTCATTGAGAAAACTGTTTTTATGCATCCAAAGAAATTCTACTTCAGATTTCTGGAAACACTGAAACCTTGATGAATGACACCTGCACATCCATTATGTGGGAGAACATTTGATTTCTTCTGTGTTGGTATTATGGAATCTTGTTATTTTACATTCTCCAGTATCAACCCTTTGTAACAGATGTACTATATTATACTGAAAGAGATAGTAATGATTCAGTGATGTCTCTTTTGAATCAAAATTGCAGTGTGTTTATCTGTGTGTGCATTTAAAAAAATGTTTGGCTTGGTTTGGCTGATAATAGATATAAGTAAAGACAACTAAGAAGCTATATTAGTACCACTAATAAGAATAAGAATAAGAATAGCGGGGGGGGAGAGACTTATCAGAAGTGGAAGATGTATGCGGAGAAGGGTCATAGAAATGTTTTGGCATTGATGTAGGGAAAGTTCAGTTAACCTTTGATCATAGTCCCTGATCTAGATCCAGTGATGGTTGGTAATTTCTATGATAGTGTGACAATTAATCTACTCTGGGTTGAGTTCAAATTTTCAATGAGCTATCCAAGGTTCAGCACTTTGGATAGTTTAAGGATTCATTGCCTCACTGCCATGGATGCCACTAGCCATCACCGACTCTAGATTACTTTCCTCCTCTCTTTCAATCTCTTCTTTGAATAGCCAGCTGCATTAAGTAGTGTCATCCTGAACATATTTTGCAGCATCACTTTTAAATAAAATGATCAAATTTTAAGGCAAACATTTGGGAGGTTGTAATATTTTAAATAACATTTTAGTCCCATAAAAAGCCTTTAATTTATAAAGCTGTCATAAGTCAAGTCAAGCCATTAGTGCAACCTGTCCCAACCAGTCTTGGTAGCTGTTCTCCAGGGATAGTGACAGGCAATTTACCCACCTGGCAGCTGTGATCTTCCACATACTTTGTACCATCAAGTTATGGGCCCTCTACTGTATGAAATTATGATTCAGAAACTCCTTTATTATGACAGTACAGCAAATGTAATAAAGATGAATTCCTTCTCCAGAGATCTGAGATGAGGCTTTCATGTCTGAGTAAAGCAGGGGTAGGCGACCTTTTTGAGCCGGGGGCCAGGTTGCTGTCCCTCAGACAATTGGGGGGCCAAAGCACCATAAGTAAATAAATAAATAAATTTTTAAAAATTATTTTTTTTAAAAAAAAATGCATGCACATTCTCTCAGCCCCAGAAAAGCCATGGCAAAACCCCTGTGGAGATTTTGTCAAGAAAACCCCAAGAACAAGTAATAACAACAATAATCAATATCATCATGGGCGGCGGCGGTGGTGGCAGGACCAGCCTGGGGCCGGTCCAAAGGCCTCGGGGGGCTGCATCCAGTCCCCCGAGCCTTAGATTGCCTACCCCTGGAGTAGATAATTATGAACCCAGGCCTCCTTTTAATTCCAGCATGCTACTGAACATTCTGTTCAATTCCTAACCAATGGGTTGATTGATATATACAAGTACTAGATGTTCCATATGTTGGCCTGGTTTGCTTGTGTGTTTGTAAGGATTCTGACCAGACACGGAAATAGCTTTTCAAGATCTTTATTGCATTTGAAGACATGTTTGGCCCTCCAAAGCAGGTATGGAGTGAACCATTGCCGCTAAAATAAGCCTATTGGATACTGGCCATTGAGATCAATGAATCTATTCCATTTGTGACTAATTCTGGAACCACCTGAATGTTTCTTAGTGGAATCAGTTCTATTGTTGATCAAAAAGTCAAATTACCCCACAATGTGATGCCGCAGCAAATGAAGCAAACAATATTTTAGCCTGTATTAATAGAACCATAGTTTCCAAGGCAAGGGAAGTAATAGTCCCACCATATGATATACTAGTCAGGTCTCATCTGGAGTAGTCCTCTGATCTAAGGAAATTCATCAATTTCCTAACTTGGATCAAATCTGGAATTCCCAGCCCATCGAGAAATGTGGGTAGAAGAAAAATGGCATGACAAAAGTCCTCAAAAATTGCAGGAATTTATTTCACCAACACACATAAACTGAACAGTTTTTAAGATTTGCATAAAAGTTTGGGAATCTGCACAACAGCTTTACAGTCAAACCCTACACTCAGTCTTTGTTTCTATGAACAGAAAACTGCTCAGCTTCCTGATGGGGTGGGGGGACTTCATTCACCCCAGTGTTTTTTACTATATACTTGAGGAAAGTACAGAAAATGCAAGCCTAAACTGCACACAATAGCCCTCTAAAAACCAAACAGTGCAGCATTTGACATTATGGCTGTAGCCTTTGCCAGTTTGAAAGGGGCACAACCCGAATGTTATGCAACAAGAAAATAAAATCAGGCCAAATATAGCTGCAGCAGATCCATCAATGTTGCACATTGTTGCACAATGTTGTAGCATTGATGAATTTTGCACAATACTTTTGTTGTGAACCATTATTGTTGTGCAGCATTACTCTTTTTATGTAGAAAACATCAGTGTTGCACAACAAAAATGTTGCACAAGAAATGTTGCACAGAAAACATAAATGTTGCAAAATGAAAACCATGTGCCTACTTTTTGTGCAACATTGCTGGATTTTGCACAACAGTTTTTGTGCAACATTTTTGTTTTATGAAATTGCTGGGTTTTAGCACAGAAAACACAAACATAGGCCCATGGTTTTTGTTGTGCAACACTGATATTTTTTACATAAAAATATCAATGTGGCACAACAAAAATGTGTAAGAACAGTAATGTTGCACACACAAAAATAACCATGTGGTTTTCTTGTGTAACATTTCTGTTGTGCAACATTGCTGCTTGCCACATTAAAAAAGCAATAATGCACAAAACACACAAGTGGCTGCCTTAAAGTAATCTTTTCCATGCCACAAGCTGTGCAGTTTTCAAGGAAGACTTTAGATGCAGATCCTGCATCGATTGCAGGGCTGGACTCTACAGGCTATAGGACCCTTTCCAATCTATGATTCTCATATTCTTCTATGAATACCTACCTGGAATTATGTGCTGAAGAATGTTGCGAGTGAAGGTAGGACTATCAGGTACTGCATGCCCACAGGTCTTCTTTCAGACCATAAAAACAGATCCAAGACTTAAAATCAAAAGGACAGCTTTTATTGCAGTAAAGAAAACATAACAGACAGGTCCATGACTTCTTTCACAAGTCTGAAGTTAAAGCATATTGAAACACTTTTATAGAACATAGCAATGTCCCTCCCTGTAGGCTGGTGTGACTCAGTGATTGGTCACAAATTCCCACGCTTCAGCCATTGACATGGTGTAATGCTCTACTGTCCGGAAAGTCCAGCAATTGGCATGATGTGTGTGAATCTGTAGCTTCCCACTGACAATAGACAAAACAACCTTGAAGTAATATCTGCACTCTGTTTATGTGATACATCACCTGGGATTGAGATTACCGTATTTATCAATATCATCATGTATATGTGTCTAACATAATTAATAGCCAAATATAAAAAAATCTAAAACCATCACTTATTTAAACCATCAAACAATATATTTATACATAAAGCACTTTCCAAGCCATTCTCATTATCTTTTTAACCATATTTTTAAACTCAAGCCTCTAGCTTCAGCCAAGGTGGAAACATCACACACACACATACCAAAGGAGCCTTTTAGTTCCCAGCCTTTTTTTAGCTCTTTTAAAGCTCATTAACTCTGACAGCACAACCTCACAGTTTTAACCATTATAGTCAACTATATATGATCAATTTTATCTCTAATCAAAGCCAATCAAAACAAATCAAAATTTCTCTGAAGATGCCAGCCACAGATGCTGGCGAAACATCAGAAAGAAACTCTTCTAGAACATGGCCACACAGCCCGAAAAACCCACAAAAAACTATGGATGCCAGCCATGAAAGCCTACGACTTCCCAATCAAAATAAATTCTGTCAGGAAAGCATTAAGATAATGCATCCCTGACAAGGACTTTGATCCTCTCCATGGTAGAGACCAGTGTGCTTTGCATCTGGCACAAGGTATCAGAACGCTGCATGCAGAGTGAGAGGCTATTTAAGGCCTCTGACTCTCACATGACTCTTTGGATCTTTATAGTGTTGCCTACCCTTTCCCTTCAGTGCAATGTGAGATATGTCTGGTCACTACAGGGCCGGGTAGGAATTTTCCTCCTTTTACCTGTTTTTTGTTATGTTTTGTTTTATACTTGGGCAACTGACTTCAGGTTGTGTCATTCAATAGGCTCTCACCCAGCAGGCAGCAGGGGTGAATATAAGTGACAAAGGTGATCACCTTTGGCACCCTTTTGGCATAGGGTAGGACTATACCCTTTTGGTATAGTCCCAGTCTCTCAGCCTCAGAGGATACCAGTGCCAAACCCCACATGAAGAAATCTGCCAAGAAAACCCTGTGATAGGTTCACCTTAGGGTCACCATAAGTTGGAAATGACTTGAAGGCAAACAATACACAACACACAGGGCTCTGAAACCTCCTCTTGTTTGAGGCTTTGGGGAAAGAGGTTACCCTTGAGGTTAGTGGCAAATGCAGGCTCTCATTGTAGAGTTTTACGGCTTGGGTAGGAGTCTGCTGGATAATTATGGCTGGCCAGGCAACAACCCAAGTATTTGGATTGCTCTTTAAGCTGATGTGTTTCACCCAAGGGAAGGCAAGGAAGGTTGCCAAGGAGCCTCAGTTTGACCCACATCAGGTTGCTCCCCCTCTTGCTCATTTCCAGGCCAACACAGCTTAAATAGGTTAAGTCAAATCAAGTGGCCCTTATTTAACACAGTTTTCTGCATTATTTGCATAGCTGGTTATGGTATTAATCAAGCATGCAGAAATCAACATCTGAGTATGCATGAGTAAATCAGCCCAAGGACTAATCCTGACATCTCTCCTGAGAGGGTCAGGATCAGATTTCTCCCCTATGTTAATTAAGCTTCTTAGACCCATATCTCAGTTTTCCAGAGGGCCTAGAAAGATCACGTGTTCCAAAAAATTAATTAAGAAGAGGCTATTAAATGGCATTCTCTTGCCCTGCATGAACTGAAATCATACAACAGTCTAAATTCAGATGAAATAGAAAACTCATAGGTCCCTTCAGAAAATGGATAAGATGCAAAATTCAGCTGCAAGGTGGATAAAGCTAAACCTCAGAAAACTTATTGGTTATCTACATTTGTTTTCCTTACTGCTACACAAACAAAATTCAAGACTGAGAAAGTAAGATTGGAATAGAAATGATAGATATAGAAATCTCTCTAGGCTACCAAACAATTTGCAAATTGAATGCAGATTTTATCAGTTAGAAGCATCAGGATACATTTCAATGAGCAAGCGCACACACATACACATGCACACTTTTTTTCTCTTGCTGTTACACTGGAAGACCTTTTTTAACTAGCAAAGTACTCATCAAGTGCAGCAGCACTACTACTATTCAGTGATGTCCCTAGGGATGGTCTCACCCGCTATGGTAACTCATGGTGTTACACACACATCCATTGACCTCCTCCCATTTCACATCATACAGAATCCTTAGGTGTTTTTTTTTTATTGTGCCATAAAAGGAAATATATATATATATATATATATATATATATATACACAATCATATTCTTCATCCTTATTTACAAAAAGTAACAAGCTTATTCTTCAGCATCCATTCTTAACTAACTAAATTTCCTTTGCTTATATATATTATATTTCTATATTTATTTATATATATAAATTATACATGTTTTGGCGGCATTTTTCCTGTATCTAAACAGAGAATAGAGCAAACTTAGTCAGGTTTTGTTGTTGTTGTTGTTGTTGCATTACTGTTACTAGTAAACTGTAATTCCCACATACCACTGAATGTCATGCTAATAGTTGTGACATAAACAACTAACCAAAGTAAAGTTATACCTTCAAATTACAACATCATGCACACGACCTAAATTTATTTACATATGCATAGTGAAGATTTGGTTAAAATGTAACGTATTAAAATATTTTTTTAAATTTTCATTTTAAATTATGTTGCCTCTCCTTTCTCCTCTCTCAGAGATTCACCCCACTCCCACCATCACTTAAAGCATTTTAAAAGGAAGCAGGTGACTGCCACAGCTCGTTTCTGCAAAAAGTTAGGTCTTTGAGGACCAATGATGTTACCACCCACCCCTTTCTGGGTGTCACCTGGTGTGGTCCACCCCCCCACCCCCCCGCACCTCTGTAGTGACACCACTGCTACTACTTACTAATACACTAAGTGGACCTGGAGTACAAATTTATTTGCTGCATGGTTAAATGGAAAGTGCTCATATATGCCTTAGACATGTCCACCTGTCAAACCTATTTGCAGAGAACTCTTTAAGGCAAGGTTGGGGAACCTCTTTCACCCTAAGGGCTGGATTCTGTTGTAGAGAAGTTCTTAGGGACTGCGTTCCAGTGCTGCAAGAGGCTGAATGCAGAAGAGGAGACCAAAAATACCAGTATATTTCAGCTTCAAACTGTTCAGGGAGGCATGTCAGCTTTTTAGAATGGGAAAAGAAATTTACAAATCATGATTTCACAAGAAAGGTGGTGTGACATCTAAGGAGCCACATAAGGCAAGACTTTCTCCCCAGGAGGAGGTTGGCTCCAGAGCCTAAGGTTTACCATCCCTGCTTGAAGGCAATTAAGGGCACCTTGTATCCTTCCAAATGTTGTTGAATTTCAATTCCCATCAGTCCTGGCCAAGATAACTAGTGGTGAGAGTTCATGGTTAATGAGATAGAAGTAGTGGGATCCTTGCTGGGAGTGACCATATCCTTTGGGGATCTGCTATACAGAGAAAAGAAGAATCTAAACATAGTCACACACTCAAGAAAGCTGATTTCGGTAAGCTCAGGAAAATCCTGTATGAGAGCCAACAGTCACAAATGCTCAAAGAGAAGGGAGTTCTTAACACATGGGAATTTCTTAAAGGTGGGATATTGAAGGTGCAGATGCAAACAATCCCAATGAGGATGAAGAGTGGAAGGTGTCTAAAAAAATCAAGAGAGATTGTACAAAGAATTTTCAGATGAGTTGAAAAGTAAAAGAGACATGTATAAGAAATGGAAGAAGGAGGAAACCACCAAAAAGGAGCACAAACAAATATTCAGAACTTGTAGGAGGAAATCAGAAAATCTAAAGCTCAGAAGGAGCTCAGGCTTGCTAGAAAGGGTAAAAATAATAAAAGGGGATTTAGGGCCATGTTTAGAGCAAGAGGGAGAACAAGGAAATGGTAGGGCCAATACACACAAAAGATGGTGAAATGGTGAAATGCTGACAAGGGACAGAGAGAAAGCAGAACTGTTCAACACCTTTTTTGCCTCACTTTTTCCCAAAAGGAAAGCAGTATTCTAACTGGTGAAAATAGAATAAATCATGCAATAAGAGAAATGCAGCCCACAATAGGTAGCAAAGGAATACCTAGCTATTCTAAATGAATTAAGACCTTCAGGGCTGGACAAACTGCATCTGAAAGAGTACTAAAGGATCTTACAGATATAATCTCAGAGCCACTTTAAACTTTTCTTTGAAAATTCTTGACAATCAGGAGATTTTTCAACAGATTGGAAGAGGGCAAATGTTGCCCTCATCTTCAAAAAGGGCAAAAAATAAGACCCACTACCAACCAGTCAGCTTGATGTCAATACAAGGAAAGGTTCTAAAACAGATCATAATACAGCTAATTTCTGCACAGTTAGAAAGGAATACAGAGATTACTAACAGCCATCATGTGTTTTTCCAAAACAAGTCTTGTCAAACTAATCTTATCTCTTTTTTATGGAATTGTATTGTTGTTGTGTGCCTTCAAGTCACTTCTGACTTATGGCAACCATAAGGTGAACCTATCATGGGGTTTTCTTGGCATGATTTGTTCACAGGAGGTTTGCCATTGCTTTCCCCTGAGGCTGAGAGCATGTGACTCACCCAAAGTCAGCCAGTGGGTTTCTTTAACCAAACTGGGAATCGAACCCTGGTCTTCACAGTCCATAGTATGGAATTACCAGGTTTTTCTTAAGTCAGCTGGATGTAGTATATCTTGATTTCATGAAGGCTTTTTGATAAGGGTCTCCATGATAGTCTTGGAGGCAAGCTAGTGAAGTTTGAAATAAACAGTTCTACAGTTAGGTGAATTTGTAATTGGTTGACAAACAAAACTGAGAAGATGTTCTCTAATGCTTGCTCTTTATGCTGGGAAGAAATGACTAGTGGGATGCCTCAGGGTTTTGTCCTAGCTCCAGTGTTGTTCAGCAACTTCATAAATGACTTAAATGATGGAATAGGAGGCATGTTTATTCAATCTGCAGATGACACCAAATTAAGGGGGTAGCTAATATTCCAGAAAACAGGATTTTGACAGATTGGAGAGCCAGGACAAAATGAATTTCAAAAGGGATAAAGGTAAAGTGCTATATTTAGGCAGAAAAAATGAAATGGACAAACATAGGATGGGTGACACATGGTTTGAAAGTTGCACATGCCAAAAGGATCTAGAGGTCCTAGTAGACCACAGGCAAAACATGAATCAACAGTGCAGCAGCAAACAAAAAAAAAATCCAGTGTAATTCTAGGCTGCATCAACAGGAATATGGTGTCCAGATCAAGGGAATTAGTAGTGTCACTCTATTCTGCTTTTATCAGATGTCACCCAGAATACTGTGTCCAGTTCTGAGTACCACCATTCCAGAAGGATATCGACAAGTTGGTACAACCAGAAAAGAGAAGCCAAGATTATGGAAACCAAGGTGTATGAGGAATGATTTAGGGAGCTGGGTATGTTTAGCTTGGAGAAGACAAGAAAGATGAAATAATAGCTATCTTTAAATATATGAATGGATATCATGTAGAAGAAGAATTGTTCAACAGAGGAATAGACTGCCTTAGAGAGTGCTGGACTCTCCATTTTTTGAGGTTTTTAAACAGAGATTGGATGGGCATCTTTCAGGAGTGCTAGCTGTATTTCTGCATGGAAGGGGGTTGGAGTAGATGATCCTTGAGGTCACTTTGAACTTTTATATTCTATTATTCTATGGGACTAGTAGCCCACAAACATCAAAAGGGTCACAAATTACCCACCCTTATGTTGAATTCTACATGCAATTTCACAACATTGTATCTAGGCAGTTACTTATAGGATTCAAATTGAACAAGGGATAGGAAGTATAGAACCTATGTAATTCTGGATTACATCATGGATTAAATGTAGTCTGGGGTTGTCCTTTTCTGGATGTCTTCAAAAAGAGGCTGGACAGCTACCTTCTGGGGATGCTTTAGCTGGAGATCTTGCATTGAGCAAGGTTTGGGACTCAATGGCCCATGAGGCCCCTTCCAGCTGGATGATTCTATGATTCTATGACCACATTCTGGGCAACTTTATGTTCAGTATTGTGATACTACATTCTGGACTAAAGGATCTAAGAGAGAAGAGTTTTTTATATATTGTTTCTTACAACTTTGCAGGAATTAATAGGATTTTAAAAGTTTTTTTTAATTTAAAAAAACAATGTCTACCCTTTCCTTCACTGCAGGTTACACTGGTTGTTATACATGCAAATAGGTACAAGAAAAGTGGGGAATTATGTGGTTTGTTAAAGCAGGGGAAGACAATACCACTGTCCAGTTTCCCAAGGGAAGTAACATAGAAAGGATCTCACCCACAGAAATCCTGGCAAATTGTCACAGAATGTTACCATTTCCTCTTTCTTAGCTTTCATACAATCTCTCATTCTCCCTTTCTCGCTACCAACAAAATCATGTAGAAGAAAGCAGGAAGGCAGACATATAGCGAGGCCAACAGCGTCAAGGAACAATGTTGTGTAAGATACACACAGACTGAAAATTGGTGTCATCCTTTTGCACTTCCATGCATTTTCTTCTCCTGTCCCCCTCCTTTCAGTATTTAAACAAGCTATATGACCAACAATTCATTTATGTTTCCTATATAATTAGTCACTGGCAAGTAAAACAAATTAGGTGCTTGATACACACACATACACACACACAATTATATTTTCAAAGCATTTGTATTTATGCCTGGAAGAGGGGCCTATTTTATGAATGTGTAATCAGGGATGTAAAATTGCAAAGAAAACAAAATTGAGCACAGCTAATTTGGTAGGAGAGGCAAATTAACGCTAATGCCACAGGCCCTCCGCATGCATTACCCTGATAAACTTGTTATTGGCAAAGGTTCCCTCTATGCGGAGGCTGGTAATCCGTCTTCTGTTTCTCTCTTCCTTTATTACTCCTTTGAGGAAATGTTGTTTATAAAATAAAGATCTGCACAAGCTAAGATAAGAGAATGCCCATTTCCCCACCTAACCTGCTTTAATAGCTAACAAGCTGAGATTCCAGGTCTTTTTCTCTTTGGTTTACACATCCAGTACAGTACAGGTGGGAACTATTGCAATTGCAAAACACTCACCAGCAGATGTGTCCCCATGAATGAGCTGAATGGAATACTTCACCTACACAGAAGCAGCTGCCACAAGCTCCTGAAATAGTGCAGCAGAATAGATAGGTGAAGCTGGGAGATCAGCTGCCCTAGTGGTGGCCATAATGGAAAGTGGCTTGTGTATGTCAATAAGGAAGACAAGTAGAAGAAACATATGATAATAAATGAATGAATGGGAAGCAATGAGACACTTGGGATGAAAAGGGAGGAAAATGAAATCTACTGAAAATACAATTCATAAAAGCTAGGAACTAACAGTAAAATAGAAGAGGAGGGTGGGTGATGAGAAGGAAAGATGTGGAACAACCAAAACAAAAGAAAAATGATCTGTTTTGAAAAGTAAAAGAAAAAAATTCTGAATACTTGCAAAGCAGTTCCCAAGGAAGGAAGTTCATCTACACTGCAGAAATAATCCAGTTTGACACCACTCTAACAGCCATGTCTCAGTGCTATGGAATCCTGGGATTTTAGTTTATTGTGGCACCAGAGCTCTCTGACAGAGAAGGTTGAATGTTTCACAAAACTACAATTCCCAGAATTCCATTGAGCCATGGCAGTTAAAGTGGTGTCAAACTAGATTGGATGCAGTGTGAATGCTTGGGGAAAGCTTGGGAAAGTTTCATTTTAGATTTGCAGAATTCCCAGACAACATGGCCACTGGTATCTGGGAGGGAATCTGGGAATTGTGCCCTGAATCCTGTTCGTAATCACAACTATAATGGATCCATTGAATCCATGAGATTTGTGTAAGAATTGACTACCAAGTGATTCAATACATCTACTCCATTTGGAATCTCAACAAGATTTAGACTTTAAAAATTGAGTTTTACAAGCTGTGGTTCTAGACTCAAGGATTTGTAGATCAAAGAGGCATGCTGCTTTCCAATCTTATTTTATTTGCCTAGTAGCACCACACAGGAAGGGAGAATATGAAGAGGTAACTGGACATGTCAGAATCAAAACAATAGTATGCATTCATACGACTGAATGCGTACTGGTGTGAAAGCATCGAAACAGGCAAACGAGAGCATGAGCCTATGGCCTCACCTAAGTGAGAAATTTGTATCTGGGCTGTACCATTTTATACAGCTGGTTGAGGTTCAGCATAGTGTGTAATAATGCCCTCCGCATCAAAAGCTGGCTTGAATGGGGGTGTTAGCCCATAGTCATAGTCACTTTGGTGAATCACTGGATGCACTGCCTCCAGTGTCAGGAGAGTGATCATAGTTCACTGGTAACTTCATGTCTTGCATGCAGAAGTTAAAAGGATGAAGTAGCAAACAGTGGGAAAGACCCCAGAGCAACACTTCCTGTCCATTGATCTAGATCAGTGGTTCCCAACCTTTGGTCCTCCAGATGATTTGGACTTCAACTTCCATATTTCAGAACTGTTGGTCAGGTTGGCTGGGGTTTCTGGGAGCTGAAGTCTAAACATTGCCGAGCAGAGGGGTGGGTTATAAATAAAACATTATTATTATTATTATTATTATTATTATTATTATTATTATTAACAAATAGAGGAGCAGAGGTTGGTAATCACTGATCTAGAGAGATGTATAGTCTGGCCTGATCTATGTATAAATCATAGTTATCCAAGAATAGATAACCAACCTTTTAAAATATAGATCAGTAGTTGCAGCACATGAGAAGGCAGCTTGTGCACTGCATTGCACATTGATGTTGATATGTATGCATTATGAGATAAGAATCTACTTGGTACAGGTGTCAGAAAAGACTATACCTAGAAAAAGGGTTCACTAGAAGATAACACGAGGTGAACCAGTGACACTGGCATGTTTGGGTATCTAGACCCAAGGACCCTAGAACAGTGGCAAGGCCCACTGCTGATACCTTATTTCCCTATGATTTGAAGCAGTGACATTTCATTTTCCATAATGCCCTGATGTTCCAGGGTACTGTGGAAAATTACATGGATGGCTGCTCATAGCCACTTAATTCTGCATAAAGTGCTGCCACTCCAGCCAGAAAAGTCTACAAGGGTCCGCTAACAGCGGATGGGCCAGAACCTGTAAACACCAGGACAGTGCTAATATGTTGTTACTCTGTTAAATAAAAGTAATACATTCAAGGAAGTTTATTTCAACTAATTAACTGTTCCATTAATTTATCCATTAATACATTAAATCAGAAAATTAAAAATGGCCAGTAAATAATTACTGTAATGACAGCCATTAATTCTTCCTCAAAAAGAACATTGTTGGCATTTAACAACAAAAAAATAATTGACCTTAAAGTATCTTTTAATTCTTAATGAATTAGGAGTTGCAAATTAATTTTAACAAATCATTGTTAAGCTCTCAATGAGGAGCAACCAGGAAACAGCCGCATGTAGTTGCCTTGTCTTGCGCTTGTCTTCCCTACACAATGATTCAAAGATTGTGTCTGGCTCACAAAACAACCAGCCTATTTCCCATGCAAAAGCTTTATTTGTGAATTCAGTAACAAGTAATCAGCTTATAAACCTGCGTGAAGGAAACTCCTCCATTATATTTGCTTGGACTAACAGATAAACAAAGGCAGCCTTCCCAGTAGGCAAGCACAGCATGAAACATTCATCACAGTAGCCCTATTCACTCATTTTCAAAGCATGTTAAATCAACACATGGGAGTACACTAGCCTCACCCCTTAATCTCTCCCTATCCATCAGTTTCCTCACCTGGTGATTGGCATGTCTAAACACAAGATCTTTCCCTTTGCATGGTGCTCTCCATGAGATGGGAAACCTGAGGTTGGTTCAGCACTTTTTGTAGAAAAATGAATGGGGTTAGTGCTTCTGAAGAATCAAAGCAGAATGATTCTTATTCATACAATCTTCTATTCCCAGAGCAGTTATGTTTGCATCACAATTTGAATTCATACAGAAGAATTTGCACCGTTCCCATTTTCTTTCCCCCAAAGATAATTCACACTGTTTGAAAGAACTGTGAGGAGATTCCCTTCAGATTTGGCAGCTAAACCTCCCAATTGCAGGACTGTGAGTGGAAAAGAGGGATTTTTTTTTTCTCGTAATCTGGGCAAACCCTAAATGGGATATGGTCTCCATAGAATTTTGCATTTGTAGGCAACAAATGTCTTGTTGGCTGCTAAAAACAATCAGAAATATTGTTGCCTATTAATAAAGGCCTTCATAACACCAGGCCTCATGCTGCTACTGTTTGACTTTTAACTCACTCCCTCCTTTGTATTTCTTTACTAATTAAATCATTCCTTTCAAGGGGCAGCCACCACACAGAGAGATAACTACTAAGGTTTCCACTTCACTTTAGGGCTACATCACTCAAAGACTTCTATTTCAGGATTATTACATCCTTTATCTCTAACAGTCTTTGATATTTTCAGCTTTTTTAAAAAAAAGATCAAAGGCCAACCAACTAAATGGGCTCTTTTCATTTATGGTTTTGGAGAACACAACAGGGAGATGAAGTGGTGACTGAGAAGTTTATTGGCTAAGAAGCAGATCTTAGAAGAAAAAATTTAAAAGTAATTTGTGGTCAATTAATACTCTCTAATAGTGTTATTTGTCATGGTCCAAGAACTTAAGAACCTAAGTTGTTTGAAATCCTTTCATACATGTTGGGAATAGAGGAGGCCTAATGAGAATGCTAGGAGAACTACTAAAAAGAGCCCTATACCATTGGAAACCAGTGAATCCAGCTCAGGGCCTGGTTATCTGAAGGACCATATTCTCCCTTATGAATCTGCAGAGGTTTTGCAATCCACTAGCGAGGCCCTTCTCTCTGTCCCACAGGTACATCTGATGAACACAGGAGAGGCTCTAGAACTCCCTTTCCAGAGAGGTTAGAATGGCACCCTCCCTACCCTTTTTTCACAAACAGCAGAAGACCTTTCTATTTTGATAGGACACTGAGCACTGTTTGTTTAGGCAGCATGTTCCTTGTACAATATGTGGAATTTCTATTTGTTGCTTTTGCTGTGCTATTGTATTTTTAAATGGTTCTTATGTATTTTGGTAGTTTAAGCATTTTTACACTTTTGTATTTTGCAAGTTTTTAACTTTTTGGAATCTGTTGTAAACTACTTTGAATCCCAGATTAGGAAGAAGGTGGGATATAAATAAATATAGAATCATAGAGTTGGAAGATATCTCAAGGGCCATCATGTCCAACCCCCTGCATCATCATCATCATCATCATCATCATCATCATCATTAGCATCATCCAGGGACCTGAACAGATGCTTCTTACTTGAGCTCCTCTATGCCACAGTATTCCTAGCCCACAATTGCCATTTATCCCATGAGAACAAAAATTATGAACCCAACAGAGCCCTTTCCTAGAATTATCATGACTATTGGCTTCCAAGGTTCAGACCTTGTTGTTCTTGTTGTATTTAACTAATAATTGGGAGGGGGAAATTCCTCAAGCCATGTTTCTCAGAGCCACTACTGTGCAAGATTATGAAGTTTATTTGCAGTTCAATTAGGAAATCTTTAAAAACACTTTAATGAACAGTGAGATCTGCCATAGCAATATATAAGTTGGGTTGGTAGTTATTGCCGATGATGATGATTATATGACTGCAAAATGGGAGGACTGCACCAGTCTGCTTAGAAATGCATAGTGACAACTCTCATTGAAAGTACAGTCACATGCCATTATGCTACTCTTATCCAATATGAGACCCAGTTATTCTTAGCAAGCATCACACTGCAGGGAAATTGGAATTCAGTGTAGAGCTGTTACCTCCAATGCCAACTTAGGCACAACTCCTCTACCCCTCCTTTTTCTTCTTCATTCATTCCCCATTAAAAAGGCACTTTGAGAAAGCAGAGTATTATATCTGGCTTCATAGAAGAGGCACAGTATTTCTCTTGCGTAACAATCTCATTCCAGTGGGATACAAACAAGGTAAATTCTGAATGGCCTGTACTACAAGCGGGATCTTAATGCAGGCTTACAGGACATAGCTTTATGACCCTCTGTGTTCAGTGTTGCTTATACCCAGTTTAATAAGCACAAGATTACATCCTAAGTAGTTATTTGCTTCATCCACCTAAACCCATCAATCAGAAACTGAAATCTCAAATGCAAACTGCCCTGAAGTTGATTCCATTGTACCTATTTATTATGACAGTTTCTATTTTCTGGTTTCTGTCTTGGAGCAATCACTCTCCCTATCTTTCTCCCATTTGTTTTTTTTTTTCCCAGGGGGTGACTTTCCAAATGCTGTCACTGTGCAATTTATTCCAGTAAGCTGCCTTTCTACAGTTTGCAGCTCACTCCAAAATCTTTCAAAGTTTGATTTAAAAAACCTGTCTCACCTTGACTTTAGAGCAGGTGCATCTTCATACAGATTCCATGCACAAGCTCACCAAGGTAATCTGTAGAGTTGGGATGATTTGTGTGTGGTTCTCCAGCTATTGTTGGACAACATGTCCCATCATTCCTCACCACTGGCTATTCAAGCAAGGGTTTATGGGAACTGAAATCCAAAAACATTAGGAGGGCTCCAGGTTACTCACTGTAGATGTATAGCAGTACTTCCCAATCTTGGGTCTCCAGATGTTTTTAACTGTTGACCACAGTTGTTGACCATATGCTTGTTATGGTTTCTGTGAGCTGAAGTCCAAAAACATCTGAGAAGCCATTGTTTAGACAGAAATTACATACTGTGGTGAGACTGAAACATCTAAAGCCCTGCTGTTCTCAGCAAGTCAGAAGGAAGAGAAAAACATTTTGTATCTTTCCTCCCTCTTTTGAGGCTGATTTCCCCCTTTTCTGAGTTGTGTCTTACTGATTGCAGTGGGAGGGAATTAATTTCTGGTAACTCCACTGGTGAAGGAAATTTTTCCCTGAGTTGGTGGCATGCCACAGGAGGGAAGATTTTGTTTCTTTCAGTTCCAACCCTTTCCTCCAATTATCCTTGACACACCTACAGCCCAGAACACTGTCTTCTTATCTTCTGGTGCCAGAGCACTAGGACCATAGAGCAAATATACATTTGATAGTGGTAGGTACTAAGGAATTCAAAAAAGTTTAGCCTGTGCTTTATAGATTATTGTAAACCTTTGATTATATAGATCACATGAGACTATGGATCACTTTTAAAGAAATGGGTGTGCCACAATATTTGATAGTCCTCATGTGCAACTTGTACTCAGGACAAGAGGCTACCATTAGGACAGAATACAGAGAGATGGAATAGTTTCCAATTGGCAAAAGGTTCAGCCATTCTTTCTAGTTTAAACTGTTTGCTAAAAACGTCATACAAAAAGCAGGATTAGACTCGGAAGAAGGAGGTGTGAAAATTGGAGGAAAGAACATCAACAGTTTAAGATATACAGATGACACCGTACTACTAGCAGAAAATATCAAAGATTTGGAAAGACTATTGAAGAAGGTCAATGTGGAAAGCACAAAAGCAGGTTACAGCTGAACACAATCTACATAATTTTAAAGTAGACAATGAAGACATTGAAATAGTTCAAGATTTTCTACATTTGGGCTCAGGGCCTTTGCAGACTGCTAGAAATAGTGCAAATTGAGTCCACTTTAAGGGTTAGGGTTAGGGAATCATGGGAACTGTATTTTATTGTGGCACCAGAGCTCTCTGACAGAGAAGGCTCAATTTCTCAGAAAAAAAAACCAATTCCCATGATTCCCTACACTAACACTAACCCTTAAAGTGGACTCAATTTGCACTATTTCTGGCAGTCTGCAAAGGCCCTCAGTCATCAATCAGAGTGGAGACTGAAGCCAAGAAATCAGAAGAATTCTTGGAACTTGGAGCAGCAGCTATGAACAACTAGACAAGATTCTGAAGTGTCAAGATATATTGTTGAATATTAAAGTTAGGATTGTCTGTGCCATTATAGTTCCCATTTCTACATATTGTTGTGAAAGCTGGACAGTGAAGAAAGCTGATAGGAAGAAAATCAATTCATTTGAGATATGGTGCTAAAGAAAAGTTCTGCAAATACTGTGGAGTACTTAAAAAGACCAATACATGGGTCTTAAAGTAGATCAAGAGAACCAGCATGGCAAAGTTGTTTGAGTGTTGGACTGTGACTCTGGAGACTAGGGTTCAATTCTCAGCTCAGCCATGGAAACCTACTGGGTGGGTAGTATAGATGCACTTTCAATCAGTAAATGCCAAGGGATGGGGAACAGTGTGAGGTGGACAATGGTGGACAAGCCTGTACATCCCGCTGCCACCCCACTGAAGACAGACTGTTGGTCTTGAATGGAGAACACTGTTCCATCCTTCTGCTGAAGGATGTATAATTAACCTCTGTGAGCATAGTGATTGGAGTGTTGGACTAAGACTCTGGAGACTGGGGTCTGATTCCCAGCTCAGCCATTGTACTTACTGGGTGACCTTGGGCAAGTCACAATCTTTCAGCCTCACGTGAAGGCAATGGCAAGCTTCATCTGAACAAATCTTGCCAAAAAAAAAAAAAAACCATGATAGGTTCACCTTAGAGTCGCCATAAGTTGGAAACAACAGTAAACAAAACAAGAGTAGATCAAGCCTGAACTCACCCTAGAAGCCAAGATGACTACGTTAAGGTTGTCATAGTTTGGCCAAATCATGACAAGAAAGGACTCACTAGAAAACAATAATGCTTAGTAAAGTTGACAGCAATAGGAAAAGAGGAAGAGTGTATACCACATGAATAGATTCAATTTGAGAAGCCATGGCAATTAATCCTCAAGATCTGAGCAGAGAGATTGAGGAAAGGGTGACCTGGAGGTCTCTCATTCATAGGTTTGCTATAATTGAAATCAACTTGAAGACAGTTAACAATGACATCAGCCAGAGCTTCAGTGTTGGTAGAGCAAGGCTGTGAAGATTGTGGAAGGAGCTAGACTCCAAGACTAGGACTCCTCCTCTGAGGGGATCCTTTCCTCCTCAGCCTCATTTCTCTTCCTTCTGTCTACAGAAGTGGAGACTGGAGACAGTTCCTGCTGCTCAATCTTCTACCTTTCAATCGTCTTCTTCTACTAAAACATTCCCTCCCTGTCACACTGAGGGTGAGGTGTGAATATGCTTCAGTATCTCTGCCAGCACCATGAGATACTCTCGAAATCAGGAAGTGGAAGTGGACAGCTCAAGGTGAAGGATTTATTTACAGAGGATAAGATATCACTATTTATCAATGCAGAGTAGAGTTCCAGGATGGAAGCAAATAACACGGACTTCCTCCTTATCAGCAACACTGAGCTATACAAGAACTTTTCAGAATACTCTCTAACATACACCAACTCACTGCAGTGACTCTCCACAACTCCACAACTATGATCCACAATTGTTTACATTCAGTTGAACCTTATATACCTCAGGCTGATGCCCTCCTCTAGTCCATCTGATACCATCTGGCCTCAGAGGGAGAGAGTCAGGCCCAGCTCCATCGAGCCTAGCCAGAGTAAGGAGAGCCCTCCCTCCAGTCCATCTGCCATGGTCCAGGCCTCAGAGGGAGAGAAGAACTGCTGGACCTGATCCCCTTCTCCACCGCCATTCCCTTCTCCTTTTGTGTCATGTATTTTTAGATTGGTTACAAATTAACCATTTGTTAGCTGCTCTGATAACCTTTGTGGCTGAAGTGCAGGGTATAAATACTTCAAATAAATAAATAAACAAATAATGCAACCTCAGTCCAGGGTTGTTAGTACATTTCATCATGTACATTTCATCATACATAGTACTCATACATCCACAGGTGCAGTCCAATACACAATTAGAGGTCTGGCTCCTTCCAAGGACATTTATCATCAAATATCCTGGCCTTGTCACACGATGCACACACACATCATGACTCTGCAGTTCTTCAGGTCTAATAATCAAGCACCAAATGGTGACACTTCCCTGGACATTTAATAGAAACAGTAGTGCCCCCACAGCATGACAGATGCTGAGGGAAAACACAGCAACAGAGCTACCCATGCAGATCATTATTTGCCATGCACATAATGCAGGATCTCAATTCCAGACTCCCAAAAAAGTGTTTCATATTTCCGGACTCTGCAGAGAATTTGTTTCTGCACAAAACAGTGGGGCAGTTTGCACAGAAAACACAATGTGTTTGGGCAACAGACTTTTGTGCAAAATGTTGTTTCTGGGCCAGAAAAGATATCCCTAATGTTCTCTGAGCAAATAAATTTTAAAAAAGAAGAAGCCCTTAACATGGATGCAGAACACTGGGCACAGATACCCCTACAAAGCTGGGAGAATATGTGGAAAAATTGCAATAAATTCACCAAGTGCAATATATTAAAAGAAAACTACCACAAAATACTTCATCGATGGTATATCACTCCCTCAAAATTAGCCAAGATAAATAAAAATAATGAAAGCAAATGCTGGAAATGTAGGGAAGAGACAGGAACCATCTATCATATGTGGTGGAAATGTAAGAAAAGTAAAAAATTCTGGGAAGAAATTCAGAAAAAGATGTGCGAGATTATTCGGAAAAACATTCCCCTTAAACCGGAAATGTGCTTATTAAATATAATTCATGTGACAGATTGTAAATTAAGTTAAGATGAAAAAAGTGTAATACTTTACATGGTAACAGCTGTATGACTTACCCTAGCAAAATATTGGAAATCTGAAACAACACCTATGATAACTGTATGGCAAATTAAATTATATGAATTAGCAACAATGGATAAATTATCAATGTACACAGCAGGAGAAACATTTCAACAATATGAAATAAAATGGGAAAAAGTACAGAATAAATTGAATTTGGAAAAGGATAATTAATAGTAGAAAATAAGCTTTATTTTATTGTAAAGAAATATAGAATAATAATTGTGTAACAATAATATCACTGATAACCCTTTGTAATATGAAATGTATTGAGTTATGGAAAATAAATAAAAATAATAAAGGGGGGCGGGGAGAAGCCGCCCTGAAATATGAAAAGTCACTCAATGATGCCTAAGGGCCTGTACAGATTAGCCACAAGGGCCGGTCTGGGGGTAGAGTTGGGGCAGGGCGACCACACACCGGCCGCCCCGACTCTGCCCTGACGCCATCATCATGCTGCACACCCCACCGTATGGTGCATCCCAGGTGCTCCACGGCCACTCCAGGAAAATGAAAGAAATAAAAATAGAATGAAATTAAGGAATAAGAATATATCCTTATATATACTTCTAAACACTATTAACTTGTAAGAGGTAAGTCTCTTAGGGGCTCCACCATAGAAAGAAGGGGTCCACAAGTGAAAAAGGTTGGGAACCCCTGTCTTGGTAAATGTTACATTCCCTGCCAGACTAGAGTCCTACACATGCATAAATGTGGCTTCTCTGAGTCTCTTTTAAGACAGGCTGCAGGCAGCTATCTTTTAATCCTTTTTTAATCTTACTACTCTATCCAAAACTCCCTCCCAAGAAGCTGTCAAGTCACAGAGGGGCTACTGATGGTATTTATCACTAGGGAGAGAAGGGAAGGAAGTAGTTTGGATGATGAAGATGTGGCTGTTCTGAGCTCCAAGGAGAAAGAAATGGAGTTCACTCTACTAATTGACACTAATCTGTGAGCACACCTTCATGTTTTCCTCTCTCCAGTCTGAAATCAGCTGCTTCTTCATTATGTGAATTGCTTGCCCATCCCTTCCCACCAGTATGCAATAGCATCAGAGACTGTTCCTGGGTTTGATAACTGGTAGAATCATGAAAGTGAATGGATGGGGCATTACTCTCCCCCTTCTCAATGTAGACACTCAGCCTATACAGCCCATCTTACGCTGTATCTACACTGCAGAAATAATGCAGTTTGATACCACTTTGAGAACCATACCTCTATGCTATGGAAATATGGGGTTTGTAGTTTTGAGTGATATTTAGCCTTCTCTGCTAGAGAGCTCTGATGCCACAACAAACTACAAATCCCAGGATTCTATAGGATGTAGCCATGGCAGTCAAAGCTGCATCAAACTGCATTAACTATGCAGTGTGGCAGCAGCATTAGTTATTTCATCCATCCTACCCAATTCATTGTCTACACTAATTGGCAGTAGAGTTGTATCCACACTGCACAGTAATATTAGTTCAATATCACTTTAATTATCATGGCTCCATCCTATGGAATCTTGGGGTTTGTGTATTACTACTATTACTACTACTGCTGCTATTAAATACCACCTTTTCCCCAATCTGGAAATTAAGGCAGCTTACAACAGTTAAAAGAAATATAATTATGGAACTAGAGGACTCAAGTAAAGAGAATTCAAACTACAAATCCCAAGATACCATAGGATGAAACCATGGCAGTTAATGTAGTATCAAACTACTATAATTGAGTACTGTGACTACACCATAATTCTCTAGCAGGAGTTTTCTCCATCAATTACTAATTGATCCTTTTAGCTGAAGATGGAACCTAACCTTCTGGACGTAAAGATGTTCTACCACTAAGCTACGAAGGAAAGCTAAGGAAATGTTGTAAAACGTTGGATGGTTTGTTTTCAACAGCACTCATTTTTCATGCAAATAAACAGTCAAAAGCACTAATTCCTCTCTATTCATTCTTAAGAGTTTTGCTGTATGCATATAAAGTTTGGTCATGACCAAATGAGCAACATATTTCTCATCAAGTTACATCGTAGCATCGGAAATTATTTCAGCAGAAAAGAAAATGTTCTGTGACGCTTGGGCTGCTCTGTGATCACCAACAAAAGGAAAGATCATATTTCTTGCAATCAGATACCAGCTGCTTGGGGGAAAAAGACTATGCCTCATTTGCTCATTAAGAAGTTTGTTCAGTATCAAGGATATATACAACAAAATACATCTGGTACAACAGTAAATGGGAACCTACATTTCATTTCAGGGTGTTTGACTTGGAGGAGAGAGATTTAGGTTTGAATCACTGGCCATGAAAGGTCAGCTGGCTATATGATGGGTCAAAGAGCCTACAATGATCTTGCATAACATAAACATTGTATCTGCCAGTTTGCCTCCTTTTTATCCTGTTGTGCAGAGAAAGGATGCATAGTATCTGTTTATGCAATCTCAGTGAATAAATTGGTACATAGAAGATATTGAATTAGTTACAGAAATGTGCCATTGCATGTATGGAATCAGTTGATTAATCTCAACTAAAGTAGACCCATTGAATCAATTGATGAATGGTGTGTCAACCTGCATGTAAATCAAACTTTACTTATTATTATTATTATTAGAGTGCTATAAAATTTGCACAGCGCTTTACATAATAGGGATCAAAATAAAACAATAATTTAAAAAACCTGCCACATGGCGTACAATCTAAAACATCAAAATACAAAATTAAAACATATCTAAAATAATACAGCAAGCATACAATGAACACATAAGCATTGCAACAAATTAGCAACCAGTAATATGGAATAGCTCCCTAAACAAAATCATCTTCAACTCAAACTTAAAATTGGCCAAAGAGGTGATAGTTCTCAATTTAGTGGGGAGGAGATTCCAGGCATGGGGAGCAGCATGGGAGAAGGGACAAATTCAAGCAGGGGAGGAGGAGAACCTCAGCTGAATCAGGAGATTGGTGTCATTTAAAGTACGAGGAGGGTGATAGCGAGAGACGAGCACTGACAAATAAGAGGAAGCTAGTCCATGAAGAGCTTTAAAAGTCAACATAGAAGTTTGTAGCAGATTCGGAGAGGAATAGGAAGCCAGTGAAGGGGTATCAATAGGGGGTGATATGATCAAAATGACAGGCAGAGAAAATGATCCTGGCTGCCAAACGTTGTACAGAAGTTAAGGGGTCAAGGTGGGAAGGAGGAAGACCCACTAGGAGTGAGTTACAATAGTCCAAGCATGACTCCATCAGCGCATGTCTTGGCCATTGAGACAGAAAGAAAAGGTCTAATTCTGGCAAAATTATAGAGAAAAAAATCTACATGATTTGGCAGGGGCCTGGATCTGCAGAAGAAACGATAGAGAAGAATCGAACAAAAAGCCCAGACTACAGGCCTCGTTGACAGGTTGAATAAAAATGTCGTTCACAGTAATTGAAAAAGAATATTGCGCAAAAATTCTTTCAATTGATAAAAAAAACAAAAATGTGATATAATTGCTTCTAAGAGAAGAAAGAAGAGAGACAGCTGAAATATGCAAATCTAGGAAACAAATTTGCTGCATTGGCTGATAATAATAAATAATAATAATAATAGGTTTTATTTGTAACCGCCCCCTGCTAAGCAACTGGGGTGGTGTACAGCGAGATAAAACAGTACAAGATAAAACAGTCAACCCAGTTCCAATTCCCGAACACACCCACCCCTTAAAAGTAAATTAAACTCATGCCATATTAAAATAACAGATATAAAACCTCAAATACACTTACAAATAACGAAGTGGAAGGACCACACAGCAGGCAGAGGGCGCTAGCAGCAGATAACAGTAGCTAAGGGGAGCTGGGGGGGGCAGTTAAAGGGTGGACGGTTAGACAAACCAATATTGCATTTGAGCCGGGAGATTATTCCAAGAAGGCCTGCCAGAAGAGATCTGTCTTTACTGCTTTTTTAAAGCAGTCCCAAGTGGTATTAAGGCGGATCTCATCCGGCAGGCCATTCCATAATCTGGGGGCAGTAACGGACATTATATAGGACTAGATATAACTTGCTTTGACTCAAAAATCATGATTATTGGAGTTTATGCCCCATTAGAAAATGAGAGCCAATATTATACGAAACTGATAGAAAAGATGTCGGAATACACTTATGAAAATATAATCATGATGGATGACTTCAATGGTGTGATTAACCCTTCTGTTGAATGAAAAGCAGACAAAAAGATTTACTTAAAACAAGGGAAACTACCTAAAAAAATTTCAACTTGATAGAATTAATGTCCATAGAAGATGCTTGGAGACTGAAATATAGTTCTGTGAGAGAATTTACTTTTTTTTTCCTAATAGGCATAAGGCATGGTTGAGGCTTGATATGTTTGTCAATTCAACAACCATAAACTCAAGAATCATCAAAACTGATGTGCTACTATCTGACCATAATGGTCATCCCCCCTCCTCCACGATTGCTGCCCTCCCCTGGGAAGACATTGGCCAAATCAAATCACACCATGGCAGTTATGCCATGGCAGGAAGCTTTGTGGGTGAAGCCAAAAAT
Organism: Phrynosoma blainvillii; assembly: GCA_026167975.1. Taxonomy (NCBI): domain Eukaryota; kingdom Metazoa; phylum Chordata; class Lepidosauria; order Squamata; family Phrynosomatidae; genus Phrynosoma; species Phrynosoma blainvillii. Next base: position 21,922,670 of record JANUYF010000009.1, read on the forward strand.
TTACTTGATGCTTGCCTCCCCCAAGAACTTCAGTTTGAAGTTGAATCAAGGAGAGAGGATGTCTCCTCACTTCTAGGATATGTTTTACTGCTTTCTTTTGCTTGCACGCAGCGAGGAAGGGCGTGGGCTTTTTCCTGGCCTCATAAGCGGCCTTTCAGTTGGACTGCCATGGCCGTTTTCAGTCCCCCCCCTCCCCATACTTGAGTGGGACGCTCAGGGCAATTGCTTCTGGCTGGCTTTGGGCCCACCTTGAGCATGGTGCAATCTTTGAGCCCAGCTAGAGCCTCTGCTTCAGGCAAGCTCCTGTCTTGTTCTCTGCCCCCCCCTTTTGATTTGTGGACTAGGTCTGGGACCTTCGCCCTTTGGTCCAATTGGGCATGCCTTTGAATGCTGCAGTAATCCATCAGCATGACAGGGGCCTGGATGATCGCTTGGTAGCCCAGAGCCATATGTGGGCTCTGCTCCAGAGCCATTCTTGTCATTGAGGTATTGACCGCACCCAGTCATGCCTGCTCTGTGATAGTAGGGGGTTGGTCTCACCTGTGTAGGCTCAGGCTGGGGGCAATACTGGGGGTGGGGTCTCTTGTCCATGCTGTTGGTGCAGCTTTAATCTTGTCCTTATGCACCACCACCCCTCATAGGTAAGATTGCTGGTATTTCCTTAAAGTTCTGAGATCTGTATGCGCTGGTATTTGTATATTGCCATAAGAAGCTATATTATTTCATTCTGCAGCATTAATGGTGTTTTTCGGTGCACTGAGAATTAGTGAGCTGATTTTGGCCACTAAACATGACAAGTCAGATAAAGCCTTAAGCTTTAGCCATCTTAAGTTTTCTAGATGATCTATTACATTGTTTATTAGATCATCTAAAACTGACCAGCACAGCAAAGGTGCTCAGATCTCTCTTCAGCCTTGGTCAGATACATCTATCTGTCCTGTATGAGCTCTGCATGTATACATTCAAGTCAGAGGATCCTGCCCGGGACATCTGTTTGTTCATCAGGATCTTTGCCCCTTGACTAAGCATCAGTTTTGGTGGTTACCTTCAGGGCCCTGGCTACTTTGGGCTTAACTAACGTCTGCTTTGCGACCCATTCTTTCCAGATTGGAGCTGCTTTGACGGCTGACTCCATGGGCTTTCAGCCGGATGCCATCAAGCAAATTGCTCATTGGAGCTCTTCTACATATCACAGATATGTTAGGAGAATACCTTGTTAATTGGTGTTTCTTTATTTTTCAGATCCCTGCCCTTGGCTGTCAAGAGTTCAAGTATTACTATGTGGCCACAGCATGATCTACTGGGCTGCCCAGCAAGCAAGAATGATCAGCTTTGGTACTCACTTGGGCCTTGGTGATGTTGCCTGTTTCCAATGGTTGGGAAAGCTAGGTCTTCATTGGCACGGCTTATTGTTGTTTTTGTTTAAGGAATGCCAAGGTTCCCCACACACACACATTTGGTGGTTCACCTTGGGAGCAACAACCTTGGTTTGTTAAAGGGAAAGGCACTTATTCTGCAGGTGCTGCATGATTTCCACCTTATTAAATTGTCATGGCCACTTCTTCAAATTGTTTGGTCAGCATAGGGAGTGGAAATGTGGTGGCAACCCTATTGCCATTGATACAACCTAAAGGCAGGCTAATAGGGAAATTCATAAGGCCCTATAGTCTGGGCTAGGCCATTATCTGCCCCACTTCCAGATTATATATCAGAAGCCAGAGCTCTACAGGGCTGACGGTGTTCACCTTTAAGAAACTGGTTGTAGATCCATTAAGAGAATGGCATTACAAGGTGTTAAGGAGGTGGTCAATGCCAAGGCGGGAGATGGGGCTAAGCAGACACTTACCCCTTATCTGTGGGATAAATAATTGAATTATATTTCAGCAAGCACCTTGGACACTGTTTGGGTGAAAGGGACATTTCTGGAACCACCTCTTAAGGCCTTGTAACCTGGGGGGTGGCAGAAAGAAATTGCCCTTAGGTCTGGCGTTAAAGATAAACCCACTCTTTAATCTTAGCAGATTGGGAGAGGGACTTTATGGTTAGACTTCCTGATGTGGACCAGTCAATGAATGACCCCGCTTTTGGGTTATCATTGAGGACTCAGGTGTTATCATCCAAATAAGCTGCAGAGGTGGTCTGGGAAAAGATAGCAGCTGCAGCTTCTCCCACACTTGGTTGTTCTACTGAATTAGTTGAAGTTCCATTAAGAAGTTAATAAATAGATCAATTAATAAATGGGCTTGTTTTCATTCCATTCTTGTCTCTTTATTTCTAGGGTTGGGCAGCAATCCCTTGCTAATGTCCTTGAGGGGGAAAAAGAAGGAATTTAACTGGAGATGGGATGATTCAATTTTAAGAGAAAAAGGAAACCAAGAAATAATTTTTGGTGCAATTAAAAATTTCTTCAAAGAGAATATGAATGGAGAGGTAAAAGAGGATGCCTCTAAAGCAGTGATTCGAGGGGTGCTAATGCAACAGGCAAGTGAAAAGAAGAAGAAGAGGGAAAAGAAAATGAAGGAGCTTCAGGAATGTTTAAAAAAGAAAGAAAGGAGGCTAGAAGAATCCCCAACAGAGAAAAAATAACACAAGAAATTCAAAAAATATGAAAAGAAATCTCCCTTATGCTAATAGAGAAAACTGAGAAGAAATTGAGATATCTAAAGCAATATCATTTTGAATTTGCAAATAAACCTGGTAAATGGCTAGCTTGGAATATTAGGAAAGAAAAGCAAAAGAGGAGGATATTCAAAGTTAAAGATGGTGAAAAAATATACAGCAACTCAAAACAAATTAAGGATGGATTTTAAAAACACTATAAAAATCTATTCCAACATAAACATGTCCAGCCAGATAAAATCCAGAAATATTTAGACCAAATGAAGATACAGAAGATTCCAGATCAACAAAAAGAAGAACTGAATAAGGAAATATCAGTCAAGGAAATATCAGATGTGATCAACACACTCCATCCAGCTAAAGCACCCAGTCCAGACTGCTTCTCTGCAAGATATTATAAAAAAAATTAAGGGACAATTTTTGCCAAATGATGAAAATTATATTGAATAAAGCAATGAAAGCTGAGATCCTGATGTCTTGGAGATCAGCAAATATCACATTAATTCCAAAAGAATGTGATGGTACAATTGATTTAATGAAATTTAGACCAATCTCTCTATTAAATGCCAGCTACAAAATTTATACAAAAATCCTGGCAGAGAGATTAAAGAAAATATTGGCAATGTATATTCTTGAAGATCAAGCTGTTTTTTGTTTGTTTGTTTGTTTGCAAAAAAGATTTATGAAAAATAACATTAGAAATCTAATTGATATTATTGAATATCATGAGAAGGAAATTAACAATAAATTAGCAATAATATTTCTGGATGTCAAAAAGCCATTTGACAATTTAAACTGGAATTTCATGTTGACTTCTTTAAGGAGAATGTAATTTGGAAAACAATTTGTAAAAGCAATTGAAAGCTTATATGCAGAGCAAGATGCAAAATTGTCATCAATAGAGAAAAAACTAAATCTATTCCAATAAAGAGGGGTACAAGGCAAGGCTGTCCCTTGTCCCCACTACTTTTTATATCAACAATAGAAATCTTGGCAGATAAACTAAGAGAGGAAAATGTCCTGGATTGCAGCCAGCACACACAAACCTATGCCGATAAGGATGGCTCAACAAGGTAATTAGCTATGCAGCTGGAAAGAGTCCACAAACCTTGCAGGGAGTGAGAAGAGCAAACCAAAAGTCAAAGCTGAAATCAGGAATACCGGAGTCACGATAGTCAGTCCAGTCCAGGGTCATGTCAGCCAGTGGGTAGCAATAGTCCAGTCCATTCTGAAGTCAAGAGTCAAAGCAACAAGGAGTCAAGATGCAGGGAGCCAGTGCAGACAGCAATCACACCAAAGGATCATGCAATAAACTCTGGCATTGAGTTGGCGTCTTTCTGCTTCCTAAATAGGAGATGCCCTCCCCCGTACCAGATGAGAATGGTTAGCTAATTGCTTCACAGCAATTCTCTGGGATCTGCGTCTGCCAGCACTTTCAGCCCTGCGCTGCCTGAAGGAGGGAACCTTCAAGCCTGATTCCTCCCCAGAGTCACCACTAGGCTGCTGTACCACCAGAGGAATCCCATCAGTACTAGGACCTGGCTGAGCCTCCTCCTCTGGGGCTGGGAGATCAGGGCTGGGCTCTGGCAGAGCAGGATTAGCCCCTGGTGTAGCCATTACCTCTTGCTCTGGAGGAGTCCTATCCTCATCCTCCAAGACCTGTTCTTGGCTGGCCATGACAGAAAACCACATTCCAGAAGTAAAAATAAAAGATCAAGAGTACAAACTAAAATTATATGCAGATGATATGGTGATATGTTTGGCAAATCCTTCACAAAACATTCAAACATTGATTAAAATATTGAACGATTTTGGACAAGTTTTAGGTTTTTGTGTGAATAAAGAAAAAACTAAAATATTGACTTTGAATCTTACAAAAGAGGAAGAGGAAGAAATAATCAAGAGTTCAGACTTCAAGATAGAGAAAAAAGTCAAATATCTTGGCATTACAATCAAGCCAAAAAGCAATGAGTTATTTTAAAATAACTATTTACAAAACTGGCAAGAAATCAAATCCAATTTGACCAAATGGAAAATCAGGAAACTATCCTGAATGGGCAGAATTGCTGCAATTAAAATATCAGGCTTACCAAAAATGCTCTTTCTCTTTCAAAATATTCCAGTTTTAACAAATGAAAAACCATTTGGCTAATGGCAAAAAGGCATTGCTGATTTCATTTGGGCTGGCTGTAAACCAAGAATAAAATTGAAACTGCTACAGGATGAGACTTCCAGCAGTGGTCTTGGAATTCCACATCTGAAGATATATTATGATGAATGCTGGTTGGAGTGGCTGAGAGATTGGTTACAATTGGCAAACAAAAGACTCTTACAACTAGAGGCTGTAGGTAACTGTTTTGGCTGGCATGAATGCCTAATCTACGACAAAATAAAAGCTAACCTACAATTTGAAAATCATGTCCTGAAGAATGCACTTTTCAAAGTGTGGAACAAATACAAATGAAGCATAACTCAAAAAATACCCCTCTGGATCTCTCCAGTAGAAGCTTTCCACCGAATGGAAAAAATATCAAAAGGAAATTGGCTAAAATAGTGGATATATTAACAATAGACAAAAAGCAGAATTTCAATGTAAAGACAAGAGAGGAATTAGAAAATGAAGGACATGGTATGCATTGGTTCCTATATCGACAAATCAAGGAGAGATACAAAATGGATTGTAGTACAGAAGGATTTTCAACAAATCTAATGGAATTGGAGAAGATACTCCTTAAAGAAAATAAAAAACTTATTTCCAAACTATATAAAGAAGTATTTAAAATGGAAATGGAAAGTGAATTGGTAAAAAAAAAAAAATGCATGATTGGGCCCAAGCATTTGGAAAAAATATACAGTTAAAGGATTGGGAGAAGAATTGGAAAAAAAGAATAAAATACACTTTTTCATCAGATATAAAATAGAATTACTATAAAACCCAATTCAGGTGGTATTTGACTTCTGAGAAACTGAGGGCCTTTACAGACTACAGAAATAGTGCAGCTTGAGGCCACTTTAACTGTCCTGGCTCAGTGCTAAGGAATCATGGGAACTGTATTTTTTTCTGGGACATTGAGCCTTCTCTGTCAGAGAGCTCTGGTGCCACAATAAACTACAGTTCCCATGATTCCTTAGCCCTAAGCCAGGACAGTTAAAGTGGCTTCGAATTGCACTATTTCTGGCAGTCTGTAAAGGCCCCAAGTAAAATCTATAAAAAAAAAAAAACTCCATCCACAGGTGTTGGAAGTGTAAGAAAGAAAAAGAAACCATGCTACATATGTGGTGGACCTGTGAAAAGCAAAAAAAAAAAAAAAAAAAGACAATGATTCATGATGTTATAACAAAGATTTTACAGACCAAAATGAAAAAGGACCCAAAAATTTATATTCTAGGCATGACAGAAGACAAATATGAAAAGAAATATGGGAAAATACTATATTACATGATTTTAGCTGTTAGGACAATTTACGCAAAAAAATGGAAGGAGTCTGAAATCCCAAATATGTCAGAATGGGAGATGAATATGTATGACTGTATGGAAAATAATAAACATTACTACTTAGGGACTCACAGAAAGAAAAAATTGACAAAGATGGGGACATGCTGTACAAATACTGGAATTCTCAATAATTGAGATGTATCTATTTAAAAATTATTGAGATTAATAATATGACAAACAAAAATGGTTTGGTAATTAAGAGATATGATACATTTGATACATGTTTTGTGCTAACTCCAATTTAGAAAGAAAAGCAAATTAGGAAATTAATAGTCTTTATAGATTAAGATAGAGAGTAAGGCGAAGGCTCAGATTATAAACAGTATGAAGAAAAATAAAAGGTGTCACGTAATGTATGTTATAGACTATGGAAGACAGGAAAGGAAATAACATGTGTGGATGAATGAATATTTATTTGTCTCATGTATCTGTTAGTTAGTGTGTATGGTATTGTGATAGTTGTCTATGGTCCTGAACAGACTGCCAGAAATAATCCATCTTGAGACCACTTTAACTGCCCTTGTTCAATGCTAGGGAATCATGGAAACTGTAGTTTATTGTGGCATCAGAGCTCTCTGACAGAGAAGGCTCAATGTCTCAGAAAAAACTACAGTTCCCATGATTCCCTAGCATTGAACCAGAACAATTGAAGTGGTCTCAAGCTGGACTATTTTTGGCAGTCTGTTCAGGCCCTGTATTGATTATAGTATTATGTTGTAAATAAAAGTTTTAAAAAAAAGAAAAAGAAAAAGAATATTGCAGAGATGATTTAGGTGGGAACTCTAGTCATCCCTACAACAATAAAATTTAGGTCCGTGTGAAATGGTTACACCAATACAATACAATACAATCAATCTTTATTGGCCATTTCGAAAAGGAATATAGCAAAGTAAAATTCAAAGATAGTTACATAAAATTAAAATTATTAAGAATATAATAACATACATATAAATGAAAATAAAATACCATATGATTACAGTAGTATAAATACAATACAATGGATACCATTTCCCTAAAAAGTAAGACAGAGAATGACATCAAACATGAGATTTCTTCATCACCCCTACAATTTACACCAATTATCCCTACATATCTGGATCTTAACTGTATCACTTTATGTAAAAACCGAACTGTGCTGTTAGTTATTTTTGAATCTTGACCACCCATGAAATATAAGACTCTATCATGGATATCCCAAAACAAAGTTCGTCTAATGTGAAGACCAAGATATTGCTCTCTTTCCTGATGATACAAATTACATTTAAATAAAATGTGGGATTACACCAGTAGAAATCCATTTACAAAACCATGAACTTAATATGCCCATCACATAATGACCAAAAAAGTAGAACTATATACATGTGTAGCACAACAATAGGATTCTGGCCATGATCTTAAACCAAAACAACTTTGATATTACTACATCCAAAATCCCCAAAACAGTGATACATTTATTGGGCTAACCAAAATGCACAAAATACATGATGCAAGCTTTTGAATAGGGGTAGGCAACCTTTCCCCTTTAAGGGCCGAGGGACTTCAGCTCCCAGAATCCCAGGAGCTATTGGCCAACATGGGACTATTGGCCAACATGGCTGAGGCTTCTGGGAGCTGAAGTCCCTTGGCCCTTAAAGAGGAAAGGTTGCCTACCTCTGTTCTAGGGGGATGATTTGGATGGGGAACAAAGGCTAGAGACTAGTGTCCTGCACCCTGTCCAGTGAGACATGCATGCAAGTAAGCGACACTTATGCATGTATATGTCACCAAGAGGATGCTGGTCCTATTGGAAAATGTCTGTATGTCTTCTGGTTTCCCATCCTCAGAAAGAAACCTAAGGGGCATGGGGGGAATTTTATGAATTATGCACCAAGCAGATGTATCTACATAGAAATCCATACATCTGGAATAGTCTGCTTTGGTCAATGGCCAAACTGTGTAAAACTGTATACATACATTAGGCATGCATACTTCAAGGGGGCAATGCAAAATACACACATATTTCTTTCTGGAAGAGGGCAGGGATACCAAGGTCTCACAACCCAATGCAAAAGAAGAAAATGGAGAATGTTTTGGGATAAGTCCAAAAGAATCAAGGTTGATAGACTTTCATATCTTTGCCCTCAAGTCCCTTCAGCCATTTCCTTGCTGCATTGTTTGCACTGGCTACTGGTATTTTTCTGGATCCAGTTCAAATTGGTGGTTATAATCTATAATAATCTATACTGCTTGGGTCCAGATAATCTGAAGAATTATGTTGCCCCATTTGAGGCTGGATAGATTTTAATAGCTTTTAAGGGGAGAGCTTCCTACTGTTCCACCACTGTCACAATCATGATTGGTAAGGACACATGAGAAGGCCTTCTTGGTGGCTGCTCTCAGGCTGTGAAAGTCTCCCCCACAGGAGGCTAAACTGCCCCCCCCCCCAGTAGACAATCTTTTTTTATTATTATTCATGCAAGTCTTTAGCAAGTAACTGGTACCTGCAAAAAGCTTTTAATGTGGGAGGGGTTGCTCTCCTTTTGTTCTTATTCTTATGTGTTAAGTGCCTTTAAATTGTTTTTAAATAGGACACCTATTAATAGGATAGCTAATTCACTTGTTTTTAACTTTTTTAATATGATTCTTTTTAACTACAGTTTGCTCTCATCTATTTCAGCTACCTTGAATCCCATAGTGGGGGGAAAGTAGGATATAAAACACATAAACAAATATAAGGGAGAACAAAACTGGTGCTGGCTGCATCTGTACTGCCGAAATAATGCAGTTTGACACCTCCTTAACTGCCATGGCTCAATGCCATAGAATGCTGGGATTTGTAGTTTGTTGTGGCACCCAAGCACTCTGTGACACTGACAGAGAAGGCTAATCATCTCACAAAACTACAAATCCAAGAATTCCACAACGTTGAACCATAGCAGTTGAAGCAGTATCAAACTGCATTATTTCTACAGTGCAGATGCAGCCTCAGTTATTTAGAGCTGGACAGTGGAGACGTCCAATAAACCCACATGCTTGATTTGGAGGTAAACTGAAGCCTTTCATCTCACTTGGCCTCCAGAATTTGTTGGTCTTTTTTAAACAAAAAAAAAGACTGGGAAAGTACTGAATCTTACTGATTATCACAATCAAAGTCATATCATTGAATATGATCACCATTTCCCAATAGAATGATGAATCCACATTTATGTAAATCCCATTGATTCAAACAAGTCTGAGCTAGATGGGACCACCAGTATGATTCTGGCCACTCTCTATAGCACAGCCTATTGTGTTCTGTTAAGGAAACTAGAAATATTTCTTCTATCTCAAGCAAATAACAAGCATAAGCCTTGGTCTACAACAAACCATTCATAAAACAGCTTTCTCTCTCCCTTACACTGATACTCAGTTGTTGGGTGAGCCAAAAATAAATTACGGTAAACTTTCTTGATTGTGAAGATTCGTCTTATATCCCCACTTCTGCAAGAGTTCTATTGGTTCCAGTGGTGGGGAAAACATCAGTTCCTTTTCTCTGGCAACATGTTATAATAAGAGACTTGACTAAAGGAGAAGGTGGATTTTCTTCCCTGACTGAAACAATGCCTTAAATAAGACTTTCAGCTTCAAATGATCCCAGTGGGTTTAGGCTGTTAGTCTAATAGAATGCCATGAGTCAGACTAGATCTGGACATTACAGCAACAATGTGACAACAACTAAAAATATTTTTCAAGGTACCAACCTTGAAAACCTTCAAGGTACCATTGAAATAATGGTATTACTTGCTTAACAGTTATTTCTTTGCAACTAAAAAGGCAATATTTGGAAGAACAGCATTGACCCTCTCCCATTTGAATTTAACCACCATGGTTACATCTAAATTTGACTAGTCTACCAAGGTTATTCAGCTCTGTTGTCACTCTGACAATTATTCAACATCATTCCTTAAAACCCTGCACTGACCTTCTATCCATTCCTAGATTTTACATGACCTTCCAAGATTTCTATGGTATTATGTCTCTGTTCGTGTTCAATACACCAATATTCATCTCCACCACCATCTCTACCACTGTCCATTATCCAAAGACCTTCCATTTTCTCAAAAGGCTCTGGTACACATACATGGCAGCATATGACCAACCAACCACAACTTCTCCTGTGTTGTCAAAATCTCCCTTCTGAAGAATCACCTCAATGTCTTTTGCCTGAATTTCATCAGTGCCATTTAGCAACATAGTTATTTTTAAGTAAACAAAAAGAAAAACATTTAGGACTGCCTTCCACATTTTCTGGGGTTAGGGGTGCAGCCCCCCCCCCCCATGAAAGTGGAAAAGCAAGAGGGAAACACTTTTTTTAACTGGAGAGAACACTTCTCTAGGAATCTCTTGGTCCTCCAACACAACTCTAGACAGACAGACAGACAGGAATACAGACATATTGATATCCACTCTTCCCTTCCTTCCTGAAAACATCAGATTCTGTCCCTGAACTGCAGCACCTAGGACCCAAACAACATGTCAAACAACACACACAGAGAAAGGAAACTCTATTGCCTTCTTCCACTGCTTTGGTTCAGTTATTGTCTCCCACTTTCTGTGAGACCCATTCGCTACAACATCTCAAGCAAGGAAGATGCAGAGCTGTCTTAGTGTTATTTTGCTCCCTGCATGATTTTTAACATGTTTGCCTGATGAAGAAGCTAGTTGACTTTCAAAGCTAACATAATGAATTTTATGCCTTCTGGCTGGCCTACAATGTATTCTTTAGTTTCACAAGTCAGGATTTGTTCAATCTTTGGTTTGTAACCTTGCTTCAAAACATTGTTTCAGAACCTGGAATAGCAGCTTCTCACAAACCAGGGGTTGTTTGATGCTATCTTTAAAAACATTGTAACGAGCTCTCCATATCCACAGACTTTTTTCCCCACAAATTCAAGCTTGAAAATATTTTTTAAAATATAAATTCCAAAATGCAAAGCTTGATTTTGCCATTTTATATAAAATGGACACCAGTTTACTGTGCCATTGTACCTAATGGGGCTTGAGCATCAATGGATTTTGCTATCCATGGGAGGTCCTGAAACCAGACCCCACTGGATACTAAAGGCCCACTGTATCTATCTATCTGTCTGCCTGCCTCTCTATCTCTCTCTCTCTCTCTCTCTCTCTCTGTTTGACTTTACAGGCTACTATTATGTTTCAATCATCAAGGTTAAACAGGACCTCCAATTACCTGGTCAATGTGTTATAACCCCAAGTATAGCCACCCGAAAATCTCATGATATAGGATGGGTATAAATATTGTAATAAATAAATAAATAAATAAACAAACAAATAAACAAAATAGGCATAATGTGTAGCATCCTCTGTGTTAGACCATCAGTGATTGCTGAGAAACTTTGGGTGGCATATGCTTTCCTTTCTGCTTCACATAAGTGCAGTAGGAGAAGAAACTGTGAAACAGAAGAAATTCTCTGCTATCTTTGGAATCTCCAACATATGCCCTTTTTCCTTGTGCCTCTCGCTTCGCCTATCTACTCCTACCCAAGTCTAGCTTTTGCTTTCTTTGTGGGAAACATGAGTCACACAAAACATGACAAGTGCCATATCTGAAGGTACTCCTTGTGGAACTCATGTTCCTGATAAAAGAATATTTAAAAAAAACTTGTGCCTAACAACAGTTGGAATAAGATTCATACTTTCTTTTCTTTTGTCTATTTTCTTCCTCAGTTTACTTATCACTTTATCTGGTTACTGCAAAGTAAGCAGAACTGCCCAAGAATGTTTAATGATGAGATGAACACAAAAATAAGAGCATTTCCCACATTTCCTCCATCAAAACCAATAGTGACTTTAGATCACACAAGAGTGATCTTAACTAACTTCTTGAGCTCTGGTTAATCAATTCTCTAACTCTTTTCCCAACAGACATGTTGTGGGGGAGAAGTGATGTAATTCAGTGCCACTCAAAGAAGTTATCAGATGGTGAGAATAATCCAGGATTAATCTGGATTGAATCTCTGTTGTTCATACACATCCAGAATGTACCCAATTAAGTTGGGAGGGGTGCAAAAAAACCCCACTTTATCTGGGATAATTGATATCAGGTTTTTCCCTGAGGATTTTTTTATCTGCATCATCAGTAGTGTGAGTAACAGATGCAAACAGACCCGAATAGACCCAGGATAAAACTCTGCATGCCTTGAACATGTTCCAAATGCATTTCCATCATTGACTCCATCTTTATTCGAATGCTTGCACATCTGAGCAACAGAACTTGCAGAGATGCACATTGATGCAGTTCCATAGTGTGAATAACAAACTTGAAATGTGTGAGCAAGATTATTCATATCATTGTGCTAAAAAAGTTGCCATCTGAATGGCCCCCAAGGTGGTGGTCCATGGACCAGTCTCAGTCTGTGAGCCATTGGCTGCTTGTCTGTGACATGTTTCCTGGAAAGAGATACACCATTGTAGCCGATGGGCAAAGATATGGTGCCATTTCTTGTCGCACTGTAAGTAAAAACTGTTGGCCTGCCACATCAGGTAGGTTAATAGGAAGTATTGGTGCAGCAATCCTTATATGAAAGTAATCAGATGTGAGGAAACAGTATGGAGTCAGTGTGACTAGTAAAATAGATAATTGGAGAGAAAGGAAGGAAAGGAAAGGAAAGTTTGAAGAAAAGCAGATGCATCAGGGATTTTTACTTTAAACCAGAGGGGCAATTTTGGGGATTAGGACACTACACTGCCCCCACAATGGAATCTTGCATGGCTGCACTTCCCCACCATAAACCCCAAAAGGAGTTTTGAAAATGGTTTGCCCCTAAATGGTCTCAAGGGTGTGGGAGAAGATTCACAGCAATTTTTTGCCCCCTCCTGGGTCATTCTAGGCCTAAGGCAAAAGAAACCATGAAGTCAACTTCTGGGTCATTCCTGGGTGGGGGGTTTTTTTGGGGGGTGGGGGGAGGCCTCCCTGGGCCAAAATTGCCCCGGGACCAAAACATGCCAAAAGACTCCCACATCCACTAGGAATTGGTGGGGTCTTTGGGGTCAAAATGGGGAAAGCATTAAAACATTTTGTTTCTGACAGAATGGGCTCACAAAAATAGCCACAGGATGCATGTGACCCATGGGCCACACTTGCCCCATCCCTGTTATTTATTATGCATATAATTTTCCTTTTACTGTGCTGTCCATTTATCTGTTCATTTCTTTAAGCATCTGTAAACTGTCTTAGATCAAAAGATCTCAGGGTGGAGTGCAATCACTAAAACTGCCTTAAATGAATCTGAATACTTTAAAGCAATTTGAACAGCTCAAACCATTTCAAACAGTGTAAATTTTGAAACAGTTTAACAAACCAGAGAGCAAAGATCAGTGGGCAAGCCATGGACTAATTTGGTGCCAAATGCTTGGTTAAATTGCCAGGTTTAACTTGACACCAAAATAAAAAGGTGGAGAGTCATACTACAGAGACAGAAAGGCCTTTTTCTGCACAGGCCAAAAGGCTCATGCCCCCTCCATCACCACCCCTGTTCTGGCATCAGATGATGCATGGTCTGCCCCTGGTTCTGGTGCTAGTAGTCTGGACAACATCCAACATGGCCAACACCAGGACCAATGTAACACAGGGTTTGGGGGGTTGTTTGTTAAGATTTAAAAAAATCATGTATTTATTAGACACATTTTGTTGCATAACATTTTATTATTAAAGCTATAAAGACCATTATCTGCTGCAGAGATAGAACAACAAACTGACCCAAGAACTTCCCAATTTATAGCAAAGATTGGAGCATGTTTGCTCTCTTTCTGCTACAGGCATTGTATGTTGAAATGAGGCCTGAATCCTACTGCAACTTCTGACCAGAGTAGGCTCATGGTGCTATGTGCCACTATGGTTAATAATAATAAAATTTATTTATATCCTGCTTATATGATAAATCAATCTAAGCGGCTTGCTCACTATGAGGTAAGAATGAAATGCCAGTCAAATGATAGTTGCTGGGCACCTCATTCTGACCTCAGAACCAAGCGACCTGTGATGGTGGCAGATGCGGTAGATGGCTCAGCAGCATACCCATGAAGACAACCTCTGCAGCACAGGAATAGAGGACCAGTTAAAGGGAACAAGTCAGAGAAACTGCAGGGCCAGGATACTCCAGGCTGCCCCCGATTATCCTAGCACATGCAGACAAAGCCAGAGACACTTGTCTTCAGACTCAGAAGCCTAGATGTGCTAAGGAAGTCAGGTTTTATACTTGTATAAAATGGCTTTTGTTGTTCCAAAAGAAGCTGTCCTCTGCCTGATCATGCAAATGAAGAAGTATATTAACAGAAGAACTGGATAAAACCATGTACTAGGGACACAACTGAAAATCAACACATTGCTTTTGAAAAGTTCATTAACTGCATTGTGCAAACAAACTAAAAAGACAAGATATAAATATAGTTATTTTTGATTAAAACTTCAGTCACAGCTAATGAAATTGTCATGACTTTAAAACATTTGCAATTTGTCTTTTTGAAATTTTTTGTTTAGATATTAAATAAGCATTTAAATTATTGAATACTTATTTAATTATTACTTCAGTTATGATTTAAATTATTTTCCTATACATCTGTCCATATTCACCATGGCTAAAGTTTATGTCTTAGCCTCCTCACCAGGAAAGTCAGTCTCTCTGCCATGAATTTCAATTTCTTAGAGATGCTTGAGTAATTTGAACCTTGGCAATTCCAATAGGAAACAGACTAATATACTTTTGGGATAGGGATGGGGGGGATTTCATTTGCTCTGCATTCTTCAGTAAATAATTTAATTTGCACTTCTCAAACTAATAGGAATGTCATCATCCTGACTCCTTCCCATTTCTCCAAGATTTTGTAATGCAATTCTCAGATCAGACTTTTCAGACAAAAATGTACATGTTAGGAAAAGTTGTATAAATAAAAACATGACAATTAGAAGAAATTCTTTATAACACTGTGTAAGCTCCAGAGCACTGGAAAACCCTCTAGAAGGCTGAACCAGGAGAGCTAAAGGAAGAATGTTCCAGTTCTTTTATCAGTGGATACCAAAGTACATCATTGGCCTTAATTTTCAAACTTATGGACTGGATTTATGATTGCACATTATGTGAAACTGAGAGAAACCAGAAATAGACTGTGCATCCTCCCTGTTGGACTAATATGTGGACCAGAATGTAGCTGTCTGCATGATTTCATGCTTCACCAGATATTGCCACATAGTTATTAGCAGCTTAAGCATATTAAAATAGACATATAAATGCAAATTTAGATGCATTTGATTGACTGATTGGTTGCTACAGTCTATAGACTGATGTTAATTTGATTATAGAATTAGAGACAGAAAGAGATAGATATTATTAATGCAGAAACAGAAGGGATTTATTTGTAGAGGTAAAGGAATTCCATGGACTAGAAATAAACATACTAATATATCTCTACAGTTTCTGTAGAACACATTGAAATAGACACAAAATGAAGCCAGTCTAGCCTAGCTGTCTCTCATTTTCTATCCACAACCCACCTTTAATTCTTCGTGCAGAAGGCTTCAAGCCATCTAATTGAGAAATTAAGAAATGATAAATAATAAATGCCCAGATCTTCATGAACTATATTCTCATTTAGATTCTATATACAAAAGCTGAAATTCTCCCTTTATACCCAGCAATGGAGAAGAAAACCATGATATTAAAGTCCCAACTCTTTCTCCAGTTTATTAATGTCAGTCTTATTATATTTGGAGAATAATATTTGTTCTCATTACATTGGTCTTCAACAAATCAAGTGATGACTTGTCAAATAATTCCAAGACCTAGGTCAGAAATGAAATTCATGTCAACTGGAGCAGAAGGGAAATGCAGCCTCTGGAAAAAAAATCTCTTTACCCACAATTCATTTCTCCACCATTATTAATTTGTTTGTAGCTGTAAAGGAAAGGTGCTCATAAATCCCACAATGCTCTTGCATGAAATGGACTATTCTAGCTTTCAATTTCATGGTTGCCACTTACATTTCTCTCATTAGCATCATATATTTAAAGGACTTTTATAAAGCTCCATAAGTC
Source organism: Phrynosoma blainvillii (assembly GCA_026167975.1). Classification (NCBI taxonomy): domain Eukaryota; kingdom Metazoa; phylum Chordata; class Lepidosauria; order Squamata; family Phrynosomatidae; genus Phrynosoma; species Phrynosoma blainvillii. The sequence goes on from JANUYF010000009.1 coordinate 21,938,854, forward strand.
TGAGGATGATCATTTCTTCTTGCATTTAGAAACAAAGGAGATTCATCTGTCGTGTAATACATCACTTAACTGATGTCACTATGATATTAAATTTTAGCTAATTTGGCACATCTTTCGCAAGGAGATGTCATCTCAGGACCTGAAGATAACTCAGACTGCTGCTAATACAATTTTTGCCAGGTAGTATACTTTAAAAGTGTATCTTGCATATACTTCAAGTGTCTTGATTTCCACTGTAGATTTTACAATTATATCTCATTCCTCATATCTTCACCATGTAGCAGAGATTTGCCATAAACTGACCAGCCAGTCAAAGGCCAATAGACTTAGAACTTCAAAAGAGCTGTCCAGCAGGGAGTACCATCAAGATTAAATGGTACTTCAGCACTGGATAACCTTCAACTGACCAGCTTTGAAGTTGGTGTTGTTGTTCCACCCTTTCCTGGCCTGACATCAGGGATCTAGTTGGTAGCACCTGAGGACTCTGGTAGCCATCTCAGGCCTAAGGACATTTGTCTGCATGCTGCCTGGTGGGCACTGCACCTCCAGCTATGGATTTCCAAAAGCATAGTCCTTTGTCTCTGCTTCCCCTGTCAGAGACAAGGATTTTAATCTAATCTTCTCCCACCTTTGCCTCTTTTCACTTACACAGAGGTTTTCATAGTGTACATGATTCAAATACAACTCTACATCTTAGCCATAGTGCAGAGTATGGATGTAAAAACATCTCAGTTTTGATTTCATTGGAGATCAAATCCCATCTGCATTTCTTTTCCTTCTTTGTTTCACCCCAGTTTGTGAGATTTTGGGTTTCTTGCATAGAAATTTGTGCATATCTTGATACACAATTTCCCTAATATGTGTACAATTTGGTACATATTTTCTCCAAGGACTAGTATCTGTTTGTGTGCATTTTTCAAAGTTACACATTCAAAAATCAGGAGGGAGGAATCCTGACACTTACAGTTTGTTCCTGAAGTTGAAAACATGAAAGATATATGCATAGATCCCCTTTGTTAATAATCTTTGGATATATAGGTGTGGGGGGGGAGGGGGGTTAGAAAAAAAGTTCTTACAGATTTCTTTCCTTTCCTTTATCCATTGGCAAGCCAACTTTCCCTGTGTATGAGGTGGTACAGTCTTCTTAAGGGTCTCTACTATTTCATTTTTCACATGAGACACACATTGTTCAGAAGCATCCTTTATGAAAACTCTGCACCATGACAAAATGTTTTACTTCAAAGAGGATGATGATTTTCATGTAGCAGGCACTTTAAAATTAGTGTCTCCCCTCATGTGGTACAGTCTCATGGGAACTTGTACGAGGGGCAGACTGCAGCTAGGATGAATTTACGTAAGTTTTCAGAACATTTACACTTGGAAGAGTTGATTTGCTGAACATGGATAATCAAGAAAATGTGTTCTTTTAATGTGAGCTTTATGGCTTTGATTGATCTCCCCCACCTTCCCCATCAAATAACCTTTATACTAATAAGGGGGGAAACCTATGGGATTTATCCACTGCCTCTGTTAGGAGACCATCATTACACAGCAGGGGATGCAATGCTTTTTTTAGCTTTTAAGTACACCTGGGGATAAGTGCCAGACTTAGCCAACAATCAATCAGCTGAGGGTTTAAATTGAGCCAATAATCAATTTTTTTGAGCAAGATTTAAGTGCCATTGTAAAAGAGGTTTAAAATGTTTGAAGGTTAGAGCACTCTGCGGGAAAGATAAGATCTGCCACAAAGCATGCATGAATCAGTCATTATGGATGATGGGGAAATGGAATCTTTACACTCCAGACTAGATAGACCAAAAGCCTTCCCGTCCTCTCAGCAAGTGGCAGAGTGGTTAAAGAAAAGAAAGTAAGAAATATGAGGAGTTGTTTGTTTGTTTTCAAGAAAGAAGAACGTCAGTTTTGAAAGAACTGCCGTCCAACAAGGACCAGCATCCTCTTGGTGACATATACATGCATAAGTGTCGCTTACTTGCATGCATGTCTCACTGGACAGGGTGCAGGACACTAGTCTCTAGCCTTTGTTCCCCATCCAAATCATCCCCCTAGAACAGAGGTAGGCAACCTTTCCTCTTTAAGGGCCAAGGGACTTCAGCTCCCAGAAGCCTCAGCCATGTTAGCCAATAGTCCCATGTTGGCCAATAGCTCCTGGGATTCTGGGAGCTGAAGTCCCTCGGCCCTTAAAGGGGAAAGGTTGCCTACCCCTGCCCTAGAAGCTGTCGAGACTGGGCTGCTGCTGCTGTTTATCAATGCAGAGGGGAGTTTAGAAAGTAATTCAGAGGAGGAACAAGCAGCTGGTCTTGGCTCCAGGGGAGAGGGAAAGGAAGACATACTCCATCTGGGAGTGTACCCTCATTTCTTTCACCTATAGCCAACACCATCCACATCTCCCTCCTATAAATTCCCCCCTTTAGACCCTTCCTTACCATTAAGCATCACACACACAATGATAGTTTGAGATCTGTCAGAAGAAAGAGAGGACACAGAACTGTGTTGGAAGAGCCTTACTCTCTGCCTACTTAAAGTAGAATCTTGGTCAAGGGTTTGGGCTTTTTGCCAGCACCAACCCCTTAACCTTCTCCCTGACGTTTGTGTTTCCATTCTCCTCCTTTTACAGAAAATATAGTATTCAGACTAGGGCTGGCCTTATCAATGAGGCTACTGTCTCATTCAGCAGATTGGTGGTGTCATAAGAAAGGAATGCATTCTTAGTTATTTAACTTATTGTTATTCTATTTTTACTGCCAGGAAAGGAGGAAGAGGTGCTTGCTACGTTTTCTTATCAAGATAGCAAAATTGCTAGATTTGCCTTGGATATATGTCTAGATCAGGGGTCCTCAAACATTTTGAGCCTGGGGCCAGTTCATCATCCCTCAGGCCACTGGAGGGCCGGAGTAAAAAAAAAAAGGGGGGGGGGGGAGGGCAAATTCCTATGTACACTGCACATATCATATTTTGAAGTAAAAAAAACTAAAACAGGAACAAATACAATATTTAAAATGAAGAACAAGTAAAGCTAAATCAACAAACTTACCGGTATTTCTATGGGAACTATGGGCCTGCTTCTGACTAATGAGATGGTCAATGAATCCCTGCTCAAACAGGGAAACCCACTGCCTGACCCTGGACAAGTCACACTCTCTCAGCCTCAGAAGATGGCAAAGGCAAATCCCTTCTGAACACATCTTGGGGAAACATTCGCACAGCTCAGAGATCACAACAGTGTGAACCGGGGCTTACACAGCAGACAACATACATACAACATCATATGCTACCTTGAATCCCTGCTCAACCAGGGAAACCCACTGCCTGACCTTGAGCAAGTCACACCTTCTCAGCCTCAGAGGATAACCATGGCAACTCTCCTCTGAAGAAACTTGCCAAGAAAACCCCCATGATAGGGGTTGCCATAAGTTAGAAATGACTCCAAGGCACTGGATTACCCTGGTCTGGCCACACTCTCTCAGCCCCAGATGATAAAGGAAACCCTCCTCTGGAGAAACTTACCAAGAAAACCTGGATGATAGGGGTTGCCATAAGTTAGAAATGACTTGAAGGGACTGGATTACCCTGGGCAGGTCACCCTCTCTCAGCCCCAGATGGTAATGGAAACCCTCCTATGAAGAAACTTGCCAAGCAAACCCCCATGATAGGGTCAAAATAAGCTGGAAATTACTCAAAGGCACTGGATTACCTGGTCAGGCCACACTCTCTCAGCCCCAGATGGCAACACAGCAGCAACAGCAGCAGGAGCAGCCTACAAACTGCCCGCTTCCTCAGGGCCCTGGTTCCTCTCAGAGAGGGACGGAGGGGACCGCTTCCCCTTCCTCTTCTCCCGCTGCTCACCTTGGCCGAGGCTGGGTCAGGTGCCTGCCTTCTTTCCTTTCTTCCTGCCTCCTTCTCTTCCTTCTTTCCTTCCTTCCTTCTTCCCTCAGCCGCTGCTTCGCCTCCCTTCTCCTAAAATGGTGGTTCCCAAACAAAATGGCAGCGTGCTCACTCGCATTGCTGTCTTTCTCTTCCCATCCTGCCCCACGACTGGGGGCAGGGCTTGGAGGGCAATGAGACAGCGCAGCAGGACCAGGCCGCGGGCCAGATAAAAGGCCTCGGCGGGCTGGATCTGGCCCGCGGGCCGTAGTTTGAGGACCCCTGGTCCAGATTCTAGAATTTCAGATGTTGTTGTTGTTAACTGCCCACAAGTTGACCCTGACCCATGGTGACCCTGAAGATAAGACACTTCTAAGATGCACTATTCTCCAATGTTCTGCCTAGGTCCTGCAAATTCAGGACTACAACGTCCCTGATTGAGTCCAGCCATCTGTCCTATGGGCTTCCTCTCTGTCTGCTACCTTCTACCTTCCCTAGCATTATCATCTTTTCTAGTGAGCCATGCCTTCTCATGGTATGGCCAAAGTATAACAGCCTGAACTTGATCATCTTGGCTTCCGGGGAGATTTCTGGCTTTATCTGTTCAAGGACCCATTTGTTTGTCTTTTTGGTCATCCATGGTATCCTCAGCACTCTTTTCTAGCGCCACATCTCAAATGAGCTGATTTTCGTTCTATCTGCTTTTTCACTATCCAGTTCTCACATCCATATATAGTGATGGGGAATACAATGGCTTGGACAATTTTTACTTCAGTATTCAGTTGTATATCTTTACACTTTAGTATCTTGTCTATTTTTTTCATAGCTGCCCTACCCAATCCTAGTCTTCTTCTGATTTCTTGACTGCAGTCTCCATTCTGATCAATATTTGATCCAAGGTATGGGAAATCTTTAACTATTTTGATTTCCTCATTATCTAGGTTGAATTTATACAGATTCTCTGTGGTCATTTTTGTTTGTTTTCTTTATATTCAGTAGTAAGCCTAACTTTGCACTTTCTTCTTTAGCTTTCCTTAGCAATTGTTCCAAGTCTATGATATTTTCTGCTAGTAGTATGGTGCCATCTGCATATTTAAGATTGTTGATGTGCCTCCCTCCTATATTCACTCTTCCTTCTTCTGAGTCTAAAGTTGCTCTTCATATGATATATTCTGCATACAAGTTGAACAAATAGAGTGATAAAAGGCAGCCTTGCCTTACCACTTTGCCAATTGGCAACCATTCAGTTTTTTCATATTCTTTTCTAAACACAGATTCCTCATTAGGGTTATCAAATGTAATGGCACTCCCATTTCTTTAAGAGCATTTCATAAGTTATCTTTGTTATCTTTAACAAAGTTATCTTTAGCATAGTTATCTTTGCAGTCAAAGGCTTTGCTATAGTCTATAAAGCACATGCTGATTTTCTTCTGGACTTCTTTGGTGCTCTCCATTAACCATAGTATGTTTGCAATGTGGTCCCTAGTGCCTCTTCATTTCCTGAACCCCACTTGCACCTCTGGGATTTCTCTCTCCATATATGATTGGAGTTTATGGTGCAGAATTTTTAGCAGAATTTTGCTTGCATGGGCAATGAATGCTATGGTCCTATAGATGCTGCAGTCTTTTCTGTCTCCTTTTTTGTGAATTGGAATTTTTTTAGATTGCTTCCAATCTCTTGGCCATGGTTGTTGGCATATTTTAGCTAACACTAGAGTTGATTCTATTTGTGTGGACTATAGCAGTTCAACTGGAGCATCATCTGTTCCTGGTGATTTATTTCTCCCCATTTCTCTTAGTGCAGCTTCCACCTCACTTTCTTGAATTTGGGCTTTGTCTTTGTATGGTTATCTTTGTATGGTATTCCATGTGTCATTCATTTTATCATCTCTTTTATACAGTTCTTCTGTGTATTGCTTCTACACTCTTTTTATTTCTTCTTTATTTTTTTATTTTTTTGAAAAAGTTTATTGAATTAAAAAAATACATACAATTGAACGTACAAATAAACAATAACAAATAATAATAAACAAATAATAACATAACCTACATATAACACAGACAAACACACATAAAAACACCAATCTATAAACACGATTGCAAAATAATATCGCTAATCTTACAAAAATTCTTCATAAAGTTTTTACTTTCAAAATCAGATATTAGCGAATAACTATCTTCTATTCCATCCTAACTAAAATACTTCCAGCCCATTATCCTTGTGCTTAGCCCGATACATTTACTTCTATTTAGTCATCAGTTTTTATATTACATACCATACATTGATATTTCCCTTTACTCTAAATATTAAGTTACATTACAGTCTTAATATCGTCCACCAAACCATTACCTCCCGTCTTACATTTGCTCATCAGTCTTTTATATCAAACACTCGAATATCTTCTATATTTTTAAATCATTCCCCAATCATTTGTTGATATTTTCCACCCTTGTTTTATCCAATAATTTAACAATGGTTTCCAATTATTGATGAAAGATTCATTATCTTCTCCTCTTAACAGTCCTGTTAATCTGTCCATTTCAAATAAGTCCATCATTTTTAATAACCAATCCTGAGTTGAGGGAATCTCCTTGGTCTTCCATTTAGATGCATAAGAAATTCTGGCTGCGGTTAAAAGATTAAATATTAGTTTTCCATACTTCCTTTCTAGCTCTACATCGGAAATCATCCCTAATAAAAACGTTTGTGGATTATTTTCTAAAGAGCTATCAACAATCTCCATTATAACATATCTTATCTCCCCCCCAGAATTTTTGCGCTTTCTCACAACTCTACCACATATGAAAAAGAGAACCTTCTTTCTTACCACACTTCCAGCATTCACATTTCTTTGATTTTCTCATTTTAGCAAGTTTATTCGGCGTTAAATGCCATCTAAATTGTAATTTATAAAAGTTTTCTTTTAAATTTATGTTCAATGTATATTTTATTCTTTTAGTCCAGCATTTTTCCCATTGTTCCAATTCGATACTAAATCCAAAATCCTGAGTCTTCTTTATTATTATTCCTTATTGTATGTTATTCTTCTAATAGTTTCAAATGCCAGGGGTGATATTTGCTCTTCTACCTTAGGTCAGCCCTATTTTGGGTGGACTCTTGGATGAGGATGTGTCACACACAAAAAAATGTGAGAGATATGTTAATGGAAAGGTCTAAAATTATAGGGAAAGCATTACTTCTCTATTAAGTTTATGTATCGCAGAGAGCAAGCCTGTATGTGTCTACTCAGAAGTAAGTTCCACTGACATCAATGGACTCCTAGGTTAGTATGTATAGGATATTAGTCTAAAGATCCAATTAGGAGTCAATGTTTGGGCAAAAGTACTATCTGTAGAAATATTCTTTTTACTCAAAATAATTGGATACGATCGCATGAGCCTGATTATTTCCCTCCGTATTTTTATTAGAAGGAACTATACTCTTGAATAAGCTTATCGCAAAAATGTAATATGACACCCTTAACAACACTATAGTTAGTCCAATGATAAAAAATGACTGTCTTTCACAGAGTTTTTCCATTACCCTTTCCCTCTAATATATATCAGTGTCAGCTCTTCATTGTTGCTCTTTCCCATTTTCTGATTATTGTTTTTATCTGCAAAAAATAAATAAATGTCAGGATGAGGCATTTGAAATCATCCACAGCCCTAGGCTGTAGATGCTGAAGAGAGGATAGCTCTTCTATCTCCAGAGAGCAGAACCAGCCCATTCTTGTCTTTATTCATTATTGGTAGTGGTTCTTCTAAATCAGGGTAGGCAACTTCAGAAGGTTCATGTGCCAATTCCCACCCTCCCTAATCCACTGTAGGCCACATCAGCTCCTCCAACTGAAACTAGAAGTGCCTAGAAATTAATTTTCATCTTTAAAAAATACCTCTTTTAACTCCCACCCCACCCCACCCCAAAAAAAAGAGGCAGAGAAAAGTTAATTGTTGTCTGAATACACCCCCCCCCCCGGAGATTTATACATTTATTTTAAGTTTTATTTTTTCCCCCAAAAAAATAAATGCTCCCTAAAGCCCTCAATCACCTTCTAGACAGCATGGGGGACAATTTGGGCATGTCTCCCCCTTGTCCATTTTAGACCCAGGAGCTGCTTTTTTCTGGAAATGATTGCCCATGTTATGACACTATTGTGAGGTAGAAAAGGCATTTCCAAACTGGTCACATGTCACTCACAGATGATCCAAGATCTGGAAGACCATCCTTGATAGATGATGTGGCCACAATGAAGAAAGTGGAGAGTTTAATCCTGGAAGACAGATGAGCAACCATCCAAATGATCATGAATGAAACTGGTTTCAGTTATGGTAGTGTCCATGTCAAAGGTGTCTGCATGCTGGGTTCCACATTTGCTATAATAATAATAATAATAAAATTTATTTGTATCCCGCCCAATGGTAGTCCAATCCGGGTGGCTAACAAGTTTAAGATAACAATCCAATAAACATATAATACAAACACCCCCCACCCACCCCTTAAAACAGTATTAAATCATAACTAATTAAAACATCATTCCATTTTGATTTAAAAACCCAATACAAATTAACCAATAAGCCTGACTAATGGTCCTCTCCATCTGTCGATGGGGCCACGTTGAGGAACATCCATGTGCAGCTATTAATGTCCGAGGTGGGATAACTAACTAATCTGGAAAGGCCTGCCGGAAGAGATCCATCTTGACCGCCTTTTTAAAGCTATCTAAGGATGTTAATAGACGGATCTCGTCCAGCAGGCCATTCCAGAGCCTAGGGGCGACGATTGAAAAAGCACTCTGGGAGGTAGCCACAAGCCTCGATTTCTGAGGCTGTAGCAAATTCCTCCCGGAGGACCAAAGAGCGCAGGGAGGATTATATGGGAGCAGGCAGTCCCTGAGATAGTTTGGACCCAAGCCATTTAGGGCTTTAAAGGTAATTACCAACACCTTGTACTGGGTCCGGAAACTAATGGGCAGCCAGTGGAGGGACCTCAGAACCGGAGTAATGTGGTCCCTCCGAGATGTTCCCGATATCAGTCTGGCCGCCATATTCTGTACCAATTGAAGTTTCCGAACCAGGCACAAGGGTAGCCCCATGTAGAGTGCATTGCAGAAGTCGAGGCGTGAGGTTACCAATGCGTGCACCACAGTCTCGAGATCCCTTACTTCCAGAAAAGGGCGCAGCTGGCGTATCAGCCGAAGCTGATAACAGGCGCTCCTGACCGTCGCATTTACCTGATTTGTCATCAGGAGCGACGAGTCAAGGAGCACCCCCAGACTGCGAACACAGTCACTGGAGGAGAGTGTGACCCCATCCAGGACTGGAGGTTGCAACCCAATTCTTGGTTTCGGGGCCGCTACCGTGAGCACCTCCGCCTTGTCTGGATTCAGTTTCAATCTGTTTTTCCTCATCCAGCCCATTACTGTCTGAAGACATTCATTGAGAGAAGAGATGCCATTGGAATTCGAGGCCAACGAACGAGACATGGAGAAATAGATTTGGGTGTCATCAGCGTACTGATAACACCCAGCCCCATAACTCCGAATTATCTCACCCAGCGGCTTCATATAGATGTTAAACAACATCGGGGATACTAACCCCTTTTCAGAAACAAACACAGCATGACCTTTCAAGACAGATGTTGACGCTCCTGGAACAGGATGAAGAGGATTTTTTGGTCATCTGGTAACATGGATGAATCTTGGATCTATCAGTATGATCCAGAGACCAAAACCATGAGCATGGAGTGGAAGCATGCCAATTCCCCTTCTCCCAAAAAGGCAAAGGTGTAAAGGTCAGCAGGGAAGGTCATGCTCTTAGTTTTTTGGGACTGTCATGGAGTCATTCTCACAGATTACCTTGCAAAGGGACAAACCATCACTGGCACATGCTGCAGCAATCTTCTGGATAAGTTGCAAGATGCTTTGAAAAAGAAACACCTCAGTATTCTCTCCAGAGGCATTTGTCTCCTAGCTGACAATGCACCAGCTCACTCATCTCAAGTTGCAAAGCAAGGGCATGTGGCATTGAGATCTTGCAGAATCTGCCTTATTCTCCCAACCTCTCACCAAGTAACTTTTTCTTGTTCCCAGAAATGAAACATCTGTTGTGGGGTTGATTTTACTGACACAAATGATGCCATTCATGAAGTGGAAGAGCGGTTTAAGGCGCATCTACAGACTTCTACAATAACAGTATTCAGAGGGTCAAGAAATGCTGGGAAAATGTGTAAATCTGGATGGTGACTACATAGAGAAAAGTTAACAACTACAAATCAAAACAAACTTTCTGTCAATTTTTAAAAAGGTGATAATTAAAACTTTTCAATACCCCTTGTATAACAGAAGAGATGGGAGGTGGGGGAATTAACCAAAAATTGGCTGAAAATGAAAACCGGAACTGACATGGTGCTGAAAGTACCTAACACAGCAGTGCTGCTGAAACTAAGCATCTCTAGCTTTGTTCACTCCCTGGGTTGATAATGAAATGGAAATCCCCTGAACACTACCTTGTGTTCCATGATGGAGGAAAGACAGCATATAAATGCAACCAACAAAGAAGCCATAATGGAGACCCATTCTTCTGTCCACCACAAAGTCACAGCAGACATCTCACCAGGCCTTTGTGATAGAAAGATAATAAAGGGGGGGAAAACATGTTTGGTGTGGGATGTCATTAACATGAATTTATGAATTTCTTTCACCTTTGGCTGTAGCTGCAATTTACTCAAACTTCTTCCTAATGGTGCCTGATGTCATTCTAATTGCAGTCACCAGCTAAGCGATACTTTTCTTGATATTTGCAAAGTTCCTACAAATGCTAGGCAATTGTACAGAACTGAAACATCTTTAATGAAGGCAAGAATGATCACATCAATTGATTTTTTCTTTTTCCCCTTCAGGCCTGGAGTATTTATGAATCATCTAGACAATGTTTATTATCTCCCATGATTCTGATCTTGATGATGCAAATATTAATGATCATTTGGTTCCTTTTATGTTTGCATTGTTGCATCACCCACCCAAAATCAATAGGCACACAGATGAACAATGATCAGGGAAATCTTTCCAATATGATCTGCCCCTGAAGATTCCCAGCCTCACTTTTGTTACTGCCATAGAGGGTCAATATTAATTGATGTTGCCTCAGTAGCAGAATAAAATGGGTTTGTCTAGAAATATTGAGAGACGTAGTATAACAACTTCTCACAGCAAGAGGTATCATGTCTTCTTTTTCTTCCTATATTAGAGGGGGAGCTACCACTAAAAATGGAAATAGAAGCAACGGTCTTAGTACCCTGGCCAACATTTTGCTTCCTCCACAATGCCCATTCTGAGGCTTGAAAGGTGGGGAAAGAGGGGTTAAAATCTTGTTGAGGTGTTTTGTTTTGTATAACTGGCCAGTTGCACAAGCAGGTAGAATTTTTACTGGCTTGTATAAAGAGATCTTCAAGAGCAAAAAATATATACATAAATAAATCAAGACACTGACCAGAAAGCCTCTTTACTGATTATCAAAATGTCACAGAATGTTTGCAAATTTGTAGGTGTTTCAAGCTGGGGCAGGTCTTATTATGAAGCACAAGTAGCAAACCTAGGTGCTTTCTAAAATGTAGAGTACGCAAGAGGAATTTCAGAATTCAAACAAATTTTCTCATGGCTTCCCCTGCCCCATGAGATTATGTGCATGGGATAAGTGGATGTCGCAACCATGTGAGAAGGGGAGCCACGTTCAAACAAGTCTGCACTGTCTGCCATCCTGAAAATTATCTTTGACTGCTGCTTTCTCCTGGAGGAAAAGCAGCCTGTTTTAAAATAAATAAATAACACGTTTGATCTCCACTCTCCTTCCAGAAAATGTCCCCAGACTGACATGCAGTGATCAGGAATAAGACATTCTCTGCAACCTTACTTACAATTTAGGGGAAATGGCAAAAAATAATAATAATAATAATAATAATAATAATAATAATAATAATAAAATTTATTTGTACCCCGCCCATTGGTAATCCAGTCTGGGCGGCAATCCTTTGGAAGGGGAAAGGGACTGGAAGGTGAGAGGAGAGGAGAAAAGCAAACTCAAGCACTGGTTCTTAGTTACAAAATTCTTAGAAACAACCAGGATGAAAGGGGAAACCAAGAGTTGTTCTCTGAGAAATCTGATAGAATGGACCTCTTCCCATTGGTCCCCTCTTCTGCAGCCTTATCAGATGAGCCCCATTCTCTCCATGAGCCCATTAGCAAAAGGAAATAATAATATTTTTAATATCTATACCACCCTATGGTGAACCAATCTGGGCAGTTTACAACAGTTAAAAGAACAATAAAGATAAAATAGTATATTCCCTCCCCCCCTTAAAACATTATTAAATCAGATACCAATTAAAGCAATGACAGATTAATTAAAATATAAAATTCAAAATTCAAGTACAAACCATTAAAAAAAAACCCACCACTTCCATTGGGGGGGGGGCTGTAGAGGCACTGTAGAGGGGGAGGGGAGGGGAGGAGAGATCCTGAGGCTGGGATATTTAGTCTGGAAAGGCCCGCGAGAAGAGATCCATTTTGACAGCTTTTTTAAAACTGTCCAGAGATGTTAACTGATGGATCTCGTCCGGCAGGTCGTTCCAGAGCCTGGGGGCAACAACAGAGAAAACCCTCTGGGAGGTCGCCGCAAGTCTTGATTTTTGAGGCTGCAGCAGATTCCTCCCAGAGGACCGGAGAGCGCGGGGAGGATTGTATGGGAGGAGGCGATCTCTGAGATAGTTTAGACCCAAGCCAAGTAGGGCTTTAAAGGTGATAACCAACACCTTGAACTGGGCCCGGAAACCAACAGGCAGCCAGTGGAGGGACCTCAAAACCGGAGTAATGTGGTCCCTCCAAGATGTTCTTGACACAAGCCTGGCTGCCATATTTTGGACCAGCTGTGAACCAAGCACGACGGTAGCCCCATGTAGAGCGCATTGCAGAAGTCCAGACGTGAGGTTACCAGCGTGTGCACAACAGATTCGAGATCCCTTACTTCCAGAAAAGGGTGCAGCTGATGTATCAGCCGAAGCTGATAACAGGCGCTCCTGACCGTCACATTTACCTGATTTGTCATCAGGAGCGACGAGTCAAAGAGCATCCCCAGACTGTGAACAGAGTCCCTGGAGGAGAGTGTGACCCCATCCAGGACCGGAGGTTGCAACCCAATTCTTGGTTTCGGGGCCGCTACCGTGAGCACGTCCGTCTTGTCCAGATTCAGTTTCAATATGTTTTTAGATACTACCTGTTTGGAGTCATCAGTATTACATGTCCCTTCAATAGCACAACTGGGGCTGTTTCAACCATCAGCAGTCCCTCAGCTCTCTTCTGGATTCTCTCTTATCCCCACCTCCCTGACCTATTGTTCTACCCAACATGCCTTTCATTTTTTTAAAAAAAATTAGCTGTAATGCAATATAGCAATAATGACAATGTGATCTCGCAATAGCATAGCATTTACATTTCTATATCACTTCATACTGAACTAAGCAGTCTCTAAGCAGTTTACAATATGTAAGCCAATGGCCCACAACAAGCTGGGTACTCATTTTACTGACCTACAAAAGGATGGAAAGCTGAATCAACCTTGGAGCCCTCAGGATTGAACTCACAACATTGTGGCTGCAAGTACTGGCATTTAACCATGGGGGGGGGCTAGCCTGTTTGAAGGTAACAAGGGGGAGAGATAAGAAGGAGAGAGGAGGAGGTGGAGACCACATGACTACTCACCCGATCTTGGAACTGAAGCTGGAAAAAATGTATTGCACCAAAGGACTATTGCCATAGCAGCATGATTAGGAACTTATTAATGGGTGTTCTCCATCAATGGCAAGGGACACCCTAACCATGCTCTGGAAGCACAGCAGCAATGATTTGGAGGTGATGTCACATGATAAGTATTGCCAAAGGTGCTATTATCCAGCTTTAATTCTGATTTTAAAAGCTCATATGATAAAGTCTGGAATGACCACTGCCAAGTGACAGCTGAGAGAAGGGGGACCCTGACACAGTCGGACTCTCCACAGAGACAATGTTGTATACATGCTTCCCATTGCTGTGGCCTGGTGGACTGCTGGCAGGTCTGATAGAATAACTGCTGCCAGATGACATCTCATGGAGGAAGGAACCTGATAAAGCTGTATTCTCAGCAGAGCTGATGGAGTGGCCCTACTTCTTTTCTCTGCATTGCCTAAGTCAGATGACAGCTGAGGGAAGAAGGAGCCTGATGGAACTTACTCTGCCCCCACTTCTTTCCCTTGCTGCATCCTAGTGGAATTAATTAAACTGGCATAAAATCAACATTGGTTTATAGAACAGATATCTCATCTTGCCTTAGCATCAAGGAACTCAGTCTCAAGAGTAGATTGTTAATTATTTAAATAAAATCTGCTAAACAGAAGAATGTAGAAAAGTAATCATATGTTCACTATTATCCTAGTGAATAGGAGTGAACAGTCCTACATTTTAAAAAAAGATGCAATGTAAAAATCAAAGGAATGCAAAAGTCATCTTCGTTTAGATGTGAAAACAAAGAAGAATTCCTGCCATTTCATTGCCTTTAATGTAATAGATTTTTGCCCAGTTACCCACTTTAATTAGTGAGCCATTATCCCAACAATGGCATACACTTGGGGTGACAAAAGTTCATAACTAGTATGCAAAATGTATAGCTAATAAGGTCCAGCTAGGTTCATCGCAAAGAAGACAAACGATGTCTTGAAAGAGCAAAGAAGGAAATGAATTCAAGAATCCATGTAAGTGACAGTCTACATCTTGAGGGATTAGCTTTACATGCTGTAATTATGACTGTGTTACACAGAGACAATTTCATTAGTACATTTGAAAAGAAGGAAGGATGGCACAAGGCAAAAAGAAGTCTCAAAAAGAAGACTATTCTAGGCTGTGAGCCGGGTACAATGCCTATTTTTAGTAACTCTTGGAATATAGAGAAGAATTAATCTCAAAGGCTCTTGCAGTCTTGAGATACCTGATTGGCAACTAAATACTCCTACCCTATACCTTTACAGCTTCTGCAAGAGTTCTTGCCTCCAGTGTGTGACCAAATTTGGGGATTGGTTTTCTTTCAGATCAAGTTTTCTGTAATTTGTACAGAAACTCTTCTGCACAAAAGAATTGCCTTTCCCTTTTGTGAAGCCACACACACAAACACGGCAAGCACAGAAGGATGGTCTGATCAACTGACTGAAAAATATGCAAACAACATTTCTGATTTTGAAAAGTCCATGCTTCAAGACAGCAGGTATTTTAGCTGGCAAAGAAATCACTCTTGCAAATGTGAAAACTCTTTCAACAGTGTCAGAAAATGTCATCCATGCAGATGAGAAGGGGGGGGGATAGGCTTTCTCATTCTGACATCTAAGAACAAGACAAGTAATTATTTGCATCCCCTACTTTAATTGTCACAGCTCCATTATATGGAGACCTGGGATTTGTAATTTCTGAAGTACTTAGGGTTCTCTGCTAGAGAGTTCTAGTCCATTTCCCTGAACTTGTGTTCCTTATCAGAGTAGATCATCAGCCTATAGGTCCAGAAAGATTGCAAAGGATAGACTCATGACAATTAAAATGGTAGCGAATTGTCATGACAATAGTTTATCTACAGTCTAAGAACACCAGAAACATCTTGGTGAATCAGTGCAGAGGTCTGTGTAGACCAGTATTCTTCTTCCTACAAAAGTAAAATAAAAGTCTCCAAAAAAAAAAAAAAAGATTAAAAGTAGGACAAGCATTTGATTTTTTACAAGCATTTTGGTACACTTTTCAAGTCAAAAGTTATACTGCAAAACAAAGGGTAAATGAGCTCCATGTATGAATTCAAATTAAATCAGTTTCTTTTTACATGATTCTTCTGGAGAGAGAGAAAAAACCTGAAACATCTCTACATGGATAGCATTGTATAGAAGAAAAACTCTTTGGGATCATGGAATTGCCTAAGACTTTGAGGAAAGCCTTAGGAGCTGGCATTGACTTTAGGCCTCTGTTTTCTGGCCCCATGTTTTCATAGTATCTAAAAAATCTCCGAAAAATCTTAGGGTGAATTGTGACAAACATGTGTGCGAGTTTGTATGCACAAGCATACATAGCAGTTGTGCTTATCACCTATCAGTCTAGCAGTTTGATAGTTCCACCTTCTTTTCCCCATAGGATGTCACTTCTAATTTGAATGTCTATAGAATCTGGCCCCCAGCCT
Organism: Phrynosoma blainvillii; assembly: GCA_026167975.1. Classification (NCBI taxonomy): domain Eukaryota; kingdom Metazoa; phylum Chordata; class Lepidosauria; order Squamata; family Phrynosomatidae; genus Phrynosoma; species Phrynosoma blainvillii. The sequence continues at coordinate 21,954,973 of JANUYF010000009.1, forward strand.
GGAAACCATAAATTCATATCTCTGATTTCCTTGCTTTTTCCGTATATTTCTCAAAAGCCATCTCCAAATAAACCCACAAGTCCTTTAAAAAAATTTAGGGCAGTGATTTTATTTCTTTGAAACAATACATAAAGAAATAATTTGATTCTCACCCCACTTTCTCTTTCTTTCCCCCTTATCCTTGGAAGAAAAGCATTTCTGAAGGGGGGAGATAAATGCAATACATAAGCCCAGTTACTCATGTGGACAGACAATAGCATAGAGAGAGGAAAAGATTAACTGCATCAATGGGCAGAGTTTCCCCTTTGAAATGAAATCAAGAAAGGGAAACATGGAAAATGGAATGCCTTTTTTCTGAAGCCCTTTTTGCTGTTCTTCATCTTGATCTGTGCCAAGAATTATTTGAATTTAAAGCCCTATATTGTCCAATACAACATTCTGAGTGGGCCCTCAGAATTGGTGAGCTTCTCATCCACAGATCTGAGTGTCCACAGATCACTACACCCCATATTATCCAATGACGGCTCACACATGCAAACATATTGACATGGGCACACACATCCCCATCCATTGGATAATATGAGACTTGAGCATCCATGTTGTTTCCCATCCATGGGAGGGAACCAAACCTCCATGGATGGGAAGGGCCCACTGTATACAGTTTTGCTTTATATTTTCAGTCTCACCCACCCATATGTTTTCACTGGTGCCAGGAAGCAAGAGCAAACATATGGTGCAATGTAATGGGAGGATGTTTTTCATGCAGGACAATGTACAGTGGAAAGGGAATATGAGACAGTGGAACACACTCCCTTGGAGAGTGGTGGAGTCTCCTTTTTTGGAGCTTTTTAAGCAGAGGCTGGATGGCCATCTGTCGTGGATGGTTTGATTTTGAGTTCCTGCATGGTAGGGGGGTTGGACTGGATGGCCCTTGTGGTCTCTTCCAACTCTATGATTCTATGATTCTATTATGCTTTTCATGACATAATCTCTGATTTAAGGAAGATCAACATGGTCCCAACTAGATGGAGTTTATCATTGTTTATTTACTAAAATTATTTATCTGTTGATTTCCTGCTCACCAAGGCCTCCAAAGTGATGTACAATGAAATAACTTTTTTAAAAAAAAACATTGTTTAAAAACAGATTAACACATTTATAATACAATTATAAAAAGCAGTCTGTTACAAAAAACAGATGAAACAAAACAGCTTTGACTGCCTGTTAGGAGCTCACCAAGAATGGAGACAGCTTCATTTCCTTCAGGAGGAAGCTCCATAGCTGGGCCTGTTAGCTATTCCATTCTTTGTTGTAACCATGTCAAACTCTCCTCCCCTTCTGTTCTCCCTTATGGGCCACTTCTTTCAGATTGTATGGGCAAAGTTCAGCATTTTGCTGTCTGAAGTGAGGAACAAAAGATGGTATCTACATACTGTTGTTGTTGTTGTGTGCCTTCAAGTAATTTCCCCATGATTATGGTGACCCTAAGGAAACCTATCATGGGGTTTTCTTGGCAAGATTTGTTCAGAGGAGGTGTGCCATTGCCTTCCCCTGAGGCTGAGAGAGTGCAAGCTGCCCAAGGTCACCCAGTTAGTTTAATGGCTCAGCTGGGAACTGGACTCCAGTCTCCGGAGTCTTAGTCCAACACTCCAACCACTATGCTCACAGAGGTTAAGTATACTTCCTTCAGCAGAAGGATGGAACAGTGTTCTCCATTCAGGACCAACAGTCTGTCTTCAGTGGGGTGGCAGTGGGATGTACTGCTCTGTCCACCATTGTCCACCTCACACTGTTCCCCATCCCTTGGCATTTACTGATTGAAAGTGCTACTGAAGAAATAATACAGTTTGACATCACTTTACGTGCTATAGTTTCATCCTGTGGTATCCCAAGATTTGTAGTTTTACAAGGTTTTTAGTCTTCTCTGCCAAGTTGAGCTGGGACCTCACAAAACTACAAATCCTATGATTCCATAGGATGGGGCCATGGCAGTTGAAATGGTGTCAAACTGCAATATACTACAGTGTAGCTGAACCCTAAGAAAGCTGTTTTGCTCCACCTAACTTTAGGAACAGTTCCACTGACTGAAGGATCAACTCCTTTTTATAATTAAATTCTTGCCAAGCAGAGACCTTTTGATATCTCCAAAGTAACAGTTAACTGCAATAAATGTCATATTTTGAACTGAATGTTCTTTTTTTGTTGCATGTGTGTGTTGCAATTGCATTATGGAAAATAACATATATTTAGAAAAGCCATTCCTGGCAGGAACAAATGTGTAGAAAAGCCACCAAAGCCTGAATGGAACATTCAGTGTTCTCTGGAAATCTTTTTGCAAATATGTTTCAAATGGCAAGAAGGGCAGACTGTTTTTGTTTTCTTTTGACTAGTATAGGACTCTTGTTTTTAAAATAAGAAACACCTGCGAGAACAAATACAAGACTGATTACTTTTGGGGATGGAGAGGCAGGAAGTGAACATATCTGTAGCCAGCAAAAAAAAAAAAAAAAAAAACACCAAAATAAAACAAAAAGAACAAAAATCCAACTCCAGCTTCAATATTAAACCAAGAAGTCAGTGATGGAGGACCAAGTAAACTGATTTGCTAAGTGCACACTTAAGGACAGAGAAGAAAGCAATTGAAAGGCTGATAAAAATGAAACAATTAAAATTGACAACATATTGACAAAGGGTGATCACTGGGGTCCTCTTGCGGACATTTGCTCCAGTTAGCCAGGACTAGGTTGGCAACGGTCAGCCGAAGGACTTTTTCTTCAGCTGCCTGTAGACTGAGGAATGACCTGCCAGAAGAGAATCGACAGCTGAATGTGCTGTCCACATTTAAAACAGCATTAAAGGCCACTGTCTTCTGGCTGGCCTATCCAGATGATTTTTATATTGTCAATTTTAAATGATGAATTTTACATGTGGATTATTTTAATATGTGTATGTCTTACTTGTCCTTTTAAACTGATGTGTGTTTTTCACTGATGTCGTGTATTTGTTAATTGTAGTTGTTCCCTGCCTCAATCCATGGGGAGAGATGAGTAAGAAATAATAACAGTAATCATCATCATCACCACCAGCATTCTAATGGTGGATACTTTGTATTGGAGGTTTAAGTAGGGGGGGGGAAGTCCACTTTAGGATGAAAAGTGCCAAAAAGAACAATGATGAAGTATGGAAACAGTCTCATTTTCTTTCTTCATGGCTAAATATCCTTCTATGCTCTCCTCAGGAAAAGAAGGCTAAATTGGTTGGATGCAATGCTTGGTGTCTTATGTTTTTCTGTTAGTCAATAATTTATTGTGGTCTACAAACCAGATAAATAAACCAGATAAAGGCATAGGGAATAAGACATAAAAAGGACATCACAGAGAGAGAGAGAAAGAGAGAATATAATAAAGTTGTTCAAGTTGTATCACATTATTGCTTGGATAACATCTGGATTCTTGTTTTTATTGCATTATATAAAAACACTGTTTTCATGATAGAGAAAATTCTATGTCGAAGAAATAGTTTGTCACCCATTGGGATGATTCACCCTGCAAGGATAAGGAGAGGAGATGCTGTCTTAGTTTATCATAAAAATTACCAAAAAAAGCAAGACATGAGAGACTGTTTCAATTTTGTTAGGACCACAAGGGAAAATACACTTATGAAAAGAAATGTTCTTATAATGTCCTTCAAGAACAGCTGAAGGTAACATGTTACATCACTCCAGATTGAATCTACATTGATATTGCTACCATGGCTCCATCCTGTGGAATCCAGATATTTGTCAATTGGTAATGCACCTAGCATTCTGCACTACAGAGTTCTTGGAGCGTGGTGAAGTCTCTTTCTTTAGAGATTTTGAAACAGAGGCTAGATGGCCATCTATCGAGGGTGCTTTGATTATGTCTTCCTGCATGGCAGACAGTTGGTCTGGATGTCCCTTGGTGTCTCTTCCAACTCTATGATTCAATGATTTTATGCATGTTTCAACTTGTCTAGTTTCTGTGCTTTCTTACCACTCTCAGGGCCAGAGAACACAATTAATGTGAGGGACACATTAAAATCACAAGCACCATGAATCTATGAATCAACTCTCTGACTTCTGTACAATCTCCTTTATCTAATCTGAGCAGTGTTCTTGGTTTTTGTCTCACTTTTTTTATTGCGAGGTAGGAGTTGAAATGAGGACTAAGCAAGTTGGTGTTGAAAGCATGGCATTCATCAAGATTTTATCTTGCTTCTTTTATTTATTTTTTTCCAGCACAATCTCTCTTTACTATTTAAGCAAGCAAACTCATAAATATCAGTGCCCATCAAAAGAGATGATTTCTTTGTGACTTTTTTTTTTAAAAAAAGAAAAAAGACAGGCTTGGAATTGCTAGGTGGCAGCCAGCTGATTTCTCCTATAATTAAGTCATAAATCAAAGGGAACCATTTATAATGCCCACAGCCAACAATGCCAAACTGCTCAGGAAGCTCTACTGGGTGAATCACAGCCAGTAAACTCGCAGCTCTTTCATCTGAATTCTTAATTTTATATGAGAAAAAGGAAGCACTTATCAGAATTACTCTTGGCCAGGAGGTTCTGTGTTGTCAGCTTCTGCCTCTTTGAGAAGACACTGCCAAGCTTTTCAGTAAGGTCAGATGAACTAGAAATCAAATTCTGATGTGTTCAGGGGGACTAATGGGAGGAGAGGTGTATAACTCATAATGTAACTACAGGAGAGGAAATGTAACTCAGTGGAAGAGGCTCAAGTCTTGGAAAGTAAGTGTTTTCAATTACAACTCCAAAAATCCCCCAGGAAGCATGGCCGACACACCCCTCACAAAAAGGTATTCCCCTACAACTTTGGCTTTGGATGTAGAACTGGAAGAAAAAGCTAAGACAAGGCTTTTGGGGGAAATGACCATGTTAGCTGGGGGAATTCTAGAAGTTAAATGCATTCCATGGAAAATGTCCTAGGTTGCTGACAGTCATCTGATGAATGGACCATGGGAAGAGATGGTGAGAAAATAATTTCAATCCTTCCTTTTTAAAAAATGTGAATTGGCCTAAAATTTGCAAATTTTGTCATATTCATAATTAAAAGAACTTAAAATTCAATGGAAAACAAACCAAACCCAGCAGATTCACTTATCCAGGCTCAGGGCTGTGAATACTTGACACTTCAAATTCTGGCTTTGAGACATGCTTGTGCCACCTCTTTTTTCTCATCTTTAAGTCTGGCTTTGAATCTCTGCCTATTCAGCCATGCCTGTGCTGAATTAGGCTTGCCATTTCATTTTTTTCCCCCTAAGCAACTCATCTCTATGGCAGGCAGGAACAACCTGGCCGTCTCTGCAGGGCAGGCAAGGGAGCATTTCATTTGAGTACATTTTTGAAGAGCTCATGGGAAAAAATGCCTACTAATTTCTGCCTACTAAGGATGGAAACTATGTGAAGTTTTGCTTTGGGTTTGTTTTGTTTTTCAATCTCAATGTGAGAGAAAGGGGAACTGACAGATTTGCCCATTCCTAATCTTGATCTGCATAGTATAGTGCAGTGATGGTGAAGCTTTTAGGCAGTGAGTGTCCAAATTAAATGGCCTTCCATCATGGGTGTTACCCAATGCCAAAAGCGGGATGTTCTGGGGGAACGGGACTTCCAGGGTGAGACATCTGCCCCATGGGGGTGGGACTTCTTCCCCTCCTTGCACCTTCCCAGGCCTTCGGCTACCTCTCCGCACCTGTTCCTTCTCCTTCCCCAGCCCCCTCCCTGGCCTTCAGCTGACTCTATGGAGAGGCAGCTGAAGGCCAGGGACAGCCAGGAGGACTTTTTCCTCCTCTTTCCTGCTCCGTGTGCCAGGGAAAATAGCTTTACATGCCATCTCTGGCATGTGTGCCATAGGTTCATCAACACAATATAGTGATACGAGTGGAAACCATAGGGTGACCTTGGGCAAATCACACTCTTCCAGCCTCAGAGGAAGACAATGGCAGCCCCCCCACTGAACAAATCATGCCAAGAAAACCCCATTATAGGTTCAAACTTAGGGTCACCATAAGTCAGAAATCACGTGAAGGCACACAGCAACAAAGCTGACCAACATCATGAAGATCCACAGCTAGTTCTTCATGACAACAACAAGATAGACAGACAGTCTGATACAGACTTTGGCAGATTACAGTTTTGGATTATAAATCACCCAAACAGTGTGGCCATCCCCTCTTGCAGGCTGAGGAATTCTGCAAACTGTAGCACAAAAAAGCAACATTTCAATGTTTTGCTTTCTCTTCCAAAAAGCTGAGGGCTAATCTTCCTGACCTTTAGAAAACAACAGCATGGAAAGCTGGGTTTGTTCTTTTAAAAATATTTTCAACCTTGGGAGATATTAGTTGTCATGCAGGAACAGAAGAATACAGTCTACTCATCAGGGGGAAAGTGGCTTTAAAAATTTAAATGTACTTCAAATTGCAGGGCACTACCATCAATTACAACGAAGCAAATAAGCAGATGTCATAATGCTAAGAGCACTGCAGTCCAGAATAATACTCAGAACCAGCAGTGAGAGCTAAATCAAGCATTGATGTGGGGAGAGCTCATTTCTTTTCATCAGTACTACTAGTACATTTGCTTCTGTCTAGAGTCATAATTTCTTGAAAGTCCTCTTTTATTTAAAAAATTAAATAAAAACTATTCTTCACAAATATGTTCTTTTCCTCTCCATACTTCAACTGCCCACATATGCTTTTCTGAACTCTGATTTCCGCCTACCCCCCAAACATTGGCATGCTGTATTGGAATGTAATTTTATCATTTTAATGCATTTTACTTTGAATAAAAATGTGCAATGTATAATCTCCGGTTATGAGGGATGTGTTTCTGGTGGAAAGGTCACTTTTCCATATATTGCAATGGGCTGATTCTCTTAAAACCCACACAGTACACAGAGAATTGCTTGGACATTTGCAAGTCAAAATGAACAAGCTAAATTTAAAACCTCAAATATTAAACAGTACTCAACATTTTTCTTTCCCTTTCCTTAGTGCAAGAGAATAAACAAATGGATAAAGGACTTTGGTTTTTATATGGACAAGAATACTAAGTAGCTTCATGGTAAATCCACTCAAGGGCGGGGGGGAATTCTTTCAGCCCAATCGCATCCAAATTTACTTAGCCATCCCAAAGTATTTAACAGAGCTTGGAAATGTTCTGTTTTCTGACACTTATTCCCAGAATCTGTCAGACACACTGGTTCAAGAATTCTGATATCATTAATACAAAACAGTGCCTTTTCCAAACTCAGGAATAATACTAACTCTACCTGGATTGTAGTACTGAAATGTCAGAAAGAGAGAGAGAGAGAGATTACCTGATATACTACGGTGGGCTTTCCCAGTTCACTGGGGTTAAAAGCATAGGACCCCCATGAAAGTGGAAAAACTGCAAAAAAAAAAAAAACTACTAATTTTTTTGGCTGAGAGAACATCTCTCTTGGAATTTCTAGGTCCTCCAGAACAACTTTACAGTCAACATCTGCCATAAAGTCATGCTGGAGGACCTACAAATGCATTGAGAAGTGTTTTCTCTAGTAATTTCTATGTTCTCCAGCACAGTTCTATAGTCAAATTCTGGCAGAGTTGTGCTGGAGAACTTGGAGATTCCTAGAGAGAACATATTAATCAGGGACTTTGATTAAGTCCTCAAGTCTTTGATTTATTCAGGTTTTAACCAAATCATGCCCTGCTCCACACCCTTCTTTAAATGGATTCAAACAAAGTAAAGAGGCCTGGCCCTCCAACACCATGTTCAGTATCTCAAATATTGAACATAGATGTAGTTTGATAGACCATCTGAATAAACCAAACTATGCTGGGCTGGGGACCACACTGCACTCTACAACCAGGACACACAGCCTAGCATGATATTGGGATGGGGGGGGGTGTCCAGGTCATGGGACATGGTGGACCTTGAATGGAGGTCAATGTCCACTAGTCCCTCCCAGTGACTTTATTGAAGTAGCTAAGGGGGTTACCCTAAAAGACTGAGGAGCTAGGTTCCTATGTTCAAGTGCTAGGGGACGATCTATTCCACACTGGAGGAAGAGTCTGAAGAGATACAGGTCTCTAAAAGATTTATTTCCATCTTGGTAGAAAGCTGGGATATAAATGGCACTGAATCTTGTGTCAATTGCATTGACTATATCCATATTTTTTGGCATTATGCAAAGGTGAAACAATTTAGTTCTAATATATATAACTAATTGTTGCTTTTGTTGTGTGCCATCAAGTCATTTTCTGACTTTTGTTGTTCTTAACTGCCTTCAAATCAACTTGGACTTCACAACCCTGTGAATGAAACACCTCCAAGGCACCCTATTCTCAACAGCTCTGCTCAGGTCTTTCAGGCTCAGGGCCACGTCTTCCTTCACTAAGTCTACCCATCTGTATGTGGTCTTCCTCTCTTGTTACTACCTTGTAGCTTTCCAAGTATGATCATCTTTTCTAGTGAGTTATGCCTTCTTATGATATGGCCAAAGTATGGCAGTCTCAATTTAGTCATCTTGGCTTCTAGGGAGAGTTCAGGCTTGATTTGTTCTAGAACCAATTTGTTTGTCTTTTTAGCAATCCATGGTATCTGTAGAACTCTTCTCCATCACCACATCTCAAATGAGTTTATTTTCTTTCTATCAGCTTTCTTCACCATCCTGCTCTTCACTGTCTAACTCTCACATCCATACACGGTAATGAGAAACATGATGGTATGGACAAGCCTAACTTTAGTATTCAGTTGTATATCTTTGCCCTTCAAGATCTTTTCCAGTTCTTTCTTAGATGCCTTTCCCAGTCTTCTTCTTCTTCTGATTTCTTGACTGCAATCTCCATTTTGATCAATGATTGATCCAAGGTATGGGAAATTGTTATTTCAGTTCCTTTATCTTCTGCATTGAATCCTCCATAGTCATTATTGTTATTTTCTTAATGTTCATCCGTAAGCCTGCCTTAGCACTTTCTTTTTTCATGTTTGTTAGTCATTGTTCCAAGTCTTTGTTATTTTCTGCTAGTCAAAAGATGCCATCTACATATCTTAACTGTTGATATAGCTTCCGATTTTCACACCTCCCTCCTCCAAGTCTAAACCTTCTCTGCTTATATTTTCTGCAAACAAGTTGAACAAGTAGGGTGACAGAATGCAGTCTTGTCTGACCCACTTTCTGATTAGGAACCATTCTTTTTCTCTGTATTCTCTTCTAACAGTAGCCTCTTGTTCTGGATACAGGTATAGGCATCAGGATAATAAAATGTAGTTTCATTCCCAGTTCTTTAGGAGCAATCCATAACTTTTTGTGATCTATGCAGTCAAAAGCTTTGTTATAGTCTATAAAGCACTTGCTGAATTTCGTCTCAAATTCTTTGGTGCACACCATTATCCAACTTATGTTTGCAATGTGCTCCTTAGTGCCTCCTTCTTTCCTAAAACCAGCTTGCGTTGCTGAAATTTTCTAACTTGTCATGACCCTAAGGCAAACCTATCACAGGATTTTCTTAGCATTTTTTTTCAGAGTGTCCCTCTGAGTCTGAGAGAGTCTGCCCAACATCACTCAGTGGGTTTCTATGGCTGAGCATGGATTTGAATCCTGGCCTCCAGAGTCATAGTCCAACATGTAAACCACTACACCACACTGACTCTACAGTCAAAGATTAAAAACTTTCTTCCTATGAACAGATTACAGGACAGAGTGCTTCTGGAAAAATATTTTGTGCCTCCAATATATGGTTTTCCAGAATATGGGACATCACAATCAGGTTGAAATTGACATAGAAATCTTATATAAAACCAAATAAGAAGTTCATGCTTGGAAATCAGTTCACTGGGAACTGGGCAACCTTTTTCCCTTTTGAAATAATAATGCAGGAGAAAGCATCCGTCCACACATATTGTTTTCATTGATTTGCATCTCCCTACTTTAATATATCACTGTGTTTTGAACTATACATAGTGGTATTACACCTTACATGTCTCTGTTTACTGTATGATGCAAATATATCAATAAAAAAATTAAGAAAGGACTGTAGCTCAGCCCTACATGTAATTCTTTTAATTAGCAATCTCAGGTAGTGAATGATGATATGACAGAAACCAAACAGCAGGCTACTGAAGAAAAAACAGGAAGGTATCAGTGTCCCTGTGGGAATTCCAAGCTTTGCAGAACTAAAAAAAGACAAGGCAATTTTTTAGAAAATGGCAACCCTCCCCTAAAAACAGCCCATTGAGAACTGAGCATGATCAGTAATCTGCCATATACAGAAATACTTAAGCTCACAAATCCAGGTCTTCAGTAGTCAAAACAGAAAAGCTTTATTCAGAAATTATAGACGTTCACCGTAGACATCTGTTGTCAGGACTGAGAGTCCACCATTAATATAGTATAATTAAATCATATCAGAATTCAAATTTCAAATGCTGATATGTTTTAACTATTTTGAGTGGGCTGGCACCCCATTTGCCCATAAGTTCAAACAGATTTCTTTCCTCTTCTTTCTCATGGTCGCTTTTTCTTTTACCCTGTACCATTTATTCTGATGGGATTGACTTTAGATCTCCAGGCATAGTCTTTCCTTCCTGTTAACTACCAAAGGAATGCAAGCAACAGCCCTACTAATTAACTTGTGACTATGTATCTCATTATCCATACCAATACAACACAATTTGTTGTAAGCAAGCAAGTAAAGTAATGGCAGCAAACCTGACTCTGTTTGTCATGTCAGACAAGCTGAAAGACTCAGTTCCAGTTTGTCTCTGGATTCCCTATTCCAAACATGCATCTGTGAAGTAGGCTCAAATCTAGAAAATCTCATGCTAATAGCTTCTTTCTTTTGGTTCATCTCAAAGTTGCCAGAAGATCTCTTTGCATACTGATTTTCCAGATTAATACGGCTATATCTTTGAATTCTACAGTATGATAGAAAAGAGAAATGAAACAAAAGAGGAGAAATGGGAAGATTATTAGAATGGAGTGGGAAGATTATTAGAATAATTATTATTAGATTATTAGAATTAGAATGGCCTGCTTGGAGTGGATGGACAGACAGACAGACAGACAGACAGACAGACAGACAGACAGACAGACAATAGGATCTCCTACAAGAGACAGATTACACTGTGAAACTGTGAAACTCTGGGTTGTATGTTTTAAAAGCAAAGATATGACAGATACAAGAGGGAACATACACAGCTCTTCTAGGACCATGGAACAAATGCCACTTAAGAATGGACTCAGAACAGCCAGGCACTTAAAAAACTAATCATTCTTGGAAGAAAGGACACTGGGCCAAATTAATAATTGCAGTGTCAACATTTACGCTTCCCCTTATTTATTTTCTTTTAAATGCCAAACTTAAACAGCTGCCATGTTTACTCAGAACTAAGTCCCACTAAATTCAATGGCATTTTTTCTTTTTCTTTTTTGTTTTAAGCAATTCAGCATTAGGAGATATAGACCCTGGTTTTCTTCCCACCCTGTTGTCCTTTATAATAATTGAGACTCAGTGATATATATGGGGGGAGGGATCGGTTCAAAATAGGATACAGGTTTCTTAATTGTCAAAGTCACTCAGATACTAAAGATTTCTTTACTTCTGTCTAAGCTAAAAAGCCTAAAATGTGAATGTCTTCTCCAATGTCCATTCAAAGCAATTTGGTGGCAGACAACCTGAACAATTCACAAATTATGGCTTGACTAAAGCCTTTTCTGATATAGATGTGACTATGGGTTTAAAATCAAAATGGTCTGGATATCTAACATCAATCATAATGGGACTCTTTTTCTTGAATGACACACTGCTTTTATTGTACTATGCAAAGCACAAAGTATGAACTATAGTCTGTTGAATCACAGATACACCTAAATCCCAACCAAACTAGACATAATAAGAAGAGTGCTGAAGCAAATAACCTCCTAAATGATATTTGGCATTTCCATAAGCTATCCTCTTCCTTGCTTATTCAGCACAGTCCAAGTACTGAGCCATCAAAAAAAAAAAAGTTGGTTATTTCTCCAAAGCACTCCCCCCCCCTTTATCTCTCTTAAATTCTGATTTTAGATATCTAGGAACCATCAGGGAAACCTGGGCCATTCAATGACTGCTGTGCAGCTGATTGCCAAAGAATTTATCACTTTCTAGTACTTTCCCATTAAACTGAGTTGTAGCCAACTTTGTGGTTCTAATATTTCCTTGTCCTCAAAAATCTATAGTTAGTTTGCATTTGGATCATGTGCTCCCATCAGTTTAACATCCAAAATCTATCAGTGAAAATTAGCAATGATGAGAAGACAAATGGTAACCTCTCCAGTCCTACCTTCCAAAACTGCAAATGAAAATCCAGGCATGGCAATTAATACCACCAGCCCCACTCTCTTGATTGTTACACATCATTGAACAATCATTAAATTTAACTATAAATGCTGTTTCACTGATTTTGCAATAACCCTACACTTCACTGGTTTCAAAGCCACGTGGGGAAGGTTTGTCATTTTGGTTTAAGAAAAACACAATTGCCGTACACCAGAGGGGAGGGAATTGTGGCCTTCCAGTCATTGTTGAACTGCAGTACCCACTGTCTCTTACTACTGGTTATGTTGACTAGGCTAATGGAAATTGAAGTACAACACCATTTGGAGGATTGTAAATTGCTCACCCATTGTTCTATACAATCGACCATCAACAGTTCAAACCACACCTCAATGGCTGCAAATTGTGGAACAGCTAGCTGCGTACTGCAGAAAATAGGGGTGTAAATCATTATTCATTGCCTTCTCACACAGAGGAAGGAGAAATCACATGAGTGTTTTTTTTCTCCTCACCTGTAAAATGGTGAAATATTGCCTGCATTTTTGGCAAGCATTCCTGCATTTGAGTTGTGTGTGAATTGTGCAATTGCATAATAGCCCAGTCCTGCAAATTGTGATATCCTCTGTTGTGTTGCAAGGATTTTGAATTAATTGTTTGCATCTTTTTTAGCAATCATCCAGTCCTTCTGTGCTTCTGTAGTTTGTATGTGTTTGCATCTGTCTTTGCTTTACAAAGAGAAAAGACAGTAGTTTGGGGAAGAAATTTTTAAAATAAGTTATGGAACACTTTTTAAAAAACATGTTTTATCTCATACTTATGCTGCAGGCAAAGATACTCTGTTGAAAATTTTATGTATTACATTCTCCTTTCCCTCCTTAGACAGACAGGGACTTCCCTCTATCTATCTCATTCTATCTAAACATGTGACTCCTGTCACTCACACTTGGAGGCTGTTTAACAGACTTTCTCTCAGGATTCTAAACAGTATCCTCTCAGTAACTGTCTCCTCTCAGGACGTTATCACACGGGGCCTAAAGCAGTCCCATCCCCGTCACATCCCCATCCCATTGCAGTTCCTTTTCAATCCAGAACTTACCGGCATACAGAAAGCAGCATCATTCTGGTTGCGGCAAAATGTAATTCCCAAAGAAACCGGCATTCTAAAGAACGGGGATGATGCCGGGTGATGCCGCAAGGGGACGGGGATGCAACGGGGATGGGTGCGACATCGTGTGAAGACACGGGTAAAGGAAGCGCAATGGGACGGGGATGCGACGGGGATGGGCGGGGTTTCTCTGCGACGTCGTGTGAACACAGGGGAAAAGGAAGCGCAATGGAACAGGGATGCGACAGGGATGGGACTGCTTTAGACCCCGTGTGATAATGTCCTCAGTCTCTGTTGGAGTAACAGTCTCCTCTGAAATCCTCTGATTAACAGTCTCTTCCTGCTATACCCAAACCATCACCAGTTAGGACAGGATTTAGTTTGTTATGTATTTATTTATCAAAGTCATTAGTATTTGTTTTTAAACTACAAACTGCCTGTTTGTCATTTTTTGGAGTAAGTCTTTATTCTTTAGGAAGGCAAATTAAAGAATAAATAGTGTGACCCACACTTGTGCTGTTTCTGCTGTTGAAAGCTGAATTCTAACAAGCTTAACCTTCATACTTGCATATTTTTGTTTCCCTGTAAAAGGGTTAACACCCTGGGAAACTCAAATTGCACCCCACATTTTCATACCAGTGATTTCTCCATAAGCTTGGTTATTTCTCTCATTGAAAATGAGAACTTATTTAAATATTTTCCACATCTTGTAAATGTGCATGCATGAGAGATAAGATGCATACAATCACATTCACTGATTCAGCTTCTAAAGCAGGGGTAGATAATATGGTAATAGGCAATATGATACTCTCCAGATGTTTTGGGTTACAATTCTCAAAATCCATCACCATCAGCTACACTGGCTAAGGCTGATAGAGGTTGTAGCACACAACATATGGTGTGCACCATTTTGCCTTCTTCATCTTAGGATCTCTAGCAAAAGAAATAAACCCTGAAGAATAGCTATGCTAGCAAATCATTCCAGTTGGGTACTCTCAAAGAACCAAAAAAAAAGGGGGGGGCATAAAATCAGAGATTTATAAGGATGATAGATCAGAAAATGTGGACTGTCTGATAAAGAAAGTATATGCTCTCTCCTTTTTCATGTTAGACATCTATGACAATCCAAAACTGCCATCACATACACCAAGAATAGGCAACTGGCAACTGGCGGGCCATATGCAGGCTTCAGACTGATTTCAAATGTCTTCAGCAATCTGTTCCTCCCCAAGTTACAGAAAGGAACTGGAAGAGAGAAGAAAAATGGGGAAGGAGGGGCAGTGAATGGGAGAGAGAAAGAAAATGAGCAATAAGAGATAGCCCCATCTATTTTTGACTTTGGTTCCATCCAGGGATGCAGTGGCTCAAGTGGTTAAGACGCTGACTCTGTTGATTGCAAGATCAGCAGGTTGGCAGTTCGAGGCCCAGGTGCTGCATGATGGGGTGAGCTCCTGTCTCCAGTCCCAGCTTCTGCCAACCTAGCAGTTCAAAAGCATGCAAATGCAAGTAGAAAGACAGGTAGCACTTCAATGGGAAGGTAGTGTTTTGTGCAATCCTGCTGGCCACATGATCACAGAGTAGTCTCTGACAATGCTGCCTCTTCGGCTTAGTAATGGAGATGAGCACCACCCCCTATGGTAAGACATGACTTGACAACCTTTTCAATGGCGAATACCTTTACCTTTACCTTCCATCTACCCACATTGGTTCTGTCTACCACCAGCAGCATGCAAAGATGGGGGGGGGGGGGGAATTCTAATTAAATTTTTATTGAGTTTTTACAATAAAACACATAGTCTGTAGAACAATGACAATAGCAACAACAACAGCAATTAACTAAAAAGGCCAATGTATGTATGTGATGAGTAGTTATTCTACCGCAGAATCAAACATGGAAAGAATATTTTTAAATGATTGGAAAATATGACTCTTTAGTGTCAGGAAACCCTAGAGCAGAGAATCTTGGACTGATGGGAAGCTGCGCAGTTCATGACTCATTTTTCTGAAAAATCTGCATGTGGTATTTCTATGTAGAATATTGTCTGCATAGGAAATTTTATTTTATGCATGAAAATATTTTTGTGCAGAAATATTATATTCTGTGCAGAAAAATGCTATTTTCTCTTCAAAATATTGCACACTAATTTATTACATAATGAATATCAAAATGCAAAAGGTATATGAAAACTGCATTTTTGGAGACTTTGTTTTGGAGTGAGGGGAAGTATTGCTAATATTCTTCATTGCTTCATTTATGATAAAAAAAAATAGTGAAGAATGACATCCCTACCAGAACAAAAGATTATAAGAATATAGTCCTCAACAGAAAGATTCCTCAGCTCTTCTATAAACCTTTAGCTAGGAAGAAGCTGAACTGAACTCATTAGACCTTCCAAGGAGACTTATAGTTGCTGTGTGAAACAGCTATTGTGAACATTTTTCCTTTCCGACAGACATTCAGACGTTTGATTCCCCCATCTGCAGTCTGAACCACTTTAAATTGCAAAGAGAGAGATTCAGCAAAGTTAGGCTAGCAGCAAAAGCTTTATTGAACTAGGACCTGTGTCCACAATGAGTCTGGAAACTGTTTCACTTGCGGCAACTGTTTCCCCAGGGAAGATGCTATCTTTAACTTAAGTTCCATTAATCGTGTTACAGAAGTAGTAGAGTGCAAGAACAGTTCCAGCATTTTAGTTGCTGTGCAACTGTCAGGGTGGGTAACTTCCATGGGTCCTGGGAACATCTGCCTTTTAAAAATGCCATTTTGCATTCCTGGACAAGGATGAAGAAAAACTAGATGATTTCAGGATTCTTGACAAAATTACCCACTTGGTTCCTCTAGATACTTGTTGAGACACAGACATCTTCCCTCAGTAATACTCACATCCCACCCACCCACTCCTAAAGAAAGAAAGAAAGAAAATACAGAATTTCAATGGAACAAATTTGAGCCTGATTAAAGACAAATATCAGGGGAAACAAAACAGATTTAGCCACCTCAAAGGAGAAGTGGCATAAAATCCATAACTAAAATCTATTTATCAATTATTCATGAACAATAATCTAAAGTATCCCCACATTCATTTTCCCCAACATGTTCTATTCAATGCCTACTTAAAAAGAAGTAAAAAAGGAGAGCCTCAATAACGGTTTACAGGTTCCAATTTTCCTTTTAGTCTCTAAAACCAGCCTTTTTAAAAGCACTTGTAAAACTAAAAGATGTGTCCTTGGTTTTATCTATAACTTTGGAACAGCTGAATACTATTGTTGATGTGACTTTGAAGTGAGATTGCTGGGATTATAAAACTGTTACCCCAAACCCCCACAAACAAATTAACCACCATCTACTGATAGATATTTTTTTTCATGGAAGAATCAGATACTACTTCATATCTGTTCAAGCACCAATTTTTCTTTTTATTCCCTTTTCCCACATACACCCAGGTATTGAACAAAGCTAAGAAATAAATGCTTTTAAAAGATCTTTAGGGTGTGCGGATGTGTATGATCAAAATACAAACACATCCTTCAAATCTGGCTTTCTGTTGCTCTCCAATTTGCAAAACTGTGTTTGAATACTTGTCAACACATAATGCATAGTTGCAAGATAAAATTATCTGTACTGCCTCTTCAAAGCTGGTCTCTCTACTCTACATTCCATCTTCCTTTCAGCTTCTAGTATTTTGCATCAATTGCTTCTTTTTCTGAACTTTTCACATACACACACATGAACCATCCAAACACCCCTAATCCAGTTAAATAGTGTATTCCTTTGTTGAATGACACAGAAATAGCAAACACTGAGTTTGGTTTTACACTGGCCCAAATTTTATGACTTAAATCATAATCCTGTAATCATAATCACAACCATAATATTTATTTCTTACCCACCTCACCCCATGGATTGAGGTGGAGAACAACAACAAGTCAACAATTAACAACATAAATTAAAACATATTAATTAAAATATGCAACAATTTAAAGGGACAAATAAGACATTGGCATTTTTAAAACGTCTACATTTAAAATTAAACCTCTGAATTCACAACTGGAGTCACTGAATATAGAATGGGGGAAATGATTGATATCCTTCTACTACCTCTTATCTGAGGGGCTGGTTGTCCATCTGCAATTGGCTCTTCCAGGCGGTAGCTGTGGGACAAATGACAATGAGGAAAGTCTTATATTTTACCATATAGGTAGATAAAGGTCAATTCTCAACCCAGCAGGCACTCACCTCTGGTAGGTGCTTTCCATCTGAATCATCTCACATGGTAGATGATCAGAAATCATCTCATTCTGAAAGATGCCTTATGCAAAGGCATGTTCCAAATGGTGTCCATCAGTAAGGAAAGTCTTCCTCCCCTCTCAGTTCCAAAACAAAAAGGTTTAGGAATACACTAAGCTTTCTATTGGTCCACAGCCAAGGATGTGAAAATCTTGATTTTTATTTTTACCTTTCTCCAAATCTTATCTGTATTTTCTTACCTTCCCTTTTTTAAACAGCCTTTAAGTTTTGTTCATTCATTTACTCGCCTTTCTTCTTTCATTTTTCTCAATATATGTATTTTCCTATGCATTTTTCTTACTTGAAGCATTGACTAAGGTGTGTCTGTGGGCCTTTGTAGACTGCTAGAAATAGTGCAAATTGAGTCCACTTTAAATGTTAGGGTTAGGATTAGGGAATCATGAGAACTGTATTTTATTGTGGCACCAGAGCTCTCTGACAGAGAAGGCTCAATGTCTCAGAAAAAAATACAGTTCCCATGATTCCCTAGCACTAACCCTAACCCTTAAAGTGGACTCAATTTGCACTATTTCTGGCAGTCTGCAAAGGCCCTGTGCGAATGTGTCAACAATAGGCAACTTGATTGTTCTCGTGTTGTTTTTTTAATAAAATAAAAAACACCCTGCATTTCATAGTTTCTTTCTATCATGCTATCATTAACATTCTTGTAGACCATGGGATAAACTCATTTTACAATTAGTACAAATGGCTTTTCCATCTGCAGCACCTGAACTAAGGCTGCTGAGAGTAAGAAGAACCTTTAATATATCCCACCCATTCCCAATCTTGTTGTCAAGCCAAAAGCTTCCCCAGTCACTGTGGGACCTCCCAGGATCCCCCAGATCCCAACAGTCTGCTTCAACCACTTGTGTTCAAGCCAGCAGCAGGAACCCCAAAAGGCAATAAGGTACAAAGTGGCAGGGCTGAAGGGACAATAGAGTGGTAGCCGTAGGCTTCCATATGAGTGGGGTAGTGAATCTACTCTGGGTTTTAGTCCAAACTTTAAAGACACTATAAAAGGTGCTTGATCTATAATGATAATAGTGTTCTGCCTTTTAACATATAGATTAAAACTGAAAGTGTATTTGCTGCCCCACTGACACCAGCTGCTATTAGGGCAGCACTTTGGACAAAGCTTGAAGCTCAAATGAGACCTTTTATTCCTCTTGCCTCAAGGCTATCCCTCTCAGACTTAATTCCTTCCCCACAAAGTAGGGACTCCCAAAGGGCCTGTAACATTAAGCTATGCATGTTTTCACCTCTCCAAGAGTGCATGCCAGGTACGCTATTGGTACTGATGCATTCATTTCCATAAACATGGGTCTCATAAGGAAGAGTGTGAATTTGTCAACAATACGCTCCCAGAAGCTTCAGTCATGTTGGCCAATAGTCCCATGTTGGCCAATAGCTCCTGGAATTCTGGGAGCTGAAGTCCCTTGGACCTTAAAGGGGAAAGGTTGCCTACCCCTGGTGTAGACAGAGAAGGACAGAAAGGGCATGCCTCCATCATTCTCTGAGATTATATGAGAAATGCTCAGCTAACACCAAACAGCTGTGATTGGGAGCTGGGCCAATATAAACAGCTGGGAGATGCCAAGCTTCTTTGTCAGAGTGCATCTGCATTCTCTGGTGAAAGCATCTGACTCTGACTCTCTGGCTGCCTTGTTTCATAGATCTCAGATTGCCTTGGAACTCTGGACCTTTGGACTGGACTCATTGACCTGCTTGCTGGAACCCTGGACTGGACTCACTGACTTGCTCTCTGGACTCTTGGACCCTTGGCTTGCCCCTGTTTTTGCTTCTTGGAACGTTTGAACTGGTATTGTACTTTTGGAAATGCCTTTGTGCTTCAGACTTGCATTGGTGTGTTTGCTCTTATCAGCTACTCCATTGGCTGCTTTCCCAGACAAAATGCAAAGTTTTTGAAGGCCATTTCTAGTTCAAGACTTACTCTTCATACAATTCACAAATGGATTTTTGTGTAGAAACAGCATTTCTATAAGGAAATATTTTGATAAAATTCAGAAAATATCGTTTTCTATGCAAGAGAGAGAATATTGTGAGGAATAAATCACGAACTTCAAAGATTCCCATTAGTCCTGGATTGTTGTCAAAAGTTTCTGGTACTCAAAAAATGTGGGTTTTTTACTATTTCTGCATATGTTTGAATACTCTTTTCATCCTTAGGCAGCACAGCAGCAAGGTGAGACCCTGGAAATGTCTGAAAAGGGAAATATCAAGGCCTCCATTATCTGGGACAGGAACCCTCTCTATTACCTGGGGAGCATGAGATGGATGGTACAGCCACACTCATGTACTGTTGGTAGGCTTCCTAGAGGCAAATGGTTGGCAACTACAAAAACAAAATGCTGACTTAACAGGACCTCAGTCTGATCCAATATGACTGTTCTTATTCTTACAGATCTTATACAATAATGGTCTCTGTAATAAACAATGAAAAAACTAATAAATGAGAAGGGTGGTTATAATAACAGAAGAATGATGACCATACTAAAGTATGGCAACATAAGGCTCCAATCCTGTTTTGCATGTTACCTTTTTTTACTCTTACCATTTTTTACTTTTTTTTAACCTTTACCTTTTACTAGAGATACAGTTGCTCAAGTGGTTAAGACGCTGACTCTGTTGATTCCAAGAGCAGTAGGTTGACAGTTCGAGGCCTGGGTGCCGCATGATGGGGTGAGCTCCTGTCTCTAGTCCCAGCTTCTGCCAATCTAGCAGTTCGAAAGCATGCAAATGCAAGTAGATAAATAGGTACCACTTGTGGAAAGGTAAACAGCATTCTGTGCAATCATGCTGGCCCCATGATTACTATTCTGACAATGCTGTCTCTTCAGCTGAGTAACGGAGATGAGTGCCACCCCCTACGGTCGGACACGACAACCTTGTCAACAGGGAATACCTTTACCTTTACTCTAAGCCCCATGTAACACAGGAAACATCCAGTGAAGCTAAAAGATGGAAGATTCTTCTTTATCTTCTTCTTCACACCATCTGTAGTTCAGTTATGACATTCACTGCCGCAAGATGTAGTTATGATGGCCCACATGTATGTTTTAAAAGAGAATTAAATAAATTCATGGAGGTCAGGATTATCTGTGGGTTCTAGTCAGGATGGCTACATATCACCTCCAGCATCAGAGGCACAAGATGGAGGTTGTATTTGCACTCGTGTCCTGCTGCTTAGTTGTATGAACAGAATGATGGAGCTTTAAACCAAAAGAATTTTAATCAAACATAGACAGGCCTTTGAATAGCTCCATCATGTTTCTTCTTATCATCTTATGATTTTATGTCTTGTGGGGCTGAGAGGAGCAACACATTTCACCACTTCTCACATCCTGTCATCTGAAGTGAATGCTTCACCTTGGCTGCATCCACACTGCAGAAATAATCCAGTTTGACATTACCTTAACTGCCATGCCTCAATGCCATGGAATTCTAAGAACTGTAGTTTATTGTGGCACCAGAGCTCTCTGACAGAGAAGACTAAATGTCCAACAAAATTACAGTTCCCAGACTTCCATAGTACTGAGCCATGGCAATTAAAGTCATGTCAAACTGGATTATTTCTGTAGTGTGGATGCAGCCCTAGTCTAATGGTATGGCAAGCATTGCCTATACAACACATCCAACATCCTTCTGTGCACAATGCAGGAGTTCAGTTGTCACAAAGTTTGGAAACCATTTTTTATGTAATTATGATAAGTTTTATGAAGTTATAAGAAGAAATGATTGACTTTATAGGAAGAGACATTATTATATTTTATTGTATTTTATTTTGCTGACTAAATAGAAAATGAACACCAACCATGAGTCCTCTGGAATGGTTAATGATACAGTGAGACAGCACTGAGCATTAGCAAACATTTATCTTATCCTAAATAAAGGTCCAAGCAGAGGAGTGGGTGGAAACTAAATCATTACTCATTGACTAATAAGACAAGGGCACTTAAAGCAGGACTGATAACTATCACAGTTGTCTTGTGGCAGGGAATGAATGGAGAACCTATTTCTCTCTATCCCAAAAAGCAATAATCTTCTGGACCTTTCATCTGAAGATATGACAGATATTAAACTACACAAAGGTGAAGGAGGGATTGGTATCAGCATTCCATCTTTTCATTGAGAACAGAGTGGGTAAACTCCCATGGACAAAAAAGAAGGTATTTTGCCTGGCAGATGCACAGTCTTTGAAATTAGAAATATCCACATTGCTCTTGTTGGTATGTGAGGAACCAGCCACTCATGCCAAAAGGAGCTAGTGCTTGTTTATTTATGGATATCAAAAATACCATTTATAAGAGTATTTTTATCCTTGATTGCTCTAAGAAATGTACATTGAGGGAAACATTCTGCACAGTTTATACAAGCCATTTTGTTTACCCATTGGAGGCTTTGGTTTTCTGCAGTGATGGAACTACTGTGGGTTGCTTCAAGTAGTACTTTCCACACATCCATTTAAATTCATTTGTCTCAGTGGGTGTACTGGTATAGCTAATTCATTACTATGCATGTACTGGCCATATAACTTTACATATGGAACCCAACAAAGCTGTTCTTGCAAGCTACTTTTAATTTCTCTGAGCGCAAAACACTGGATCTCTTGCAAGAATAACCAAATCCTTAGTGTTACTTTGACTGCTAGATTATTCCCACGAGCTGAAATTTTCCATCTTCTGGTTTGTTATTAGATCCATAAATTTCAGAACAGTTAAATACACACTAACAAATTAAAATGAACTCATTGATTTCAATAGCCATGGCTCAATGCTATGGAATTCTGGCATTTGTAGTTTTGTGAGATAGCCTTTTCGGTCAGAGAGCTGTGGTGCCACAACAAACTACAAATCCCAGGATTACATAGGATGGAGCCATGACAGTTAAAGTGGTGTCAAAGTGCATTCATTCTGCAGAGTGGCATCGGCAATTATATGGTTCATGAGAAAGATCACAAGCAGCCTTTTGGGATCCACTCACCCCAAGACCCCAGTAACCCAAGGCAAAATACTTTTTAAAATCCTCACAAAAAAAACACTCCCTTAACACTCCCTTAACACACTTCCAAAACGTGCTGAAAAGGCTGTTTCAGGAGCACCCCACAAAATACATCCCAAAACACCCCTCTCTGGAAAGATGATCAGAAGTGTTATGACAAGATGGAGCTCTAGGAGCACCCAAAATGGGGTGGGGTGGTCCTCCATATTGTGAAGCATTCCCACCTCTGAAACAGAGTTGAACAAAAAAGCTTTGAATGAATAGGTATGTTTTACCATGTGTCTAAGAGCTAGTCTACATGTTTAAAATACTCCTCATTCCAGTCAAATATAATGTGATGTGGCCACATGTGATTTGCAGGTGTTCAGGGTTTTTTGCAGGGAGGGGGGAGTTCGAAAAAACTCCTTAAACTCTGTGGGGGGAAAGCTTTGCATTTTTACTGGCGTATCTCCTGAAATGTGCATGCATTCAGATTGCTGTACATTTTCAGCAGAGGGAAGCTGGATATATGCAAATTTGCGCAGGAAAGTGAAGACAAGTAACTATCAATGTGGATACACAAAAATGCACAACTTACATAATACACTTACATTTAGACTAGCCCTAATTCTAGGAATACTTAGAGAATGTTGAATATCTACTGGAAGAGCATCTCACATAGTAGGTAACACGACATGAAATGCCCTGTTTTGAGGGTTGTCGACATGAAACGCAGCGCTTAAATGAGGCCCAGAGGTAAACTGCCACCTTTTACTAATGTTTCAGAACAGAAGGTTTAAGAGTGTGCTAACTCCCTATTTCTTAAGTAATGTTGCACTCTTAAATTATCCATTCCCACAAGAGAACAAATAATGTAAATCAGTTCTTCCCAGCCACCAGACATCTTTGAAAACTATGCAGTTTTCAAAAAGATCTAGAATAGGGGTCGGCATATCTTTTGGGGGTGGGGCCGGTTCCGCTGTCCCCAAATTGTGGAGGGGGCGAGGGGGGGAAATGGCGCCGGAGGTGCCCGTGCGCACATGCACGTGCATGCACACTACTCCCGCCATCGTGCGCAAGCGTGGGGCGCCATTTTGCATTCCAAAATTGTGCCCATGCTCGCACATGCATGCGCACGATGGCAGGTGCCATTTTGGAACGCAAAACAGCGCCACATGTCACGAGCGCATGCACACAACGCCGGCGCCTTTTTACATTCCAAAATGCCGCCTGCCGCCATTCGCATGCATGCACAAACACCGGCGCCATTTTGCAATGCAAAATGACACCCCGTGTTGCACGCACGCAGCGGCCACATCACCAACGCATGCACGCACGACGGCAGCGGCGGCGGCGGCAACGGCAATGGCAGCAGGACTGACCACGTGCCGGTTACACAGCCCAGTTACACAGCCTTGACGGGCCAGGTTCAGCCCACGGGCCGTACTTTGCTGAACACTGGTCTAGAAGGAAAAGAGAAAATCTCCAACGGCAGAAGCATCTTCCTCCCCACCTGCCCCAGGATGACATTGAGAAACTGGGGCTCAGATGTGGGAGGATCCTTCTTAGGAGATTACCACATTGCTTTGAAAGTGCCTTATCCCCACCCAAATAAAAGCACATTTAATTTTAAAACCAGGTGTTATTGCACTCACTGGTGGCCGGGCAAATGCACCCCATATGCAGCCCAGGTGCCATCCAGGCTTATCCAAAAGCTTTTCAAAAATGAGATTTTGCCATTTCTGAAAAACCACTGGATAAGCGTGGCTGGGATCTTCGCTCTATACAGACTGCATTCGCCCAGCCACTGGCAAGTGCAATAACACCCAGTTTTAAAATTAAATTTGCCTTTATCCCATTGGGGATAAGGTGCTTTAAAAACAATGCAATAATCTCCTTGATCTGGCTTCCCCACTTTCTTCTTGCTGAGCAGGGGCAGGACAGGAGAAACCAAGAGAGGATCATAAAAAGCTATAACCCAAGGGTTCCCAATCTGGGGTGCCCACATCCCCAAGAGGTGTGAGATGGATTTTCAGGAAGTGCAACAAAGGTATTTGTATTAATCTGTATTCAGTTTTCTTTTGTCAATCAAGATAAAATCTAGGAATCACCTGAATCCACAGGCAGACCTGCAGATTGTAGTCAGCAAGAAAGTTCCATGAGAAGCAGAAGCAAAAGCAATTTTTTATGTGAATTTTATGTTCACAATTGGGATTTATTTTACTACTTACATTTTTTTCTGAATAAATTATAATCTAATTGCTCAATTTAGATTTGATTGTATGCATGGAATGAAAAGTTTATTTTCTAAAGTTACATTTGCTCACCCGCACTATCACATGTGATTCAAAAATTAGAAATTACTTCTTCAAATGTGATATCATTTTTGTAAGGAGTGAGAACATCAATCAAACATCTCCTAGGGATGTGGGGCATAGAAAAGGCTGAGAACCTACTATAACCTATAGAAGAATTGTGGTAGGCCCCTGTGTGGATACATTTATACTGTGGGAGGAAAGTTTTGTGTAGTTTTTAAAAGTTTGCATAATTTTTTTCAGCATTAATTTCATTATTTTAAACTTCAAAATCCTTACTCTTTTGTAATAGTCATACTAGGTTTCATTTAATTCTCTACTTCCTAGGAATTCAAATTATGCAGAAACCCCTAAATTCCACAGTAATACTATAAATGCAGAGCCGTGATCTTTCTAAAAGCTCCTGTATGATCATTTAACAGCACCTCCCTGCAACCCTGGAAGTCAGAATATGAAGCGCTCTTCCATTCTGCTGTAATGGATGGAGACACAAGTAGATACTGACCTTATCCCAGCAAAGTCTGTATTGCTAGAGGTTTTTGCTGTGATATATGCTGGTTACTCAAGATGCCTTGGGTTATTTGGCTGACTTAAGGAAACTGTAATAAAACAAATCAACAAGATTAGTGGGAGCTTCAGTCCAGTTTATCATGATTTAATGAAAGAAATCTCTGCCATTCTTCTCTTTTACTCATGTTCACATTTATAAATGTACATGGTCTTTCCCCAACTTAATGGGATATCCCTATAGAGAATGATGGCTTGAAGACACTTTCTTTAGAAAGATTGATGAGATGGGTGTATATTTGCTAACTTTCACTTAAGAAAAGAAAAAGAAAAAAGTTCATTCTACAAGAACAAATGACTGCATGAGATCTGTTCTTTCATCATGCCCTCTCCATTCCCTATATAAGC
This sequence comes from Phrynosoma blainvillii, assembly GCA_026167975.1. Classification (NCBI taxonomy): domain Eukaryota; kingdom Metazoa; phylum Chordata; class Lepidosauria; order Squamata; family Phrynosomatidae; genus Phrynosoma; species Phrynosoma blainvillii. Next base: position 21,980,924 of record JANUYF010000009.1, read on the forward strand.
TTCTTTTCTGTCTTTATACTTACTTGCCTTTACTTTCAGAAGGGAAGGTCAAAGTCTTGTTTTTAGGAGAAGACTGGAGTGTGCTCCTTAGAGATGGAAAATAATTTCCATGGACAAGTTCCTACATCTGTTTCCCCATGAAAGTGGGAAAACTGCAAATAAACACCTTTTTTATCTGAAAGAATACCTCTCCAGGAATCTCTTGGTCCTGCAGCACAACTCTATGGTCAATATTTGTCCATAGCATTGTGCTGGAGGACCTACAAATGCCTAGAGAAGTGTTCTCTTTAGGAATCTCCAGTGCAACTTCCAGTGGAGGTTGGCTATAGGGTCATGATGGCGAACCTAAAGATTCCGAGGGAAAACATATTAATCTAATCTATGAAAATCAAAGCCAGTAAAGACAAACACAAATGTGAGGCTGACAACTGTATTAACATTATGCAACCAATTTTGTGTCTTCTAATGTGCCTTCTTATTATTCCATCATACATGCACCCCATTGAGCAAAAATATCTCTAGTTTTATGCATTTCAGCCATTTGCATTTGGAGAATGCACAATGCCTATTTATACAATCCAGTTAATAAAGTGGTATGTTGAAGGCACTATTGAATACATCACACAAGAATGCACAACTGCATAGTTAGAATGCTTACTGTAGCAGACCCATCAAATCAATTTCTAATGGTGAGTTAGCACACAAAGATAAATCAAATTGATCCAATGGCTCTACTCTCTTTGGCACTAACAACGGGATTTTGGCCCATGTGAAATTGAATTCTTCTTATGCAACCATGACCTGAATATATCCTTTATGTAATGGTCAAAAAAAGTACAACTATTTGTGTATGTGAACATATGTATGTATATGACACCATCGGGATTCTGGCTACCATATTTGACATTTTAATGAAAGCAGTCATTTTTTATCTCCTGGGACTTATTTTGAGACAAAGACACATCTTTCCTAAAAATATATCAGTACCTTTGCAAAGCTTGTGTGACACTTTGGCATCAGGAATGGAAATAATATTATCAGGTATTTTTTTCATTTCCCAATCAAAATCAGGAAACCCAATTAGGAAGAATACTTGAGTAGCAAGATTTTTGTGGTTGTGCACCAGTGTTTGCATCTCCCAAAGTACCTGTGTTGTGGACAGCCCTGGTCTACTACCAGTCTCCTGGTAGTAGTCTGGGGCTGGAATCTGAGAATCCCTGGCTCTTAACTTACTCTTTCCTGGACAGTGCAAGAGTGGCTGGAAATATGTGAGGCAGGTCTCTATAAGGGTTCCTCAAGTCATGCAAGACAAAGGCCTCTTGTGAGATCTCTGGGCTCACTGGAATCCCAAAACACCTGCAAACCTTGTGACTGCTTCTAGTCATCATGAGATCAGGAGCTAAATGTTGTGTGTGCTGCAAACATGCTGCTTGGTGGTGATCAGTGACGAGAAAGTCCAGACAAAGCTATGTTCACAAAAGATGGACCCACACCGCATTTCATATGCATTTGAGACTATTTGTTCTGTACCAAATGCTCAAGCATAAGTGAGTTGTGTACACAGCTGGAGCTCACTGTTCCTGCTCACACCAGATATTTCTCCAAAAAATCTCCCCCTCCCCAAACACTACAGGACTTTTGAATATAGGAAGAATTCTGTGGGAAAATATTTGTTTTCTCCTGCAACAGGAAGAAAACTAGGTTAAGGATACAATGGCAACATAGTTGGGGATTTACATTCCAGTTTGGGGAAAATAAAGTCCACCCAAAACAAGGCACATTGTTTTAAAATGCAAATTGCTGAAATGCATAAAACTGGAGAAAAATGCACACAAATATTTTTGTTCAATGGGGTGCACATATTGATTAGAAAACAAATGTGTGTAAATGCTTATGAATGTCAATGTGGAAAGAAAACTGGGATCACACAACCTAATATGAAAAAAGGAGAGATGAGAGGTGGGACTCCCAGAAACACAACAAATGAAGAATGGGATTCACACACACACACACACACACACACACACACACACTTTCAATATTCGTCCTCCCAAAGTTCATCTTTTCTTCTATTCCTCAGAAAGAGGAAGGTTTGGAAGGCTGCTGAACCACAAAAGTCTGGAATACTGCCAGACAGGTAGGGATACTCGGGACATAAACCTGATGTTACCAGCTGCTTTTAAAATACAAATGCCACCACCCCATGCCTTGTCCTTTGTGTGAAGAGGCACAATTCATTTGGATTATGAAAAATGTGGAATTACCACTTGGGCAAAGCTGATGGATACCCTTCTGTGTTAATGCCTAGAAACATCAGCTATGTGTTGCTATGGATACATTTAATATTGGCTCCACATACAACTATAAAATCCCGGATATTGGGGATGCAATTCCTACATTTTCTGGCTTCATCAGCATTTAATATTACACAGACAGACAGACAGACAGACAGACAGATATTAGACTTTGCAAAAACAAAGTTAAAAATCAATCAAATTGCAATTGAGTCACATTTTGCTCTTACATGTTAGCACTTTCATGGTAAATTTGCATAACCTTGAAAATGCTCTTGATCTTTAAGCTGATTAGGAAAAATTCACACTTGGTAAGCAAGATGCAGTTCCATGCTATATGTATTTAATAGAGGAGACACAGTTTATATGCTTCATTAGGTTATATGTGAAATTGCATTAAAGCCTACCCTATTAGTACACCTCTTTTAAACTGCAGCCAAGCCCTATATTTGACAGGAAAATTAATAGCTCCATAGGCAAATTGAGAGATTTGAAATGATCTTCTAATATACTGAAAAATAATTTTTTAAATAGGAACTGAAAACCTAAATGCAACATATATTTCAATATAAAATTAACTAAACTTTCCATGATGGATAGAAGTTATTTATTGAAATACCAAATGCAAGTCATTATGGATTACTGAGAGACATTCATTTTTCTCCTGCTGTGTCAGATTATAATTTTGTTAATGCTTCTTAACAATTTATAATGATTTATCTTAGGAATTTGAATAAATACCCATTTATGATTAATTCCCTTTTGCCCTATGACAGATTATAATTTTATTAATCTTAAATAGCTGTTTATCCAAATCATTATGAATTATTGAGAAGCATTAACAAAATTATAATCTGATGCCACACAAAAGATATTAATCTTAAATAGATCCATTACAGAAAAATCAATATTAATAAAAAGAACTGAAGATGTTGGTGTTAAGCTGTTAAACCACTTTCTTGGCAAATAGAAAATTATTGTATTCTCTACAATGTTCTAGAATAACTTTCTCATTAGTGTAGAAAATTGCAATAAATGATTTAGTGTGGGCTCTTTGTTTAAATGTATGATGGTCCAAATTTATGATGGTCTACTGGTTAATCCCAGCTACAGCAGACCCATTCAATCAATGGGATTTCCCTTGTGTTGAGTCATCATTCAACATTTAATGCTATGGGTCTACTCTATCAACCAGCAGGATTCCATTATTTTAACTTTGATGACAGCATAGGAAGTACTGTATTCCTTTTGTTCTTGTTGTTGTCATTTCTATCCTGCCTTTTTCCCAGATTGGGACTCAAAGAGGTTTACAATGATAAAAAAAAAATTGTTAAAAATCCACAAAATACAAAAGTTAAAAAAATAATTAAACAATCAGAACAATTAAAACCAAGTTTTTTGTGGGGGGTTTTTTGGGGGGGGGGCTGTGTGGCCATGTTCTAGAAGAGTTTCTTTCTGACGTTTCGCCAACATTCTCTGAAGATGCCAGCCACAGATGCTGGAGAAATGTCAGAAAGAAACTCTTCTAGAACATGGCCACACAGCCCAAAAAACCCACAAAAAACTATGGGTGCTGTCCATAAAAGCCTATGACTTCAAATTAAAACCAAGTTAAAACAGACGCTGAAACACATGCATACACCAGCACAGCAATTGGCAATATCCAACACATTGTGTAAGATGGGCCTTATATCATTCCCCATCAAATGCCTGTCAGAACAGAAAAGTCTTTGCTTGTCTGTGAAAAGAAAGCAGGAAAGATGCCAGTCTAACATCTCTGGGAAGGAAGTTGAGGCAACCACTGAGAATATCTCTCCCATGTTCCAACAAGATGTACCTGTGAGGGAGGTGGGACAGAAAAAAAGGACTCCCCAACAGATCTCAGAACACAGGCTGGTTCATAAGGGAGAATATGGTCCTTCAAATAACCTGGACCTGATCCATGTAGGGCTTTAAAAGTCATACTTTGAATTGTGTCCAGAAATGGACCAGCAGCCACTGGAGCTGTTGGAACTAGAGGCCACTTCATGCATTACTCATGTGAAGAAAAAGTAGGTAGAATAGAACTGTGGGATCATGTCTTATGAAACATGTCTCCTCCTAGCCTTGACCATAGTGCAGACACCTTCGCACCTTAAAAGTTGATGAAAAGAACTGATGATAGGCAGGAAAATTTGTGTCTCTATAGTCCCTTATAAGTGATCTCATCACTAAAGATCCTCAAAATAAGCCAACCAGGGTTACTACAGATAGCATCCTCACTTCTTCAGCACAATTGCAGGGAAACTCCTTCAGCCCAACAGCCAAGTTCAGTTTTACAGAAATTGTCGGAGGGGAACACTTCACAAGAGCAGGACCAAAGACAAGAGGCTATAGTTTAACCTTGTGGTTTCTCATTCCTTTAGCATTTTTACAGATAAGAGGACAATTGTATTATTTTTGGTTTTTTGCTTTGATTTATTCCTGCATGCATGTCATGCCATTCAATCCATATGCATGCATGCCTGTAGGAGAAGGAAGGAGTGGCAAGGATAATACCAAGATGGAACCATAGGAAACTCTCAAAGGGCCGATGCAAACAGGAGCGGTGGATCAGGGCCGTGTCAACCACATTGCAATCTATTGGAGCATTCAGGATATAGAATTTATTGCCTGATATAATCCTTACTTATACTGGATGACTTTGTGCAAATAAGTAAATTATTGTGCTGTTACAACAGCTTTATTTTCCACTGAGGAACACGTTTAGTCAAAACGTGTCTGGTTTTATTGTTATTTTGTATCTTTTATATTACATATCCTCTGGAAGTGCATATACTTCTGCTCTTTCATGCACTCTGAATGTTGGATATTTTTATATTGTATATGACATTTGAGAATTCTAATCTTCTATGTAATTGGCTGTGCATCTATTTTGTTTACATATATACACAAAGCATATACATTACTTGTGGTTTTTAGTTTTTGGAACAGTGTATTGTCTTGTCCACACACTGTTAACCTGGATACCAGAAAACTATTGTTTCTATATGTACTGCTTATTTCAGATAATTAATCCTTCTTATGTAATATTTTTTCATTATTTTTTCCTAGACATTTCTGTTTGCCATACCATGTCAACCACATAACACAGCCCCGATCCTCCTTTTTGCTGCCCTCAAAAGAGCAGGCATTTTGTGCCCCTTTGGTGCAGCATGTGTGCAAGCTGCGCCAAGAGGGCGCAAGGCATGCAGCATCGGGGAGGAGTTGGGGCGACTGGTGTGCGGTCATACCACCCCAACTCCACCCCTAGGCCGGTCTAAAGTGCTGGTCTGCATCGGCTCAAAGTTTATCTAGGAGACTCCTGATGAAGATGACAGAGACACAACTCATATTTACACTCAAAATGCATGGATGAAGATGAAGAGAGAATTCCTAGTCTGTCCTTTCTTCTCGGTATATGCTGATTCACCACCTGACGTTATCACACGGGGAGTTGCGGGGAGAAAGTGGAAATAAATGGGATGAGTGGAAGACTTTAATTTACGGGATTTGTCCCGTTCCGCCTCGTCTGATAACTAAATTCGAATTTAAAAGGGGGTTAATTCGAACAAAAACCTGAACCTTTCAAATCCTCAAAAATCCCGAAAATGAAAAGATCAGGTTTTTGTTTGAATTAACCCCCTTTTAAATTCAAATTTAGTTATCAGACGAGGTGGAACGGGACAAATCCCGTAAATAAAGACTTCTGCTCGTGCCCGTTTATTTCCACTTTCTCCCCGCTACTCCCCGTGTGATAACGTCCTTAGAGTTGTTGCTGTCATTTTTTCACTCCTTCTTAAGTTTGCTTCATGCATTCAAGAAGAAGAAGACATCTTGGCTTTGTTCTAAGAGTAGGAGCCAAGACACCTACCTCTTCAGGTATGTAGGTGGTTAGAACCAAGATTTATATTACCTTTCAATTTCAATGTTTTTCTCCTGATAAATAATAGTTTCCCTATTTGAATAAGAAACCTGGTTCAGTGTAATTATATTCCATGGAAATCAAGCTCATTCACCAGTCTATGAGGGGACTGAATCTGCATACATGCGAGCTGACAAAGCAGAGTTTGCTAGTACATCCATTCTTTCTTGAAAGGCAGAACCAAAGAATTTATAGCAGCACACAAGAGTCAGAAATATCAGAAGGCAAGAAGCTTTTTATAAGCCTCCCCATCCAAGACAACCCAGATCTCTGCTCAGTCAAGAAATACATTGAGTCACCCACCTCTTGCTTAAACCAATCTTCCTCATAGATTTATTTGAAGGATAGAAGGGACAAACCATATGTACTATGCTCAACCTTTTGAAACATGTTTAGAATAAAAATGGAGTAAATGACTACACTAATTGTCCCTCTTTTCTTGATACACATATGCTTTCTACAATTGTATAATTCTACAATTGTTCATGTATCTTGAAATCAGAAAGAATTTGTGTGCATCATGACTGAGCACATAAGAGCATCCCAACTGGATCAGACCAGGGAGTTTTTCATACAGCTAAAAAACCTGGCTTACTTTTCCCAGTTTGAATCCTCTGCCAGGATGCAGACGGGTATTATCACACCAAATTTGCTGCCGATTCTGCGGGCCGAGTGCAGCCTGGCTGCATCCCGGGTCCCAGGCATGCTTCGGTGGCTGCTTTTCAAAGTCAGAAAGCTTTCAGCTTGGAAAAATGGCCACCTGGGATCCGGGATGCAGCCAGGCTGCACTCAGCCAGCAGAATCAGCAGCAGATTTGGTGTGATAATACCCAGCTGCATCCTGGAAAAGGATTCAAACTAGGAAAGGTAAGCCCGTTTTTTAGCTGTGTGAAAAACTCCCAGGTCTAATTATTTGGACATCCCATTCCCTACAGTGGTGACCATATCCTTCCAGGGAACTAAAAAATGAAACATGAGCACAAGTTGTCTCCTGCTGTCCTGCCCCAGAAACTAGTATTCAGAGACACACTACATCTATACACAGGGGTACTGAAATCTCAAAAAAGCAATGACAGCATTAACTCTTCATTGTGCAAATTGGAATATATCAGTTATTCAATATATTACATTTCCAAAACCATACCAAACCAAAGTAAGTGAGTGCGTGCACTTAAGGATGAGTCTGGAAGAAGTAAAAAAGATTATGACCTTATAGACTCTTAAATCTGGAGATGCTTTGAAGCATTAGATAAGTCATGAAACCTAAGCCAAGAATGAAAGAGAAATTTGGGTGATATTTATCTTGAATAAGCTTGTTTTTCTCTTTCCTGATGACCTTCAAAGAGGTAGAGAGGATGGATCTAAATGCAGTGAAAGAGGGGAAAGTACATGGGAGAAATGAAGTTGCTGCACAAGATTAAAGGAAAATCATATGGCATTGAAAAAGGAGAAAAATCTAGATCAATAATCACAGGAATCAGTGAAAAGGACGCCTTTTCAGCTCCATTATTCTCTACCAAGACGTCCATTTGCAAGTAGCCATGTACACATTTGGGTATAATTTTGTCAAGTGTCCTTTGAAGTGAAAAGAAGGGAAGCAATGAGGGAAATGCACTTGAGGTTAAAGTATCAATGGCTGAAAACTCCATTAAGAAGTAATACAGACTTACTCAAAACCAGCTGGCACTTGGTATTCTTTTATATTGTTTCTCCGCCACCATCCTATTTCTGAAATGAAAGCGACTGTTGGCAAGACTCTGTCAGTGGCATTCATAAGCCAAATTGGACAACATCTTCAGAGTGTTAAACAGCAAGGCAGAGCAATTAGCCCACTCTGAAATTAAGCAGTAAATAGTGTTGGCTCTTTTCCGAACATCCAAGCCTTTGCTCCCAACAGGTTTGTCAAGTTTTAAGCAAGCACCTGCAAGCTTTGTCCTCCTCCAAGCAATGCTATTCCTTTCTCTCAGCTTCTGTGGCCTTCAGAAAGCCACACAAGGGGCTGGGCACACAGATGAGGAACACAAATTGATTTTCTTTACTTGGAAAAGAAAACTTCTATGTATTAGACACTGTACAAAAGGTTAGAGAACATTGGTGAGTGGTGGCTTCCATGTCAGTAGGGAGTGAATCACCTATGGGTTTTTAAGAAACTATCCTTGGTGATCCTAGCTACCAAGTAGGTTTGGTATTGTGTATCACTACTTTAAAGTCTGGACTAAAACACAAAATGAGAGCCTCACCCTATTTGCATGGAGGTTACCAGCTGCCACTATTCAAGAACCAAGAAGATGAGAAGTTTAAGAAAGAGAAGCACAGCTTTTGACCTAACCAAGTTTCAGCCGCAGACAATATGGATCACTTGTGAGACCAGGGCCCATTTCTCCTTGTGCTTAGTAAGCAAAATGGCATCAGCCACTACTGCCACCAGAAAAAGGATTTTTTTAAAGGTCTCTTTTTTCCAGATTAATTTTTATTAATTTTAACACAAACAATCTAATTTACAATCCAAATAATATACAATCAAAGATAAAGAAACTGGAAAGGAGGGGGAGGAAAGGCAAGAGAAGATAAAAAAACAACTACAAAGAAAAATTAAAAAGAGAGGAAATATTACCAAAAGAATATTACCAAAAAAAAGAAAACACCCTTGTGCCTAACAACAGTTGAAATAAGATTAGTACTTTCTTTTCTTTTGTCTATTTTCTTCCTCAGTTTACTTATCACTTTATCTGGTTATTGCAAAGTAACCAGAACTGCCCAAGAATGTCTAATGATGAGATGAACACAAAATAAGAGCATTTCCCACATTCCCTTCATCAAAACCAATAGTGATTTTATTGTTATATAAATCCCTAAGTATTTTACTTTTTTTGCATATTGAAAGTATACTTTTAATTTCAATAATTGTTTTTCTTTTTCCGTCATATTTAAAATTAACATATTTGCTTTTTCTTTGTTTATCGTTATTCCGGAAACTTCACTGTAATTTTGTAGTGTATCTAATAATTCTTCTATATTATCTAACAGGTTTGCTAATGAAATCAGAAGGTCATCCGCAAATGCCCGTAGTTTGAATTCTTCATTTTTGATTTTAACTCCTTTTATTTTTGAAAAGAGGGGAAATATTATTCTACCATTACATATTCAACTAAATAATCCTACTAAAATTACTAATTCACCATAGCTACAAATTACTACATAATTAGATTTTTTTAAAAGTCCATAAACTGTTTCCAGTCCTTCAAAAAGTCTTCAGTTGGCTTAAACTTAAAAACCCATATTAATTTGGCCACTTGGGCTAATAAGAAAAGGTCTGATTCCTGATGTGTTTGTATTTGGGAATTTGTGTACTTTCTGCCCTGCTCAGTCAGGTTTTCCTTTATTACAGCAAGGTAAGTGCAAATTGAGTCCACTTTAAGGGTTAGGGTTAGTGCTAGGGAATCATGGGAATTGTTGTTGTTTTTCTGAGACATTGAGCCTTCTCTGTCAGAGAGCTCTGGTGCCACAATAAAATACAGTTCCCATGATTCCCTAACCCTAACACTTAAAGTGGACTCAATTTGCACTATTTCTAGAAGTCTGCAGAGGCCCAAAGTGATAATGCTGGCTGCAGATACTGCCCCAGAGATTCTGCTCTTGGAGCAACTCTGCAACTAAGGTAAGAGACAAGTTACCCCAACATTAAACTGAAACAGCTGTCCCAGTGCCATTAGAGCCTTTTTTTTTTCTACAGTCACTGGCTTTAGGAAGGGAGATCTGGTTTGAAAACACTACTTTTTGGAGACATCTAAGAGGAAGTCCTCAGAGTCAATAGGTAATGGTTTACTGACTGGGGTAAGGGATTAAAGATGAAATGCCCTGTGTAAAGGAGGCTAATCCTGACTCTTCCTTGGAGCTGCTGAAGAGACGGAGAACTCAGTAAGGTTTCTTGTTCCTCAGCAAAACATATAATTACATATAAAATTCATGTGTCCCTCAGTTAAGTCAGAAGGATACATTGGTTTTTTACAAGAAGTCAAAACTTGCATGAAAATTTCCTAAAGATGGAATCAAGATGGTACCTCGCACCCGCAAAAATTGCCAAAACCTTTAAGAAGGAAAAAAATACATGCTGGAAGGGTAAATCCACGGTGGGTCCATGGTTCCATTCTTGGTGGGAATGTGCAAGAATAAAAAAATTCTGGAAAAATATTCATACAAAGATAGAGAGGATATTAAAAATAGAATACGAGATGACCCCTGAATTATATTTACTTAATATGACAGATAAACTGTCAAAAAAAGTATAAACATCAAACTGGAAAAGAATTCTATATATGGTTACAGCAGGAAGGCTATTAGTTGCTCAGAAATGGAAAACGGACAGCATATCTACGACAGAGGAATGGTTATTGAAATTACAAGACATGATTGAAATGGACCGTCTGACCAATATGATACATAACAAATCGGAAGAAGAGACAGAAAAGGAGTGGGCAATGATAATTAATTATTGCAAAAACAGATGGAAATAAAAGCCAATTCAATAATAACTGGATATATATATAAGATAAGGATAATAAGAGTGGAAAGGATAGATAAGCAATAGAATACAGAAGTTAATATTTGTGTAAATTGGAAAAGGAAGTGAAACTAATCAGGACAAGAATAAACTCACAGCACAAATGTTAATATAGAAAGTATAAATAGTAATGGAATAATAAGACAACTTAATAGTTTTTCTTTCTTTTTTCTTGTGCTAGTGGTTGATGTTTTGTGTTATTCATGATAAGTTACAATGTATATTTGTTAATAATAATAATAAAGCTTTATTTTAAAAAAAAAAGGATACATTGGTTTTACATTGTCCCACAAACTAGGCAGAGGTAATGTTCTTTTTCTGATGTTAATCATGCATATTTTAAAGTGAAGTGTATGAGCACATGAGAAAGCTATTGTACCGTAATGCATCACAAAAATGGCACATGTACACACTGGAGAATGATTATATTGTAATGTAGCACCAATAAGCACCAGGAAACAAGATATTTTTGTTCAAACCAGTTGGTGAAAAACAGGGCAGTTGTTGTTTTAAGTGTGTGGTTTTGTTTAAACCATGTTTTTTTTATTTTTAAAACCATTTTGCATCCATGTGTAGGACTCCAGCAGTATAGGAGTAAATCAGAAAATTAAGTAGCTTCTCGGCCTTTTGGCTAAGATCAAGTGTAGAAAATTAAATAGCAAAAACGCAGTTCAGATGTTATGGCCGCTAGCTTAAACAATAATTGTTCTTTTCAAAATGCTCTTTTAAAGGAAGTTGTTTTGGTTGAACTTATGTTAATTGAAGAAGTTGTTTCTGAATGGCTTTTCCTGCACTATAAAATAAAGTGATTAAAAAGAAGCAAGTGACACGGGATACTGATCTAACAATGAACAACTGCCAATACACTGTTAAAGTTAAAATGTTTAAATTTAAATGGCCATTGTTGCTCTACTTAAGAGAGTTGTAAAACAGTAATAATAGCCAGACTTTTAGAAAAATATGAATAATCAGTTTTAAAACCAGGAGTGATTTATTTATTTTTTATGTCTCCCTTTGGTATCCACAGACAACCTATGGCTCTCTATGCCTCCCAGCCACTACTACCAATCCACACACTCATTGAAAATATTGGTCTGCCCAGTTTGGTTATTGTGAAATGTAATGAGATAATAATTGTTACTTGCACCACTTAGAAATGCTTTGTGTGTGCTAAATGCCATTCTTCTCTTCAGAGAGATGTGCCTCCCGCATTACTTTTATTCCATCTGGCCTGGCCTGGCCTCTGCTTTCACAATGAGAGGGGCTTGTCATAAGATGATGTGGTGGACCTTATGATGTCAGGATTACAACAGTATCCAAGCCAACAGGGAGCCTGCTCTAGAATATTAAGGTTGCCTATCATTTGAGAGACACAGCTGGAGAGGTGGGTAGGGAAACAATACCTACCCAATACCACTAGGAGCCAAATAAAAGAGCCAAGAATCCCACATTCTTACTGGCAGGCAGAGAGGGCACTGTGAAAGAAGCAACATATTAATGGCGACTCTCATGTCAGTGAAGTGGTGAATCCCTTCCATGATTTTGTCTGAATTTTAACAAAGTGATCCAAGGTGCTGAGCCAATGGGGAGTGTATGGTTCAGCACATTGGACAACTCATGTAAAGTCAGGAGTGCAACTCATGGAGGATTTACCACCCCAACAACATGGAAGCCATCAACCACCACTGCAGCATACCCTGCACAAATAGAAAACGTTAAACATTAAGGGTCAGATGTACCATACAAGGGGATGTGAGTCACTCCACACCTGTATACTTGGATGATCCTGCTGCAGTCACCACCTGCCTCCAATGTCATATCTCAGGGCATAAGAATGTGGGGAGGTTCCCCTGGAATTGAAATCAACCATGCACTGCATCATTTGCAGTGGCAGCCATTAACTGGCACAAATGATTTTGTCGGATGCTGATCCAGCAACCTTTTAATAAAGGCAGCTCTTATTAGACACTATCTAGCTCAGTGTCTCCTCCCTCTTCGTTTGCCTTCCCTTTCCCTTCTCCTTGCACCAAGCCAATTCTCACACATCCTTTCAATCATTAAATTAAACACCCCATCTCTAAGGCATCTGTGAATTTTGAAATTGCATTGATGGAAGATCTCACACAGGTGAGATACCAGAATTTAATCTGCCTTCAGCGCTCATGTGCAGATTTGGAGTAATTCAAAGAGCTCAAAAGCCATGCAGATAAAGCATACTGCAAAATGTGAGATGATTTGACATATGTCAGATTTATTAGCATATTTCTCTTTGCACAACTATAAATTGCCCTCTTTCTGCCCTGGCAGATTTTAGGGAAACCTGATGCAGAAGCAATTCTGAATTGTTGACAATGCATATATGTCAACACTACAAGCCTAGTAAGCGTACAGGACAAATAAACTATAGAAATAAAAAAGTACAACACTAGGAAATGCAGCAATTGAAACAGCCGCATTCAACAGATTCCAGATAACCAAAAAGGCAACCTACTGAGAGATCACAACGTTCCTGCATTTCACAAGATTCTTAAAAGTAGCAGGCAAAACTTTAAAATAGGGTCCTTTAGCAAAAGTGAGGGAGAAGGGCATCCTTTCTTGGCAGCAAATTAATCACTACTATTTCATATTTTGTGTCACATTATCACTGCTGTTTACAGATTTCCTGCAGAGAGTGAATTAAAATAGAAATCTTCAATTGTTGGTAGGAACCTTGGTCTCTTCAAAACTTTCCATGCCAATTTGCTCTTTGAAAATTCGCACAAGTGTACAAAATGAAATGCTGTCACCCATTATGTTCTTTGAGAAGTAATTTGTAACAGGCAGGAAGTTCTAATGTGCACAGCATTTGCGGAAAGCAAAGTTATGACCTATAATTACTTCATTTAATAAACCAAATGTTGCCATAATTTAGAAATTAAATAGTGTATTGACAGAAAGCCAGGAGATGAAACCATTACAGTAAGCTGAGAAGTTTCCAGGTGCATTCACAGAACTCAGTTTGGTTTTCTTTGTGAGAAGGTATTGTGGCAAAACTACAGCATTTCTGAATACCTGGCTTTATTTGTAAATATACAAGTATTGTTAAATAACCAAATCTTGAAAAATTATTATGTTAGGTGGTTTCTTTGTATTTATTTATTTATTTATTATTTCAATGCACAATCAGTAGCACTTCAATGCATTTGGTTATTAAGTATAATTCTCTGCTCTGTGAACAACATACATGCTTACAAAGCAAAAGATCTTCTACAGTGAGAGAGAATGGCTGTTGGTGATATATGAGTGCCTAGCCTGGGTTTACCAGATGGTGAACAAAAAACCAGATATATTACATAATTGGAAGTAGAAGACGGAGAAACTCTATCCTTGTGGCCAAAACCAGACCAGAAGCTGATTGTGGCACAGACCATTAACTGCTCATAACAAAAATCAGAGTTAAGCTGAAAAAGAAAACAAAAACCATAATTATACCAAAATATGACCTGAATAACATTTCAGATAAATTCAAAGACAATGTAAGAAACAGATTTGAACTATTGAATATAATCAACTGGGAAGCTGAAGAACTGTGGACAGAAGTCAAAGATATAATTAAGGATGAATGCAAGAAAACACTAACAAAAAGAAAGATAAGAAACAATGGATGGCAGATGAAGCACTTCATGCAATAAAAGAAAGAAGAAAAGCAAATGCAAATGCAAAGGAAGATAGGAACAAAGCCAGAAATATGAAAACAATTGTCCAGCATCTGACATGCAGGGATAAGGAGAAATCCCACAATGACCAATACAGAGAAATAAAAGGCAACAACAAAAAGGAAAGAATGAGAGACCTCTATCAAAAAATTTGAGAAATTAAAGCCAAGTTCAAAACAAGGACAGGGATGCCCTGGGGGGGGGGGGGGAGAACATAATACAGGAAGAAGAAGAAATAAAAAGATGCTGGAAGCAATACACAGAAGAGTTATACAAAAGAGATGAAGGAATGAATGATATTTGGAATGAGGAGTCATATGAAGTCGAACCCCAAATTTTAAGTGAAGTGAAGTGGAATCTTAAATAAAGGAAATGGGGAAAAATAAATCACTATCACCCTACTTGTTTAACTTATATGCTGAAAACATAAGAAAAGCAGAATTAGAATCAGAAAAAGGAGGAATTAATATAGGAGGAAGAAACATTAACAACCTAAGATATGCAGACAACACCATAATATTAGCAGAAGACATTAGGGAACTGGAACAGTTAATAAGGAAGGTCAAAGATGAAAATGAAAAGGCATATCTGATGCTGAACATAAAGAAAACAAAAATAATGACCCTAGAAGAAATACACAAATTCAGTCTAGACAACGAATACATTGAAATAGTTAAAGAATTCCCACATCTAGGATCAAACATTGACCAGAATGGAGACTGCAGTCAAGAAATAAGAAGACTAGGAATGGGAAGGGCAGCTATGGAAGAACTGGAAAAGATACTGAAGAGCAAACATACAACTGAGCACTAAAGTAAGAATCATTCAGGCCATTATATTCCCAATTACCATGTACGGATGCGAGAGCTGGACAGTGAAGGAAGCAAACAGAAAGAAAATCAACTCATTTGAAATGTGGTGCTGAAGAAGAGTACTTAGGATACCATGGACAGCCAAGAAGACAAACAAACAGGTTCTTGAACAGATCAGACCAGGGCTCTCCTTGGAAGCAAAGATGATCAAGTTGAGACTATTGTACTTTAGCCACATAATGAGAAGGCAGGGATCACTAGAAAAAACAATAATGCTAGGAAAGGTAGAGGATAGAAGAAAGAGAGGAAGACCATGAAGCAGATGGATAGAATCAGAGGGGTAATAATAATAATAATAATAATAATAATAATAAGTTTTATTTATAGCCCGCCTCTCTGCATTGCAATCGAGGCGGGTTACAGCATTTAAAATATAACAAGTTAAAACATACCCAGCGCCCACAATCTCCCTCCCACCCTGTGGTTATCCAGAGTATTAGGCACAATTGTGCAAATGGTTTTCATACAACGCTGCACACAAACCACTTATAATCTGAACAGAAAGTGACATGAATCAAGAAATAGTCATTTTTGGGAAAATACCATGTTTTTATTTCCATTTCATTCACGAATTTGCTTTCTTTGCACAACTGCTGTAGTGTGAAAGCCATCGGGGGCACTGCTCTGCAGTGGTTCCGGTCCTTCCTCTCGGGTAGGTCCCAGAGGGTGTTGCTCGGGGACTGTAGCTCCAGTAAGAGGGACCTCACTTGTGGGGTCCCTCAGGGGGCTATTTTGTCCCTGATGTTGTTTAACATCTATATGAAGCCGCTGGGTGAGATTATACGGAGTTATGGTGCTGAGTGTTGACACCCAAATCTATTTCTCCATGTCTCATTCATCGGCCTCGAATTCCAATGGCATCTCTTCTCTCAATGAACGTCTTCGAGCGGTAATGGGCTGGATGAGGAAAAATAGATTGAAACTGAATCCAGACAAGACGGAGGTGCTCACGGTAGCGGCCCCGAAACCAAGAATTGGATTGCGACCTCCAGTCCTGGATAGGGTCACACCCTCCTCCAGTGACTGTGTTCACAGTCTGGGGGTGCTCCTTGACTCGTTGCTCCTGATGACAAATCAGGTGAATGCGACGGTCAGGAGCGCCTGTTATCAGCTTTAGCTGATACGCCAGCTGCGCCCTTTTCTGGAAGTAAGGGATCTCGAGACTGTTGTGCACACACTGGTAACCTCACAGCGCGACTTCTGTAATGCGCTCTACATGGGGCTACCCTTGTGCTTGGTTCGGAAGCTTCAGTTGGTTCAAAATATGGCGGCCAGGCTTATTTCTGGAACATCTAGGAGGGACCACATTACTCCAGTTCTGAGGTCCCTCCACTGGCTGCCTGTTAGCTTCTGGGCCCAATATAAGGTGTTGGTTATTACCTTTAAAGCCCTAAATGGCTTGTGTCCAAGCTATCTCAGGGACTGCCTCTTCCCATATAATCCTCCCCACGCTCTCCGATCCTCTGGGAGGAACTTGCTGCAGCCCCTAAAATCTAGGCTTGCAGCGACCTCTCAGAGGGCTTTTTCTGCTGTTGCCCCCAAACTCCGTCAGTTGACATCTTTAGACAGCTTCAAGAGAGCTGTCAAGACAGATCTCTTCTGGCAGGCCTTTCCAGACTAATTATCCTGGCCAGGATTTTAGGACCTTCTGACTCCTGCATCCCCATTGTGGCCCCATCATGTAGATGGATGGGAAATGCAGTAGAGGCGGTTTAGGGTACCGTACCTGCCCAAATAGGTTTAAGTTTATATTGTTATGTTTTATTTTATGTCTATTGTAATTTTAATTATATGCTATTTAATGCTGTTTTAGGGGGCTAGGGTTGGTTTGGATAAAATGTTGTGGAGATTTTTTACTGTAAGCCACTTGGATTGTTGCCAATAAGCGGGATATAAATTATTATTATTATTATTATTATTTGTGGGATTCTCCCCATTTTTGTGCTTGTTGCCAGATTTTCCCATGGTTCCTTAAGGATAATAGCCAGGGCTCTTAAAGAAACATCTTCTCAGGCAAAGGCAGAAGCACACAGGCACACAAGAGAAAATGCTTGCTTCTTCGTCCCTCGCCTCTGTGTGTGTGTGTGTGTGTGTGTGTGTGTGTATATGTCTCTCCTCCTCTAGCCAGGGCTCTTAAAAGAGCATCTGATGCAAGGGCAGAGAGAGAGAGAGAGAGAATGAATGATTCCCAGTCTGAGCCAGCAGCGATCCCCAAACTAGATATACCTTTTGGTATATTGCATTGTAAGAAGAACATGAACCTGGGAAATTACTAAAGTCCAAGTCTCCAATGGGATCTTTTATCCTAAGTTTACAGAGGTGGCTAGGGAAGAGACTGATAGAGACAAAACTTTCCTATAAACTTGCAATTTATTGGGGGATTCAAACAAAGATGCTCTAGTATCCACTCATACACACAAGAACTAAGGAATAAAGTAGTTAGCTTGAATAGGGAACAGAAGGCTTGAATAGGGAACACAAATAATGGTGATAATTACCTGAAGGAGGCTGCTCCAATGATGAATGAAGATGGATAGGCTCAACCATTATGAAAGGGAAAGGACAACTGGAAGAGCCAGGACCCAAGTCAGAATTCACAATGGCACAGTGTCACCATGAAATCTAACCAGATCCAATGTGCCTGAAATTTTAAGGATCTTTTATACCTAGCCTAGTATATACCTATACTTAAACCTAGCCTGAGGCTATTGTATATCAAAGGATTCTGGATTACTACTCTTTGAAGTAGACAGTTTCCAAGGAGAGAAGATGAGATGTTAATTTTTTCTCATCTTCAGCTGGACACATCCTGCTGGTACTCATAAATCTCCTAGGTGTGAATGTCCTGCTTTGCAGCTCCTAAGCCTGGCCCTTTTGATCTGCAAATTGTTGTAGGTGCAGATGTGACCTTTCAGGTGCCTACGTGAGGTGCTCGCTTTGGATACATGGTGGTTGGGCTTTTCCAGTCTAGGGCCATGGCAGGAGACCCACAAAGGGTTGGGTTTTTTAATATTAAAACAATTATTGTAACAGCATGAAAAACAGATTACCTTAGAAGACTGTCCTTGATGAGAAGTCTCTGACACCCAAATGAACACTCTGAACAAACTCACCATTTGTGACAATATGAGGAAGGCCATATGTCTCGTAGTCTTGTGGGTGTGAATGTGTGTGCCTTCAAGCTTCCTGTCATATCTTAATTTTGTAAGCTACTTTGACACCCGGACCTGGGAAAAGGAATGTAAATGAAGGCATAAGTGCATACAAACAGATATGTCATGTTTTTACTGCTGCTGCTGCTGCTGCTACTGTGTGCCTTCAAGGCAGAAATGATGGCCCTAAGGATGTTTCAAAGACTGAGGCTGAGAGAGTATGACTTGCCCAAGATCACCCAGTTGGTTTCTGTGGTCATACAATAGAAAAAAAACAGCAACACACAATGCCAGCATTTCCCTCCTGCTTCCCCTCCAACAGCCAGACCTGTCACTCTCTATTCACAGGGAACTTTTTGAAGAGGAGAGCTTCTTCTATCTAGGAAAGCTCTCCACACAATTCAAGATACTCCATTTCCAAAAACATCCCAAGAATAGTTTTACTGTGTCACCTTCTACAGGCATAGGCCAGACCTTAAACAGTGTGGTTCAGCACAGAATCATGCAGTTAGTAATAAATGCTAAGCAGGAGTCCCTAGTGGACCTGCCAAGCCAGCTATATCTCAGTGTTTTGATCCTGACCATTACTTCCTGACTCTTGATTTTTCAAAGGCAATTATCAGCAGCTCAGCAAACTCATTAAGGCTTCTGGGTCACAAATAGCCCAACCTGCTGATGCATTGATGTTCTTTTCGCTAAGCTTCATCCTTTACTTTCTGTCAGTGGTTTACATTAGTAAGCTTCCTAGCTATCAACTAATTCTCCCATTTTTCTTACTGGGTGCCATGACTTAGAGGGAGCTGAGTAATTCAGTCATTTCAGAGCCAGTGTTCAGATCATCTCTCTGCCCATATTAATGAGCTATCTTTTGCTCTGGGGCAGTGGCAGTTGGTGGTTTCCTTGCCCATGGGGTGATGAAACCATTCTGAGCTTTAGTCCAGATTTTAATTGTGCTATCTAAGGTGCTGAACTCTGTGCCAAAAATAGACTCCACACTGTTAAATTTCAAATTAAAGTTAAAAAGGACTCACCATCAACTAACGTGAGAATCACCAGCCATCACAGCTCTGGATGTTGACATCTTCTTGTTCCCTTTTAAGCATGCTGGTTGCTTCCTCCCATTTCATCTTTCACTCTTGCAGATGTGAACAAAATATCCTAGAACCAATTAATCCTAACTGGAGTTGACCCATTGAATCAATTGATGTATGGCCAGTCCACACTTGTGCAAATCCCATTAATTCAGTAGATCTGCTCTAGCTGGGACTAGTCACTGGATTTTCTCCTCTATATTCCATCTGATGTGGGGGTAAAGGAAGATCTCTTTTATAAACTGCATGAATATGCAGTATAAGTTAGAACTTTAAATGGTTCAAGATTTGAACTTAATTGTGTTGGATTAGCAATGGGAATGAGTAATGCCCAATGAAAAAGGAGAATTGTTGCTGCTGCTGTTGTTGTTAACTGCCCTTGAGTTGGCCTTGACTCATGGCAACCTCATGGATGGGACACCCCCAAGCCCTCCTGTGCTTAACTGCTCTGCTCAGGTTTTGCAGGCTCAGGGCTGCTGCCTTCTTGATTGAGTCTGTCCATTTGGCATGCAGTCTTCCACTCTTTCTACTGCCTTCCAACTGTCCTAGCATTATTGACTTTTCTAGTGAGTCATCGCTTCTCATGATGTGTCCAAAGTATGACAGCCTCAGTTTACTCATCTTGGCATCCAGTTCTGGCTTGATCCACTCTAGGACCCATTTGTTTATTTTTTTGGCTGTCCATGATATCCTATGCACTCTTCCCCAGCATCACATCTCAAATGAGCTTATCTGTTTCTTCTCTGTCCAGATCTCGCATCCATACATAGTGATGAGGAATACAATGGCTTGGACAATCCTAGTTTTGGTATTCAATCCTTGGACAATCATAACTTTGCACTTTAAGATCTTGTCTAGTTCTTTCATAGCTGCCCTTCCCAATCCTAGTCTTTTTCTCATTTCTTGACTGCATACTAAGGGTTAATTCTTTTGGGAGAAAAAGAATTCCTCTTGGAGTTCATAGCCAATAGGTAA
Organism: Phrynosoma blainvillii; assembly: GCA_026167975.1. Lineage (NCBI taxonomy): Eukaryota > Metazoa > Chordata > Lepidosauria > Squamata > Phrynosomatidae > Phrynosoma > Phrynosoma blainvillii. The sequence goes on from JANUYF010000009.1 coordinate 22,001,506, forward strand.
AATTGCAAAGGTCAGTTAAGGCTGTAGTGCTAATTAGCTGCCTTGGTTGCATATAGAGCACCTAAGGTGCAAACAAGGGTCACAACTCTGCAGAATGTTACAACCTCAGTGAAATTAAAGAAGTTTCCTCTTAACCTGGGTCTCGTGTATATGAAAAGGTCAGTTCTGGTCAGCATTCTTTGTGTATTATCTTTTATAATCAAGTAAAGTTTGCTTTTTCAAGCCTTCACTTCCTGAACTCCATTATTCAGTATTCATGCTAACAAATTGGCTCCCACAGATAGACATTTTATACTCATACTGTTCATCCTTTATTGAACTAACGATTTTCATCAGTGCAAAGATCAGCATATCCCTTCCAGGTTTCCTTTTGATTTTAACAGCCCAGCATCTCAAAGTCCAGTTATTTTGCTTCTTTCTAGTTGGCAGCTAGAATAACAAAACCTGCTCTACAGAAGCAATAAATTAACAGTCATCAAATCAGTTCTGTTTATCCTCTCTTAAAAATGCCATGGAGAAATTGGAAACTGGAAATGTTGCAAAGATAATGTAAACAGAAATTGTCAGGGTAGTATGTGATATCTTCTGCCTAAGAAATGGAGAAGAACCGATCTGGACTAGAACAAAGGCCTATCCAACAGGACCGATGTTCTGCTTGTAAGATGCATATGAAAAGTCGATAGAAGAACATAAATTCAGCAGCACCTTCCTGTTCAGGTTCTCAAGGAGCAGAAATTCAGAGACTTGGGGGGGGGGGTTGCAGACTGCCAGAAATAGTGCAAATTGAGTGCACTTTTAGGGTTAGGGTTAGTGCTAGGGAATCATGGGAAATGTTTGTTTTCTGAGACATTGAGCCTTCTCTGTCAGAGAGTGCCTGGTGCCACAATAAAGTACAGTTCCCATGATTCCCTGACCCTAACCCTAACCCTAAAAGTGGACTCAATTTGCACTATTCCTGGTAGTCTGCAACCCCCCATAGTGCATTTAATACTGAAGAAAATATATAGCCAACATGTCTAAAAACTATTGACAGACATATTTTACTTATTTATTACTTGGTATCCTGTTGGTGGGGGGTGTTTGTGAAGGAGGCTGGGGACTGCTTCAAAGCATCACCAGTAGAAACACAGTACTATTCAAAATTAATTTCCAATATGTTGATGAAACTGACATGAAAAAAAAACATCTTATACCTTGCAGGATCAGTGAAACTAATAGTGCCACTATTTTGCTAAAGAATTAATCATCTTTCTTCTGCTGCAGTCATCTCTGCTGATAAGTCTGGGCAGAGAGGAAATGCCATGTGTAGGATGGGAAACAATGCTACATGCAACAAGTAATGTATTGGTAGATATTGAAATGTAGGTGCTCATCCTTACTGTCCCCATAACCATTCCATCAGGGAGAGTGCAAAAAATGCAAGTCAGTTGTATTGACTGCCATATCAACAAACCCATTCTGTGCATTCTCATCTCACCAAGGAAAAGTATGTAATTGAGTGAGATTGATCTCAACTGCCCATGCAAGAAGACCAAGCCACAGTTAAATTTTTCTCTGAAGATGCTAGCCACAGATGCTGGCGAAACGTCAGAAAGAAACTCTTTCAGAACATGGCCACACAGCCCGAAAAAACCCACAAAAAAAACCACAGTTAAATATTTTGTATCACAAGAGGGGTCACAGTGCTATAGTGTTGCTAGCGAAATCCATTGCTCATTTGAGCCCTTCTGGGGTGAATACATTGATATCAGTGCTTTCTAGATAGTGGCAGATATGTTGTGCTTGCTGCCACTACTCCTTTTCCCATCAAGAAGTCCCTAACAAACTTCTACAGAACCTTAGGACTCTTTACCAAACAGTGAAAAAACAAAATGCAAATTTAAAGCACTTAATGTATAAAAAGACCAGAAACAAACCATTATTGCAAGTAGGCACACCCCCTTCAAAAAATGTGTTTGATTCCAAACATTTAGCTTCTGTGTTGTAAATTGTGCTGCAAATAATGAAATACCTTGAGGAAAGCAAAAATCTAATTGATCCACAAAGCCAAGGTTTCGGCTTCTTGCTCTTTGTAAGTCTTTCTTTCTTTCTTTGCAGACTTGAAGTACTGCAATCACTCTTCCACATGAAAGTGACTAAGTGATTAAGATTAACTTAATCAGAAAAGAAACCAAAGTGTCACAAAAACTATAACCCAATGTATTCCTTCGTCAGAAGAGCCCTGGTGGCACAGTGGTTAAATGCCTGTACTCATAAACCATAAGATTGTGAGTTCAATACCAACCAGGGGGCTCAGGTTCAACTCAGGCTTGCATCCTTCCAAGGTTCTCTAAAATGAGTCCCCAGCTTGTTGGGGGCAATTAGCTTACACATTGTAAACTGCTTAGGGAGTGCTTAAGTGCACTGATAAGCGGTATAGAAATGTACTTGCTATTGCTAGTTTTAGAAATGCAACACAGGTAGAGAATCATAGAATCATAGAGTTGGAAGAGACCACAAGGGCCATCCAGTCCAACCCCCTGCCATGCAGGAACTCCCAATTAAAGCATCCCTGACAGATGGCCATCCAGCCTCTGCTTAAAGACCTCCAAGGAAGGAGACTCCACTACTCTCCGAGGGAGTGTGTTCCACTGTTGAACCGCCCTTACTGTCAGGAAGTTCCCCCTAATGTTGAGGTAGAATCTCTTTTCCTGGAGCTTACATCCATTGTTTTGGGTCCCAGTCTCTGGAGCAGCAGAAAACAAGCTTGTTCCCTCCTCAATATGATAGGAGGTAAGCTGCATGATTAGCCATTTCTCCTTGCAAAGCACTTTGTCAAAAACTTTACCTGACCTGGCCCAATTAAGTTGCTGGCAATGGCCCTGAAACTGCAGCTTAATTGACCTCATCACTCCTTGATATGCCAGACTTCATTTCTCCAAAATATCACTTCCTTAAATCTAAATAAGATATATAATGAATCTTGATCATGAAGTGTTTGCACAGTTTGTGCTTTTTTTGCATTAATTGTCTGATTCATCTTCAGTTTTGGATCTGAAATGACAATGTAATCAAAATACAACAAAATCCAAAGTCCACAAAACAGTAATATCTTTATTGGACCAAATAAAATGCACACTTTTGAAGCTCCACTGGCTTCTTCATCAGGCAAAGGTGTTTAAAATCATACAGGAGAAGAAAAGTGATGATGTTAGAGTTACAGGCCTCAGATGTTCAATGTCATAGACTTCAGATTATCTCAGATGTTTGTTCTGTTGTGAGTTAAGATGATCTGGAGGGATATCAATACCCTTCTTGGCCATGTGGGGACCAAGGCTGGGCAAAGCACAGTCCTGAGAGCTGTTGTGTGCTCCTTGACCCATTCAGACTCTTCAGACTATTCTTTTCTGTTCCCCAAAAAATCAGATTGAAATTCCTGTCCTGGAAGACTCCAGTTCACTTTCTAAACAGGTTGCGGCCCCCTCTGCATTGTTTAACATACAAAATACCCATTTTTCAAAACCAGAAATGGACTGTTGGCTGTTGAAATCGACTGTCTGTCACTTCTAGGTTTTGGTTGTTGTAATTTTGGCAGTCTGAGCTGCCCTGAAAGGGCACCAGAGCCCCCTAATCTGCTACAATTTCTCACTCTTGATTTCTAGCTATGTTTCAGGAATAAATGTATATGTTTTCCCTGTAACATTCATGTGAGGGTTAAGACTGCAGAACAGAACTGGTGAGCTGGATAGTTAGTTAGACTGTTACCCCACCTTTCATCCAATGGGTTTAAGCCAACATACATAGCTGTCTTCCTCTGCACTGTGTCCTTACAACAACCCTGTGAGGTAAGTCAAGCTGAGACAACATGCCTTCCCAAGGCCACCCAGTTTCATGAGTTAGTGGTGATTTGAATTTGTATCTCCAAGCTCTCAGTCAGCCACTACACCAAACTGCCTCTCAGACTCAGGGAGCATATCAAGGCCTTGAAATGCATATGGCTTACAAATATATGCACCCAGGGGAGGGGGGGGGGCAGGGGAATGCCAGTACAATATTTATTTCTCCTCATCATATCATGTTGCTCCATTTTTTTGCACACCATGAAATAGGTTAGACAAATTTGTCTCTATAATTATAAAAACCAACAGGAAAAAGCTCCATAGCCCATTAAAGAGGAAGAGAGATAGTAACAAGCTTTTCATTAACCAAAATCAATAGCATACACAACCGCAATTTGCTTCAACAGCTCAAGATATATTGCAGTTCAACTGGGGTGTGCTTGAAAGGTTGTAGGTTTTGTTCGAGCTGAGAATTAACCGAAGACTGGGCAGCAAACAAGTTACTGGTATGGATTTTCATATGACTATGGAACTCAGAGATATTGTGCCTGCCTTCATGATACATAGATGCATTCTAATTGGTATCCCCAGCCAAATGGATTTCTGGTAGCAGGATGAGTAAAAGCTTCTATGGAAAACCCTGAAAGCTGCTATAAGTCAAAGAATGACACTTTTTTCCTGAGATTGTTCTTTTTGCACACATGGTATAGACAGATACAAATACACACCCCACCCCAGTGACAAATGGCAGTTCCCATGTTAGTGGGATGGTGAACCTACTCCAGATTTTTGTCTCAAATTAAAGGATTTGTCTATCCAAGGTGCTGAATCTAGTTTGGAAATAAGTTTCAGCACCTTGGATAACTCCATTTACATTTGGTCTACGGCAATTACTACACGTGGCTTTTAAACCATGATTAGACCAGAAAAAAACACTTTGGTGATACTTATCACACAATGATGGCTCCAACTTATAACTTCTCTGCCCCTCACCTGTAGCTGCTGTGTCCCTTTTCATTGACTGGGGAAACCCATCAATGACCTCCCAATTGCGATAGTCCCCAGGTGCAAAGTATCACTGTCGGGGCAGTTGTGATATTGGCAGTCATGTAGTGTTATTTAGTGTCCCCTCCTCCCCCCTTGCCTCCACTCTTCCTCACTGTTCCCAAGCAGCCTGATTTCCTTTTTTAAAAAATATAATTTTTAAAATTACCTTGCAGTAGCAGAGCTCTAGAATTGTGTGGGGAAAAAGTGGAGAAAATAAAAATAAAATAACCAAAAAGCATGCTGGATAGGGCCTGTGACAGGGAGATGGGATTAAGGGAAGAGAGTACAATGAGGGCAGCAGCCCCAGTCACAGAACTGAGACAACATGCAATGATGGATACTCTGAAAGAGGTATGTTTACATTGTTTAAAAACTGACATGATTGCTGTGAGAGTGGGGAGCATGTGGTAAAGTCCTAAAACATAGAATGGTGGCATGTGTGTTATTGGCACTTCTTCTGGTTTCTCTTCCTTGCCAATGAGCACAGCTATGGCGTCCCACACCTCTTGGTTTCCAACCTGCACAATGTTCTCTGAAGTCTTGATTCTTTTCTCCATAGTAACACAGAGGTGCTCTCATTCTGAGTCTTGACCGGTAATATTTTTTCTTCATATAGTCTCATGGGTTTACTCTGTGAGATTGTCTTATATGGCTCCTGTGAGTTTGCTGTGAACTTTCAAATATGAAGCAGCTATGGTGTCTGTGGGAGCCAGTGTGGTATAGTGGCTTGAGTGTTGGACTATGACTCTGGAGATCAGGGTTCAAATCCCCGCTCAGCCATGTGAACCCACTAGGTGGGTCACACATTCTCAGTCCCAAAGTATGGCAATGGCAAACCTCCTCTGAAGAAATTTGCCAAGAAACCCACTTAGGGCAGTGGTGGTGAGCCTATGGCATGCATGCCAGAGCGGGCACTCAGACCCCTCTCTGTGGGCACATGCACATGCCCCTCATTGCACCACCTTCTCACAATCCCTATGGACTGCCTCATTAATGGCTGCCAGACTACAGACAAAATGAAGCAAAGGGGTTATTTTCCTGATAGACTAAGTGTTCAATACAGAAATGCCTGCTTAGTCTTGGCAAAGTCCCTGGGCATGGTTACTCTTAGACCAAAAGACTTTCTTCTCCAGAAGCTTCCACAGCACAATGGATGGCGGACCTGCTGGGGGGGGGGGTTAGTGGTCTCTGGGTGCGTGTTTGAAATAGTTGCCATGGAAGGCTGAGGGAAACATAGTCCCCTTCCTTTTCCATCCTTCCCTCCCTACCTCTGTGGCACCAGCGGGGCTCTGTGGCACTTCCTCCTTTATTGACATCTGCCCCTCACTCTCCAAAAGCAAAGCAAAGCAGCTTCATTTATATACCGCTTCATATCACACTATGGGATGTCTAAGCGGTTTACAACTGTAAGCTCATTGCCCCCCAACAGTTAGGTACTCATTTTAGCGACCTCGGAAGGATGCAGGCCTGAGTTTAGCCTGAGCCCTGGCTAGTATTGAACTCTCAACTCCAGGTGCTTCCACCACCCCAGTGTGACAGTGTCAGGGCTGGGAGCAATACCAGGAGGGTTCTTTGGCATCCCTCCTGCTGCTCCCTCTTTTCATGGTATGGGTTCATCTCATCAGGTGCCAAGAGGACAAGAAGGGTGAGGGAGAGAGGCAGCAAAGGGTATAGGGGGCATTGTGCATATGCACACCTTCTCTTCTCGCCCTCCATTGCCATATAACTTGGAGGCAGAGGTGAGTATGTGAGTGAGTGTGACTGGCAGGAAGGGACCACCAGTTGCCGTGCCTCCTTCTCATGGCTCCTTCTCAGAGAAGTCCCGGGGGCAGTAGCTGGTCTGGGGAGGTGGAAGGGAGCACTAGGCTTCCTTCTCAGGTGCCCCGCTCAGCCCAGCCTTCTGCAGGGACTGAAGGGGGCCTGCCGGCGCTTCCTGCCTAAAGGTGCTGGGGCTGGACTTCCTCCTTTTCCTCCTCAACAGTTTTTCTGAGGAGAAGAGGGGGACACAAAAGCCAATTCCCAGCCAGGATCCCTGCCCAATTCTGTGGGTGGGAAGCCCATGGTGGCCTGGTCGAGATGCATCCTCTCTCCATGATGGGTGGTCCCCTTTGAACCCAGTGGGGCAGGTGACAGCACCCCTTATTTAGGTGGGAATTTTTTTGCTTGATTTAGCATCCAAACAAGTACCATCAGGGTGTCCAGACATGATCTCCCTCAATTTGCAGCCCTCTGGAGTTTCCCTACCATTGGTTCTGGCTTTTTTCTTGCTAGGAAAAAAATCAAAATGGGACAGGAGAGTGGCATCCCACCTTCTGGTTCTCAGCACCTTTATTTGGAAGCAACCTTAGGTTCAGAACAGACTGCAGAAATAATCCAGTTCACAACCGCTTTAACTGCCCTTACTCCGTGCTAGGGAATTTGGGGAATTATAGTTCATTGTGGCATCAGAGCTCTCTGATGAAGGTTAAATGTCTCACAAAACTACAGTTTCCAGCATTCCCTACCATTGAGCCAAGGCAGTTAAAGCTGTGTCAAGCTGGATTATTTCTGCAGTGTGTTTTGGTCCTGGCAACCCTAAAATGTAACTATCATGGGATTTTCTTGACAAGTTTCTTCAGAGGGGTGGGGTTGCTATTGCTAGCCTGAGGCTGAGACAGTGTGCCTTGGGATTTTCCCCTGGCAGTCCCACCCCCCGGAAGTCCCCCTGGGCACCAAGTGACACCCAGTGCGGGAACGCCACTAAGTTTTGGCACTCAGTCTCTAAAAGATTCACCATCACTGCCTTAGGGTCACTATACGTTGGAAGCTACTTGAAGGCACACAGCAACAACAACCAAGGGTGTCTTTACACCCCTCTTCCAGTGCAGATCACCTTCCTTGATATCTCTTGTTAAACTCCTGGATTACTTCTCCATCTTCTCTGATATTGCCTTGTCCCTGATAGTTGATCCTTATGTCCTTCCCAGATGAACCAAGCCCAGGTCCCCTTGAGCTCTGACTAGAAAAGTTCTGCTCTAGTTCAGTCATTGCAGGAAGAGCAACTGAAGCTATATTAACTGCATGCATTAATGCCTGTCCTTTCAACAAACTCTTTATTCTACCATAGGAGGTTGTCTAGGTCCCAGGGTCAAACACATCCCCAGTCAGAATATTGCAGTGCCTCCTTTGGTTCTTGCTAATGTAGTCAAAACAGGTTACAAATTAGAAGCTACTACATGGCCATGGGCTTTCATATATAAGGCAGCTGCAGTGCTGTTCCAGTTACCAAACTCAGGCCTCGTTCCAACTATGATTTAAAGCGAAGTGCAGATTGGGTTATATGACCATCATTCCCACTTGAAACTAGTTCCAATCCTATTGAGCTCAGTTGCAATCTTGATGAAGTGAGGCAAACGCAAAAAAAAACGCTGTTTTCTGACACTAGTTCTTTGGCAGTTCTTTCAAAAAGAATTGATTCCAAAGCGTGTTCAACAAGTGGGAATGATGGATCTGAATCAGATCATACTGGAGGGGAGGGACTAATGGCAGAGGGGTGTTTATCATCCCTCCTCGGTTTTTAGGAGATCCACCTCCCCACCTCCCCCCCCCCCCCGTGCTGCCTTTGTGCTTGTGTGACCTATGGGCACATGATATTTATATATATATATAAATTAAGAAAATGACCGAATATGTGAGCCGTTGTTTTTGCAACTACTTGGTGGTGCAACAGCAGCTCAGCAAGACAAGTAGTTGCAAAACCAAAGGATCAAATCTTCTATCAATTTAAAAAAAAATAGTTCCTGAGTCAGGCTGCTCAAAGGGGAAATGGTGTACTTTTGATCAGCCTGCTAAAGTTGCCCCACTCTGGCCTCGTCCTCACTATGTTGCTGCTTGTATCACCGATGACATGTAGATGATTGACATGCATTTTGAAGCTAGTGGGAATGATAATCATGCCAAAAAAAGAAGCGATTACAAGAATATAATGAAAAGATCCACTTTTATAGTAGGAACGACAGATCTTTTGGAAGTGATTCACCCACACGGGGTGAAGGCGAATCACAAAATGTTTTAAATGTAAGTGGGAATGAGGTCTTGGTTTCTGCCAGCAACAGAGACACTGGGACGAATACATTAATCTCTTCTGTGTTTGCAGATGAAATTGGAACTACTCCCTTTAAGGCAGGCACATTCTTTGAGATCCACATAGCTACTTCTTTCATGCCAGGTATTAAACTCATGACTCCTTTTACTATAGCTTAGGTTAGTTCTCTGTATCCTCATGGAGTGGGCAGTGTACCTTAATAACTAACACTCTTCTGGAGCATATAATGTCATCTTAAGACCTCATATTCAGCTGTTAAATAATTTCTTGTGGCTACCTGCTGTAGCACTTCTGAGGTCAGAGGGAGGTATTTTTTTTCCTCCATCAACCTAAGGATCTGTAGCTCTTATATCTACAGGATCATATTTAATTGTACTTGTGGGATGCTCTGGCATGGCTTCTAGCCATGGTAATACTCTTGCCTCTCTGGTTTGGATGTTTATCTCTCTTCTAACACACACATGATTATAGGCATATGCCCATCCCAGTGCATCATTTTCTTCTGTATCTTCTACATAGCATGTTGTAGTACATGTGTATCCTGTCAATTGTCCCCATTTGTTTATTTCAAAAAGTAATGGGTTCTCTATTAGCAACTCTACCGGACATACGCAAAAACTGCTTTATCTACAAAAGTCAGAAAGCCTGACTACAGAAGCAAGAGTCAGGAACTATAGTTATGCACCTGCAAGTATCATTTGGTCAGGCCTCATCTCAAGGGCACAATTCTGGGTACCACGCACATACTGTCAGTGGGAGACAGCAGCCTCCAGGTCCCAAAGCAAGAAGCAGAACTGACTTTTGCTTTGGGAATCCTTGGATTCCTCCTGCATCTCACTCCCAAAGCTGGAGGCTCTTGTGTCAATGGCAGACAGCAGTCTCACACTTACTGGTTCCCTTATTCTCCTGCCTGATTCTCCCTCTCTCATGGATGGGGCCAGGTCATACCAGGAGAATGGAGGAATCCAGAAAATCCTGCCCTGTCAATTCTTCTTCTCCCAGAGGATGTTTGAAGAGCAGGGGGCAGAGAAAGGAAAGGGTTCATTTGCCCTGCTTTCTGGCCAAACCTTTTCTTACACTGAGCTCCTTGGGTCTTACAAGGTATGTGCTATGCCCCATTTCTTCCAGAAGGCAGACATTTAGCATTACTAGGGTGTCACCCAGTGCAGCTCGCACCCCCATGACCCTTAGTGACACCTCTGCCACAAGGCCAGCATGGGTGAGAGGCTTTTCCGTCACTACCCAGTCAGTTACTCAGTTGTTTCTCCAAGGGTGGCCAGATGGCAAAGAAAGCACGGATCGAGGAAGCAGATGTGCAATAGTACAGTAGTCCTAATATCAAGAAATACACATTGAGGGTACACTAGGGTTGTCTTCCAAGAGGAAAGAGGTGGAAGCCCAAAAAAAAATTGGGGATCACTGCCATAATTTTTTTATAAAAAAAAAAATCTAGATATTTCTGGAAACTTTCGTTTAAGCAGGTGAAAAGGTCAAGCTTCTATTTCAGCATTTGATAAATGTGTAAGAGAGGGCCTTTACAGACTGCCAGAAATAATGCAGCTTCAGGCCACTTTAACTGTCCTGGCTCAGTGCTAGGAAATCATGGGAACTGTAGATTATTGTGGCACCAGAGCTCTCTGACAGAGAAGGCTCAATGTCTCAGAAAAAAAAACTACAATTCCCATGATTCCCTAGCATTGAGCCAGTACACTTAAAGTGGCCTCAAGTTGCATTATTTCTGGCAGTCTATAAAGGCCCAGAGTTCACCTGGCCTGCATGTTAAGATGCCCTGTGCAGAAGCTCAAGATTTTCATTTTCTAGCATTATTTTCTACCTAAAGGCCACTTGTTTATCCAATTGTTCTCAGCTGTTTAGAACTGCTTTGCCATAAATAAAAACACTGACTGTTTTGTTGTAGATTCTTGCACCACTTTCATTTCATATATGCTCAGGATTGCATTTTGATTGTTCCTCTGATCGCTACAATTTTATATGATTCTACAGCAATGGCATAGGCAGAAATATGATATATTATTATTATTATTATTATTATTATTATTATTATTATTTCATTATAAAGCTATACAAAAGAGCCACATCCTTAGAAATATAAGAAAGAAAGAAAGAAAGAAAGAAAGAAAGAAAGAAAGAAAGATAGATCTGAGATTGTGTTACAGGTTTTATTTATTTATTTATCTGACTAATAAATGATCCTCAAAGTGCTTCCTTTTAGTTATAGTTACAAAATCAAATTCTGTTTACTATTATGCCATTTTTCTCAAGAAACAATGTTGAACCAAGTGCTGGGAAGCAGAATAAAGAAGTGATCTTATATAATTGGAAGGGAAGCCATAGAAACATTGATGGTGTAAGCCAAGCAGGTTGCTAAAAATGACAAGGAGAGAAAGAGCGCACAGTAAAAATAGAAAAAGACACTGCTTGCATGGATCGAGGAAGCAGAGTGTAGACATTTTTCTCCACTCCATTCACAGAACTTTATAAAATATTTACACTAACTTAGAATTTCAGCTGGCAAGACAGTTTAGTCGGTAATTGAGGATTCAGTTTGAAAGAAAGGAAGGGCATAAAAGGAAGCCCATTCCTTAGATGGTTTTTTGTAAGTACCTCCTTTGCAAAGAAGCCTAGAAATATAATTTCACTTTTTCCCCATTGACATGCAAATCCACTCTTTCAAGGGCACAAAAGATATACAGAGGAAAAAATTAAAACATTATAGATTCTAATACTGATGCTATTTCACGCCAGGCAAAATTCCTCTGTTCAGCTTTTGTCTGGTCTTTAAGGAGGCGGCAGCTGTTTCCATTCAAACTGGTGACTGAAAAGGAAATGTTTGCTGTAATTTCAGCTACATCATATGCAAGGCGCAGTTCTGCTTCAAAAGTGCTTTGCGGAAGGAGGAATGTAAAATGTCAAAACAATGAAGATAGTTGGTGTGATTCTAATCTAATGCAAAAAAAAAAATAAACTACTTAGGCTACACAACTTAGGATACGCACACCCTCTTGCTCCTCCTCTTTTGAATGATCCACAGACTTGATAGCATTTATTTATTTATTCATTAATTACAATGATCTGCTTCCCTTCCTCTGACTGAATGCAGGACTTTCCTCCTCACATAAAAGCCTCTCTTTCCCCACACAACAACCCTGTGAGGTAGGTCAGGATGAAAGAGTAATTGACTCAGCATCACCAAAGATCACAGAAGTCTGTGGACCATTTGAAAAAGAAGGAAGAAGAAGGTGTGTTTATCTGTGTATCCTAAATAGTTTATTTTTTTTTTCATTAGATTAGAAGCACACTAACTATCTTCATTGTTTTGAGATAAGTTTTGTGACTGAGTGGAAACTTGAACCTGGATCTTCCAGTCCAGCACTCCAAGTACTACAACCACTGGGCTGCTGCCACATTGCAGAATTAATGCAGTTGGAGTCAGGTTTAAGTGTCATGTCCCAATCCTATGGAATCCTGGGATTTGTAGATTGCTGTGGCACCTGAGCTTCCTGAGAGAGGAGGCTAAATACCTCACAAAACCACAAATCCCAGAAGTCTATAGCACTGAGACATGGCACTTAAAACTGTCTCAAACTGCATTAATTCTTCAGGCCCAATTGACAAGAGTACAGTATACATTTTATTTTTAGAGATTTGCTACAAAAGAGAAAATATCTAATCTTCTGAGAAATTTGAAGCCACCTCTACCCACCATTTCATCATCGGAGGATTCAATTCCTCAAAGAGAAACATTCTAGAGTTCCAGAGCATGGATCTTGCCAAAATTCATTTCATCTGACTGAAAGGTTTCTCTTCTCATCCTAGATTATGTGCACATTTGTTTTGGTAGCGGCAACATTACATACATGAAGTCATAGGTTTTCATGGCCAGCATCCATAGTTTTTTGTGGGGGTTTTGGACTGTGTGGCCATGTTCTAGAAGAGTTTCTTTCTGATGTTTCACCAGCATCTGTGGCTGGCATCTTCAGAGAATGCTGGAATAGAAGAGAGTGGGTATAGTTTCTAGAACATGGCCACACAGCCCGAAAAACCCACAAAAAACTATCTACATATACTTTGAGCTGCATTACACATGAATGCATTTTAGTTGGTTATTCAGCACTTGGGCTACTGCCACACTGCAGAATTAATGCAGTCTGACATCACTTTAGCTGTCATGACTCCAGCCTATGGAGTCCTGCGATATCTAGTTTGATGTGGCACCGGAGATCTCTTGACAACGAAAGCTAAATATCTCACAAAACTACAAATCCCAGAATTCCATAGCATTGAACCATGACAGTTAAAGCAGTGTCAAACTGCATTAATTCTGCAATGTAGATGCAGCCTTGGACACATGAACTGGATTCATTGAGAAGCAATTGAAAAGCCACAGTGAGTTTGTACAATGGTAAAAGGTTGAGGATGGTATTGAGTGGAGAGGTGCAATACAAACTAATGAAATGTGACCATTTGACACCAAATCCCATCAAAAGCTCCAAAGGCTTGCCAACATCCTAAGCAAAACTTTGGGAGATTTATTTAAAATCAATTTTTCTTCAGATTCTGCTTGCTACAGTTGAATACCTTTGTCTCATAAAAAAAAAATCCGATAGAAAGGAAACTGACGTAGGCATAAACAGATAGTTTATATGCAAGGAGAAAATGCTCATTAGAATCAAGGAAAAAGATAATAGAAAGATCATTTTCCCTGTCAGATTTTCTACTAGAAATATCCCCCAACGGAGCAGACCTCCAAGTACCAACAGTAAACAATACCATCAAAAAGTTGGTGTATAGACAATATTGGGAAATTCTATGAGTCACTGAGGGATGGGTCATATGGTAATAAGAGAAAAGGTAGTTATTTAAGTAGCCATAGGAGATTCATTTATTTTGCAGTGAGATCTAGATATTTTTTTTAAGAAAAAGGAAATAAACAATATAATGGAAAGCACCTGGTTTTGCCAGCTAGAGCAGCTGGTTAAGTGAGGCAGATCTGCAATTATATGGATGGAGTTCTTTCATTTATCTTCCCAGAGAGAGAGAGGAAGTAAAATAATTAAGCTAACAATGAATGGAAGTCAGATCTTCCAATGTAGAAAAGAACATATAGTATTAACTCAACTAGCTAGTACTGGGATGGGAAACCACCAGGGATTACCAAGAAAAAAATCCTATCTGGAATCCTGGAGAGACTTAGCTGATAGAATTGGCAATGTGATGCTGGATCTTATTCAGGATAAGGCAGCCCTGTGTTCCTTCAAAAATCTGGGTCTGAATCAATACATGCATCCCTTCATGCAAGGTTAGTGTTTAGTAGGTGAATTGCTGTTGTGTTGTTGTGTGCCTTCAAGTCATGTCTGATTTATGGGAACCCTGAGGTGAAGCTATCATGGAGTTTTCTTGGCAGAATTTGTTTAGAGTGGGTTTGCCCATGAGGCTTGCGGATCCAGATGGATTCCTGATGGCTCTTGGGGAGTTTATTGCAGCCTTGGCAGATGATCCTGTTGAAATTCTGGTCAATCTCTGGAATGATGAAATGGCCAGGGCAATGGACACTGCTCTCAAGTGACCCCTCTCATACAGTGAAACCATTTTCAAGACCATATTCCTTATCCTCTTCCTTTGGAAGGTGATGTGGATTTGACCCAGAAGAAAAAGCAATAAGATTGGTCAGAGACATGGTGGCATTTTCTCATGCCCAGTTCCAGCATTCTTTGACAGCAGTCATCACAGATGTATCTGAAGATTAACTGTTCAAAGATTGTATATCATGGTTTAGTTCCCTTTCATGAAACTCACAAACCACCTAGACACATTGAAAATTAGCCACACTCAGTTGGATTTTTAATATTCCAGTGGATACTAAGGGAAAACTGAAGAGCATAACCCCTTTGTTGCAATATTTTAGACTCTTGCAAACTCATGCCCTTCAAGTGAAGCCCAACCTGCACTCCAGCCATGGTCTTTGATGAACTGAGTGCCAACCTTTAGTTCAGCTTGATTTAAATTCCATTTAATCCACCCTAGTCCTATTTTTTTCTCCCAATCCAAGATTATCCCACCGAGTGCTTTTGTTCCACATCTCTCCATGGAACTGTTTTAGCTCCTCTTCTCAAAATATAAAGAGCATGGTTTAGTTGATGAGGTTTAGTCTTTATCTTATATGTGGTTTAGTCTTTATCTTATATACTCTCCTACCAACCCAATTGGATTGCCAGGAAAGAATATAAAATAAAGACTTGTGGGTGCCAACAGGGAATTCCTCCCCCCATAAAGCAAAACCTGAAGACTGATTTTTCTTTTGGATCACAGCAGGGGATTAAAGGGTTAAATCCCATCTCCACTGCCAGCTTTGATCTCATTAATGAATACATACATATGTTGTTTTCATTTTTAAAAAGTCTTTAACATTAGATGTACATATTTATCTCTGGTCACATGTAGTTTGGTCCTTAAATAAATCCTTTTTTAAAACAAGTGTGTAGGTTTTAAGACCTAGAGAATCATATAAACACTCTTTCCTTTCTTCTGGTGACACGCTCAGAATGCATCAATTGGAGCCCACATCAAAAATTCTTCTTTGCCCAACCCCTTCTGGTCAATCCTGCTGCAATGATTCTGCCTGTGTGGCTCTCTGTAGCATTGGCAAAGTCCCTCTTCAAAAGGCCTGTGATGTGGCCATCTGTTTATCCACCCTCAGGAATAGCTCTGTCGGATCTGAAAAGGGATGACAACTGTGCTTGGGCAATCACTATGTCAGTGTGCTGCATGAAGACAGGGAGACAGACAAGACACATTTACATATCCTAACACAAACTCAGCAGTGAGTTAATTGAAGGCAGAATGGAGCAAGGAATTGGCAAGCAGGAGATTCTTATCACCCACGATAAGCTCTCGCGCACACACTGTTCAGCTCTGGAAGAAGAAAGTTACAGGCCAGAGATTTTTCAGCTCTCATATCCAACAAGAGGCTGGGGACAAACAGGTATTTTAACTAAACATTTGTGAAATCAAGTCTAAAGATCAAGAAGACCTCCCCAAGTAGGTCTCTCTGAATCCAATCTGAGGATACCTCACCATACTTTCAGCCTAGCAAATGGCATCTACCATTAGCCAAAGTCTGAGTGCAAAATCAGCCAAGTTATATCATTCAAGAGCCTCTCCCTGTTCCTGGCTGTAAAAAAAACAATAATAACAAATTAAATATCCAACATTCTGTTGCCATTTAATACCATCTAACATCTGCTGCCTGAGACAGTTGCCTCAACCTGCCTAATGGTAGGGCTGGCCCTGGTAGTAAATCCAATTGAAGTAAATCCAGCTTTCTTGTGAGGATTTCAATGTTAAGTTCAAAGCATGGGAAAAATTATCATCTTGGATTAAACCTCCTTCAGGCAGCTTGGTAGTCCCAAAAAGTAACTTTTCCAATGTTTTCTATTAACTTCTGATTCATTTCATTCCCCAAAAGTAGTGTGGATTACTTCTGGGTCTGCTTTCAAATGCAACAGGAAGCAGAGGGCTTCAGATGATCCATGAACTGTTTTTTCTTTTAATTTAGGAATTATCCAGGGTGCTGAACTCTGTCCCTCAAATAGGTTCAGAATTTTGAAAACATCCTTCACAGTACGGATTTACCACCCCACTAACATGGGAGTCACTAGGCATCACTGACAATAATTCATAGTCCAGTATAAAAAAAAATAGAAAAAATAGAACATTCCCCTTGTGAAACAAATGAATGCCATCAGCCCTGTAGAGTTCTGGGTTCTTAAAAACTATGTCTGGGTGATCTAAGAATTCCCCAAAGCCCTCCTACAAAGCCTTATGATTTCCCTGCTTACCCAAGAGGGAACAACCTTCTCTGTTAAAACAGAAAATCCTTATCTTTCAGGTTATCACAGACTTGCATCTCATCCAAGCCTATTAGCTGGCATGAGAATTGTATGGTCTGCCATCTTGCCAGGTTTCATGAAGGGAATGTGATCCATACTGCTTGGACAAATCAAAAAGGAGGATACACAACTTGTGTGGCTAGTATTGAGTAGTCACTTCCAGACTTTTCTCTTTCCCCCTAATAATAATAATAATAATAATAATAATAATAATACAACAATGGCCAACAGACAGGAAACCATCAATATACATCTCCATCCACAAAAAAAGGAGACACAAAACTATAGATCTCCCATGCAAGCAAAATCATGCTCAAAATTCTACAACATAGACTGCAACCATACATGGAGAAATACCAGCGGTCCAAGCAGGGTTCAGGAAAAGAATAGGGATAAGGGACCACATTGCAAACATACTTTGGCTAATGGAGCACTCCAGGGAATTTCAAAAGAAAATCAGCATGTGCTTTATAGACTATAGCAAAGCCTTTGACTGCATAGACTGAATGCCCTTAAAGACATGGGAGTGCCAGCACATTTAATGAGGAATCTGTGCTCAGGACAAGAGGCTACTGTCAGAACAGAACATGGAGAAACAGAATGCTTCCCAATTGGCAAAGGAATCAGACAAGGCTGCATCCTTTCACCCTATCTGTTTAACTTATATGCAGAACATATTGTAAGAAAAGCAGGCTGGGACAGAGAAGAAGGAGGAGTGAAAATAAGAAGAAGGAATATCAACAATGTAAGATATGCAGATTACACCATAGTGCTAGCAGAATACCTCAAAGACCTGGAACAACTAATAAGAAAGATCAAGGAAGAAAGTGCAAAGCTATTATTATTTGTTGTTGTTAACTGCCCTTGAGTTGATTTCAACCCATGGCAACCCTGCTGATGAGACATCTCCGAAAACCTGTTCTCCACTGCTCTGCTCAACTCCTGCAAACTCATACTTGTGATCTCTTTAATAGAGTCCATCTATCTCGCGTGCAACCTACCTCTCTTTCTACTTCCCCCTACCTTTCCTAGCATTATTGTTTTTTCCAGTGATTTATGCCTTCTCATGATGTGTCCAAAGTATGACAATCTGAGTTTTGTCATCTTGGCTTCTAGGGAGATTTCAGTCTTGATCTGCTCCAGGACCCATTTATTTGTCTTTTTGACTGTCCATGGAATCCTTAGCACTCTTCTGCAGCACCACATCTCAAAGGAGTTGATTTTCTTTCTATCCTCCTTCTCAACTGTCCAGCTCTCACATCCATACATGGTAACAGGAAATACAATGACCTGTACAATTCTAAATTTTGTACTCAGTTGTATATCCTTGCATTTTAGCATCTTCTCTAGTTCTTTCATGGCTGCCCTTCCCATTCTTAATCTTCTGTTGTTGTTGTTGTTGTTGTTGTTGTTGTTGTTGTTATGGAGACCTGGTGCAGTCTACAGTGGGCACAAGGGGTAGGAAATTGTCCTTCCAGAGTTGCCCATCCTGCTAATAAATTATCTGCCATAAAATCATCAAATCTCCAAACTGCTTCCATTTGTAGACATGAGCTCAGCTACATAAGCTGCAAATGGAAACATATTTACTTCCTTGTTGTTTGTCAGCAGCTTGCAGAAGCTTAGTTTTGGGCTCCCTTACCAGGAGAATACCCCCTTGAGAAGGAAGGCTGTTTGCTAACACTGGAAGAAGCAAAGTGCTTACATGGGGGGAGGGAACACATCATAAATATTTCAGCAAATTCTGCTTACTGTCTCAGAAGGGAAAACCAAGGTTCAGAAGTGAATCAAACTGAAAAGACCACATTTGGAGCCAACTACAGAGATGCTATGAAGGCCTTCTTGTGAAATGTGGAATCCCATCCAATCTGCCTCCTCTCGGCAAACTCTGCTGAGACCAAACACTGCCTGGAAATGCTGCATTTATTCCTATCCAAGATATCTCCTGATAAGCCAACCGGAGATGGATTCAGGAGTTCCATTCAGTTATGTATAAGACTTTCCTCTAATTCTAGGATGGATAGCCAAAGGTCTAGGGGCTGCTACTCCCTACCTTTCTTCACACATTCCCTGGACCCCAGTGGGCTATGACTCTTCTTTTCCAAAAGGTAACTTCTTGCTTTGAAAAAAGAAGAGTGAGAATTTGGGGCCTAAACCAGGCATGAGAGGGTCAGAGTCACTTTTAAATGACCAATCATGGCTACTTTTGAGTGCAAAATTAGTCATTGTTAGCCTGATTTTGTAGAACATCTGGGGAGCCCATGAAACTATGAGGGGTTGGTGTGTTGGGCACTGCATTGAAGCTGACAACAGGTCCAAAACATCAACAAGCCCCAAGATAGAGCCCATCAACAAAGTGGGAAGAGGTGAATCATATCTGGGACACCATGCAAAGGGTGGGGGGATTTGTCTCTTACCAGCCCACTGAAATTGATCAAAGAATGCTTACATTTAACAAAACCTTCCTATTGCCACCAAATGGGTCCTTTCTGGGAGCATAAACAGAACTGTTCTTGAAGTCATTTTGGCTGGCTATTTTGGGAAACAGGAAGCCAGACTACAATCATGTTGAAAACTGTATAGCTCTCCAGAAGGTACAGGACTGAAACTTCCAGGATTCTTCAAATCGGCTGTGCTGACTAGGGATTCTGGATTTGTAGTTCAACAGCATCTAGAAGGGGTGCAGTTCCCACACAGCAGTTCCCAAACATGGGTCTTTAGTTGTCTTTAGATTTCAACTCCCAATCCAGTCAGAATAACCAATAGTTGGGGATTCCGAGAGTTTTAGTCCAACAACATCTGGGGACCCAGTTTGGGGAACTATTGGATTAGATCACTGGTCTGATGCAGTATATGTTTTGAATACTGTATCATTAAGCCATAGGGTTTTCTAGTTTGCTTGCCTCTTTTCATCAATTAACGCTCAGCTCAGCTGCATCAGACAACAGCTTTTCATAATACACAAATACCAAAAAGTGAAAAAATTGCATCCATCAGAATTATGAGGATGGGGATAGAACAATGCCACCCATTATGTTGCTGCAGTTGATGCCAGGAGGTATAATGTTTGCTTCATGATGTCTTGAATTCTTATTGGAGTCAAAAATGGGTCTATCCTGTGGCAATTTTAGTTCCTTTTAAAATATTTGACTAGAGAATTGTATAGGCAGTTGTAAGCCTGAAAAGCCCATGTAGACATTTAAATGCACAGTTAAATTCCTTCTGTGCCAGGTTGCACAGAGAACTGAAATGACATTAAATTAATCGATAGTTCCATTGCTCTCTCCAATGGCATATGTCCCAAAGATTTATATATTTTTGCAGACTGTGAACTAACCCAACAGGCAGACATAAAAATGAGGAAAGGGTATGGGTATAGATAAATGAGAGTCTCATAACACAGTATACATTTGCTGGGTCAGTGGATTCAAAAGGATTCAACTGGCATTACCTAATCTTGTCTCAGATGTAACAATCCATTAGTTATGTGAGAATTAGCCTTAGTGAACTGGTCACTGTAATGCACTGTACACTGGATTGCCTGTAGAAAGTAGTCAGAAACCTCAATGGTTCCAAAATGATGTGACCAGAGTGATGCTTGGGGCAGTACTTAGAAGCATTTGAAGACATCCAAAGAAGACCTCACTCACCTCTCCAGACCATTGGTTCCATTGCCAAACCATGTTCACTGTCAAGAAGTTCCTTCTAATGTTTGGGGTAGAAAGAATATAGAACAACAGCTGTTGCAACAGCTTCAGGGGTTGACAGTCTGTTTCCAGCCACAATTCAAAGTGCTGGCTATGACCAATAAAGCTATCATGAGCATGGGTCCGAAGCATCTGAAAGACTGCATTTCCCAATAAGATGCAGTTTTTGAGTTTTGAGATCTTTGGGAAGTTTTGAGGTCTTTGGGGAACGCATAATCTTAGGGTGTATCTACTCTGCAGAATTAAATAACTCTGATACCATTTTAACTGAAATGGCTCTATCCTGAGGAATCCTGAGATTTGTTGTTTGGTGAGGAATTCAACCTGGTCTGTCAGAGAGCTCTGATGCCTCTCCAAACTACAAATCCCAGGATTCTGTAAGACAGAGTCATGGCAGTTAGTGGTATAAACTGCTTTAATTCTTCAGTGTGGATGCACCCTCAGTACCACCAATTTTGGTGATGCCATGACAGCAGGCTTTCTTGGTAGTTGCTGCCAGACTGTCAAAGTCCCTTTCATAGGAGATTAGTTTGGTTCCCTCTTTCCTCTGTTCCTCATGGCAGACAGATAACCTTTTCGTTTAGAAGACTTTTGGCCATTTGCTGGTTCCTGTGCAAAGCATTTTTGTATGGATTATTTTTAATTTTCTTCATCTGTTATGCTCTGGAGGCCAGAGTTCAAATCTCCACTCAGTCATGGAAACCCATTGGTTAACCTTAGGCAAGTCATACATATTCAGCCTCAGAAAACCCCATGATAGGGTCCCCTTAAGTCACCATAAGTCAGAAACTACTGTCAGGCACATACAACAACAATGAATGTATGGTGCTTTACATGCAGTGCAGTGCAATGCAATGTAAGCAAAGTGCCCAGATATTGATATGTCTGTGTTAGTACATCTGTGTGTGTATACCTATGATTGCATATAATAAATAGCCCAAGAGGTTACCAGAGTACCTGTTCATTTCCCCATATAAATATCCTGAGTTTCCAGTGTCTAGGTGGAATGTTGATATTAATTCTACTGGTCTGGGTTTCACCATCAAAGTTGGGTGCACAGGCAACCAAAAGATGATAGCAAGACCACAGACAGAATATAGATTTGTTGACAAATGATAAAGGGGCCTCAATCTCTCAATCTAAAAACACTGGGGTGGGGGACCATGCCTGTTTCAAGACACTACCATCTCACATATTTCCCAATAGGCTTGAGCTTAATGGCAGAAAGGGAGGATGAAATGCTAACTAATAAACAGATAAATGAATGCATGAGTCTGACAGCATTACAGAGATGTTCAAAAATACATTCCTTTGTGTCAAACTGTTGCATGGAAAGTCTCTTTTGGATTGCATATTCAGGAACAGAAAAATGCCATAGAGTTCACCTACAAGGAAAGAAAGGGCAAATCAGAAATACCCTCTGTGCATTTGTGGAACACAGATTTACACTTTGAGAAAGTGCTAAAATTATGGGAAAGTGCTGTAACATTCTATCACCTTAAGAATGCCCTCTTTTTCTCACATAGTTACTAACACTTTTAGGTTATCTAGTAATTTTTTTCCCCATTTGGGCTGCAATTTGAAATGTCAGTGAGCTGACCCTGGAGCATTACGAGAACCAAGAACTTCCCACTATCTTACAATACAAATAGTAAAGCAGTGATTTCAGAGGTTTGCCCCTTAGGGCCTGAAAGAACTTCCATGCTCAGGCACAGCGCATCTCTGAATATCAAAAACTAGATGTGAACAGGGGAGAAGGCACTGTTCAGTAATAGAGGAGATGCATTACATACAAGTTCAGTAATAGAGGAGATGCATTACATACATACACACTCATGCTCAGGGTCTATTTTTACATGTAGATGGTCACTGGAACAACTAGATATGGTTGTGAAAGACTACTGTTTGAAGCCGTAGAGGC
The DNA here is from genome assembly GCA_026167975.1 of Phrynosoma blainvillii. Lineage (NCBI taxonomy): Eukaryota > Metazoa > Chordata > Lepidosauria > Squamata > Phrynosomatidae > Phrynosoma > Phrynosoma blainvillii. The sequence continues at coordinate 22,023,993 of JANUYF010000009.1, forward strand.
TTGGGCTATTCTGTGTAAACACTACAGTGCATGACAGACCAGTGGTCTGAATCAGTATAATATAGTTTCTTTTGCTCATATTTAAATTGGCCTTTTCTTCAGGACCATAAGGAGTGGTATCTAATATTTATGTATTTATTTATTAAAGAAGGAATCAAAGCTGATTGGTAGAGCTGGTGGCTATATATTAACTCCATTATCAGAAACACTACATGAAGAGAAATATTCTATTGTATTTATGTGGGGTTTCCTTGGGCATCTATCTGGCAACTGTGCCAGCAGGATGCTGGGCTAGATAAGCCTTTGGTCTGATCCAACATGGCTCTGCTTATGTTCTTAGATTTCGCCATGACCTCAATTGGTATAATGCAACTCCCTGGAGTTAGTCCCAACTAAAGCAAACACATTGAATCAGTGAGATTTACCTATGTGTCAATTCTCTTTTCAGCAATTGAGTCAAAGCATCTAATGTAATTGGGATCTACCAATAGGATTCGGGTACCTGGATTATTTAAATTATATCTTTATTCGGATTTATGAGGGCTGGGATCTTATTTTATTTTTAAAGAAATGCCATAATTTGTTTATAGACTGCATCTTTAACCTGAAGATTCAACCCTCAATAACTCTAAGTAAAACTAGAAAAAAGTTTCTATTTAAAACTATGGAGACCCACTGCTTGTCAGAACAGGCAGTACTGATCAGATGGACCAATTACTTGACATGTAATTAGTTAATTTGCCGTGATCCTAAGGGCAGGCCTTCATAATCTGCTCTACATTAGGTTGAATTGGAGGCTTTCTGCAAACGTTTGTGGAAGATGGGTCATGTCTTGAGAGTAATTGCCCATGTGTCCCTTTAAACAAGCAATTATACATCTGCAGAAAGAAAACCTCCATAGGAAAACCATACTGTGATATGTTCAGCCATAATAGCCAAATTTGCCACAGTTTATTTCTCTAGAGTTTATTGATTGCATAATTACTAAATATCTTGTTAATCAAGTCCATTGAAAAAGTTCTCTTAACCAAAGAATGGAAGGTTGCCTTCTCTTCTCTTGGAGGTGTTAAAGAAGCTGGGGAGAAGGGAAAGAGAAATCTAACCATAGTTTATCAAAATAAATGTTCCAGCCTATTCTTGTCATATAGAAATACATGCAGGCCAATTTTTCACTGAACTCAATCTTGCAAAGTATCCAGATACAAATGGATGGGATTAAGATAGCAGTGAAATCCACCATATAATCTGTTGGTACTGGATTTTTCTTGCTCCAAAGAGCCAGCATGGTGTGGTGGTATGACCGTTGGACTAGGACTCTGGAAAACAGGGTTCAAATCTCCACTCAGCCATGGAAACCCACTGGATGACCCTGAGCAAATCATACTCTCTCAGCCTCAGAGGAAAGCAAAGAGAAACCCACTCTGAACAAATCTTGCCAAGAAAACTCCATGATAGGGTCACTTTAGGACTTCCATAAGTCACAAATGATTTAAAGGCACACAAGAAGAAGAAGAAGAAGAAGAAGAAGAAGAAGAAGAAGAAGAAGAAGAAGAACAACAACAACAACAACAACAAACAGGTGTTGCATCCCTGTTATGCCAGACTATTTTGTCTTAGCAGAATCTGTGGCCATCTAGGAAGGCTCTATCGCCCTGGAAATTTGTGGAGATATTTAGAAGTATACTGTGGTAAATATTGCCTAGATTCCTGTTGGTGACATTTGTTGCTGCTGCTGTTGTTGTTGTTGTTGTTGTTGTGTGCCTTCAAGTTGCACAATTTATGGTGACCCTAACTCCTATCATGGGGTTTTCTTAGCAATTTTCTTCAGAGAGGGTTACCATTGCCATCCTCTGAGGCTGAGAGAATGTGAATTGCCCAAGATCATAAACATAACTCTGAGTGACATGTGTCTATGTCTTATTTTCAGTTGGGAGCTGTTCATTAGCCCTTTTCATGCTGTCTAAAACCTCCCCCCTCCAGCCGCTGTTAAGATGTTGCTTTGGCCCTTTACTGTTCTTGGCTGCAAGGAGGAAAGAAATGAGAGTGGTCTCCCAGATGGTGGATGACCCCATTTCTCTTTCCCTTAAACTGAGGTGGCTGTTTCTTTGTCTCCTCAGCAGTGTGTGTACATACACACACACACACACACACACACACACATTCACAGACTTGGCAGCTCAGGATGGGGACAGCAAAGTGCAAAGCTCCCAGTGTAGAGCATTATATTTCACATAGATATTCTGAAAATGGTGAGTGATGATTCAAGAGATACAAATGAAAGAGAAGGGAAAAGAAGCATATTTTTGCATATACATATGTCCAATAGTTTTGTATTAGTAAGGCTTTGCACTAGTGTGGTTTCATATTCAACTGGCTTACTGGTGATAGGATATTCTGACCAGAATCTACTAGCATGAAAAAGATCCAGAAAAAGAATTGTGCATATGCTGGAGCAGACAAGAACACCAGAACAGCTGAAACACATGCAGTGTGACTTATGTTTAATTGAAACATCACTTGTTAAGATCCACTTGTCCCATTCCTTTGTAGGTTACAAGGAGTGGTCCAAATCTGAATACAGGGTAAATAGGTGACTTTTTTTAAATTTAAAAAAATCAACAATTGACAAACCAAAGGCTGTTAGCAAAAGTGATGCATATTGGCAGCCTCCCACTATTACAGCTGCCATCCAATCTTAGATAAAAAGAAACCTATGAAGCACATTATTTACTTACTCAGTGTTGTACTTCCGCCAATTGACACTTGTGCAAGCAAGCTGCAGCAATGCCTCAGAAGGAACTGTTAATGCTGTAATTCTGCAAACAGTAGCAACAGTAATCATTCCTTAACTATCAGGCACAGAACAATCTGTCGGCTTTGTTTGGCTGCATCACAATATTCCACTGAAAACAAAGATGCCATAAACAGCCTGATGAGAAAACAATTGCAATGGAACAAAGAGAGAAATGCAGTCATAAAATAGCCAAGTAATCATTAAGAAGGAGGAAGAGAACAGCATTTAACAATATTATTTTTGGACTACAACTCCTAGTGACCACACTGGTCAGGAGATTCCAAAAAAGTAACTTTCCATTACCTCTGGAAGAAATTACAGGATGGAAACAAGTAGATGTTTTTTTAAAAAAAAAAGTGGTCTTCTGTGCCAGTTTTTTAAGGTTTTCTTTGTAGCAAATCAGAAATGCACATAAAGGGGCTATGTAGACAGGCAAAAAGAGGTGCTTTGAGAGTGACTTATAGGTATGGCGTTTAGATGATGCATGCCTAAAAGTTGCCAGGAAAGTGCCCTCTAGCCATCATATGCCGAGAAAAGCTGCTCCAAAAAGGAGCTGCTTTTTTCCGCTCCTTCGGTGAAGATGTGCACCTTCACATGTGCGTATGTATGCAGCGACACTGGTGCACCAGAAAATGCCTGTATAAATGCATTGTCGCATGTGTGGCGGAAATTGAGTCGATGATCCAGAGCATGTGCCCTACAATGCAGGCTTTAATTTAAAGCGCCCTATGCTTCCAGGTGTGGATGCACTGGCACAGGTGAATATTAGAACCCTAATCCTAATTGTAAACCTAAACATGCACCTTAGGAACTGTCCTCTATTATGCCAATAAATGCATTCTGTTGCTTGTACGCTTGCTGTCAGAATGCACAGTAGTTTGCATGAAAGAGGCTTTTGTGACCTCTTCTATGCAGGTGTGCAGGTGTGCATAAGACCTGCACACCATTTCCTTGCATGATTGGGAGGGGGGGCTCCTGGAGTAACATTTGTCCATGTGTCCTGTTGACCATGTCCCTTGCATGACCACCAGCTGCATGTATCCAGTCTGTCCACACAAACCTCCCTTGCATGTACCTTTCCCCTCCCCCTGATCTGTGTAGGACATGTTTTGTGGAGGACAATGGAGTAGGTATCTTTTCAGTTGACAAACATATTCCTCTGCCCCAAGGGTGGCACAATCAGACAGTGACACCTGTCTACAGCACCCATCCTTGGGGGGAAGTGGAGGTCCTTGCATATCTGTGGGTGTATGACAGGCCCTGCGCACATGCACAGGCATGCCAAACTCCAGTCACCTTTGTACATACAAAATGACAGACTGTATACCAGCCTATGATAGGACCTGCACAGGTGTGCAGGGATGCTGAACTTCAGTCACTTTTGTACACAGAAAGTGACAGACTGTATACTAGCCTATGGACGTTATCACATGGGGAGTCGTGGCGAGAAAGTGGAAATAAACCGGAAGAGTGGAAGACTTTAATTTATGGGATTTGTCCTGTTCCGCCTCGTCTGATAACTAAATTTGAATTTAAAAGGGGGTTAATTCGAACGAAAACCTGATCTGATGAGGCGGAACAGGACAAATCCCGTAAATTAAAGTCTTCTGCTCGTCTGGTTTATTTCCACTTTCTCCCCACGACTCCCCATGTGATAACGTCCTATGACAGGTCCCCACTTAGGGCATCCTCAGGGCAGGCAGTGCAGTTCCTGCAGCTTACAGAAAAGGCAGCTTCAGATCACCTTTTCCATCTGCATAGCCCCTTAGTCACTCAAAATTTCTGAAAGTTTGTATTTTATTGATTTTTGAATCAATGCATATATTAGATTTTCGTATTGTTTTCTTCATTGACAAAGGCAAAGTCACCCCAATTTCTGGAGCCCTCTACAGAGTAGTTCTACATTAGAAGTATGTAGAGATCTTGTAGCACCTTTGAGGCTAACTGGAAGAAAGAACTTGGCAGCACAAGCTTTCATAGACTTCAGTCTACTTCCTCAGATGCTTTTGGACTAGAAGAAGTCACTTTGGGATACTGAGAAAAGGAACTTGACTTGGAAAATGGACCATTTCTTGCACCCCATGCACATGGCAGTAGATAGGTGCCCACACAATTCAACTGAATCTGTCCTTTTGGTCTGTTAATCTGTCCTTTGTACAAGGACCAAAGAGAGAAATTTTGAACCATTTCCTGATTCATGAAAGTGGGGTACTCTTGTCAAATCAGCCCAACTTCTCTTGAGTGATTCCAGAGGCTATGTAACACACAAAGTAGTGTGTTTGAAGGTTCTCTGGAGGGGTGTTTTTGGTTCTGGGGAAGTTCATTTTTGGGGGGGGTCCCCTTTGGCTGCGAAAAAGATTACAAAGAGAGTTGGAGAATACTACAAATTGTCTTGGAGATTCAGAGTAATAATTTGAGCTCTATAGTTGGCAGTTGAAATTTTCTTATTTCATTGTCTGCAACATTATTATTTTTTTACTTTGTATACACTTTGTATACATTTGCATTCTTTTAATGTATTTGTCATAACTTTTGGTTATTTCCTCCCTAAATTGAAAGGAATGATTAGAGTGGCTACACAATATGGCTACTGAACTTTTGGAAGAGGGGATTTCAACAGCTGTAGTTTGCCATGTCCAACTATCATCCTCTTTTTCATGTCACCCTTATTGCTTGTTCCAATATAGGTGACTGGTTGGCATTTTCTCCTACAGAGCAAACTAAAGCTTTATTTGGGGAAACTCTGCCCCAGGAAAGGCAAAATGTGTTGCATTCCTAATGCTGCATAGCATAGGTATCACTGACAGAGATCCCATCTATGATACCAACTTGTCTGTGGAGGAAAAAAAAGAAAATGATCCATACAAACCACTGCCTGGTTGTCCTTGCATGATGCACCAAACCTCTTGTTGCAACAATGGGCATTTTGAGAATCTGAAATGAAATTCCATTATTTCCCACTTCAGGTGAGTCATCATGTAGACACTTTGTCACCCTCATAAATTAATATACGGTTAATGCACAGCAAGTCCCAAGTGGATCTTCTGTTTAATAGACACAGAAATGAGAGATTAGGTAGAGAGAGAAAATCTAGATTTCATTGTAGCTGGGTATACAGAGAGTTTTAAAAGACTAGACATTCTTCTATAAGCTTAGTTTCTAATAGTACAAAAGGTTTGAATGTTCAGTAGAATAAAAGCAGAAATAATGGTTGTAATTTCTGTGGTTCAGTCCTCAAATATAATGAAATACACTCTGACTTACTGTTCAATTACCCTTGTGATTACTCTATATGCTAGGAGGTGGCAACCTTAATAAGGGTTCACAAATGATATCTTGCATCTTCTTCACCAATTTTTAACTCACTAGTTCCATTATGTTTATTGGATTGGACATTGGACTATTTTGTGCTCTGTACTGAAATTCTCCTAGTATGATCTCATATAAATAATTTACGTTAGTATTCTCTCTCTATCTCTCCATAGATAGATAGATAGATAGATAGATAGATGTTACTGAATCATAGAATGGCATTGTTTGTTAGAGAGGGGCTCAGGCATTCAGGCCTGAACTTTCCACATCCCACATCCTTTTGTGTGCCTAACTTTGGCAAGTTTTCCTTAGTTTCTTCAGTGACAGTTTCCTGAAATATCTAACTTAAGAAACTGTGTTTACGCAACGGCATGCAAGCAACAGTTTAATTCTGCTTTGCAATCTAGGCTTGTAGGAGCACTGAAACCATTGTTTCCCACTTTTGACATCACAGTAAACCATGATTTAACAAACTAGGATATACCATCTTTATACATTCATTCATAATGAATGGTGAAGAGGACCACAAGGTCACACATTCAAGCTCTGCCCTCATATTTTCCATCTCTGCAGTATATGGTGCAAAGAATGTGGATCTTCCACATGCATTCATCTGAATCTTCTGAATCTGGAAGCTCAGAGAGTAAGCTGGCAATGGGATAAAAGTGTTATTTTTGCATTTTGTGTATTCTATTCTCTGCTGCCAACTTGACACCGGAAGAACAAACTATAGAATTGTTGTTGTGTGCTTTCAAGTTCTTTCCAATCTATGTTGACACCATCATGAGGTTTTCTTGGCAAGATTTGTTCAGAGAGAGGTTTGCCTTTGCTTCCTGAGAGAGTGTGACTTGTCAAAGATCATCCAGTGGCTTTCCATATCTGAGTGGGGATTTGAACTCTGGTCTCCAAAGTCTAAACCACTACACCAAAAGGGCTTTTGTCTGATCCATCTTGTGCTGACGTGAAGGGCATGCCTGAATTGTGTCTATTCCAGCCAGCATGGCGCAGTGGTTTGAACATTGGATTATGACTGGAGATCAGGGTTTTATTCCCCATTTGGCCATGCTACCCACTTGTTGACCTTAGGCAAATCACAATCTATCAGTCTCAATGGATGGCAATGGCAAACCCCCTCTGAAGAAATTTACCAAGAAAACTCTATGATAGTGTCACCTTATGGTTGCCATAAGTCAGACTTTAGTTGAAGGCACACAACAACAGCAATAACAACAGATTCAGGAACAGTCATTACTGGTTCAGTAGGACATATTCCCAGATAAGTGTAGGACTGATGCCTTTAAAAAACAACATAAAAGCAGAATGGCTGTTAGCCTGACAGTTAAATACTACTTTTGGAGCCAGTTGGATTGTTTTCAATTAGTCATCATTGTTTTAAAAACTCATTTCAACTTAGAGCTTTCTTTTTAGTCCTGTATTATAAAGTGTGTTCCTGCACTGCATTTAATATGATAACATTTTGTGCATTTATCATGAGTTCAGTGTTTCAGTAACATACTTTGGTGTATTCTTATTGAAACCATGTTTCTAGGTACTGCTCATCAAGACTGAGATTGAAAATTTTACCAGGCCAACAAATGCACTAGAGGTTGTCTTTCATGAAGTACTTGTATTAAAGAGTCTCCTTCTAATGGACATTGGTGTTTGGTGCTAACTTGTTCTACACACACACACACACAAAGTTTTGATATATAATGCACTAATACTTCCCAACTTTCCTGTGTTCTTTAATCTGACAAACAATTATACATTGAGCCCTTGGTATCCACTGGGGTTTGGTTCCAGGATCCCCTATGGATAACAAAATCCATGGCTGCTCAAGTCCCATTAAATACAATGGCACAGCAAAATGGTGTTGTGTATGTAAACTAGCAACATTGAGGTTTGCTTTTCAAAATTTTCAAGCCATGGATGCCTGAATCCATGGATATGGAGGGCGGACTGTAAGACAAGGAGAAGAGGCTGCTGATATGGAGCTTTCACAGCTCCATGAATAGGGTTATCTTGCAGGAGACTAGTGGCTCTAATGGCAGTGGGGTGGGAGCACCATTCTGGCCTCTGATCCCCAACCCCCAAAATAGGTTCTGCACCTGGGATAGCTCATGTAAAGTTCAAACTAATGCCTGGAGTTGATTTTCTGCTCCACTGCCATTAGGGCCAACAGCTTCCATTGCCACTGGAAGCTGATGTTGAACTTATTTACCTTTTATCCTTTTAGTCTGACAGCTCTAGTATCAGAGCCATCTGCTGCTGGCACTAAGAGGGCATGATTTTAGCATCTCTGAGATGTCTTTGTGTATCTTGTCTTTTTTAGGAGGAGCAGCTGGGAATGCTGATTATGTGACCTCCTACCTGACAACACAGAACATGGGAAGCTATTTGAATCAGCTTTAAAAATACAGTTTAAAATAAATATTTGCCAACTGCCTCCAGTTCAGTCTCTTTCCAATTCTCACATAGTTGGGAGCTCAGAATGAACTTAAAGAAAGCAGAAATCCAGGACAGACCTATGCTCTTCTCTATTTCCTTTGTAGTGTCTCATGAAGGTCACAGAAGAACCAAAGAAGATATCATCAGTAGAAGCAGGAACTGCCACTCTAATCTGGACTGGCAAGAAAGGGAGTTGGAGGCATGATGATATCTGGGTTTCTGCTGATTACATTGGTTTATACAAGTTATCAGAAGATGTTAGCAGTAGTTGTTTGGGGAATTCAGGCAAAAGAGTCAGGAAGATAGATCCATTCCAAGGAGATGGAATTGGGCAAATCCATGGTAGATAGGCTGTCAATGTGTGTAACTCATCATGGTAGCTGCAAGTTTAACTTCAGTTTAACAAAGAAGCATTGCTCTAAATATAATTTTTTAGGGAACATGAGCAGGAGGTTGCTGTTGCATCTTGCTCCTCCTTATGGACTTCTCATTGTTCACTATGGGAACATAATGATGGATTAGATATTCCTTTTCTTTGTTGGTTGGGGATTATAGGAACTGTAGCCCAGGGCACCTACAAGGCACCTGGTATGGGAATGCTGGTGTGAGGTGACAGGCAACATGATCCAGTAGCTTTAACAGCAAGGCCTATGCAACTTTTTCCCATTGCCACCACACAAACTGTCACAAAAGACCAACCGTGGCACAAGAGAATAATTTCTATGGTGATTTACACTGGTGTAACCCATGTTTAGGGTAGCATAAGTACTTCTTCTGACCTTGCACAAGTAGCACCTAGTATTTTCTTGCACCATGCCTGTCCTGCTCTCATGCTGTAACAGAATGTTGAGTGCCAACAGTGCAGTAGCTGAAGGAACATGCAGTATCCAATAGCAAACACTCCAAGGTCATAAGGCAAGATCCAAGTGAAATCCATAAGTAGCAAGATAAAGGAGTCAAAAAACAGTCCAGGGTCATAAATCACAGTCAGATTACACCTTGGGTGCAGGCTGAGAGAGAAACCAAGTTTGTTTCTAGAAATCAAAAGGGAGAAAGGCCCTTGACTTATATAGTCCACTGACACAACTCCATCCAATTTGCAGTCCATATTTCAGGAGAGTGTTTCCCAACTGCATGCCTGCAGCCTCTCACTTCACATGCAGGGGAGGAACTGAGTTTGTGCCAGACACCGAAGCCTTCACCTTTCCCAAGGACTTGGAGCTAGCTCTCCTACCTCATCCTCCTATGGGGCAGTCAAGTGGCTGTTAGACTGAGATGGAGGAGGGCATGGTTGCAGTAGCTCTGTTTTGTCTTCTGAACTCTCAAAGGATAGGGGCATGACAATGTCTTTCCCCTGATTGCACACCAACAATCAGATGGTGCTAGGGTGCAACCCAAACAGCTACTAAATGGATATGTGACTGTGCTCCATGATCTAGCAGCCATTGCACTGCCAAAGGAGTAGCCATTAGCATCCAGTGAGATCTTGGCTAAAGATCTCCCTTCCTCCAATGGGAATGGAAAGAAGGGACAGGTCATTATGTGACATTTCACCAGCATCCACTAGAACCATTATATAATGTTCCACCAATGTCCAAGGGGACCTTGGCTTAAGACTACACAGGCATGGAAATCTCTCATTATGTGCTGTTCTACCAATATCCAAGAGGATCTTGACCTAAAAGTATATGGATATGGAAGGATGGAATCATTATGTGAAACTTTTCACCTATAATGTGTTTCCATCGTAGTGTCCAGGTTGCATTCAAAAAAATCACCAAATTTGTTGCAAAGACATCAGAGTTAGCAGACAATATATCTGATATCCAGTTGCTCTGAAAAATAGGACTATCTTTTTGTGCTGTTACTGTTGCAAAAGTGAAGATCAAAAGAAAGTGGGAAGATGGTGTTTCTTTTTTAAAAAAAATCTGTACTGTTGGCAGCAGGACTTTCAGAAAAATGAGATTCATTCATTAGTGCAATTTCTCAAAAGCACAAGACCTTTAAGAAGAAAACATGCTTACTTTATCTCTTTTTTTCTTGCTTTTTTCCTTCTTAAGATTTAATAGAATATGTACCAGGGGAAAGAGATGCTGAAACTGGATCTTGCTTAGCATGAATAATCTATAAATAGCCATTGAATCAGCTATTTTATGTTCATTACATATTATACCTTAGTATGTAAGATGAAAAGATAAGAAATAGGAGAAGTTGTAGTTGCTCTCTGTTATACAGTTGACCTTATAATTATTCAACATAATTGTTATGGGGGTATTTCATTAGATGCTTTGATCCAACTCTGGATCTTTAAAAAGATTTGATGTCTAACTTCAGCTACAGTCCTAATCAAACTTACTTATAAACCTCACTAAATTTAATGAGATTTTTTAAAATTAAGATGAAGGCCATTTTATTCTTTTATGTTTTTAAAGGTTTCCTTCCTTTTTTCCTTACAGTGCGCGTGTGCTTTATTTTAAACACTTACTTTTGTTGTTCTGGTAATATTTTGTTCATTTTTTTATTTTATTTTTTTTTATTTAATGGTAGGTTGTGGCTCCCATGTCAGCTGGGCACTGAATCTGCTCTGGGTTTTATTTTGAAGTTTCAAGGAACCATTCAAGACACAAAGTCAATTTGGGGGAAAAGGTTTGACACTTTGCTATGATATACATACTTGCTAAGATACACACACATGCATACATCATATGGGTAGATATAGATATAGATATAGATATAGATATAGATAGATGCAAAGGGATCTTGTAGCCCCTTTGAGACTATGGATTTTATCACATGGGCCTTGTTCTTCTCACCATCATGTTACTAAAACATGGATACTCATCGGTTTTGGAACTTTCGTTATTACACGTCCTTCACTAGGGTGATGAGAGCTGTTTCTGCCATTGAGGCTCCATCAGTTTTTCTCCCATACTTTCCCTTAACCCTGTCTCCCTGTCCTACACCCTACCCAGCATGCCTTTCATTTTTTTAATTTTAATTTTAATTTGTTATACAATTTAGCAACTATGGTAATGCAATTTAGTGTAGGGGTGCAGTGGCTCAAGTGGTTAAGATGCTGACTCTGTTGACTGCAAGATCGTCAGGTTGGCAGTTTGAAGTCTGGGTGCTGCATGATGGGGTGAATTCCTGTCACTAGTCCCAGCTTCTGCCAATCTAGCAGTTCGAAAGCATGCAAATGCAAGTAGGAAGGTAAACAGCATTTTGTGCAATCATGGTGGCCACATGATCACAGAATAGTCTCTGACAATGCTGGCTCTTTGGATTAGTAACGGAGATGAGCACAGCCCCCCTACAGTCGGATACGACTTGCCAACCTTGTCAACGGGAAATATCTTTACCTTACCTTTAATTTAGTGAAACGAAAAGAAAAGAAAAGAAACTGAAAAGAAAAGAAAAGAAAACAAAAGAAAACAGATTGATTGGAAATTGCAAGGGGGAAGGGAAGAGGAGAAGACAGATGCCACATGACTACTCAATCTCAGAACTGCTGCAGGAGGAATTTATCACACCTGAGGACTAATGGTACACCAGTGAGATTGGGAGCTTATTAATGGGTTCCCCATAAATTAAAAGGTGTGCTCTAACCATACTTTGGAGGCACAACAGTGATGAGTTGGAGGTGATGTTGGAGTTTACCGCATTGCCTTTGCTCCCGCAATAGATGCAGGATGTAACTTTAAGAAGGCAGATCTTATCACATTTCACATTTTCACATTTCTTGTCACATCTTATTGCTGGGTAATACACAGCCCATATGCAACCCAGACAATACACAGCCTGTATGTAACCCAGGAAAAACCCTGTTCGTTTTTTTCCCTGTTCTTGAAGAGCTGCGCAGAAGCCCGGGTTGCATATGGGCTGCATACTGCCCAGCAATGGGGAAATGCAATAAGATCCACCTTCTTAACATTACATCCCACATCTATTGTGGGAGTAAAGGTAATATGATAAACTCCATTGTATGATAAAACTTGCCAAAAACACTATTTTCTAACTTTAATTGTGGTTTAAAAACCATTGTGATAAAGTCCTATTAAGTCTACAGAAGCTTATGCTGCCAATTCCTTTTTTTCTCTCATTTAGTTTCAAAGGTGCTACAAGATCCCTTTGCATACTAGTGATCCAGACTAACACTGCTATGTCTGGAAATTTAGATATAAATATAAATAAATATAGATATAGATATTGACAAAATATATTCTGCAGATTACATAAATGACTGAGTTACCCTGGGGTCAGTGAACAGTTTGGCACTCTGTGTGTGGACTCAGACGGCAGGTTTTCACTTGATGGATGGACATCTGTATCCTTCCCTATAAGCACAGTAGTGTAACTGAATTGCAACAGGCCTTGCCAGCCAAAATTAAGAAGTGTTTCTTCATGCCAGCCATTTTCTTCAACCTAAATACATTACTCTCAATTTTAAAGACTCCAGACTTACCACTCAGGCATGGAATGTATTCTCTCTCTTTTTTTCTTTTTTTTTAATATAGCCAATTATGCATTTTCATTTCTCTTTTTTATTAAAAGAAATAATTTTCATCATTTGAGATTTTATAAAGCAATAAACAGTCCTTGATTACTCAGCACTTTCTGGGTAGCCATTTGCCGATAATTATATGGTATTCAGAATGAAAGCAAAGTTAATACCATTACACTAAATTTAAATTAAAGCAGGTGAGGCACCCTGACTCTGTGTCTTTAGGTTCATTAGTATAGCCACAAATCAGTCTGAAAGGAAAAGTAGATTCAGTAGAAAGTATAATGTGGTTGTTCAAAACTATGTATTAAACGTATTAACTTGCATGCTAAAATAGACCTTTCCTTATTATTGCTCTCATGAACTTTAATTCAGCTGTGCCAAGAATTCATATAATGTCATGGTATCTCTAATGACACTAGATCTACAGCCAGTTGGTATATAGCAGCAGGCTATTTCAGTCGTGATGTCCACACAGCAGAACTCTTGGATGACAACTTACACATTGCCCCCCCCCCCCAAAAAAAGAGGAGATGAATCATCAAGAAAGCATCAAATTGCACACAATTTGCTTGTTCTAAATTTACTTAGTGTGGCATTTGCCACCGAAAAGGATGGTCAGGGCTACCATCTGAGTCCCAATGAGTATATTGCTCATATGGACATCAACTGGTACCATACAGTTCAAATAGGCATAGATATAATTAAGATTCCTTTTCTCATAGAACAGAAGCCTCTATTGAAGGCCTAGCAGAAAGGATTGGGAAGTATGCAAGCCCAGGATATCTGACCACCTCTCAATAAATCATGTATCTGCAGTGTATTTGCAGTGTCTGCAGTACTGGCAATAACACTGTTTCTGTCTCCCTCAGATAAAATGGTTCTGTTGTGTCCCATATGTGTTTTCTCACCATGCATACCTGGAATATTAATTGCTATTGCCCTGGCTACTGAAAGAAAAGAAGAGCATCCATCCATTGTCCCTAGGACCCAGTGTCTGGTGAGAGCTCCTCCATCTGTATTTCAGCTCCAATTTCCCTGGCCTCAGATGGAGAAGAAGAACTGGCAAGCACAACCCCATCACGCTTGGGCCCCGTAACTGGTGAGAGACCCTCCTTCCAGATTCAAAATGCCATTGATCTGGCCTCTGAGGAAGAAGAACAGCCAAACACATCTTGCCTGGACCTCAGCAGCTTGTGAGATCCTCTCCCTCCAGATCTGAAATCCCACTGTTTTAATCTCTGAGGGAGAAGAGCAACCAACATATGATGAACTTAACCATCTCCCCACTGCCATCCCCTTTTCCTTGTGTATCCTGTCTTATTTAGAAGATAAGCCTGAGGGCAAGGAACTATCTGCAGGCTGATTAACTATCTGCAAGCTGATATGGATCCCTTTTTTGGCTGTAGGGTGGGTTATAAACAATTAAATAAAATAAATAAGTAAATTCCTTTGAATCAAGATGCCACATTCAAAGATACACCTCTCTGCCCAGTCTTTCTCCATTGTCCATCAAAACAGCCTTGGATGGCTACCAAAGACTTTACCCTCACTTCTCCTTCCCTGGTACTCACTGTCACATAGTAAGAGCACAGCTTACAAACTTACCTTCTTGGATGCCAAGTCCCAGAATCCCAGTATCCATTCTGGCTGCAGGATTCTGGGAGCTGTCCTCTAAAAAGTAACTTTGTCAAACTCTGGTTAGGGATGCTGACTGAACATAGAAAGAAATATCTGATGGCCTCTGGATAGGATGCAGATGTGGTCTTTGGTCTTCTCCTGATGCCTGTCCATATAAATCTACACAAAAAACATTTGTCCTTCACTTATGTAGTTGGTAAAGAAGACACACTAATATCCCAAGGGGGGGTTGTTCTTGGGTGTGAGGTTACGGTTTGTCAAATTATTATTAAGCCAAACTATTTCCAATGTAAACTATCACGATTCAAGTGCTATGCATTTGTTTGAGTGATGTTTCTCTATTCTAGCTTGCTCCATACTTTGAAACTGAACTGGGAGGCTGAGTCAACTAATTTCAGCTCTCATTTGAACAATGACTCATCCTTTTTTCATTAATGCAAATAGAAAGGGACAATCAAGCCAGCCGACATCGAAAGAGTAACTGTGAAGGACAGCCAACTGCTTTACTGGATCTTCTGCCAAAGAAACCACATAATCCTGACATTCTCAAAAGTGCAAATGCAAATAAATTCATCAGGTGGAGAAACTATATATAGAAATAGCGCAATAGTGATAGAACCAGCATAAGATGGTCAATATTGCCACCTACACAGCATCTGCTTCCCATTGATATTTCCAATCTTCTTCTGGATGACTAACCCATTTCAGAAGCTGTCTTCAGATGATATCGTCAATGTTGTTGGACTCCCAGCATACTTACCACTGGCTATGTTGGCTAGGACTGCTGGGACTTGCAGTGCAATAACATCTGTATGATTAAATTACCCACTCCCATCTATATCAAATTGCTAGTACAAGGTAGAGTAGGTCTATTGAATCAATTGCTGAATGATAGGTTAACATGTTTAAATTCAATTCATTCCATGAGTCTACTAGTTGGGGTTAGTAATTGGTCATAGGCCTATTATCCCCCCACCTCCAGTCTAATCTCAGTTGCCCTGACCTGAAGAAAGTCTCCTGGATCTCAGGCACCTACAGAAAAGTCTGATCTTCCTAAACCGGGATGCCAGAGATTGAACTGGACTTTCTGCTTTCAAAGCATCTATTCTGTCACTAAGATGTGCAGGGCTAGCCCTGACATCAAGCAGAGTGACAATGATGCTTCAAGCCAAAGATGTGTGGTGTCAAGGACTGTTGTTAGAAGGGCACACCATAAGCTAATTTGCCACCATCAGATGTGCTAGGGAACCTTGGCTCCTTACAAATATTGGAATAAGATCCAATGGCAAGTTCAGTTGGCTTTTCTCTTAGTGGCTTTCATATTACTGGTGTGGTGAATCCTCTCTGGATTTTAGTTTGAACTTTTACCAGAGCTATCAGATGTGCTGAACCCTATCAAAAAATATTGCATTGCTTTGTAGGTGGAACAGAGTAGAGGGGTACCATCTTGTCTTTTGCCTCGGGAAACAAAAAGTCTTGGGGAGCCTAACATGCTGGTCCCTCATCTTTTTATAGATTTTCAACCCCAACCTTCACCTCTGACATCAAAGAAGAAGAAGGATTGTATCTGCATTACACATGAACAGTGACTCACCAGAAGCTGCCAATACATTCCTAGATGTTTCTTCTTCCTCTGAGTACAAGACTAACTCATTTCACCATGATAATGAAGCAGATCCAGGCCCTGGCTTGCTGTTTTGTTGCGTGTTGAAATCATGCATTGATGAGCCCATACACACTGCAAATGATTCCAAGGACTATTAAGAACATTCAAAAAATCTCTGGGATCTCAGTAACCTTCTGTCTGAACTGAAGTGTCACGAAATCTCCTCCCCCCCCCCCATGTGATCTTCTGCAGCTGCAGAGGAAGACAGACAACAGTAACCGAAGCATCTTTCAAGTAAGGTTAAATGCCAGTATTGCAGCCACAACATTGTAAGTTTGATCCCAGAGGAAGGCTCCAAGGTCCACTCAGCCTTCCATCCTTTTGTAGGTCAGTAAAATGAATACACATCTTGTTGGGGGCAATTGGCTTACACATTGTAAACCTCTTAGGAAGTGCTAGTTCACTGATAAGCGGTATAGAAATGTACTTGCTATTGCTATTGCTATAAGATTGACTCAGGACTTTTTTGCTGCCTGAGAAAGAACAGAAAATGGGACCCCACACACTCGAGTCAAGAGACATAGGGCCTTTGCAGATTGCCAGAAATAGTGCAAATTGAGTCCACTTTAAGGGTTAGTGTTAGGGAATCATGGGAACTGTATTTTATTGTGGCACCAGAACTCTCTGACTCAGAGAAGGCTCAATGTCTCGGGGGGGGGGGGGGAAACAATTCCCATGATTCCCTAGCACTAACCCTAACCCTAAAAGTGGACTCAATTTGCACTATTTCTGGCAGTCTGCAAAGGCCCATTGTACCCAAAACCAATCATGTTATTTTGGCACAAGAGGCAGAAAATCCCCATTGTCTTTTTCCATCTCTGGCACTAAAAAAAGAAGCAAGAACAATGAAATAATTCAGCATTTGTTCCCTTTCCTTGACACTCAAAATTTGCTGCCTGGGGTGTTTTTTTCACTCAGCCTAATGCTGCTTAGTCTGGATGTAACACTTTTAGTGGATGAATGCTCCATGGAGCTGAGACAGTGGCAGGGTTAGAAAGTAAGTCTTGCTCTAATGGTGCTTTATATTGAGCCTCATTGGTCCAGTTTTGTTACTAGAGCTATAATCCTGCCTGGACAGAAGCAGCCTCATTCACACTCTAATAATTCCCTGCTTGTATTGTTGCAATGTTTTCCTTGTGGAGCTCTCTTTGGAAACAGTCTGGACATTTAGTGCATAAGATGATGAGATTGTTAACTGGGATAAATTGATTAGAGCATATTAGCCATGGTATTAGCACCTTCACAGGTTCCCAGTTCAATTCAGGCACAACTTGAAGGCTTATTTTTAACTGCTGAGGCCCTGCATAGCTGGGGACTGCAATATCTAAAGCAGGGGTAGGCAACCTTTTTGAGCCGGGGGCTGGGTTGCTGTCCCTCAGACAATTGGGGGCCGAAGCACCAAAAATAAATAAATAAATAAATAAATAAATAAATATATTTTTTTAAAAAAATGCATGCACACTCTCTCAGCCCCAGAAAAGCCATGGCAAAACCACTGTGGAGATTTTGCCAAGAAAACCCCAAGAACAAGTAATAACAACAATAATCAATATCATCATGGCGGGTGGTGAGGGGCAGCGGTGGCGGCGGCAGGACCGACCTGGGGCCGGTCCAAAGGCCTCAGGGGGGCGCATCCGGCCCCCGGGCCTTAGGTTGCCTACCCCTGATCTAAAGGCTTGCTTACTTTGAAATCCAAGCCCTTTTCTGGATGCCTCCAACAGATATAATGGAATGGATGGCTACTAGAGGGAAGGTAGAGCTTGGGAAAGTTACTTTTTTAGACTACAACACTTAGGAATCCAGTAGTCAGCATGGACATATTCTGGGACCTGTAGTCCAAAAAAGTAACTTTTCTAGCCACTGTGAGAGTGTCTTCTAAGCTGAAAGTTTTGCCTGGCACCGGGGTTTTTTGTCATTTCTGTGCCAGATGAAGATCTTTTAATTTATCGTTTTATTTACCCAAGGCCTTCAAAATAAATTAAAAAGTTGTCAAAGCTTTTTAAAACCTGTGATAGCCTGGAAATATTGTTTAGTGTATCTTTTCTTTTCTTTGGTTGGCTAGTTTCATTTTTTTATGTTGATGATGATGATGATGATGATGATGATGACTTGATGTGTGCCTTCAAGTTATTTCCAGCTTATAAAGCAACCTTATCACAAGATTTTCTTGACAAGATTTGTTCAGAAGGGGGTTGCCTTTGCCTTCCTCTAAGGATGAGAGAGTGTGACTTGCCCAAGATCACTCAGTGGGTGTCCATGGCCAAGCTGGGGAAAAACCTGGTCTCCAGAGTCATAGTCCTATACTTCAACCGCTACATCAGGCTGGCTCTCTAGTTTTTAATCTGGGTCATATTTCTTGTCACATTTTCCTTGCTTTTACTCAGAGTTTGGAATGGGATGTTTTTGAACTATAATTTCCAGGTCCCACATCCAGTCTGGCCAGTTGTCATACTGGTGGAAGATTCTAGGAACTGGCAGCTTTCCCAAGCTCTGATTTGACCATCTTCTTGCAAACCATTTGGATAACTTAATGTTTTGGAGTAACATATAAATCAGGGGTCCTCAAACTTTTTGAGCTGGGGGCCGGTTCGCCAGCCCCCAGCTCATTGGAGGGCCGAATTTTTTTTTTTTAAAAAAAAATGGCAGCTGGACGCGCGCGCACATGCGCACGCAACACGGGGTGCCATTTTGTGTTCCAAAATGGCACCCCGCATCATGTATGTGAGGCGGTGGCAGCAGAACCAGCTGCGGGCTGGTTAGAAGGCCTCGATGGGCTGGGTTCGACCTGCGGGCCGTAGTTTGGGGACCCCTGATATAAATAGTACATGTAGGCAAACCAATGCAAAGAAACAAATCTTTAGGAATAAGTCATGAATTTCAGTCTTGATCTGACATTCCCAGCTGGGCTGAGCAGCCAGTGAATGACAAAATGAATCTAGATACAGGTCTGGAGTCTCTATATATCACAGGAGGGTACTCATAAGGACTAGCTGTTTGTACAGTCAGTTAGAAAAGCATTTTACCATCCGACTGTTTATACATTGTGAAGTGTGAAAGGAGAGCAACCAGTGATAGCCAAATACCTCTGCCTCCATCTCTCAATAGCTTCCATGTCAGTGGGACAGTGACCCTTCTCCAGGTTTAGTCCAAACAATAAATGGGGTATCCAAGGGGCTGAATCCTAAACCAAAATAGGTTCAACAGCTTGCACAACTCTTTCAAAATTCAGACTAAAACCAGAACAGATCCACCACTTCTCCACTGACATGAAAGCTACCAACCACCATTGCCCTTGCTCAACTTAAAACTAGCCCAAAATGTTCCAGCAGATTGTCTAAATGTTGTGCAATTTATCTTGTAAGCTGTTCTGGGAACTATTTTGGCTAGAAGACAGGATATGAATGGAACAAATAAATGCACAAATTTACTTATAGTTCGTTTTCTTATGACCAAAATGCCCCCGAAGTGCAGAGCATGAAATTAGAGTGTCCCTATATAATCTTATTGAAGATTTTCTGTTTTCTGTAGCATCACACAAAACCTGCCATCGTAACAGTAGTAAAACAAGTAGAACAAGAAGATGTTGGGTTTTTACATAAGGCTGGAAGGAAGAGGGAAGAGATGTATGAAACTCCATTTCTATAAACCACACAGTGAACAGATTGCAAAAATGTTCTCTACCTACATAAGAGCCTGTGGCTTCACAAAGGCAGGAGACATGATGGGTTCCAAGGAAACCTCCTCTTTGAATTGGAAATGGATATTATATTTCCTTAACTGAAAATCTCCCAGTGACCGCATGGCTAAGGGGGGAGGTACCAGCCTGCAGATAGCCCTCCTTACCATCTGAACTAAGACCAGGAACAGAAAATGCAAAACCTATGACTAACATCTTCATTTTTTTCTCCTATTTGCCTGATGAAGAAGCCAGTGTGACTTCAAAAGCTTGCAACATGTAATTGTGCCCAATAAAGTTATCATTGTTTGGATGTCATGGGATTGCAAAAGTGTTATTGTAGCAAGTGTGCCTTCGCTGTCTTATAAATCAAAATTCTCATGTAATTTTCAAAGTGCTGCCCTTAAAAAAAAAAATAGGAAAGGAAAAAAATGTCCAAAAAAACAGGGAAGGTTTGACATTGCTACTGCTGCAGTTGCTCTTTCAGGGAAATTAGAATGACCGAACAAGAACAATCAGCCATCCCTCACCTCTTGAATAATTTAACTGATGCTGCTGTAAGAAAAAGTAAATATCACACCAAGACAGGAGGGCACCATCGGAAGACTCCACGCTGGAGTTGGTACTTGGCCTATGATACCGAGCTGACACCGAGCTGACATTTTAAAGATGAAAAGGAAGCCAGAGGGACTGAAATGGTATCTAAATAGCCTGCGGTTGAGGAACCTCATAACTACTTCAGAAGCAATGCTTGCAGTGGGAGGGAGGGCTATGGACATTTTTAAAGTCTGCCAGTTTTCATGAGAGCATTAGAAAGTCCTAGATCAGGAGCTGGCAAACTTCAGCCAAAGTGCATTTGGCCCCAAGCCTGTTCTCAAAGCCCTTAACTGCCCCAGGGTCCACCTTTTTCTGGCCCAGGGTCTCACAGTATATATAGACCCACTCTCTTCCATTCCAGTATTCTCTGAAGATGCCAGCCACAGATGTTGGCGAAACGTCAGAAAGAAACTCTTCTAGAACATGGCCACACAGCCCAAAAAACCCACAAAAAACTATAGAGGAAATTCACCTTTTCAATTGGTTGCTGCTCCCCATCTCACTATACACACAATGTTTAACTTCAAAAGGATACCAGCTTTTCCAAGACCAACAAGGGAACGTAAGCCACTTTCAGTTTTGTTGGTAGAGAGAGGATAGACATTCTTGGTATTGGTGCCATTTTTAGTGGGCAACCTGCCCAAGTTGCCCATCCCTGCCCAAGATGAATAGATCATTGAAGGGTCTACATGTGAGCTCTAGACTTGCTGCCCAGAATTCTAGCAGCTCTTTCCCACTTATAGCTCAATGATTCCATCCTATGGTTCCATCCTATGGACTTTCCAATTATGAAGAGGTATTTAGAATTCTCAACCAGGCTGCTGCCACACTGCGGAATCAATGCAGTTTGACACCACTTTAACTGTCATGGCTCCATCCTATGGAATCCTGGGATTTGCAGTTTGCTGTGGCACCGGAGCTCTATGACAGAGAAGGCTAAATGTCTCACAAAATTGTATATCCCAGAATTCCAAAGGATTGAGCCATGACAATTAGAACAGTGCATTAATTCTGCAGTGTAGATGCATCTCTCATGTCTCACCAGAGTACAAACGCAGGATGGAACCAGGGCAGTTAAAGTGGATTAAGGCTGATAATGCATAATGTGAAAGAGCCCCAGGTCTGTTCATATCAGGCTCATTATTAAAGGACATTAATAGCTGCATATTTTCTTCCACACACAATTCAAGGTCCTGTCACTTACCTTTAAAACCCCAGGTGTCATGGGACCCAAATGACCTATAGAAGGATCTCTTCTCATACCAGCTTGCTATGGCTGCATCCACACTGCAGAAATAATCCAGGTTCGGGCCATTTCAACTTCCATCACTCACTGCTATGTAATTCTGGGAACTGTAGTTTTGTAAGACTTTTAGCCTTCTCTATCAGAGAGCTCTGGTGCCACAACAAACCACAATTCCCAGAATAGTTTTTTGTGGGTTTTTCGGGCTGTGTGGCCATGTTCTAGAAGAGTTTCTTTCTGACGTTTCACCAGCATCTGTGGCTGGCATCTTCAGATGCTCTTTTTCTCTGAAGATACCAGCCACAGATGCTGGCGAAACATCAGAAAGAAACTCTTCTAGAACATGGCCACACAGCCCGAAAAACCCACAAAAAACTATGGATGCCGGCCATGAAAGCCTACGACTTCAAATTCCCAGAATGCCATAGCATTGAGTCATGGTGTCAAACTATGTTTCTATAGTGGAGATGCAGCCTCGTTCTTAAGATTACTCAGAGAAAGGCTCTTCTCTGCATCTCTTCTTCAGGTGAGTTGCATTATCCTTTTCTTTGGTGACCCCATAACTTTGGAACTCTCACCCTGCTCTGTTTTTAATAGTTTTCTGTGCTATGTTTTTGTTTTAATAGCATGGCAATGTTTTATTGTATTATATTTATATTACCATAATTAATTTTATCCAATCCATATGAAGAATGATTTCTAGAACAAATAAGCTGTATTATAGCATCGTTCCTGGACTATGTCACTTCCACTTTCCTGTATGGAGCTGTTTTACTGAAGGTTTCCCATAATCATGCCAGGGAAGAAGCTTGCTCCATCATCTATGGACCTTATCACTCCACTCAAATAACCCAGCTTACCTCTTCTGAATTAAAGTCTAATTTGGGAAGTAGCCAGGTCCTATCGCAAGGATTTTGCCACCGAAGCTGTCAGGTGAGTCCAGCCAAGCTGCAGCCCAGGTCCCTGATGCACTTTGGTGGCCATTTTTTTTTTATTTGGAAAGCTCCCAGTTTCGAAATAAGGCTGCTGAAGAGGTAGAGGTAAGCCGGGTTATTTGAGCAGAGCAATAAGGTCCTATGTGTGGAGATGATGAAGATAATGAAAGAGGAGGGGTGTATCCATACTGCAGAAATAAAGCAGTTTGACACCACTTTAACTGCCATAACTCTGTCCTACAGAATCCTGGTATTTGCAGTTTGGTGAGGAACCTGGTGAGGAAGGAGCCATGACAGTTAAAGTGGTGTCAAGCTGCTTTATTTCTGCAAAATGAGAAAAACAAGAGAGCACACCTTAAATCATGTAATCCCTCCTTCTCAGTTGGAAGTAGGATCATCCAACAACAGTTTTATTGCATGTTTAAGGTATTTGCCTAAAGTAGGGCCACAGAACTGTCCGCCTTTCAAATGTTTTGGACTTCATTTCTCAGAAGTCCCAACCAGCATAACCAGTGGTAAAAGATATCAGGGATATCATCTGACGAACGAAAACTTCTTGTGCCCTGGCATAGAAAACATCTTGCTTAAAGATTTCCCATCATATTCCATGTGGCTTAGAAGTGTTTGACTTTGGATGGATCATATCTTTCTGAATTTGCACCCTTATTGGCATGTGCCAGATATTCCCAGAGCCAATTTTGTGAAATGTGAAATTAGCTATGAATCCTCCTGATCATTATCCTATCCACACGACTTCAGTGGAGAACATGAATTGGCTCTAAATTAAAGACTTCGTTTAAGTGAGTAATCCCATGTATATCTGTGGGGTCCTTTCACCGACATTCAAATGTAAATGACTCCACTCTCATAGAGGGAAATAAATTAGTTATTAGTGTTTGTTTCTACGCCGTATCTGGGCATGGTACCAAAATAGCCTCCTCTTGATAATATTTAATGGAAGCAAGCAAATATACCTCCTTCACTACCCACCCAACCAATCAGCGTTCCTTTGGTTTAGTAATCTGTACATCAAACATGTTTGTTAATAGCTTTTTTTTTTCACAGCCGAAAACTAACACATGGGGAGAAACCACCCCAAGCTGAATATGAGAAGGGTTTTTTTCTTGAAAAACATGTATTTCTATATTAGAAGTGGTGTGTGGGGGGGGGGTGTTTTTTGCTTTTGTTGCTTTTTTGGAGCTGTGACAGATGCACAGAAGTGTGGAAAATCTGCTTGCCTGGAGTGACAGTGGGATTCTGGGGCACAAAATGACCAAAAAAAATTAAAAAGTGGCTGTACCGCTTTTGTCTTATCTGAACAAGTAATTGGCTTGAAAGCAATAATGTGCATTTTAGTGTGACATGCCTAAACTATTTGAACAGCTGCAAAGCCAAGAGCCTCTGATTAAATTTCAACAGGTATGTTATGATCATCGTTTCCCACTGTCCTTCTTTTTACTACATTACTTGCCCATGACTATGGAAAGTTTTAGTCCAGTAGTCATCAGTAGAAGAAGCCAGAATGATACAATAGGGCACCGATGGCTTAAAATAAACCCAGAACATAGAGGAGTGAAGTCTTTGAATGGTTGCATTACCTACAACACACCATCCTTGCTTCTCCAAGGCCTTGCTTTTAAGTTTCCACAATATGGCACTTCCTACAGCAATTGAGCTGAATTGCACGTTCCCAGATGCTTCCGAAGCCTGAAACAGCAGGTGGGTCCAAACAAATAACAGAGTGCGATATGACTTATAATCCTCGCTGTGAGAAGAGTGAGTGTGCTTCTCTTCCAAGCAAGGGCTATTAGGGGGAGGTAAAATATTATCCATTCCAAGAAGCCAGTCCTGAGCTTGCACAGTTTCAGACAAAGGCTAGTTGTTATAGATTCAGAGCAAAACAATCTTGGCTTTTGTCTGTTTGCTTTTTCTCAGTGGCCTAGTACTCATCAAATCAATTTTTCTGAGTAACAGGATGGAACAAAAGTCCTGTAGCGTTTCCTCCATCAAGACCTCCCTGGTGAACAATGAAGCCCTGTCCTAACCCTGTTTGCCAACATGTATATAACTACATTCCACATTCACTGGAGATAGGGGCACAGGACCCACATGAGAGTGGGGAAATGCAAATAAAAAACAAAACTTTTTAACCTGATAGACCACCTCTCTAGGAGTTTCTAGGTCCTCCAGTGCAACTCTATGGTCAACCTTTGTCAAAAGTTGACCACAAAATCATAGTGGAGGACCTACAGATGCCTAGAGGAGTGTTTTCTCTAGTAATCTCTAGATCCTCCAGTGCAACTCTATTGGTCAGTTTCCAGCAGACTTTCTTTGGAGGACCTAGGAATTCCTAGAGAGATGATGTTACTCAAACCCGCAAATAATCAAGACCACAAAAGTCAAAGCTGCAAATGTGGAGGGCCAACTGTATTCTAACCCTCAGGTGTGCAGACTGAATGTCTTCAAAAAGCTTTCTAAGGGCTTGTCCAGAAAGGAAAATGGTCTCTGGAAAAACTGGGACTTTCAATTTCATTCTGTTTTGATTTTGCATGCATAACCATGGCTTTGCATCCAGACTCTTTCTTGAAATGCCCTGGGTTTTCCTCCTTCTCCCCCCTGCCACACTGTTCACATGTCACATCAAGATTCAGGCAACATTTCAGAAAATGATGCTAAGCAATTTCCACACATCCTTTTTTATTATTATTCAGGAGTTATAATCAAAGTGCTAAAGTATTTTAGCAGTATTAAACTAGTGCAACATTACAATCATTTTGTTTTAGTGCTAACATTTCTCTTTCCTTCACTTGAACTCTGCTGAATCTGTGTCCTGGAAACAATAGCTATGTTTTATTGGCAGCAGGCAGATTAGCTTGTTCTGAAATAATACAAAGAGACTCCCAAAGTAAGATACATCTAATTTCAAAAAATACTGGGTTAATTTAAACTGACCAAAGAAGTAGGAATGAAAAGTCCTTGTTCGTGCTGGGATTCCCAGAAATACTTCAGGGTGAAGAAACCATAATATGGATATCCAAAATAAAATTGGTTGGAGAGGAACAACACCTGGGACTTCCAGAGAGTTTTTTTTCTTGTCTGGGGGAGCTTCAAATCATCTTATTGAGGTTGCCAGTTTGGTGGTTTGAGCATTGGACTACAACTCTGGGGACCAGGGTTCAAACCCCCACTCAGCCATGAAACCCCACTGTGTAACCTTGGGTGAGTTACACTGTCTCAGCCCCAGAGGAAGGGAAAGGCAAACCCTCCTCTGAACATGAAAAACCCATGTTATGTTTGCTTTAGGGACAACATAAGGCAGAAACACCTTGAAAGCACCCAACAACAACAACAACAACCAGAGGTCCTCAGTACTCTGTCCAAGGTCCTGACATTTTGCTTGATATCCCAGACTCCTAACCTGAACTTTGTAGCTTATCATTTCTGTTTGCCTACCTGCCAATACTGCAGAACTGATTTGAGGTAGTTTTCTGCAGTGCTAACACCAGCATTGCATGGGACCATTTTTCCATAAGCCAGTTTTTCCCCCTCTTGTCAGAATCACTTTTTTCCAGGGCAGCTCTCCAGAAACACCTCCTAAATTATGACCTGATGCAAAGAGGCCAAGATTCCAGAATGCTTACTGGATTCACAGAATATATTTCCCAAGGTAGGGTTTGCATTATAGGCACAGGAATTCCAACTTCACTACAACCAAGGTTGAAGGGGCCCTGTCCTCTTTTGTATCTGGCCACCCTCTTCTTTGCTCAATCTGATGGGTTTTCTTTTCCTTTTCACTTTTGCAGCAAATGTAAAGCAGGTCATGAGCTAAAATGGTGGGAGGCATGAAGCATTCATAGCTACAACCATAACATCTGAGTGGATTGTTCTCTCACCATCAAATAGCAAACCACAGAGAAAGGCATCGTGCCAGCTGAAGCTGAAGGCATTAGACCGGATGAATAAAGCACAGAATTGGCTTTGCTAATCTCCATCCCTGTTTCATAAGAATCAGCTTTATTTGCCATTATAAAAAAAAGAAGATGGCAAAATGAGGTCTAGCAGCTGGGTGAGCTTTCTTATACTTCAGGGCAGAAAGGGCAGAAAGAACATGCAAAAAAAAGTTTCCATCTGGTCTTTTCTCTCTCTCTTTTTAACCTAGCCTGGAGATATTTCCATCACTCACTGAGAACACAGACTGTTGACTTTTTAAAGCTGTTTTTTCTTTCCTTAAGATGCCCTCGGGCCATTTATAAATAAAAGCTTCTCATAATTTTCACATCTTTTTTTTTCCAAAACCTACCCTTGTTCCTTCCTCTTTTTCCCTGAGCAAGTCATTTTCTAGCTCTTTGGCATACCATTATGAAATGTGTAGCATATTCTGTTTGTGGAATTAAAAAAGGCCCCATTGGAAGTAATCATATCAGACAAATGCAGCGAGGGGCACTCAGATTTATGGCAAAAAGAACTTCTTGCTGTTTTTCAACTGCATTACTCTTTCATTAGGACTCTGTTACGCTTTTCCTCCAGAGGCCCAATTCATGCAACAAACAAAGCTTGAAAATGAAGCCAATCCAGAAAGCTGCCAAAAGGCTGTGAGAGGACTACTCTCAAGGCAGGTCAGGCTGTTCTGTTTCCATGTTCAGTTTCAGTTACACATATTTCCAACTTTTTCAGCTCTTAGCTGATAGCCATTTCTTCCTCCTTGTAAGACACTGGAGTGGGGTCAAGGGAACCAGATCAAGTCAGAACCTCTAACAGTCAATGATCAGTGCTTTATCTTCTGTTCCACAAGTGCTCTTGGTCTCTCAGAAAACCATGCAGATCAAGCTCTGTGGATCAAGAGCACCCTCTAGTTTTCAATTATACACTGAACTAGGAGTATAAATCTTCGTTTAGGAACTTCTTCCACACAAGGATTGAAAATTTTAAAAGTGTTATCCCCATTGATACATATTGTGAGAATTTTTGCATGCTTTTTCAATGATGGCGGGGGAATGCTTTTTTTTAAAAAAAGAAATATTTGCACAAAAAGACCTGTGCAAAACAGGTTTTGTGTCTGCAAAAATGAAATTTTGTATATCTGTGTTTGCAAAATATAATGATTGGAGCATTTTTTAAAAAAAATATTTTATTTTATTTTATTGCAAAATAAGTCTTGAAATGTTTTTTAAAAACCTGCCATAACATGTCAAGAGATGTCACAACATCCCTTCTGATCAAAGGTGAGAATGGCTTTACATCTCTGTCCTAAATATGGTCAGCTATCACCTTTCAAATTAACAAAGATACACTAGTATTTTATAACACCTTTACATGTACTTATTTTGCCAATTTATATATATTTATTTTCATGATAATGATGTTGATGATACAAGTTGCTAGAAACTGCTCCCACGCTAAACTCTTGGATTAAAGAGAAGGCCTCTACTTGCAGGAGGAGTTAGAATTTAAGTAAGCTAGCACCACCACTCTTTGTTGGGAACCTTGGGTCAACTACTTGACCAGAGCCACCAAGGGTTTCTTCTTCACCCTTTTTCCCTCCCTTCCTAGGAGACAGGAGTGCTTGCTCTTGGTAACTAGCAATTCCAGTATCTAGAGCAGGGGTAGGCAACCTTTCTCCTTTAAGGGCCGAGGGACTTCAGCTCCCAGAAGCCTCAGCCATGTTGGCCAATAGTCCCATGTTGGCCAATAGCTCCTGGGATTCTGGGAGCTGAAGTCCCTCGGCCCTTAAAGGGGAAAGGTTGCCTATCCCTGATCTAGAGCTCTTCCCCTGCCTTCAGCTAGCAGCATACCCTGAGCATCTGAGAACATAAGTGGGGACAAAAGGAGAAATGTATTAAAAGAAAGCTTTTATTCTGTATAAGTAAGTCGTGAAGTATTGAGAAGGCATCATATGCAAAGGAGGCACCTCCTCCCAGGTACATCATAAGCTGCAGAGTTACTAAATCAGTTTCAAGCTGACATTCAGCCAGGTTCAAAGTAATGAAGAAATTCCAGTGCAACGCCCTGTACAGGATTGTTCACATTGAACTTGGTTTCCTGGCCCCACAATACCACTGGTTGGACATTGTTATCCAACCTCAAACATGTTTCCTAAGAGTCACACAAAGTGAGGCAAAGGCTGGAATCCTGTTAGTGGCATCTGTGCACAAACTTTCCATATGCCCTTATATGGCTTATTTGAGATGTTGTGCAAATGGCTATTTACTATTGAGTACTGTGACTGCTGTTAAGTGGCTGGGGAGGGTGGGGTTATGAACAGGACTAAAAAACAGCCAGTCTCATCTGGAACTGCAGTCACAAGAAGAGAGAAGTGAAACAAAGATGTTTTTCCAATATGGGAGAGCAACCTCATCTCTCTTCCCCATCAACTCCAGTTTCACCCAAGACAAGTCACGTCTCAGTCACCTGAATCACCTGTTCCCTTTCCATCCACCATCCATCTTGGCTATCCAACAGCAGTAGCAGCACATGAATTTACAGAGAAAGAGGGAGCAAGAGAGGAGTCTTGACACTTGCCAAGGGAGTGAGGTGTGGAGCTTTATGTTCCACACACAATGATGCAGGACCTCAGGCATTAACCACTGCATCTCCAACAGTCCCTCCACTTCACATGCCTTAAGGAAATATCCTTAACAAACCTTGGCTCTGAAAGGTCTAGATATTTTCACACCTTTCTTACTTGTAGACATCCCATTGGGCATGAGGTGTCTCTTGAGATACTTAGGAGATTTTACGTCATGCTATTCCCAACATCTTTGCATTAATACTTTGGCTACCTGGCAGTAAGGGCCTTTACAGACTGCCAGAAATAATGCAGCTTGAGGCCACTTTAAGTGTCCTGGCTCAGTGCTAGAGAATCATGGGAACTGTAGTTTATTGTGGCACCAGAGCTCTCTGACAGAGGCCCTAAGTCAACATACATGCAGTTGCATTATACTTTTAAAAGACAAGATAAAGCCAGGATAGTACTACCACATCTGCATGTAGTAAACTCTCAGTAAACTCTCAGGATGTCAACTAGAGTACACCCATTTAAACAATGCTGAATTGTGAGTCAACATGTAGGCAAATACCACTTAGTCAATGTGGTTTCCCTAGCTGAGACTAGCAATAAAAGTCAGTCCAGTGAGTTGCATTAAACCAGTTGAGGCCATGAGTACATCTAGGAACATAAGAAGAGCCATGTTGGATCAGACCAAAGTAAAGCATTCTGCTTGTAGAATAGCCAAATACATGCCTAGGGAAGTTTGCAGCAGAGCATGAATGCAACAGTATGTTCCTCTGCATGTTCCACAGCATAGTGTTTCCCATGCTAGTTAATACCTGGCCATTATGATTCTTCCTCTACCAATAAGCTCTGATTTACTCTGTACACACACAAACAAAAAGGTGCCAGTCTTGTGATCGTGAATAAAGGGCCAAGTTCAATATGAGTATAGCTAAGCATGAGTGTAGCTAAATATGAACATACTCTAGTCAGAATTGACAACAGGATTTAGACTGCAATGTGCTTTGCATTAAAATATATAATTAAACATAAAAGCGTTTGGCTGCAAAAACACCACTAGATGCTCCCCTGACCATGAAATGACCTCCAGAGGACACCCTGGCATGGGTTATCTTGAATTCACAGAGAAGTAGACTGTGCCAGTGGCATGGCATGGGTTATCTTGAATTCACAGGGGATGAGACAGGGGAGGTTCATAGTCTCCAATCGTTGGTCCTTAATTTTCCTCATCAAGTTGTTTCAGATTTCTTTAATGTGCTTCTTGCTCCTCAGAATTTTTTTTTCAATTTCTGTTGGGCTGTGGACGAATTAAAGCTAAAGGAGTGTTCCAGCTACTCAAGATACATAAAACTCCAGGGAGAGAACAAAAATTAGCAGATCAGATGCATTTCAGGGTTTTTTTGCTTCCCTAGCAGATGGGTAGCTATTTCACTAGTTATGAATCTCCTGTATGAACTAGGAGATGTGAGCCAAACCCAGAGGGAAGAGTTTTTTAATAATGTATGGCAAAGCATTAAGGCGGGTGGTGAGAGAAGTGAGAGTCACAGAGGGAGGAAAGGGAAAATAAACTTAGCATAAAATAAACTATTTGTGATGGGGGGGGGGGCTTCCAAGTGAGTTCTTCCTGCATATTCCATCTTTAGTTAGTGCAACACAAAGGTCTTGAAATAATCCCAAGGCAGACATTGCAACAGTGAATTTTTGAGTTTCCTCTAGGCACAAAACTTGCTCTCCATTTTACTAAGAACAGAAGCATGTTGGGGCTATCAGGAAAGGATGACATCCACTGTGTGAAAGGATTACTCATCAATAAAGGGCTGCACATCATGCAGATCTTGGAAATACTATTTTGAACCACAACTCCCAGAATCCCCCAGCTATCACTGGCTATGCTGACTGAGGGATTATGGGAATTACTGTCCCCCAAAGTAGCATTTCAAATACAGACATATTATCTCTTGTTCTCATCTCTAACAGAGTAATGATAGGGAAATCCTGTTGTCCCAGTAGCAGATCTATTCCTACCTATTCCACATATTGATTGATTGATTATCCCACTTTTCCCCCAATATGGAGTCCAAAGCAGCTCAGGTGTTTAAGAGAAAAAACAACTAAAACCCAATGATTATAGTTTTAAAAAGCCTAAAAATAAATATTTTTCCTATTAAACCTATATAAAGAGATATAATCTGATAGCTTCTAAGGCTCTGTCAGCATAACTCCAGTCTATCTTCCTCCTTCTCATGTGTGCCGCCTGCCTCCATCCTGCCTGGATGCTTTCCGCTATGTCATTTAGTGGCTGAAAGAGGGCAGGGATGACTAGGCAGCATCCAGTTGTGTTTCTGAAGCCAAATGCATGAAATTGACTTCACCTACAGGAGATCCAGGAATATACCTACTTCTACATGTGTATGGCTGCAGAAACACAGCTGGACACTACCTGGCTGCGCCATGCCTTCCTCTGGTCACTACATGGAGGAACAGACAGGCAGCATGGAGGTAGGTGGCACAGGCATGGGGTCATTGTGGATAGTGATACTGGATGCTTCCTTCTGCAGTGATCATAAAAGGATATACAACAGCATATAGCCCCATAAGGATCCCAGATATAGTCTTTTACATAGTCTGGATCCCAGCAAAATGGCAATTGGATCTTGTTCCAACACTGATGAAAAATTAATATCATCCAGTGCAGTTAAAGACAACGGACTAGCTTAAGATTGTTTTTAAAGTTATGTCCTTCAGCAGAGGAAAATGGCTAGTCTTACCTCAGAAGGAATGGCTGATATAGGCCTTTCCTTCCCATGACCCCAGCATGTGCCACCTGAGCAACTGACCACATTCTGCATAAAGGTAGGGTAAGCTCTGTAGAGCAGTTTATAATGATCTGGACCTTCAGACAGCTTTCAGTCTTCTTTTCTGGGGTTGATAGAACTTCTCATCATTGACCCAGGTATCTAATTAAAAAATGAGATTATTCGTCAGAATCCATACAGGATTTTTTTCCAGCCTTTTTCAGGAAAACTATCTTTTGATTACTAGTGCTGTCAGAATCTTCAAGTTAATTGATTAACTGGGGAGGGAGGAAAGCAATAAACACATTACATCAACCAAACTGAATATTACAATATGTCGACATAAGCAATATTTCAAGACAATTTAACAGAGATCCATTAAATGCTCAAACCATCATTCATGCCATCAGGGCATATAGGCAGGCCCCTCAATGAAAGTCACATTGTGCATATTAAGTTGTCTCTTTGAATCACACCAAGCATCTGTTGAGTTCAGTATTCTCATTTCCAGCTGCTTGTTAATCCTGTATAGGAAATTGACAGGAAAGATATGGAGGTAATGCCCACCCATTGTTGTCTGAGGATGTAGTCACAAGAACATACCCCTTGATGATCAAGACCGGGATCGAATGACATACTTCTACCAGATTCTGGAGAAGTCATTGACTCCATGGTTAGTGGGGTAGTGAATGCATTCTGGGTTTTATTCTGCAGTGAACTCTATTTTGAAGATGGAATTGACAACCTTGGAGAACTCCTTCAAACTGTAGGCTAAAATCCAGAGCTTTTTGTTTTGATCTCCCTCTGATCCCCCTGTTTGCATGTTTTAAAAAATCCTAACACACAAGTTTATATCTGCCTACTCAACACTGTCTTACTGGCAACACATCTAACCCACCTCCTCTCATTGTCTTCGTTGCTTCTGTCAGAATCAGAAACCACCTCTCATGAAGGCCCTGGGCATCCTAAAACAGGGTTGGGCACTTACCTAATATAGTTGGCTTTAGGCAGGTTTCAGTCACCGCAGATGGATGCAGCAGGAGTAACAGGAAGGAATGGGGGAAATCCCAGTTTCCCCAGTGATGCAGACTGAAGTGCTCCACTGGATCTAGGCCAAAGACTCCTTCTCTTAACACCAGAACTAGAGAAAGTGACTTTTTGCTTTACAGCTTCCAGATTTAGAATCATAGAATCATAGGGTTGGAAGAAACCCCAAGGGCCATCCAGTCCAACCCCATTTCTGCTATGCAGGAACTCAAAATCAAACCATCCCCAACAGATGGCCATCCAGCCTCTGTTTAAAAACATCCAAAGCAGGAGACTCCACCATACTGCAAGGAAGTGTGTTCCACTGTCGAGCAGCTCTCACTGTCAGGAAGTTCCTCCTAATGTTGAGGTGGAATCTCTTTTCCTGTAGCTTGCATCCGTTGTTCTGGATCCTATTCTCTGGAGCAGCAGAAACAAGCTCACTCCCTTCTCAATATGACATCCTTTCAAATATTTAAACAGGGCTATCATATCCCCTCTTAACCATCTCTTCTCTAGGCTAAACATACCCAGTTCCCTAAGTCATTCCTCATAGGACATGGTTTCCAGACGCTTCACCATTTTAGTTGCCGTCCTCTGGACACACTCGTTTTTCAACATCCTTTTTAAATTGTGGTGCCTAGAACTGGACACAAGATTCCAGGCGGGGCCTGACCAAAGCAGAATACAGTGGCACTATTACTTCCCTTGATCTAGATACTATACTTCTACTAATGCAGCCTAAAATTACATTGGCCTTTTTAGCTGCGGCATCACACTGTTGACTCATGTTCAACTTGTGGTCTACTAGGACTCCTAGATCCCTTTTACATGTATTCTTGTTAAGCCAGATGTCCCCCATCTTATATCTATGCATGTCATTTTTCCCCCCCTAAGTGCAGTACCTTACATTTCTCTGTGTTGAAATTCATTTTGTTAGCTTTGACCCAGCTTTCTAATCTATTAAGGTCATTTTGAATTTTCATCCTGTCTTCTGGGGTATTAGATATTTCTCCTAATTTGGTGTCATCTGCAAATTTGAGAAGCATGCTCCCTATTCTTTCATCCAAGTCATTGATAAAGATATTGAATAGACTGGGCCCAGGACAGAACCCTGTGGCACCCACTGGTCACTTCTCTCCAGGATGAAGAGGAGTCATTGCTGAGCACCCTTTGGGTTCGGTCAGTCAACCAGTTACTAATCCACCTAACAGTTGTACTGTCTAGCCCACATTTTACTCTCTTGTTTGCAAGAATATCATGTGGGACCTTGTCAAAAGCCTTATTGAAATCAAGATATGATATGCCTACCACATTCCCTTCACCTACCAAGCTGGAAATTTTATAAAAAAGAGAGAGAGAGAGAGAGAGATCAGATTAGTCTGGCATGACTTGTTTTTGAGAAACCCATGTTGACTTTTAGTGATTATGGAATTACCTTCTAAATCAGGGGTAGGCAACCTTTCCCCTTTAAGGGTCGAGGGACTTCATCTCCCAGAAGCCTCAGCCATGTTGACCAATAGTCCCATGTTGGCCAATAGCTCCTGGGATTCTGGGAGCTGAAGTCCCTCGGCCCTTAAAGGGGACAGGTTGCCTACCCCTGTTCTAAATGTTCACAGACTCTCTGTTTAATGAACTGTTCCAGAATCTTTCCCAGTATTGATGTCAGACTAACTGGGTGATAGTTGTTGGGATCCTCTTTTTTACCCTTTTTGAAGATGGGGACAATGTTTGCCCTCCTCCAGTCTGCTGGGACTTCTCCTATTCTCTAGGAATTTTCAAAGATTATTGCCAGTGGCTCTGAGATTACATTTGCCAGTTCTTTTAATATTTTTGGATGTAGTTCATCTGGTCCTGGAGACTTAAATTCATTTAGGTTAACCAGATACTTCCTCTTTACTTATTTTGTGCTGCATTTCCCCTATTGTGTCATCTGCTCCATTTTCCTCAGGTTGAACACCCTTTTCCTTTTGTGAGAAGACTGAGGCAAAGAACATGTTGATTAGTTCTGCCCTTTCTCTGTCCTCTGTTAGAATTTCTCCATCTTCTCTGCACAGTGGTCCTACAATTTCTTTCTTTCTTTTGCTATAGACATACCCAAAAAAGCCCTTTTTATTGTCCATAATCCCTCTAGCA
Source organism: Phrynosoma blainvillii (assembly GCA_026167975.1). Lineage (NCBI taxonomy): Eukaryota > Metazoa > Chordata > Lepidosauria > Squamata > Phrynosomatidae > Phrynosoma > Phrynosoma blainvillii. The sequence goes on from JANUYF010000009.1 coordinate 22,059,274, forward strand.
AGCCTGAGCTCATTCTGTGCTTTGGCTTTCCTGACTTTACTCCTACATGTGCTAGTTATTTGTTTGAATTCCTCTTTAGTGATTTTGCCCCTTTTCCATTTCTTATACATCTCCCATTTAAAACTTAGTTCAGTTGAAAGTTCTTTTGTCATCCAACCCGATTTCTCGAGACATCTCCCATTTTTTTCTTCTCTTCTCTCTTCTCATTGGAACAGTTTGAGATATTTCCCTTTTGAGAAACTCCCATCCATCTTGAACTCCCTTCTCCTTTAGTATTCCTGACCATGGGATCACTCCCAGTGTTTCCCTAAGTTTGTTGAAATCAGCTCTCCTAAAGTCTAGAATGAGTGTTTGACTATGCCTAGCTTCTCCTTTCCACTGTATAAGAAACTCCAGGAGAACATGATCACTTCCACCTAAGGATCCCACCACTTGCACCCCATTTACCAGGTCATCCCTGTTGGTTAGGATCAGATCTAAAATAGCTGATCCCCTTGTAGCCTCTTCCACCTTTTGGACAAAGAAATTGCCTTCAAGGCAAGTGAGGAATTTTTGCCCCAGGGAGACAACACTTCTCCAGCCATGATCAACATCAGCCAGTAAACAGAAGTTGTGTACAGACCAATCAGTTGCACTCCATATTGCAGAATACTTCTCTCACAAGGCATTCTGTTTAACATTCTGCTCTTTGTTTTTCTAGTTCAAGATCTTCTACAAGTCTGCCCCATTCTAACCTTATAAAAAGGGGTAAGCACACTACAGGTTTGTCTGAAAAATTCTGCTTTAAAACAAAAACCTAGAACTTCAAGATCCACCAGCCTGAACCTGGGATAAGAGAAATACCCTCGGGACTTGTTCTAAGTCCAGGACTTTGAGCAGAATGGAATGGAGTCCAAAGTCCTTCAGCACAAAAATCAAATCCTGGTTATGTTTTTTAAAAGCTAGTTTTTAAAAAGTCAGAATTATAATTTATAGTTACAATTTAGGGTTGGGATCATTTTATTGCTCTAGTTATTAAAGAATCAGGAAATGGATTTTCACTGATCTACTTCAGGTCACCCAGATAACTACAAGAAGTTCTAGATCTACCCCTGCTTCAAAGAGAATATACAAATTACCTCCTTCCTTTAAAAATCAAATGTTATTTCTTTTTGGAGGTATCTTTTTAACATTGTTAATTTCCAACCCACTTGGTATTGGTGCATCCTTTCAAAGATGGTTCTAGGTAACAAGTCAGACCCTGGAAAAGTTTCCTACAGAGACACAGTCATATGGTTTCTTGGCAAGGTTTATTCAAATGAGATTTGCCATTTTCTGTCTCTTGGGATGAAAAGTGTAATTTGTCCAAGGTCAGCCATGGAAACACTGGTCTCCTGGAATCCTAGTCCACTAATCCAACCATGGCACCATTTCACTAAACCAGTAATACTGGCTGGGAGAATTCTTGGAGTGGTAGTTCATCTTCTTTCCTCCGTTCTGATAAAGTCAGTGGAAGGCGAGGGGGTATTTGCAGATAAGAGGTATCTTTTAATAAATACCACCCATGATATGGGAATGCATACAACAAATTTTTGAACAAATTATAATTAAAAACCCTCATAAAGCAAAAGAGGTGTAAGAAGAGGAAGGCACAAATCACAATGGAAGAGGGCTGTTCCATCTCATTTGTCAAAGCAACCTTTTCTATGATGAAGGACATTTCAATATTCTCACTACCTAGTTTGTGGAATATCAATTTTTGCAGTTTAATTAAAAACAGAGGGAGGCAGAGTAGAACATAGAGTAGAATTTGAAACAGGGGACTGTTAGGGAGGATGCCAAATTATTATTGGTCATGTTGCATTATCTGAACTGCAGACAGAAAGATGGAAGGGAGAAGCAGGTGACCACCTGCTACTGGACCAAATCAACTGACCTTTCTTCGCACACCACAATAGCCAAGCAGCATCAATTGGAGGCATATGACTGTAGTCATTGCCAAAAATAATGCCAGAATAAGGACATGACCTATCTTACATTGGAGCTGGCAGCAAAACTCAGTTCTTTTAAATATGCAAGAGGGCCACAAGATGAAAAATGCATAGGCTGATATCCTCTGAAGTTCCATTTGAAGTTATGTGTTGATGGTGTTACGTGACCTTTATGTAGGACAGAAACATTACACAAGTAAGTGTGCAACTGAATGCATGGTTAACAAGTGCTATCACTGATTTCAGCAAGGCCAGACAGAGATGCATTGGCCAAGAATGAGGATTTGTATGCACAATAATACCACATACACAACTCTGCTTCTGCAATCTTGGGGCTAATGTGAGCATTGCACATTGGACCCAAATGTTTAACAGCTTCCATAAGAGAACTCATGTATATCACTCCTGGATCTTTGCTCCCTTTTATTTCCTTTTTTTTTTCACCCCTTCCTCTCCACCCTCTTAGGACTATGTATTTGTACTCCCATGAAGGGAATGTGTGTGCATATGCGTGCACATGCAAATATATCTATATGCATAATGGAACTGTACTTAGCCAACCTGATAAATGTTAGCAGACCTATGCTGACACCAAAAATAGCTATAATGCTTACCATTTTATATTCCTTTCTAAAGATTGCAAGTGCTCCTTAAACATTCTTAATAAGACCTTGAGGTCTCAGATTTGAAGTCTCATCATCCCCACAAGCATGGCTAATGGCTGGGGGAGGGTGGGAATTGTAATCCAAAATTTACGGTGGTCCCAATGTTTCCTAGGCATACCTTACAATAACCCTACATGTTAGTCACTGCTATCCCTATTTTGCTGGTAGTGAAGGATGAGTCTAAAGAAGAAGATTTTGCCTATCTTACCAAATGAATTTGAGGGAGAAATGAGATTAGTACTGTGGAGACTTCCATGCCCACTAATAGACCAGTCAGGGTCAGTCACCTTCCAGCAGTAAAGTCTGGAAATTTGTGTGTTGGAATGCATATCGGTTGGAGAGGCTAGAGGCAAATACAGCAATCCAAGTCCAAGAACAGATCCGGTTTGAATGTCAGCAGCCCAAAGTCAGTGCCAATTTGATTTATGATCTGCTCAAGGAAGCTTATACCACAACTAACAAAAATATAACAACACCAGGAAAAAAACTCACCTGCACAAAAATTGTGTCAGTTTAGAAAATAATTGTTATTAAATAAAAGTAAAGTCCAACTGTCAACCCAATCAGCATCTGTATGAGGGAAGAGGGTGGAGCACCATCTTCTAGTATTTTGCCTCAGGGAGCAATATCTTTTCATATTGAAAAAGAGATGGGAATACATAATTGCAAAACAGGAATCCAGAAGGACAAGAACTCTCTGTGGTTTCTCCCCTGTAGTAAACCTTGGAAGAGTAGATGAGGGCTTCAGGCTCTGGTTTGGTCATTGGATGCCCCTGGGTAAGAAAAAGGGAATGAAGACACTTTCTGTTTCAGCTTTGTTTGAGTGATTACTCTTCGCCCTGGATGCCTTTATTCCTGACTTCTTGTCTGAACTTGATGTCTGGTTTGCCCAATGGTTCTGACTTACTCTGAAGGCTGACTGATAAACCTGACTGCTTGCCTGAGGCAACCCATCCCTGATAGACAAGCTTGAAATAACTGACTTATTCTGTATTGTTTGGCTATTCTTTTGGGGTTGTCTCAGAACATTTTGCAGGGTAAAACCACAAGATGATGCCTCTCTTCACTCTATGTGTAAATGTCAAATGGATGGCTGAATGGCCATCTGTCAGGGATGCTTTGATTGGGAGTTCCTGCATGGCAGGGGGTTGGACTGGATGGCCCTTGTGGTCTCTTCCAACTCTATGATTCTATGATTTACCTCAGCATTGACAAGGATATGGGGTCATCCACCACATTTGAAGGAATAAGAAAACTCAGGGAGTCAGAGCAAACCATGCCATGCACACATGTATATACGCCTCTGTCTTCAAAACACCACTCTACTAATCTATGGTGACCGAGGAAACCACCTCACTCTTCCTAATGGTAGGAATCACTCCTTATGTCAATCTTCCATTCATGAAAGTTTGCCAAAGGTACACATGTGGAAGGAAACTCATACTCCTTCATAATTTCAATGTGGCAAGAGTCCAGTGATCTACATCAAGACAAGCAGGAGAGAGGATGGAAGGAAGAGGTTTGCTCTAGTGAAACCAGGGCACAAGGGCAATTCTGAGGCTAGAGCTTTATAGGTCCCAGTGGTCAGGACCAGTAGTAGCCCACAGGATGTCAGCCAGTGGAATATTCAGTCAGGTCACTGGACCAGGGCTACAATCTGAGCAGTCACCTTGGAGCACAGGTTCACTTTCACTCTATTGGGCTTACTGTTGACACAAAAGCTTGGTGGCGTAGGAGGTAAAACCACATTTTCTAAAAGCTGGTGTTTTTTTGTTTTGTTTTGTTGGGTTTTGGTTTTTGGTGTTTGTTTATTTGTTTGCTACAACACCCAGAATCTCCCAGCCAGCATGGCCACTCTGGGAGGTGTAGTTCCAAACTGTATATTTTCCAAATTGTGCTGATAGCTGGTTATTGAAAATGATTGAAAATATCACCATTCCTTATCTCATGATCTTATATACTCTCAGGCATTACACTACAGCCACACACACATCAAAGGCTGTACACACACCATGTTTATAGTGAAAAGCATGTCCAAAAAAAAAAAAAAAAACTTGGATTGAAAAAAATTACATGTTTAATTTAGGATTAATACATTGATTAAGTGCAGGCACTGAAGCAATCAATGCTTTTGGGTTTTCATTTACCATAAGCAAACTCTATCCAGTCACTTTGTATTAACCTTCACAATTATTTACTGGAAGTATGTGTGTCGTTCAGAGAGCATGGATCCAAACTCTATAAAAAATAGATGAGGGTGTACATTTTTCCAGCCTCCTCCTCAGAATTGCACTAGATCAAAAGCCTCATGGCTCACACAAATGGTCGATCTTCCTATCAGTACTGCATATTGCAGATTAGACTGCAGGAAGCAAATGTAGCAATTCCCATCAAAGGATTCACAACAAGGTCAATGCTTATGTCATCAAAAACGCAAAACACGAGAAGCCTCCACATGGCTTTCAAGCAAGGAGCTTGTTCTGCTGATGCACACTTTTCAATTCAGCGAGGACATTTCGGTCTGAGAGTATCATGCCGGAGGGGACACTCTGTACTGACCTTCTTTCTGCAATTTGAAGTAACACAAAATCTTCCAGCTTTAGTTGCAGGAGGAGGAGAGGAATGTCTGATGCTCTTAGACTCTGTAAGATCAACTTGCTTAATCAATACCATACAGAATGCACTCAGCAATTTAGGGGTTTCACAGCACTTTCCTGCTATTTTTCTCACCAGCAAACACTGCCACAATGTTCAAAGCATAACAGAAATTAGATGAAGGTACCAGCTGCCATATGCAGCAGTTGGGATCCAATCCAATCTACAAGTTAAATCCCTGTGCATAAAGAGGGGCCTAAATCAGGGGTAGGAATCATTTGGTCCTCCAGATATTGTTGGATTGCAACTCTCAGCAGTCCTCACTATCAGCACCATGTCAACAATAAAACTGCTTCAATGGATCTACTGTAGCTGGGATTAACAATTGGAATTAAACCAATATGCCAACAATATTGATCCAAACTATCTCTGGATTTGAGCTATTCCTGTCTTACTAACACTGATAATTGAATAAAGACATTGTTACTGGGGAACAGTGGGAGAGAGAGATTGCCATCATACTGTCCTTAGGCAAAATAAGTTAGATCCAGACTTGGTCATACTTGGAGCAGACCCAATGGGCATGAATAAGTTGAGACTTACTGAAGTCTCATTATTTGTAGTGGGTCTTCTTTAAAAATGACTAAGGCTGGACCCAATCCAATAGGGCCTGAGTCAAAAATATGAGGGGCCAGACCACATAACCATCTGTTCCAGCACTGTCTGCTACAGGAGGCTGCTTCACACCAAATCAGATCACTCTTCCCTCCAGCTTACCACTCTCAACTGACTGGCAGCAATGCCCCTCCAAGATTTCAGGCAAAGTTCTTTCTTAGTCCCGCATGAGGATGCCAGCTATTCTGTGGTGGTCTCCCATCCAAGTACTAAACAAGCCTGACCTTCTTTAGCTTCTGAAATCAGACAAGATCAGGTGTGTTCTGAGTGGCATGTTCAGTAATTATCAGTAGATCTCCACTGCCTTGGGAACAGATCCTCCTACTTCAAATCCTTTTAATTGGGCATGCCTGGAGCTGAACATTGGCCCTTGTATTCATATAGTATGTGCCCTTTCACAAATACTTAGTCATAGAAAGCTGCCTTCTACAGAGTCAGACCAATGGTCCACCAAGCTCAGCGAAGAAGCAGTAATGATTATCAATGGCTCTACAATTTCAGACAAAGATCTTTCCCAGGCCAACCTGGAGATTTCAGGGATTATACCTGGAATGTTTTGTATATAAGCCATGGGCCCCAGATGTAGAAATAGTAATAGAACATAAGAATCTGTCATTTAAATGGTTGCTCCATTTAATAAAGCAATGTCTACATTAGGGATTAAAAACCTGTAGGCCTCCAGATGTTGTTGGCCTTCAGTTCCAATCAGGGCTAGCCAGTATATGTAATGATCTGGTACAATGGAAGTTGTATTTCACCAGCATCTGAAGAACCAAATTTTGATCCATGCTGACTAGCAATGGCTTTCCAAGGTTTCTGACAGGTGTCTTTTCCAGCCCTATGAAGAGATGTCACAGATTCAACCTTTTACATACAAAGGTTATACTCTAATACTGAATGACAGCTTTCCTTTTCAATGTACTTTTGTAGCACACCAATGTTGCTAGTCAGCATTGTATTTTTGAGAAATTGCCTGGAGCAATTTGGAGTGCTCCATGGGATTGTTCCTTCATCTATGCAAGATCTTAGCTTCAAAACTTTTTGTGATGGTTTGAATTGCATATTCACACACACACCCAAAACACTGGACTCCTTTAATAAATATCTGCATCTTGCTTGATCAAAGAAAGCATTTTCTGTTTATGAGAAGAGATAGTCTTTCCTTGATCTTGCTATTCAGAGACTCAGCTGAAAATCTATTGGTATTCAAAGAATGTAACCAGAAAAGAAAAGAAAAGAAAAAAGGGACAAGGAACAAGAAATAAATTTAAAAGCTCATAAATCATAATGTACAAAGCAAAATATACATGATTTCCCAGTAATGGAAGCATTTTATTACATTGCTGCCCCAAAATGGGGCAAGGTATTGGGTTTTATTATTTATTTATTTTCTACTTGTTCAAATACAAGGCAGATATTCTTAAAGGGCTGCAGGCACTTCCTGAGAATGTTTTAAGACTTTGAGGGGCATTTGGGCAAATATATTTTTTATTTATTTTTTGTGGGGTTAGGGTGGCCCTCCAAGGTCTCTGTGAGGGCTAATACAGCTCCCTTGGTCTCCCACAGTTGCTCAACCATATTATAAATAGAAACAGGGAGAAAACTGAAATAAAAAATCAGACTGAATGTTAAAATGTTATTGAGAAAGAAGAAATGTATCAAAAGAAAAGGAGTAAAAGGAGAAATAACTTTGGCTAATGAAAATGAATGCATGACCACACTAACCTTGATGATGATAAATTAATTTATCACTGTATTAATTTATTTGATTCATTGTTATTTTGAGCCCTCAAATCAACTTCAACTTATGGCAACACTATAGATGAGCGACTTTTAAGGATGTTATCACACGGGGAGTCGCGGGAAGAAAGTGGAAATAAACCGGACGAGCGGAAGACTTTAATTTATGGGATTTGTCCTGTTCTGCCTCATCTGATAACTAAATTCGAATTTAAAAGGGGGTTAATTCGAACATTTTTGTTCGAATTAACCCCCTTTTAAATTCGAATTTAGTTATCAGACGAGGCGGAACAGGACAAATCCCATAAATTAAAGTCTTCCGCTCGTCCATTTTATTTCCACTTTCTCCCCGCGACTCCCCGTGTGATAACGTCCTAAGAGATTAACAGCTCTGCTCAGTTCTTGCAAACTCAAGGCTGTGGCTTCTTTAATGGAGTCAATCTACCTAGTAGTGTATCCTTCCTTTTTTTTCCCTATGGCCTTCAGCTTTATCGAATATTACTGTCTCATGATATAACCAAAGTACAATAGCCTCAATTGAGTCATTTTGACTTCTAGTGAGAGTTCACGCTTGAATAAATAAATACTCTTTTATTTGTCTTTTTGGGTGTCTGTGGTATCCACAGAATTCTTCTCTACACCACATTTCAAATTAGTTGGATGTGTTTTTTCCCCCTGCAATTTTCTTCCTGCATAGAAATCGGAAATACTATTGATAAGAATGATCCTGACTTTAGTATTCAGTTGTCTCTCTTTTCATTTTAGAATCTTATCTAATCCATTCCAAGGCATAGACGTCTTTTGATTTTGTAATTAGTCTTTACTTTGAGTAATGAATGAGACAAGTTACAGAAAATCTTCAACAATCTTGAGGTCCATCATCCACCTTAAGGCCACATAATTCTTCTGTGGTCATTATTTTTGTTTTCTTAAGATTCAACTGTAACCCTGTGTTTGCACTTCTTGGGGGGGTTGCAGACTGCCAGAAATAGTGCAAATTGAGTCCACTTTAAGGGTTAGGGTTAGGGAATCATGGGAACTGTATTTTATTGTGGCACTAGAGCTCTCTGACAGAGAAGGCTCAATGTCTCAGAAAAAAACAATTCCCATGATTCCCTAGCACTAACCCTAACCCTTAAAGTGGACTCAATTTGCACTATTTCTGGCAGTCTGCAACCCCCCTTACTTAGCAGTCTTCAGTAGTTGTTCCAAATCTTTTTTCTGCTAGTGATGTGATGTCATCTGCATACTGTTGATATTTCTTCTTCCTATTTTCATGGTTCTTATCTCTGAATCTACTTCCACTTTCAATATTACATGTTCTAGGTATAAATTAAACGGACAGGATGATAATTCACCTTTGTCTGACTCCCATGCCAATTCAAAACCATTCTCTTTCTCCATATTCTGTTGTGACAGTAGCCTCTTCTCCAGAGTAAAGGTCTATGTAGTCAAAGGCTTTCCACTTATTAAAAATGGGACCAAAGTTGAAGCATAATAGGAGGAAAATGCAACAATTAATGTTTTGAACTGACATAATTAGAATTCAAATCAATAACATACATAATAATTAGCATGATAGGCAAATCAGATACCCAGATTTGAGAGGCCAGAATATTGCATCCCTACTAGCAGGCAACCTTGTAATACCTCTCTAGAAGTGGGGATACTGTTTGACAATTCACTAGACTCTCCTACTAGAATCTTTATCAATGAAGTGATGCCCAAGATAAAAATTCTAAGAAAAGATTTACTCTAAAAACTTACATTCACCATCAAAAAAGATTTTTCTTTGAAGGAATCTCCCATTCTTTCAGTTCTTCTTTATAGTTCCTTGCTGTATTGCTTCAATGTATTTTTTTTTATTTTGTTCTGATTGTAAAATGTGTTCCCTGTTCAGCAGGCCTATTCTTTTTTAAAAAAAATATCTTTGATTTATCAGATCTCATAGAAGAGGTCTCTTGTTTGTTTGTTTTCCTTTTAGGCTGTCTTCTGGTTCTTTGGACTGAGTATTATAACTGTTCTCTTTGTCCATATATACAAGTTTCTGAACAGTTGCATTCATGATTCTGATTCTATTTCTGTCACCTTTTATTATAATGATTAGCATGGGTTCCAATGAAAATTTTTCCCTAACGAAAGGAGAAATGTTTTACTCCAGGGGTAGGCAACCTTTCCTCTTTAAGGGCCGAGGGACTTCAGCTCCCAGAATCCCAGGAGCTATTGGCCAACATGGGACTATTGGCCAACATGGCTGAGGCTTCTGGGAGATGAAGTCCCTCGGCCCTTAAAGGGGAAAGGTTGCCTACCCCTGTTTTACTCAGATCATGACTACAGAAAAAAGACTTAAAGCTTCCTTCCCCTCATTGTGTTCCATTCCCAATACTCCACTGTACCTACCATCAAATTGTGAAAAACAGCATGTTTTTCAGGGCAATCACATTGTCATTGAGCGAAGTGTCATTTACCTGTTCAACAGCAAGAGCAGACACACCCTACTGAGAGTAATTGAATTCAATGGTGGTTACTACTGAATAAACAGGTGTATGTTTGCACAGTCTAGCTCAGTTCAAATGGGCTTACTCAATAGAAGAAATTGGAAAACAACTCTCAGAATCTCTCAGCCAGTATGGCCATCATGGTTCAAAAAAGTAATTTTTCAAAGCTCTAGCCAGTGGCCTCAATCTTGTTGGTTCATTCCTAAAATAATGTGTGTAGATGAGCCTTCAAGTCGCCTGTCAACTTGTGGTGATCCCATGTGTTTCATAGGGTTTTCTTAGGCGAGGAATACTCAGAGGTGGTTTTGCTAATTCCTTCACTTACATATAGCCTACAGCACCTGGTATTTGTTAGCAGTCTCCCATTCAGAATTGTTTAGCTGACCCTGCATAGCTATTCTTGAATTAGTTGTTGAACGGTGAATCAACACATTGTTAAATCCCATTGATTCAATGAGTATATTAGTCAGGATTAATAATAGGATTCAAAGCAATTCCTTTTATATGAGTAGAGCAGAAATAATAATAATCTTCAGATTCATCCCAGTTCTTGGGTTTCACTTTCACTTCTTGGGTTTCTCTTCTCAGCAACACTCAAATCTTGTTCTGCAGTTCATACTTGACTAAAAGGTTAAAGAGTTCATGAACACTGGCTTTCCTTGCTTCTTTCTAGCAGATACCCATGACTACTGGCCATGCTAGCTGGAAGATTCTGGGAGCTGTAGCACCCCAAAAAGTAATTATTCCAAACCCTACTGCTAAGTAGTGAGGGCATACCTGAAGCTGATGAAAACAATGCTCTTAAAATGCAAGCTTCAGCAAGCTTCTCTTGACCTAACTGAAAACTGCTGTACAGGACCCTGAGTGATGTTTCTTCATTTTGAAAATATGTTTTCTTCCCCCTCAAGTCATTATGGTTTTAAACCACAGTTGCAAGACCAGTCAGCTGTGAAAGCCCTCCTCAAATAAATTAATCCAAGGCTTTACTCAATTTCTGCTGCAAAATACAGCAGCTTGCATAACCAGAAAATAAAAAAAAATTGTCAATAAAGAGAGAGAAGAAGTTAAAAACATAGCAAAACCTTTTTAAGATACAGATATGGTTGAAGGGGACAATTTTCTCTTCTAGGTATGCTTTAATCTGTTTTGATAATTTTAATTGATTTGGTTTTGTTTGAATTTGAGTGTTAGAAGAAGAGTTTGGGAAAGTTACTGTCTCTTCTTCTGCACTGCGGAAATGATCTAGGTTACCACCTTAACTGTAATGGCTCATTGCTATGGACTTCTGGGAACTGTAGTTTGGTAGGTCACCCGAGCTCTCTGAAGAGAAGGCTAAATGTCTCACAAAACTATAGTTCCCAGAATTCCATAGCACTGAGCCATGGCAGTTGAACTGGTATCAAGTTGGGTTATTTCTGCAGTGTGGATACAATCTGAGACCAGGATCTTCCAGATAACATTACCACTTGGACCAGAGTGCTGTTCCTGACCAGAAATACTAATAAATACTAAGTTATATAGTAATTTAAAGAAATTTTACTTTAATCAATTCTACATACACTGTATGTAAAAGCATCCTGCTTCAATCATGTTTACAACAATATGAACAAGAGAGGAGCAGGATGAGCCAGCACCAGTGGAAATTTTGCCAGTCTTCTTTTTAAAAAAACAGCAACAACAACCCTTTTTGCTTTCTTCAAAATGGTTTGATGTTTTGCCTTAAAATAAATCTTCAGATTCATTGCAGACTCCCTGAACTCCATATTTGGAGTTCTCTAGCAGAGAATTCTAAGTACCCCCCAAATTATAAATCCTAGGATGCCATATGACGGAGCCATGACAGTTAAATAGGTATATATGAATTGTAGTGTTCCTTCATGCTTCTTCTCCCCCGCCCCCGTCCTATGTTTATCTCTCATGTTAGTCTTTGAGGGAATTTTTGTCTTCTTAATTGTTTTGCATGATTGCATTTTCTTATTATATTGCTTTGCCTGATATAAACCAGCTTAAGAACAATGTGATCAAAAGACAGAATATGAAAAATACATAGCAAGCCTCCATCCTAGGTTTTGCTTGTCTGGAAAACTGAATGGCCGCTGTCTCTGCCTTCCTTTGTGCATTTCATCTAACCCAGATCAGGGCAATGTCTAAGCTTCTAAATCTGTCCTCTAGAAAATTTGCCCTTTGCCTCTTTTGCTAGTTAGCATGGCTATTTACAGCTGTTTTTCAATAGCAAGATAAAAATGTCCCTCTGCTTTCTCCAAGTGAACCAGAAGAAAGAGCAGCCCTAAACTGTCTCTCCCCCATGATTATTTCACTGTTGAGAGATATTGTAATCCAAACAGCTTTTTATTAAAGCCAGGGATATGATTTATTTATCCTGATGTACTGCTCCAAGAACATTATGATAAAACACTCACACACAGGTGAGCATGCCAGCTCTTGCCTTGCAGCATTTTCTCTTGACTCAATATTACCTTGGCTGATTAGATTTGCCAAGTCAGCAACATCCCTTTCCAGGAGATTTCAGGACCAAATCTTAAAGCCAGGGAATGCTTCTATGTGATGCCGTAAACACTGTGTTCATGTAATGTCCCAGAGGAAGGACAAGCAATAGCAGGTGGAAAGGCCTGAACCACTACAGGGGTCCGCTAGTTTTGGAAATGGGTCATCTGGGTACACAGAACCAAAATTTAGTCAAAATGCTAATGTTCTGAAACAGGTTGAGTCTCCCTTATGCCAAATGCTTGAGACCAGAAGCATTTGGATTTTGGATTTTTGAATACAGGTTGTATCTCCCTTATCCAAAATGCTGTAGTCCAATGATTTTGGAATACAGGTTGCATCTCCCTTATCCCAAACCAGTAGTGCTTTGGATTTCAGAGTTCTTCAGATTTTGGAATAATTGCATATACATAATAAGAAATCTTGGAGACTCCCATTCAGGTTTAAACACAAAATTCATTTATGTTTTATAAACATCTTATACACGTAACCCAAAAGCAAACGGATCTTGTAGCAGCTTTGGGACTAAATGAAAGAAGTTGTAGCATAAATGTTTGTAGACTTGCCTCTGAGAAAGTAGACCAAGGGCCTCTACAGATGACGCTTTGCGCCAGCTTGGAGGCAGGGAAGGGGAGGGGCAGCCACACACTGGGCGCCCCAACCCCTCCCCGAGGACATCATGACAGTGCAAGCCATTACGCATGGCGTGCGCCGTCAAGACATCCTTCTGGCACAGCATCTTGATGCCCTGAGCCAGAAGAGACGCAGAAGAGCCATGTGGATGTGAGAGATGGGCAGTCAAGAAAGAAGATAGGAGGAAAATCAATGCATTTGAGAGAATGTGGTGCTGGAGAAGAGTGCTGAGGATCCCATGGACAGCCAAAAAGACAAACAAATGGTCCTAGAGCAGATCAAACCGGAAGCATCTCTGGAAGCCAAGATGAGCAAACTGAGGCCATCATACTTTGGACACATCATGAGAAGAGAGGACTCTTTGGAAAAAAAAATAATGCTGGGGAAAGTGGAGGGAAGTAGGAAGATAGGAAGGCCACAGGCCAGATGGATGGACTTTATTAAGGAGCTCGTGGGTATTAAAGGGTTGCAAGGATTAAGCAGAGCAGTGGAGGACAGAGAGTCTTGGAGATGTCTCATCCATAGGGTTGCCATGGGTTGAGATTGACTCGAGGGCAATTAACAACAACAACAGAAGCATCCAGCTCTGTTCCTGTACTTGGACATAGAGATATAAAGTCATAGAATCATAGAATTGAAAGAGACCACAAGGGCCAACCAGTCCAACCATGCAGGGACTCACAATCAAAGCATCCGCAAAAAATGGCCATCCAACCTCTGTTTAAAAACCTCCAAGGAAGGAGACTTCACTACACTCTGAAGAAATGTGTTCCACTGTTGAATAACTCTTACTGTCAAGAAGTTCTTCTAATGTTTAAGTGGAATCTCTTTTCCTATAGCTTGCATCCATTGTTCCAGGTCCTATTCTCTGGAGTAGAAGAAAACAAGCTTGCCCCATCTTCAATATAACACCCCTTGAAATACTTAAACAGGGCTATCGTATCACCTCTTAACTGTCTTTTCTCCAAGCTAAACATACCCAGCTCCCTACGTCTTTCATAAAGACTTGTAAAACTCTTGACCTTTAATAGAGAATGGGAGGAGATAGGAAATGACCTCTTCACAGCCACACTGACCAAATGACCACAGAGATAATCAATGCAGCTATAAGGAAGTCAACACCCCTTTCTCCCAATTCCATAGTCACAAGCATTGATACAATATATGAACACCAGAGAGATACAAAGAGGCTCACATGGGTCCAAAACCATCATTTAGTCCAAAGTCTATTCACATTCCAGAAACAGAGATCTCAATCACCCCACCCTGCCAGCTCCAACTTGCTGGGAAGCTGCCCCAACAGCACCCAAGGCCAGTGGCGGAGAAGCAGAGATTTCCAGGCTGAAAGGGTGGCTGGCAGCCTGGAAAGCCTCTATGCCTCCGAGCGCATGCAGAGTGCCTCCAGTTCCCCCCACCCAGCACGGAATCCTTCTAGATGGGCCTCCCCCCCATGCCCCTGTCTCCCCCCCCCAAAAAAAAGACATGCAGGAACCTTCCATGCTATGTATCCAACTACTTGCACAGATGCATCACTCTGCTAATACAGAGACCATCAGCTTCCAATGTCACAGGGTTTATTTTTAAAGAATATATATTGTCTACTGACTAAATAAGTCCCAGCCCAAATCCATTGGAGGCAAGCTGTGATGCATGAAAGATTTTGGGACAATAAAGGGATGGATGACTCCCATTTCTGGAAAGAGAAACAGTGAGTGTTATCTAGATCTGTCACAAGAATGGTGAATCTCCTCTAGACTTTATTCTGAACTTTAAAAGAACTATCCAAGATTGTAAATTCTATGTCCAACATTAGTTCAGCCCCCTGGATAGTTTAGACCAATGGTTCCCAAACTTTAGTCCTCCAGGGGTTTTGGACTTCCCAGGATTGTTGGCTTTCAGCCGCGATGAGTGGGGCTTCTGGGAGTTGAAGTCCAAAACCACTGGAGGACCAAAGTTTGGGGATCACTGGTTTAGACTAAACTATACCCTTTAAAGATGGCTGGGGACCTTTCCAGACTGTGTTAGTTGTGTATTCCTGCATAGTAGAAGGTTGAATTAGATGGCCCTCATGGTCCTTTCCAACTATATCTCTATGATTGTGAATTTAGACCAAGGCTGCATCCACAATGCAGAAATAATACAGGTTGACACCACTTTAAATGTCATGGCTCAGTGCTATGGAATTCTGGGATCTGTGGTTTGTTGTGACCCCAGAGCTCTCTGACAGAGAAAGCAGTGTCTCACAAAACTACAATTCCTGGAATTCCCTAGCATTGACCCATGGCAGTTAAAATGGCGTCAACCTGGATTATTTCTGCCCTGCAGAGGCAGCCCCAAAAAACCCAGCATGGATTCACCATTAGGTAGACAGCGAAGCCATCAACTGCCACTCACTGCTGATGCCAACTAATTAATTCTAGTTGATTTCACTATAGATGAACCACAACATAAGCCTCTCAATTATTTCTTCAATTATAAAGAACAAGTTGGGGATGGGGTCTTCTATTTTCAAATTCCACAATTGCAAATGAAAAAGAAAGTGGCCTCGTGCATGAAGATGAACATAAAATAACAGCTAGAAATGACAGGTTCAGCTTATCTAATGCCATTTCTTAAAACAACACAACCTTTCAAGGATTGCACATTACAGTAAGACAAGGTCTAAAAGGTGGCTTGAACCAATTAATTCTTACTGGGGAGCCAATGGCAGGACCAGCCCTCCTATCAGCCCTGTCCTTTGTATGTTCTATTTTGCAGCCAATGAATCCTTTAATGATTTCCAAGTCAATTAGCAACAACAGAATAATTAAAGCCAGAGGTGGAAGATGAACTCTTACTGGTGGATGACAACTAATTGTCATTAGCACTCAGCACTGCCACTAATTAGTCAGGTTTAAGGGGTTTCCCAGTACAGATGTCCTGTGCTGACAGCAAATTGCTTGCACAGAAAGAAAAGGAATGGGGGAACAGGAATTACTAATAGCTAGTTTTTGTTCCTAAGTATTTTTATTCCTCTCTAAATCAAAGTGGAATTTAATTTTGTCTTTGAAATTGTTTGTTACATTCATGCATTTCTCTCTGTGGCTTTCAATATAAGAATTACCACAACAGCCTCAACTAAGCGGGGAAGCAGACGGCTAAAAGGGCTGTTTGGGGGCAAGGAAGGGGAGAGGCAGCCTAACCCTAACCCTAACCCCAACCCCTTCCCAAAGACATTGTTGGAGCACCGGCCCCTCCACACTGCCGGCGCTCTGACGATGCCTTCCCACCGCAGCGTTCGCACATGCTGCGGCAGAAGAGTCGCCGAAGGTGCACCACCAGCCTTTTGCAGCGCACCTTCGGTGACTTGTGGAAGGAGCGCTATTTTAGCGCTCCTTCCAGGGGTGGCAAAGCTGCACAGCAGGGCCGAGGTGTGCAGATACCTCGGCCCCGCGGCACAGCTTCCCAGGGTGGCCCATGGCCGCCCGTCTGCTTCCCCCCTGAATCATCTTAGGGCCTTTGCAGACTGCCAGAAATAGTGCAAATTGAGTCCACTTTTAGGGTTAGGGAATCATGGGAACTGTATTTTATTGTGGCACCAGAGCTCTCTGACAGAGAAGGCTCAATGTCTCAGAAAAAAAACAATTCCCATGATTCCCTAGCACTAACCCTAACCCTAAAAGTGGACTCAATTTGCACTCTTTCTGGCAGTCTGAACCCCCATTAGTCATATGAGGTCCTTTTCATATGATATTGTATTGTAAAGTTTTAATTATCACCCTTAAAAAAATTGACAGAAAGTTTGTTTTGATTTGTAGTTTTTATCTCCACATAGTCACCATCCAGATTTACACATTTTTCCCACTGTTTCTCAACTCTCTGAATACCATTATTGTAGAAGTCTGCAGAGTGCACCTTATGAGTGGGTATCGTAAAGTAATAATTATCACCCAGAATTTATCATGGTATATTGATGAAATTTTGTTAGTGTCATCATTGGTTCCTAAGCATATGCTGTTGAGAAAATCAGCTCATTTTGTCCTTTATTTTTGTGACAGATTGTGCCAGAAGTGACTAAAGTGTAAAATCCTTGTAAGGCGCAATCTGTAGACTTCTACAGTAACACTATTTAAGGGTCAAGAAACACTGAGGGAAATATGAAAATCTGAATGGTGGCTATATAGAGATAAGTTAACAGCTACAAATCAAAAGAAACTTTCTGTCAAATTTTTTTAAAGGTGATAATTAAAACTTTACAACACCCCCTTGTACAAGTTGAACAAATAGAGCAGGGGTCGGCAAGTTTTTCTTACCTGGAGCCAGTCCGCTGGCCTCCAGGTCTTCCGCGGGCCGAGGGGGGGAGAATGGCAGCGCGTGCAGTTGCACGTGCACGCGCAGCCGCCGCCGCCGCCCCCCACTGACGCTGCGCACCTTGCCGCCACACCACCGCATACACGAATGACTTGCGGAAAAACAAAATGACAAACGAGTCATGGCGGCGGCGGGGGGGGGGGCGGCAGGGAGGCAGTGGGGGTCAGTCCAAAGGCCTCAGGGGGGGCAGTCCCGGCCCATGGGCCGTAGGTTGCCGACCCTTGAAATAGAGTGATAGAATGCTCCCACACTGCAGAAATAAAGAAGAATGGCATCACTTTAACTTCCATTGCTCAATGCTGTAGAATTCTGGGATTTGTAATTTGGTGGGGCACCAGAATTCTCTGAAAGGGAAGGCTAAATATCTCACAAAAGCAGAAATCCCAGAATTCCATAGTATTGAGTTAAAGTGGTGTCAAAATGCTTTATTTCTGAAGTATGGACACACCCTCAACAGTGTTTGCCTTCTCTTCAATGCCATTGGTTATCATCAGCTCCACAGAGTCTATGCCATGGCAGATTGCTCCCCCAATCAGAACAATTGAATCTGTAGAAGTCAAAGCTCAGAGCTAAATCTCTTAGACCTCCCTGGGGAAGCTTGGTAACTATGCATGCTGGCTAGGACATCTTGAGAAATATAGTCCACACACAACAAAACAAAAAAAACCTTTTCCAGACTGCAACCTGGAGGAAATTAAAATCAGCAGCCAGGCATAAGCCTCTGCAGAATTTTAAAGAGGGTATAAAGGTAGTAAACTCATATTCTGAAATATACTGCCTCTGTGCACAAAGGCTTAGCTAATTATACTTTAAAAGTGGATAAGTCAATCCTCCATACTAAGGAGGATAGGCTTATAACCCATAGGAAGGACCATCTCCAGCACACCAGTCTCCACTTGCACCAGCTCCTTTGCAGCTGAATCTACCACTGCAAAGCTCAGAGCTTTCTTGTCTTGCTGTGTGCACACTGCAAAGGCTTTCTGCTTTTAGCTTCTTAAAGATTGTCTACCTGCTACACGCTCATCTTGCATTCCCTCATTAATCTTCCCTCTTGTCAATGGCGCATGGTGCACAGCCACAACAGTGCAGGATCGATCCTTTTGTCATCAGCTTCCCTCTTGGTAAAGACTGCAGGCTCAGCTGCAGGGAGAAGAGGCCAACTCGGAATTCCCTGCAGCCAAGAATAATTGAATGTATACATTAAATATCTTTGAATCTTGATCTTTCTCTGGAAATATCCAAGCAGTATGGCAAAGGTATGAATACACAGCCCTGGGACAATTGTTCCTTCAGCTGTCTGGCAGGGCACATGAGAAATAAAATGAAGGGAACAAAGGCCGGATTCCTATTGGCCATCCCAACTATGGTAGATCCATTGAAACAATTCTTAGCAATTCTTCAAACCCATTTATTTAACAGTTAAATCACATTTATTTAACAGATCAACTCTAGTTTGGACTATTCAGGACAAAGCCCTGTATGAACCCAAAGCCCCTGCTATGCAGAAAAGTGTGCCTATAGTTTCTCTGCATAATGTATCATTCTACCCTTGACTCTTTGTAAACTATGGCAGATGCAAATGCAGGCTGTTTCACTGTTCAACAGAATTAATGAACTATATTTCTTTTTGCTGATGATAAGTACGATGCAATTAATTAACTATTTCCTCTTCCTTTTTCAGCACCCTTGTGTAGCCTTCCAAAGGTTGACATACTACAACTCCCAGAATTCCTCACCGTTGTTTATGCCAGCAAGGATTGCTGGGATTTGCAGTCCAAAATCATCCAGAGGGCCACACAATTCCCACTCCAGGTGTAACTAATCCATCATCTAGCTGGTTGGTTCCTCATCTCATCTAAGCCACAAAAATTGTATTGCATTTATTACTTATTTAATTGTTTGAGTATATCCCATCTTTTACCCAAAATTGGGACTCAAACTCATAATGATAATTTTTAAAAGCTATAAAAAATATGAAACATTATCATGTCAAAACACAAAGAAACAAAGTATTATATCAAAATATTTTCAATTGAAAATCAACATAAAAATAGTGATTTAAAAAAGAAACCATACCTTCCCACATAGAGTTCCTTCCTCAGTAGCCAATCAATTGCACAAAGCCTGCCAAAGATCTTCACCTGCCTGGACAACAGGTTGATAGATAGCCTAGCCTCCATAGCAGGCAGTTTCGCAGCTGGGAGCAGCTGCCAAGAAGATCTTAAATCTTAATAATCAAGGTGGGCAAGAGTCAACTTTACAAGTGGTAGAATGGACCAGTTCAAGTCACAACATCACGACACAGTAACTGAAACTCATCCCAGAAAATCTGACCAGACAGTGCACTGAACACTTCCCTTGATTCTGTCATTAGTATGGTGTCAAGTCCTGAATGAATGCTAAGACTTTCTGCTTGAAGTTTCTTGCAAATTTTCAGCCCAAGGTCCCATACCTGATCTCTATAAGCCTGCTCCCAAAAGGCATCTAACAACCTAAAATAATCCTGCTAGATGGAAAGCTGAGGATACAGTCCTAGAAGCATAGCAGGTTTCTGGCCAACTTCATTGTTGCATAATAGGCATGATGAAGAGTCTTTACTGATTTTCAATTGCATTCACTCTGAGATTTATACCATCTGAACTCTAGCCTACATCCATCCTGTTGCTAAGTCTTCTGTAAACAAAAGCAAATTATAAGTTCCTCAGCACCACATTGGGCACTTAGAGGCGATTGTGCCAATGGCCCTTTCCATATAACCACTCCATAGTGAGACCAAGGACTGGACCAAGAACCAATAATAACCCTATCATCCAGCAAATCAGTAGGCAACCTTTCCCCATTAAGGGCCGAGGGACTCAGTTCCCAGAATCCCAGGAGCTATTGGCCAACATGGGACTATTGGCCAACATGGCTGAGGCTTCTGAGAGCTGAAGTCCCTCAGCCCTTAAAGGGGAAAGGTTGCCTACCCCTGGCCTAGAATATTTGAGAATCCTTCAAATTCCATAAGTCTCCAGTGGTGGATCATCTTAATCAACCTTTCCCCCCTGCAAGGAGGAGCCAAATTTCATGAGGAAATGATCTGACAATGACAATGGGGTTATTGAAATCCCCCCCCCAAAAGAAAACAAATCATCCTCCATACAACCAACAGTGAAAATCAGTATGCAATGTCCCATGAGTTGGACCAACAATGTACTGAGTCAGCCCCATGGTTGTCATGGTAGCCTCAATGTAGATGTTGAAGTCACCCAGAACCACATTCCTGGGGTTTTCCAACACCATGTCTAAGATCAATTCAGCCAGCTCAAGCAGGGAAATTGCTGGGCAGCAAGGTAAACCAACATCAGCCTTGTACTGTCTTTCTGCAACGCCCTCAGAACTGGTACCAGATCATATGGGTTTCCTCATGAAGGAGATGGAATTCTTTTAGATGAAGACAACTCCCCAACCCTCAGTTTTGGGGTGGTGCTGTACTGATTATTGAGATTAACAAATGTGGAGTGATCATCCATCCAGGTCTCTGGATGGTTGGCCTCTCCATTGACAACCAAGTCATGAGTGGTAGTTGCTTTATTATGAACCTACTTGACATTCAGGAGCAGCATCAGCAGATCAGAGGGTGGTGTCCTGGAAAGCTGCCAGCACACACACACCAAATGGCTGATAACAGAGGCAAGCTCAAGCTGAGCAGACAGCCAGCAAACTGAAGTTACAGACCTCCATTTTGTCCAAAGAGAATAGTGAGTAGCCAATCCAAGTTCAGGGATTCCAGGAATGCACAGATATCAGTTCGGTCCAAGGTCAAGGTGTCACAGGGTGAGTCAAGAGTCTGGTCCAGAGCTGATGTCCAAAATAGTCTAAGCACGAGGAAGTCAGAGCCAGCAGCGTTCACTCAAAGGGAACTCAATAGCTTCTGACAAAGGAGTCAGCGTTCCTCAGGTGCCTTATATCATAACACCACAGCTTGCATCTGTTAAGTGTTAGCTGAGCGTTTCTCAGCAAGCCTCTTCGAACGTCGCAGGCACACCCTTTCTGCTCTCCTCTGGCTGAAGGCAGGGATGGGCTGCTGATCTAAGTCTCCCAGTGCTGAGCCCTCTGCTGACACAAGACTGGGCTGCTGGGCTTCAGAGTCTCCTGGGAGAGCCTCCACATTGCTGGTAACAGGCTGAGCCATCTCTGCAGGGGCTGAGAGGGAAGAGCTGGGACCTGGGAGGGCAGAATGAGGCTCTGTCATAGCCTCCTGATCTCCCTGCACCTGAGGAGCCAAGGCCTCCTCCTAATCCGCCGAGTCCTCCTCAGGGCTGACCATGACAGGTGGGTTGATATGACCGGAATGTTGATGGAGGAAGAGGGAGGCAAAACATGGGATAGATCACAAGTATCTAACCTGCTTTTTATTTATCTGGAATATCCAACCCCCTGCCCCAACCCACCATCTGCTGGGATCACACTAATAGGGATGCCCTGTTTCTGCTCTCCATCCAGGGGCATTACTGGAGGGGACATGGGGAGTGCAGACTGCACCGGGTGATATCCCAGAATGGGGTGTAGAGCTGGTGAGACTAGCACATTCCCTTTTTCACTTGTCCAGCAGCCATGCAAGACCCTGAACAGGCCATCTGGATGCCTCAGCAGCTGGGAGCACACAGCTGCTTCTGGGAAACAGTGCCTTTCACTTCCACTGGTCTGGCGTGGTTGTTCATGTGAGCAGCTATGTCCGACCCTAAATGGGCCATCCAAAAGCCTCAGCACCTCCTCCCAGCAGCAACTGTTGCTGGAGGATGGTGCCCTCCATTTTGGAACTGGCACAGCTGTTTGCTCAAGTGGTCATAGAAGTACATGCACATGCACACACCCAGCAGTGGTCTGGCCAGCCAGGGGCAGGTGAGCAAGCCACCCCATCCACACCGAGTGACACCAACCACAGTAATGCCACCGCCTCTGCCCTGGGATCCACCGAAACATACATACAATATAAGATTAATCATTTGTGCTATGTGAATATTTGGATAGGCACTTGTAAAAACAAAGTATGCAAAGGGATCTTGCAGCATCTTTGAGACTAACTGAAAGAAAGAAGCTGGTAGCATGAATGTTCGTAGACTTGAGCCTACTTCCTCAGATGAACTTGTAAAAAAAAAAGTCGCATAGTGGAGAAGGCAATTCAAGGACAGCAAACTGTCTTTAAAGCAAGGAAAATATTTTTAGAGAGAGGGGGAAGAGATGAAAAAGTAGTTGCCTATTGAAAATGTCTTCTGTATTTTCTATTCTACCACTGTCATTCAGTTTGATGGAAAAGAAATCACTTTGAGGATAGAGAAAAGAATATATTCAAAGGTATTTATCTTTGATGATAAAAAACGTCTTGACAGGACAAAACACCCAAGGGAGAAAATGATCAACCACCATGAAATTTTTCATGTTTGGGCTTTTTGTTTTAATTTTGCACACACAAAAATTACACACAAAACCCACTATTTTCTGCACACACCAAAAAAAAAAACTTGGACTTTTGGCAAAGGGTGCATTTGTACATTTTTTTTTCACAAAAAGTACCCCAATGTAAAATATCATCAAAAATACACAAAAACAAGAAGAAAACAAAAATCTGGATGGAAACAAAGAATTAAATTATTTATTCTTCTGTGAGAGAATAAAAATGTATGCCTCTTGGGGAGGAATTTAAAGTCAAAGAAAACAGGTCATATTCTCATGGTGGGCTGTGGAGTTCAACATGGAAGGCTCCAGACTGAAGAGATCTAATCTAGATTACAGTTAAGAAACAAACTTTTGGCAAAACTTGCTTCCTACTCTCCACCTGGGCACCTCAACACATAAACCACACTGCAGCAGCTGACATTTTATGATGCCTATCGCAGCAATGTCCTTATAAAAACAGCTGAAGTGATACAATATACACTCTGCAGACGGTTAAAAGCTGTCAGCAAGGAATGTTTCTAAACAGATGCTGGAAGGCCCCTCATCTGTGGATATAAAAAGGTGTGCCATAAAAGTCTAAATGACCATGTACTGCATAGGGAGGAATTTATCATCCTGATTCCAAAGCTTAAGGGCTTGGTTTCGGACCTCTCACAACCTCACAGTAGCAAAGGTTTAATACACAGCAATTGTCTTTCCCTTCTTTCTTGTCTTCTTTCTTCATTCTTTTTTCTCAATCCTTTTGCTCTGGGCCAAGACAAATTTCCAGATCTCCCACAGTATTTCAGGTCTGGCCATGACCACAGAGGTAGGGGACAGTGGCACAAATCAATGGGGCGGTGAATCCACTCTAGGTTTTAGTCCAAACTTTAAAGGTATCCAAGGTGTTTAGCCCGTATCCCCAAATTAAGGTTGACCCTTTGGATTGCTCCTTTCAAGTTAAGAATAAAACCTGAAGTAGATGCACCAGCCTGCTGACATGTAAGGCACCAGCCATTACACTGAGAGGAATGGGATTAAGACTTCTCCTCTCCCCTCCAACTTCATGTCACATACCATTTACTCCATCTGAACTGCCTGCCATATACTATCTATCCCTGAGCAGCTGCTGTCCACTCTAACTCCCAAAATGGGACAAAGAGAAACTCTAAGAAGGCATTTTGGATCAGGGATTATACGAGCAAAGGCAGCTTCATTTCATAGCAAGTTTAAACCACTAATCTATCTTGCTCCATATTGTCTATGGATGGACTGGCTGCAGCTTTTGAGGGCTTCACACAGGGATGTATTCCAGAGTTTGGAAAGGATTTCTTTCCTTTACTATAAATTCCAAAATTTATAGTTTTAGACTTTTGTTTGTAAGGCCAGCTCTGTCATAATTGGATTGAGGCAAGTGCTTCAGGCAATCTATGCTAGAGGTCCAAGCGGGGTTCAGGAAAGAAAGAGGCACTAGGGACCACAAGTTCAACCTAGGACAATGAAGAAATAGAAATAGTAAAAGAATTCCCATCCCTGGGATCAAACATTGATAGAAATGGGGACTGCAGTCAGGAAATCAGAAGAAGACTAAGAATGGGGAGGGTGGCTATGAAAGAACTAGGAAAGATCCTAAAATGCAAAGATATTTAACTCAGCACAAAAGTTAGAATCATACAAGCCATTGTATTCCCTATTACCATGTCTGGATGTGAGAGCTGGACAGTTAAGAAAGACGATAGTAAGAAAATCAATGCATTTGAGAGCATGTGGGGCTGGTGAAGAGTGCTGGGGGTCCCATGGACAACCAAAAGGACAAACAAATGGGTCCCAGAGCAGATCAAGCCGGAAACCTCCCTGGAAGCCAAAATGACCAAACTGAGGCTGTCGTACTTTGAACACATCATGAGAAGGGAGGACTCTTTGGAAAAAACAATAATGCTGGGGAAGGTGGAGGTAAGTAGGGAGAGAGGAAGGCCATATGCCAGATGGATGGACTCTATTAAGGAGATCACTATGGGTATTAAGGAGTTGCAGGATTTAACCAGAGCAGTGGAAGACAGAGAGTCTTGGAGATGTCTCATCCATAGGACCACCATGAGTCAAGATCGACTCAAGGGCAGTTAACAACAACAACAAAATATATAATATTTGCCTTCTTTCCTGCAGCATCAACACTGCTGGCTCATATTCAGCCTATATATTTGATGATCCTTTATATATCTTAGACAATTTCTCTGGTGTCAGGTACCAGCAATGCATCATTTCATAAATATCCTCTTTAAGATAATAAAACAGAGTAAAATTCAAACCTTTTTACTACATTCTTTCCCATTGTCCCATTTGCATGCTAAATCCAAATTTTCTAGCCCATTTGACCATACATTCCGTCACTTGTTCATTTTCAATCTCAAATCTTAGCAAAGATTTATACATTTAACCAGAGGGCCAACATGGTGTAGTGGTTTGAGCATTGGAATATGACACCAGGAGACCAGGGTTCAAATCCCGGCTCAGCCATGGAAACCCACTGGGTAACCTTGGGCAAGTCACATTTTCTCAGCCTCAGAGGATGGCAATGGCAAAACCCCTCTGAAAAAACTTGCCAAGAAAACCCTAAGATAGGTTTGTCTTAGGATGACCATAAGTCAGAAATGACTTGAAGGCATACAACAACAACAACAACATACATTTTGCCAACCATTTGTTCATCATTTGTACATAACTATATATCAAATTCAGACTTAGACAGTTCAATACCATAACTTTTTTGTCTGATTAAATCCTTCAAATAATTGTTGATAAGAAAACCACTAAGAAACAGAACCTTCCCTTAACAGATGTTCTTTTGATTTCATAGTACATTGTCCTTGATAGTTCTCCAACATATCTTGGTACCTTAATCATTTTTCCTTGCCTGCTGTTTCTTTTCTATAAAAATTTTATTGTGGAGAGACTCATCATGCATTTTCTGACAAGAGTTTATATTTCATCCATGTTCTCAGTAAAGTACATCCCACATAGTGATTATTAAAGTCCCATCAACCTTAGTTTTATTATGCCATAGTAATCTATGCCATCCAAGTCTCAAATCATGCCCTTCTATTTCTCTTTATTTATCAATACTATCATTTATTTTAACCACGCTAAACAACATATAGCAAAATATCATTTAAAATTTGGTAATCCAAGACCACCTTGCTGCTATGAAATCTCTGTTTACCACTTTTTCTATGTCTAAGATTACATCCGTACTGCAGAAATAATGCAGTTTGAGACTGCTATAACTGTCATGCCTCGATGTTATGGAATTCTAGAATTTGTAATTTTGTGAGATATTAGTCTTCTTTGTCAGAGAGCTTTGGTGCCAGAACAAACTACAATTCCCAGAATTCTGTGGCATGGAGCCAAGGCAGTTAAAGTGGCACCAGACTGGTTTATTTCTGCAGCGTGGATGCAGCCTAAGTATAATTTTTTCTTCAGAATGACTTTGCATTAAGAAGGCCTTCTGGTCACTTTCTGACCTTTTCTATTCAATAGAATATGTGGTTTTCAAAAGTGAACTTTAAAAGTATTGCATGTCTTTTGTCATTTATCTTTACAGCTTTCTCTAAAAAATGAGAAAATTACCATTTGAGACTATAATTTCCAGAATCTAATTAAAAGCACAACCTGTGGCCATACTGTCTGAAAGACTCTGGGAGCTGTAGTCCAGAAGTAGTCACTTTTCCAAGCTCTGTTCTTTCGCAATCTTTTCCAGTTTTTGTTTCTTTGTTTGTTGTCTGGTTAGTTTTTGTTTAAACAAATTATCTTTGCATTTCTTGGTAGGTTCAGACTCATTTCTTGACAATTCCTCAAAGCAAAACAAAATAACTTTGGGCCAATGCAGACCAGCCATTTGGGACAGCACAGAGCCGCCACAGGAAGCGGTGGATCAGGGTCATGGCAACACCATGCCATGGCCCCGATCCCGATCCTCCTTTTTGCCTCCCTGAAAAGAGCAGCAAAATGCTCTCACAGCTCTTCAGTGCCCTTTCGGCGCAGCATGTATAAAAACTGCGCCAGAAGGGCATCCTGATGCTATGCACCATGTGTAAGAGTGTGCAACGTCAGGACAGCATTGGGGGGGGTTGGAGCAGCTGGCATGCAGCTGCCCCACCCCAACTCTACCCCCAGGCCGGCCCTTTGGGCCAGTCTGCAATCGCCCTTTGTTTCACAGTTTCCCCCATTTTGCCATCACAAAAGAAAAGGAAGTTGGCTGAGAAAATAAACAAGCTTTAAGATTTTGGTGCCTAGGGCTGTTTGTCTGGCTCTCTCTGTGCCTTTTTTCTCTCTAGAGTAAATTAAAGGAAGCTTTTATAAGTACTGTTTTAAGGCTTAGTAGTCTGTCCAAAGGCTTCAGATTACCACAATAACATGAATGTCTGGAACCCTGACAAATTATTTAATTTAAAATCAGCAGAGCTTCTCAGACCCGTAGTACACTCAAGTGAAATCTCATAGGCTTCCTATGATGATGTCCCATTTGGAAGGGTCAAGGCCTAGAGATTCATTATCAGCTCTGCATTAACTTCTATTCAGTGAGATGCACTCTAATGCAATCCACTCACATCTAGAGAAGGCTGCACTCAAGACACAAATGCAATCTCTTCTTTTGAAACATCCTCCCCATCCTCTTCCATATCCAGAACAGACTCCTTGTCCTATCATTGAATGCCATTGTTGTCTTCATCCCACTTTATATCTTCAAGTTGTTATACCTTCTTAGAATGCTGACTGTAGTTCAGTGGCAGAAGCACAATTTTCACTGCAAAAAATAGGACTGTGAAAAATTCTCAGGCTGTGATCCTGCATCAAGGTACACTGAGGGCCGATGCGGATGGCCCGTTTGGGGTGGCTCTGGGCTGCCCTTAAGAGTGGCAGAGTGGGACTGTGACAACCACATGCGGTGGCCCCAATCCTCCTTTTTGCCACCCCCAAAGAGTGGCAAAATGTTGTGGCTCTTTTACGCCCTTTTGGTGCAGCGTGTATGCACACTGTGCCAGGAGAGCATCCTGACACCATGCACCATGCGGACGGGCACGCGTCGTCAGGGAGGAGTTGGCATGGAATCAAGGTAGCTGGCATGTGGTTGCCCCACCCCAACTCCATTTCCAGGCCAGCCTATAGTGCTGGTCTGCACGAGCCCTGAGTATAACACTTCACACATGCAACTCCATGCGATCCCTGCCATTAGAAAGTAGTTTTCAAGGTGTGGAGAGTGCTGCCATGGTCATTCACTGAGTAAGAGGAGAGGGAGGCAAAACATGGGCATTTCTATAACCGGGATAAAGGACTAAAATCACACATGCACAACCCCAAATCTCCAGAAACTTCAATCTTCTTCCCTGGTTGTGGAACTGCAGTCAGGACAGGACAGGTATTGCCTGTTCACCTCTTCTCTTCCTACCCCCATAGCCACCCAGTAAATAGTGTGGCAGCACCCCAAGGACTTTAAAGCTAACAGGGGGTATTTGGCAATTACATAAGAAGATAGTGAACAGTGATGCATTTAAGTCTTTTACTCCAATTCTCAAGTCAAGTCTTAAGTCTCTATCTTCAAGTCTCAAGTTGAGTCTCAAGTCCTTGCAAGATACTTCCAAGTCAAATCTCTACCTTCATGTCTCAAGTCAATTCTCATGTCCTTGCAAGATACTTCTAAGTCTCTGCCTTCAAGTCTCAAGGCAAGTCTCATGTCCTTGCAAGATACTTCCAAGTCAACCTTCAAGTCTCAAGTCGAGTTTCAAGTCAAGTATCAAGTTGAGTCTTAAGTCTGGGAGCCAACTTTCACAGGAAAAAAAAGGAGATGGTGGTAGAGTGTGTGGGGGGGTCAATAACTAGAAAATCAAGAAGACATGATAAGGTTAGGTTTAAAAAATTAATTTACCATAGGCAAATTATCAATATTACATTTTAGAAAAATGAGATCTAGTCAGCAGCCTTTCCCCACTGCACCTTAAAAGAGCCTTCTAAACCTTTCCTAGGAGCAACAAGCAAGATTTTCCCCCATAGCATAGTGCTTCTTAGAAAGGAACAGCAAACATGCTAAGCAATGGGCTTGAGGTCTACTCAGCAGCCTGCCCCCACTACACATTAAAAAAGCCTTCTAAAGCTTTTGAAAAACTTTAAAAGGATCCTTCCACCTCAAGCCTATTACTTAAGAGCCATGGAAAGGACTATTGTCCTTTCTAGCCAGGGCATCTTTGAGTCAGGATTACACTGCACTATAATGCCACCATTTTTGTTAAACCATTGGGAGTCAGCTATCTCTGTCAATCTACTAGAAATTACCCAGAGATCTCAATCTATCTCCTTCTTAACCATGCATTCATTTCAAGTTTCTCATTTGTTTCATCAGTCTGTTACTAAATAACAATTGCATTTAATAGGAAGCACACTGTTTTAAAAATAGGTATTTCTGGCGTGTTTGCTCATAATCATGCAAGGCCAAAAGAGCGGAGAGCATAAATGTCTTCTGGTAAGTGCCTATAAGAGAAGTAATATATCTTACCTGACAGTTATTGACAGCAAAGAGAACTCACAAGTGGCAGGCTGTCCTCATTAATAAGTACCTCTTGGCCCAAGGGAAGACATGATGAATAAATACTTTGAATCACCCCTTTCTGTTTTGTGTGCTGTATGAAATTTGTAGCGACTGAGTGGCTTTTTTCTAAAGCGGCATCTTCTTTTTGTTTGTTTTTGATCATCATCTTCTTTTCACTCATTATTTTAAATCTGGCTTGGTTACAGACCAGGAATGGCATCTGAAAGCAGAAAGTCATGGTGTTGTGTGGCTACTGCCGTGCTGTAGAAATAATCCAGTTTGACACCACCTTACCTGTCATGGTTCAATGCTATGGAATTCTAGGAATCGCAGTTTGTTGTGGCACCAGAGCTCTCTGACCGAGAAGGCTAAATGTCTCACAAAACTACAATTCCCAGAATTCCATAGTATTGAGTCATAGCAATTAACATGCTGTCAACCTGGATTATTTCTTCGGTGCAGACGCAGCCTATGAAACAAAACAGGAGCAATTTCCTTATTTTACCAGATTCACCAGGATTTTCAAAACATTGTGTGCTCTGGGTAGTTGATTTTTTTACCTTAATGAGAATTCTAATACCGTAGATTAAAGGTTAGTGTAATAGATTCTAATAGATTCTAATAGATTTAATAAATAACAAATAAATAAACTAATAAATTCTAATAGATTAAGGGATTAGGGCTGTAGGTTAAAACAGTGGTAGCTCCTATGCTGGGTGAAAATCTGGTCCAAGGTTTATAATCCAAACTTTAAAGGCTCTGTCCAAGCTGTTGAACCTATTTAGAAGATAAGCACTGACATCTTGGCCAGCTCTTTCAAGACTAAAATCTGGAGCAGATTCACCACCTCAGTGACACAGCATCATCAGACATAGATACAATGATGGAGCTCCAGCCTCATGGTTATTATGTCTGACCTATGTTGAACGAAGCTGCTATTGCCATGGTGGATCTTGAAAAATAGATTTATCGGAACTGTTTTTGTTCCAGATGGTTTTTGTTTGTGAAAATAATTGTCCATGACAAAGAGCTGAAATCCAGGACAATTGTTTAGAACTGTGCATGTAACAATGCCAGCGACTAACTGCATCACAGGTCTATGTCTGTGTGGATTTTGCAGCCACAGCAGCACTAACAGTCAGTGCTAGGCACAATAGAGGGGAATGAAGTGGTCTTGTCATGGGAGAGAGAAGGATAAAAAGAAAAGGATTGGTTCTCACTTGGCAAGAATGGCCAACTCAGGTGATCTGACCCAGATGACCCAAAAAGCACACTATCATTTACACCCTCCTGCAGGATGAATCCCATTTTAACTTGGGCATCAGCGCATACTTTTTAAACATAAGGAAGAAACAGAGTTATTTTTTAAAAAAAAATGTATTAAATGTGTGTTAGGCCAGAATCCTTTTGGTGACATAGATAAAGAAAAGAGAATAGAAAGATGCAGTCTGTGACACACACATGCATCTTCTTTTTAAAAGCCTGCCCTTTCCTTCAGGATTGTTGCTTTATTCATATGCAAACATATGCAAATTTAATTAAGTTACTGCAACTGCTAGGTTCTTTAATTCAGCAGCAACTCTGCTCACAATTACCTGAAATCACCATGCAAGCAATGTTACTGAAAGAGTTTGAAAAGATCTAATAAAATACTAGCTAATACTTCCACATAAAAAAAGCAAAATGAAAACAGCATACCTAACATAAAACAGCAGCAGCAGAGAAAACTAAGTTCAATTTCATTTTAGAAAATTAAATAGTCCCCAAAGTCACACATGTTTAGAGAAAAAGTAGACTAGACACAAGAAACACAAAGTGTTTTGAGATCACTTTCTTTCTATCCCTGTCTAGCTCTTCATTAGGGGAAAATTTAAATCCAGAAATGTTAGGTTTAAATCTGGAGGCAAGCAAATCTGGAGCAATTTGCTTTGGGTTTTTTATAATACATTTCTTCTACAAAAGAACATGCATTTTAAGTGAAATTTCCTCCCTTATTCTCAGAAGACATAATTATTGCAAAGAGCACAGAGCAAGGAACAAGCCATATTTTTTATTGGAACAAATCCTGTTTTTAAGTGCGGGAAATAACCAATTACACATAATTATTTTTCAAGGCAGAGGTCTGAATAGTATATAAGTGACTAACAAAACTCTAAATCTGTATGTAATAAATATATGTTTTAAATTACTAACTGCATCCCTCTGGGATCTAGAACAAACTTGCCTTAAGCTTTAAAATACAGCTTAAAAATCATTCAGAGAGAAAGAGAGAGAGAGAGAAACAAATGCAATCCTACTGTACTTTTTATTGTACCATATCTCCTTTAACCACATAGACAGGCAATCTGGCTCCCACCATCTCTATTGACTACAGTTCCCATAATCTTCATCAACTACATAGGTTGAGGTGGATTAGAGTTATAGTCTAACCTATCTAGGAGGCATTAGCTTGCTTGTCCATGAACAACATCTACTCAACATAATTCTTCCCATCTTTGGCCATGGCCTATCTTAAAAAAACCATTTGGGGTCCAACATAATGTAATTTCTTAGTACATTTCTAGTGAATGGTGGGGAATGGCAGTGAAATGGTGGCACACTTTGGTCATACCATAAAAACAATTGTATGGCAGCACTCCCTAATGATTGACAAATCTGTCTTTTTAGACAGTTTCATACTGGAGTCCTAGGATTGTTTGCTATTGTTGTTGTTAGCTGCCATCAGGTCAGCTTTGACTTATGATGACCCTATGACTGAGAGACCTCCAAGACACACCATTACTAGGAGACCAGCTAAAGTCTTGCAGACTCAGAACTGTGACTTCCTTGATTGAGTCTATCCACCTAGAATGTGTTATTCCTCTTTTCTTACTACCTTCCAATTTACTGAGTATTAATATATTTTCTAATGAGTCATATCATCCTATGGTATGTTCAAAGTATAATAGTCATACTTTAATAATTTGGCTACTAGGGAAAATTCAGACTTGATGTGCTCTAGGACCCATTTACTTGTGGTCTTGACAGTCCATAATATCCATAGGACAATCCTCCAGGACCACATTTCAGATGAGATGATTCCCTTCCTGACAGTTTTCTTTACCGTCCATCTTTCACAACCAAACATCAAAACCAAATAAATAACTACACAAAGGGCTCTTGTAGCACCTTTGCGAATAAGAGGCTCTACAGATGGCCTGAAATGGGAGCGTCAGATCGGGGCTGCAGCAACCGCACACTGTGGCTCCGATCTGGCACTTTGCTGCTCTAAAAAGAGATGGCAAATGCCGCTCTTTTTTTAGAGTGGCAAAAAGCCGCCCTTGCCACCACAGTGGCAGCTTTTCTACACTCCTTTTTGTGCAGCATGTACAAAAGCATGTTGCCATGCTGCCGGAGCACCTTGACACTGCTCTCTGTGCGGTGGGGTGCACAGCGTGACGGTAGCATCGGGGCAGAGTTGGGGTGGCCAGCATGCAGTCCCCATGCCCCAACTCCACCCCTAGGCCAGCCCTTTTGGCTGGTCTGTATAGCCCCTACCTGAAAGAAAGACTCTGATAGCATAAGCTTTCATAGACTTGTGCCTACTTCTTCAGAAGCAGGCTCAAGTCTACGAACACTCATGCTACCAGCTTCTTTCTTTTAGTTAGTCTCAAAGGTGCTACAAGATCCCTTGGAATACTGATTTTCCAGACTAACAGGGTTATGTCTTTGAATTCTGCTACCATGGAAAGAAATAACTATGGCATGGATGACCCTGATTTTTGTTATTCAGTTATGTATATTTACACTTGAGAATCTTGTCTAGTTCCTTCATAACTGTCCTTCCAAGCCCTAGTCTTCTTCTCATTTATTGACTACAGTCTTCATTTTGTTTTTGACTGAGTAAAGGAAGGATAAAAAATCTTGAACTGTTTCAATGTCTTCATCATCCACTTTAAAGTTATGTAAATCATCAGTAGTCATTTTTGTTTTGACTGTAACCCTCATTTTGCATTTTCTTTCTTGAATTTCCCCAATAGTCATTCCATGTCTTTACTATTTTCTGTTGGTAGAATAGTGCCATCTGCATGTCTTAAATTGCTGATGTTTCTTCCTCCAATTTTAATGTTTCCTTCCTCCTTCTAATCAAGCTTTCCATATTATTTGTTTTACATATAAATAAATATGGGTGATGAAATGCAGCCTTGTCTGACCCTCTTGCCAATGAGAAATGATTGTATTTGTCTGTATTCTGAACCACCATTGAATGGTAGTGTCATAGTGGGCCTGTGATGTTCAGTGTGGTTAAAATTGTTCAATGCAGTTCCAGTGCACTCTCTTTAGCTAAAGCACTAAAGCTCTGTGTCAAAGAATTCTATGCAGCTCACCAAATGATTGCTCCCAGAATTCTGTAGGAGGAAGTCATAGCAATTAAAGTGGGATTAAACGCTCTCTTAAGAAAGGACTGTGAATTCAAGCTCTATTATTGAGAACCAATTCATGAGCTGAGCATATGTTCAGTGGCATCCTGGTCTTTAATTGCACTTTTACAGAAGACTGTTTGTGCCTTCAATTTGCACTTGTCTTGATAATGACACATTTATTGTTATGTCTGAGCTGTGCCCACCTGTATTTTAATACATTTTTTTAATGAAGGGATATCTTTTCTCTTTTTCTACACTGAGAACAGTATTGCAACATTCAGAAAAATACAGAAATGTAAAATCCAATGAGTGCATCCCAATCTGTGCCCAGAAAGTGAGGGTCAAAGCTGGTGCCTACAATGTTAGTGAAGTGGTAAATCTGCTGTCTTCTGAACTTTAGAGGAGCTATTCAAGATGTTGAAACTATTGTGTAGATCAGTTTCCACACCTTGGATAGCTCCTTTGATGTTCAGATGTAACCCCAAAGGAACATATTCAGAAATAGCCATATTGGCCATGTAGCAAAGTACAAGAACATCCAAAATCCACAATGCAGTGATGCGGCCAACCAAAATGCACAATGCAATGCGGCCAACCAAAATGCACAAAATACATGGTGCAAGCTTTAGATGTTCCACTGGCTCCATCAGGCAAAGGTGTTGAATCATACAGAAGAAAAAAATATAAAATGACAATGTCAGTCACAGGGTTGCATTTTCTCAAGATGTTGTTGATGTGTTGTTCATTGGAGGGACACCTATGCAAGTGGGTACCTCTTCCTTCTGGCCATGTGGCACCAGAAACACAGCAAAGTCCAGGCTATAAAGTCTGAATTCCATTAGCAATGCAAAAAGGTAGTTCTTCTGAGACCCCAGATGTCTCCATCTTTGTGAATCCCAAAATGGATTCATTACCCAGCTGGAAAAAATGCCTCCAGTTATGACTGTTTATATCAGAATTTCCAAAAAAAAAAAAAAAAAACTGAATTCTTTTATCATCCCATACTACCCCTAAATTCTTCCTAAGCATTTTTAATTCTGTAATTGAGACAGGGGAGACCCCACACACACAAACACACACACACACACAAATTAACCTAGTATTCCACAGGTAAACATACTAGCTTATTTTCATTGTTTCTTCAGACATATAACAGTCAATGTTGTACGTACAAGTGGATATTAATTAACCTGATTCAACTGTGTGCCTTTACCCTCACCCTGAAAAGAAGCCAGCTCAAAGATTTTAAAAGAGGCTACATTAATTGGATTACAGCAGTTTGCTTATGCTCAAAGGGATCATGTTAAACAAACTCCCAGGAAAAAAAGGAAGAAAAGAAAAATCCTCAGTACAGAAAATAAAATTATAGGCATATTGGTCTCCAGTACCAGCTGGCCCTCCCAGGACCCCTGAGAGTTAGAGAACAGATAAGGCAAAACAAACAAACTCTAATTAGCCAAGCAGGAGATAAATCTGAAAAGCACACCAGATAAAACTCAGATGAAATTCAATCGCTCTTGCCCTAGCTGAACAGAGTTAAATTTATGATGCCATTGAGGTAGCCACTTCAATGTGAAGTCAATCAAAGTGCTGATCGATTTTAGGTGAGAACAAATGCATGCTTCTTTGTTTTACTTGGCATTTATATATATATATTCTACATTATGCAACCTAAGAACCAATGACAGTCAGTCAGGTATAATGTATTACTTGCTTTCAGAGCACCTTGAAAGGTATTTTGAAACTGTAAAAGGTGTTAAAAAAAAAAAAGCAACCAGCATGAGTAAAGAGCTGCAGCAACACCCCTGCATTGGTTGAGGCTTTTAGCTTAGAAGTGATAAACTAAATTCAGTGCTGGACATCCATATGAATTCCAGCATAAGGGGCAAGTAACCTACCAAGTCCACTACAGCCCTCTCAGCACCCCAGAAACACAGGGACATCGAAGGCTGTCATCTAACTCAGTACAGTCAGTTCTGATTGGTAAAGACTCCATGGGGGTTTCAGGCAGCAGTCATTCCCATCCCTGTCTGGAGATCTCTGGTGGCTTCCCATCCAAGTATTAACCAGGCCTCCAGGATTAGCACAATCTACATTGTTGTTAACTGCCCTCGAGTTGATCTTGATTCATGGTGACCTTGTGGATGAGACATCTCCAAGATCCCTGTCCTCAGCTGCTTTGTTTAGATCCTGCAGGCTCAGGCATGTGGCCTCCCTGATCAAGTCTAACTATCTGTCATGTGGTCTTCATCTCTTTCTACTGTTCCCTACCTTTCCCAGCATTATTGTCTTTTCTAATGAATCATGCCTTCTCGTGATTTGGCCAAAGTACAAGAGTTTACATTTAGTCATTCTAGCTTCCAGAGAGTGTTCAGGCTTGATCTGTTTTGGAACCCATTTGTTTTGTCTTCTTGACCATTCATGGTAACCTCACCACTGTTCTCCATCACCACATCTTAAATAAGTTTATTTTCTTTGTATCAGCTTTCTTCACTATCCAGCTCTCACAGCCACACATTGTGATATCCTTGCTTTGGTGTTCAAAGTTATATCTTTGCACTTTAGGATCTTCTCCAGTTCTTTCACAGCTGCCCTTCCCAGTTGTGGTCTTCTTCTGATTTCTTGAGTGCAGTCTCGGTTATGATCAATAGTTGCCAAATCCATGCTTAGCAATAATGGAAAATATGAGTGTGTCTCAGAAAGCCAGTGTGATGTAGTGGTTTGAGCATTGAACTACAGTGTGGTGTAGTGGTTTGACCCTGTTTCTTGTTAAGTACCCTCAAGTTGATCTCAATCCATGGCAACACTATGGATGAGACATCTCCAAGACCCCCTATTCTCCACTGCTCTGCTTAATTCCTGCAACCCCTTAATACCCGTGACCTCCTTAATACAGTCCATCCATCTGGCATGTGGTCTTCCTCTCTTCCTACTTCTCTCCACCTTCCCCAGCATTATTATCTTTTCCAAAGAGTCCTCCCTTCTCATGATGTGGCCAAAGTATGACAGCCTCAGTTTGGTCATCTTGGCTTCCAGAGATGCTTCCGGCTTGATCTGCTCTAGGACTATTTGTTTGTCCTTTTGGCTGTCCATGGGATCCTCAGCACTCTTCTCCAGCCCCACATTATCTCAAATGAATTGATTTTCTTCCTATCATCTTTCTTAACTGTCCAGCTCTCACATCCATACATGGGAATAGGGAATACAATGGCTTGTATGATTCTAACTTTTGTGCTGAGTTGTATATCTTTACATTTTAGAATCTTTTCTATTTCTTTCACAGCCACCCTATCCATTCTTAGTTTTCTCCTGATTTCCTGACTGCAGTCCCCATTTCTGTCAATGTTTAATCTCAGGTATGGGAATTCTTTTACTATTTCTATTTCTTTATTGTCTAGGTTGAACTTGTGAAGGCCCTCGCTGGTCATTATTTTTTTCTTCATGTTCAGCATTAAGCCTGCCTTTTCACTTTCTTCTTTAATCTTCCTTAGTAGTTGTTCCAGGTCTGTGAGGTTTTCTGCTAGTATTTTAGTGTCATCTGCATATCTTAGATTGTTGATATTCCTTCCTCCTGTTTTCACTCCTCCCTCTTCCTTGTCCAAGCCCTTTTCCTTACAATATGTTCTGCATATAAGTTGAATAGGTAGAGTGATAGAATGCAGCCTTGTCTGACTCCTTTGCCAATTGGGAACCATTCTGTTTCTCCATGTTCTGTTCTGACAGTAGCCTCTTGTCCTGAGTACAGATTCCTCATCAGGACTATCAGATATGTTGGCACTCCCATGTCTTTAAGGGCATTTCATAGCCTTTCATTATCTATGCAGTCAAAGGCTTTGCTATAGTCTATAAAGCACTTGCTGATTTTCTTTTGGAATTCCCTGGAGTACAGAGGCTCTTGAAGATGTCTCATCCATAGAGTCACCATAAGTCAAGATCGACTCGAGGGAAATTAACAACAACAATAATTAATGATCTGTGCCACAATCAGTGCCTGGTCTAGTCTTGGCCATCAGTATAGAGTTCCGCCATCTTTTACTTCTAGTTATATAATCTATATAATCCTGGCTCAGTCATGTAAACCTATATAAATGGGTGACCTTGGGCAAGTCACAGCCTCAGAGGATGACAATGGCAAACCCCTTCAAAGAAACTTGCCAAGAAAAACCCAAGATAGGCTCACCTTAGGGTCACCAGATGTCAGAAATGACTTGAATGGACATAAAAACAAAAGCCTGTTTCAGCGTGCATTTTTCTAAATGATCCATCTAGTTTTTAAACTGAATTCAGAATTGAGTTTTTCAACTGCAGTGAGTTCTGTACTTACATATTAGTGAATAAACTTTAATCTTTGTGCTATCAACCACCAGCATCCTCTGACTTTTTTTTTTCTAGGTCACTCCACACCCACCCTTTGCAATCAAGCCCAGCTGCAGCTGCTAAATTCGGGCAAAGAAAAAGCTACTTTGCAAGTGTAGTCTGTGTGTTCTTTTTTAAAGGGGGAAATAAAACTTCAAAAGGTATAAGTGGCCACCTGCAAAACTCCCAGGCTTCCTTTGATCTAAGAAACAATGGTTCATAAAGAAAGAAGGAAGGGAAATGGAGAGAGTTTCTCCTGTGTTTTTATAAAATAATGAAAGGAAATTATCTTCCATTTCCTTTCAGTGGCTCATAATGATTCAGATTAGCATTTCAGAAAGGCTGGGATGTAAATAATTCTTTGAGGAGCTCTACAGATGAGTCAAGGCTGCTTAGCAATGTAGATTGCAAGACTCTTTACACAGCACATTATTTCCAATGGTCTTTACAGCACCTAGGATGCTGCAGAAATGTTAACAACTAGGAGTAAGAGTGGTAACTTTTTTGGTTGGTTGGTTGATTGGTTGGTTTAAATGTCAATATCCCACATGCAATAAAATAAATTGAAAGAATTCTAAAGACATGAAAACAGCAAAAATAATCTTAAGCAACTAAAAGTACATTAAATAATTTGACAAATTAAATTAAAAACAGTTAAAAGTTTTGGACAACTTAGAACCATGTGCATGTGAAGATTACCAAGTGTGACATAGTGATTTGAGTGTTGGGCTACGACTCTGAAGACCAGGGTGTGATTCCCACTCAGCCATCAAATTCATTGAGTGAATGGCCAAGTCACCATAGTTCAGAAACTACACAGAGCATGCATGCACAGAAACAAGAATCAGAAGAGTTTACATGATACTTTCAGTGGTGTCCAAATGGAATGAACTTTCTGAAAGAGCATAATCTCAATTGCCATTAAAATCTGGGTATCTGTTTTGAATCTACATATTTTGTTAACCCCAGCCAGCATGGTCAATGATAGCTTATGGGATTTGTCTGGTGGGCAGTCAAAGTTCCTCATCTTTATTCTGCTGGGAAAGCTGTCCCATATACTGCTGTCAGCTCCACTTTGAGCCATTAGGTTGCCAAATTCAAAGCAGCCCCATAACTGTAATTTGAGCATCAGATTCACATAAAGAAGTTAACAGGCTATCATATTTTAGTTCCCAAGCCACCCCAAATGTTAATAGGCAGATTCTTGAATACTAAGGCACATTGCTAGTATGCTGTTTCCCATCTCCGCTTGCAAGAGATATGCAAGAACTCTAAAGCATTTACTATATGTTTGGGAATATTTCAATTTTCCAAGGAAAAGAAATCAAAGATTAAGGGCTCCCACCCCATGACAGATCTCCCAAATTGCAATTTCCCTGTTTGCCCTTCTTTGATATTTGTGGTAGTGTAGGGACAGCAGCAAAAGTGAGTTGTGAGAGCAGATCTAAATCCAAATATAACTGCATGCCATGAAAAATCCTTTGGTGGAATGACAGCCCCCTACACCTCAGTATACTCTTAGCCAGGGTGATGAGTTGACAAGGACAAAAAGGACACAGTTCCCCTCTCTGTTACCCCCAAACTCTGATGAAATTAAAGAATGGAAACAATGAGTGTGTTGAAGGGGAGAAACTTTGGGGACAAGAAAACTGGCAGAGATGGATGGAAGGAAACCAAGAGGAACATGACCAAGATGGTAAGAGGTCTGGAAACCAAGCCATACATAGAATGACTTAGGTATATATGTATGTATGTATGTATGTAGAGTATGTTTAGCTTGGACAAGAGAAGAGTAACAGTGCATCTTCACTACAGAATTAATCCAATTTGACACTGCTTTAACTGCCATGGCACAATGCTATGGCATTCTGGAATCTATAGTTTTATGAGATATTTAGCCTTGTCAGAGAGCTCTGGTGCCACAACTAGCTACAGATCCTAGGATTCCAAAGGATGCCGTCATGACAGTTAAAGCAATGTCAAACTGCATTAATTAAGCAGTGTGGCAGCAGCCTTAGGGGGGTTGCAGACTGCCAGAAATAGTGTGAATTCAGTCCACTTTTAGGGTTAGGGTTAGAGTTAGGGAACCATAGGAACTGTATTTTATTGTGGCATCAGAGTTGTCTGACAGAGAAGGCTCAATGTCTCAGAAAAATAACAGTTCCCATGATTCCCTAGCACTAACCCTAACCCTAAAAGTGGACTGAATTCACACTATTTCTGGCAGTCTGCAACCCCCCTTAGAAGATTTTGTTGTTGTGTGCCTCCAAGCTATTTTTTACTTATGGAGACCCTAAGGTGAACCTATCATAGGGTTTCTTATGATCCTTAAATATCTGAAGAAACATCATATTGAAGATGTGCTGAGCTTGTTTTCTGCTGCTTCAGAGACTATGACACAAATCAATGGATTCAAATTACAAAAGAGATTTCATCTAAACTTTAGGCAGAAATTTTTGGAACTATTTTAAGTTGAATGCAGTCAGTCCTCTGTATGCACAGATTCTGCATCCATGGATTCAACCATCTGTGGCTTGAAAATATTCCCTGCCACCTCAAAAAAAATCCAAAATAACAAACCTTGATTTTACCATTTTATATGAGAGATTCCATGTTACAATGCCATTGTATATAATAGGACGTGCATCCACAGATTTTGGTATCCACAAGGGATCATGGAACCAAATGCCAGCAGATACCAAGGGACCAATATAGACTGCCTTGGGGGGATGGAATCTCCATATTTGGAGAGGTTGGATGGTCATCTTTCAGGAGTGCTTTAATTGTGTATTCCTACATGGGAGAGGGCTTCACTCGATGACCCTCATGCTCTGTTTCAGCTCTATGAGTCTGACGTCTTCTCTGGCTCAGATCACAATCTGAGTGGGATACAAATTTTGGGAGTTTTCAAGGCTCACTTTTCTTTCTGAAGCAAGTTTTACAGGCCCCTAACATTCAGTTCCAATCCTCACCAGCATCTCAAGATTATTTTTCGGGCCAGCTGAAAACCCTAGAAAAACTAGAAGGTAGATCTAGCCTATCCTCCTAAATCTGGCCAAAAAGACTGCCTAAAATTCTGAACTCATTGTCATTAACTAAGTAAAGAAACAGTATAAGGTTTGTTCTTTATATTACCTAATAACAAACTGCACTTCAGCCAAAACAAAACTGAGATTCATTAATCTATATACACCATATATGCAGTTGTTTTCTTAGCAAATGTAAGGAGGTTGTGTTGTGGCCTACCAAGCTACTTAGAAATTTTTAAAAGCCACAAAATGATATATTGAATGCCACACATGTCTAATCTTGCCCTATAAGTATGTAAGTTCATTTTCCCAACTAGTTTGCTTTGTAGCACCAACAAGTGTTCTAGAAGTGCAGCTCAAGCTAATGATATCAAATTAGCTCTAATGGATAAAAGCTTTTGTGTGTGCATGTAGCATACACTTAAATAACAGTTATTAGCTCTATCCATAAAATGACTTGCTGTTTGAATTACCCTGGAGGCTGAAGTGGAAAAGTTACAATTCTTTGATGCAAACTCTTGATTGGATCTTATTCTAACCTGGTGCTTCACTGAAGAGAAAGGGCTTCATTAAAAGCCAAAGTGATATATTGTATCTATTAATCAATGGTGTGGAAAATGCTTTATGTCCTAGTTTCAAAGTGTTGAAATGTATCTCTTAAGGGTCGATATTGTTTCCAAGGAATTAAAGCAAAATCAATGAGAGACATAGACTTTCATTTTGGTTACAAATCATTAGGTTCCAGCATTTTTAAAACCTTGAAACTTACAAAATAAAAACCTCATAAGAAAATTTGCTTGAAGAAATAAACTTTAAATGGATTGGCCAAACTAATTTATGCAGCTCCAAATAAAGTTTTCTTGGAAAAGGGGATTATGCATTCAGGGTCAATCTATGAGACTAGATAGACTAAAGAAATTCCGTAATATACATCTGCTCTCAAGACTACTTAATGAACTCAAGTTGCCTATT
Organism: Phrynosoma blainvillii; assembly: GCA_026167975.1. Lineage (NCBI taxonomy): Eukaryota > Metazoa > Chordata > Lepidosauria > Squamata > Phrynosomatidae > Phrynosoma > Phrynosoma blainvillii. The sequence continues at coordinate 22,101,663 of JANUYF010000009.1, forward strand.
GACTTATTGCAACCTCATAATTTCATAGGTTTTTCTTAGGCAAGGAATACTTAGAGGTGGTTTTGCCAGTTCCTTCCCCTGAAATATAGCTACAGTACCTGGTATTTGTTGGTGGTCTCCCATCCGAGTACTAACAAATGCTGACCCTGCTTAACATCCAAGATTAGACAAGATCTGCTGCCTTTAGGGTATAATGCAAGTCATACAATACAATGGTGGGGTGGTAAATGAGGCAGAAGAAAGAATAATGTACAGTGGTCCTGTCATATTGGCAGACTAGCTATCTGTATATTGGATCTCCCACTGATCATCCTGCCCCACATTAGTCAATGGCGGTACATGCATGTAACCCACCAATGCAGACACATGCATGTCACCAACCATTGACTCACAGGAGCTTGATTGCCCACTTTTTTTCATCCATGGGAGGGGTGGAAAAATTGCCACAGATGGGAAGGGTACACTGTACATGTTTGTCAGAATGCCCGTGTCAAAAGGATATACACAAGAGAATTGTGCAACCTGATTGAATCACCTTGATTGGGTTTGGAGAAGGTTGGCTTAGCATACCTGGGTGCTCTGTTGCTCTGAGCATTCAAATGCTTTGAGAGCTTCATCTCCGTTCCAGTGGAGTGGTTTGCTGGGAGGTAACCAGTCCTTGTGAGCAGGCAGCATTACCTTATACGTATTCTCCCTTGCCCAGAGCTTGGTAACATTTTTCTTTTTCTTTTCTTTTTTTGGATCACACCTCCCAGAATCCCTTAACCAGCATGGATGCATCAGGCCAAAATGGAAGTCCTCTGATAACAGGAGGAGTATGTGAGAGAGAGGGAGACAGAGAAGAGAGTACAAAAGAGAGACAGAAAGAGCCACAGGTGGAAGTTGCTAATAGATGCATTTTGTGGGTACAGATAACCCTCTTGATGGCGACATGATGTGGATAGTGAATCTTTTATGACATATTTTGGCCAGCATCTGCACACACTCCTCATACATTTGTCAATAAATTCGTTATGACCATTATCCTGCCTTGCACTCAAAGAATATCCCAGAGCTTGGGCGTTACTGGTCTTGGTGCCACCCTTGCCCATGGCTATTCAATAGCAAGGGGTAATGTGGGGTAAGAAGCAGACCAAAGCAGGAAAAGGATGTCAGCTTCCCAAGTGACCAGGAGAAAGTCTGTGTTATTCTGTAAATGGCTGCTGAAGCACAGCCAGCTACTGCCTGGCCATTCCCTTGTCACCAATTACTTTCTAAAGAGGTAAGGACATAATTATTAATTGGAGATTTAAAATTATCTAAGCTGGTTCACCCATGGCAGCTGACCAACTCTCATTTAAAAGAGAATGATGAGCTCTATCAGGGAATGTGAATATGTTATTGGACTTCTATTACCCCCAGTTAACTTGGCCAATCATTGGGGTTATGGGAGTTGGAGTCCAATCACAACTAGAGGGCCACAGATTCCTAACCGCTAAACAATGCTACTTGTGTGCACACATCTTTCCAAAAGTTATAGAGAACATTTTTTTTAAAAATGAATGTTCTGCAAACAGATTTGCCATTCCATTCGATATGCAGCATGGTGATATATATCAAATGTTATATTTTTTTAATCTGACAAAGACCAAAGACCACACACCTGAGGTATAAGATTGTTCAGACCCAGGAGGCCAGTAGGATTGCTTTCATTCATTTTATTGTTAAATGCCACACTGGAGGCCAGTTTTGTTCCTCTCCCAATTGATCTAGCTATTTGATATTTCCCTGATCTCCTTGCTTTTCAGAAAGTGGTTTGGTAGCCTCAGGAAGGCAAGGGTGTTAAGTCTTAGATTATTTCACAGAAGATTTCACAGCTAAGCTCCAGGCAGATATTTCTGGTTGCAATGTTCTTTGATACACCTGCTGTAATCTATCATACTGATAGACATAGGCAATGGTCATTCATTTAATGGACACAAATAATGAATGGCTGTCTGTGACTCTAAATGAACTCTTGCAATGCTTTGCCATAAGGCCCTAAAGAGTTCTACAGTAATTCTTAGGCTCACCTATCCAACAGTCTTGTAAAACCAACCATACAATTTGCACATGCCAAATCCAAAGACCTGTACTTGCTACCCAACAAGCTCAGTGTCAAAGGCTGATCACAGTGAGAAATGGCTGAACAAAAATTTTGCATCAGATAATAGATGTTACATGTGTTAACCTTCTCACCTGCTGCTAATAATTTTCATGATATACTGTTACTAGCTGTTTTGTTAGTGGTCAGTATTAATAATGTACTTGCAGAGCTTTAAAAAGTTGCATCATTTATTATTATTATTATTATTATTATTATTATCATTATTATCATTATTATTATTTTCTTACCTACCTCCCCCATTGATCAAGGCGCAGGGAACAACAACAAATTAACAAAAACACAACAACAGTTGAAAACACACATCATTTTTGGGTTGTAACATGCTGGCTGGGAGCAGGATTCTAGGAGTTAGTAAAAAAAAAAACTTTTCCAAGATCAATGTAATTTTTACTGTCACTATCTCTTTCATTAAAGTAGCCCTGAGCTCATCATGGACACCCCACTCCCCACCAATGCATGTGCACTAGATGAATAAAGCAACTGAATCACAGAAAGCTTGGATCCCAGAAGGTTCTCATAAAACTGAAAGAGAGGTAAATGACTGAAAGCAGGTATTGGTATTCATATAGGCTTTACAATGCCCCCCCCCCATTAACTGATAAGAACTGTGTGCATGTGTTGTCAACTCTTGTCAAGAGTTAAGTATCTGGACTGCAAATCCACCAGAAGTTTTAATTGGGAAAGTGGATTTCTGTCACACTGCACATGTCAGCTGGCTTACTTTGCACTACCGTGTTTTTTATCACCAATGATATGGTGAATGGACCAGAGATAATAATTTAGTTGTCACTGTCTGTACATGTTTTCTTCTAAGTTCATTGTCTAGTTCAGATAAGCCATGCTTATAGTGGCTGGAGGATTCTAGAAGTGATAGTCCAAAAACGTATAATTTACTGGGAAAATTAACTAGAGTCACATTGCCAACCATATGTATTGTATATGCACATTCTGGCTAACTCTCTATACATCTGAAGAATGGAAGTTCGTAAAAGTATATGCTAGAAGCTATAAAGCAAGGAGTAGGAACAAGGAATGAAGAGCATCATTGAGTAGAAAGAGAGGGAAAGGAAGTCAGCAATGGAATTAGATGCGTGAGAAAGAAGCAAAAAGAAAGAAATGAGGAGTGTAGTGAAGAAGCCAATGAAATGTGGGAGGAAAGAGAAATGGAGTGAGCATTCAAAGTGCAAACTGAACCAAGGAAGAAGGGAAGACATTGAGGACACCATGCAACATTTTGTTGTCAGAATTAACAGCAGCAGCAGTGACAAAAACAAGAAGTTGTCATCACAAAAGCTATTTCCAAGTCAGCCACTGTCCCCTGTTGTTTCCATACCCAACTTTGATAGCATCCATGACATTCCAGTTCTGTTATAGGTTTTGTACTTGGGGACCTGTTATACCTCCTGCCTTGCAGATGCAGAAGTTTAATAGTATTGATAAAATGGAGCAGATGCACAAAGAAATACAACCAATATGTACAGATCCATGCACCTCAATCCATGTGGCACATGCTCAAAAATTCTGGAAAAGATAAGTCAAAAACCAGAGATCTCAGAAAAGTTACCTTTCCGACAACTAATCCCAGAACCCTCTGCCAATATGGCCAATGTCTATGTTGGTTAGGGATACTGGGACCTTTAGGGCAAGAAACTTTTCAAATTTTTCAAATTCTGTCCACATAAATATTCATGGCGTATCAGGAAACAAGTAACATTATATTCCCTAGTGGGTCCTCACCTCTTTATTTAAACTTGCCACAGCCCATTGTGTGTTGAATCTGACAATTCTGGAGACATCTGTTAGTCTCTCATTTCTCCTCAATTCTCCAGCTTTTTTTGTACAGCTTTTTCAGTAGTTTTCTTTCTGTTGACAGCTGCTGTTGTTGCTAGGTGTCCTTCAGATGCAAATCCTTCCTGGGGGGGGGGGGGGGGGGCTCTTTTTTAATAAATTAAACAAATCTTCCATAAATATCAATGCCATTCAGAAAACAGAACATGCTCACTTTGAACACATTTACTCTCTTCAACAGAGTCAATAGGCCACAACAATGACTTGTTGTTATTAGCTGCCCCTGATTTGGTCCCAATTCATGGTGACCCTGTGGATGAGACATCTCCAAGAATCTCTATCTTCCACTTCTTTGCCCAGATCCTGCAAGCCCTTCCCCATAATCCCCCTGATCAAGTCGATTTATCTGGTTTGTGGTCTTCCTCTCTTTCTTCTACCCTCTACCTTTCCTAGCATTATTGTTTTTTTCTAATGATCCATGCCTTCTCATGATGTGGCCAAAATACAATAATCTCAACTTGATCATCTTTGCTTCCAAGGAGAGTCTTAGTCTGATCTGTTCAAGAACCCATCTGTTTGTTTTACTGGCTGTCCATGGAATCCAGCACCACATTTCATATGAATTTATTTTCTTTCTGTCTGCTTCCTTCACTGTCCAGATCTCACATCCTTACATGGTAATTGAGAATACAATGGCCTGAATGATTCTGACTTTAGCGCTCAGATATATGTCTTTGCTCTTGAGTATGTTTTCCAGTTCTTTCATAGCTCCCCTTCCCATTCTTCGGGGATTATCACACCTCCTTCTGGACCCAGCTTACCTCTTGCGAATTAGAGCCCAATTCAGATTGGAGCTGGGTCTTATCGCACTGCTTTTGCCCCTAAAAAAGCTGTCCGGGTGCATCCCCTCTCCAATGCGAATTGGAAAACGTGCTCCGGCGGCCTTTTTTCCAATTCCCAGTAATTTATTTTTTCCCATTTCCTTTATTGCAGATTCCACTTCACTTCTTAGAATTTGGCATCTTCATATTCATATTTCAAATATCATTCATTCCCTCATCTCTTTGTATAACTCTTCTGTGTATTGCTTCCAGCATCTTTTTATTTCTTCTTGTTCCTGTATAATATTCTTTTTTTCTCCATAGAGCATCCCTGCCCTCGGTTTGAATTTGGCTTTAATTTCTTGGATTTTTTGATAGAGGTCTCTCATTCTTCCCTTTTTGTTGTTGTCTTCTTTTTCTCTGCCTTAGTCATTGTAGTATTTCTCCTTATCCATGTGTGTCAGATGTTGGACAGTTGTGTTCATACTTCCTGTCTTGGATGAAACCGATTATCTAGACCCACTTCAAACTGGTTGAGACTGCCATGGTTGCCTTGACCGACGATCTGCGTCTGAGCATTGACAGGGGTAGTGTAACCCTGTTGGTGCTCCTAGACCTCTCAGAGGCTTTTGAAATGATAGATCATGGCATCCTCTTAGATCACCTGAGGGGGTTGGGAACTGGAGGCACTGCACTCCAGTGGTTCCATTCCTTCCTTTCGGGCAGATCTCAGAGGGTGCTGCTCGGGGACAGCAGCTCCAGTAAAAGGGAGCTCACCTGTGGTGTTCCACAAAGTGCTATCCTGTTCCCGATGCTATTTAACATCTATATGAAGCCGCTGGGTGAGATTATTCGGAGTTATGGAGCTGGGTGTTATCAGTATGCTGATGACACCCAGATCTATTTCTCCATATCCCGTTCGTCGGCCTCGAATTCCGATGGCATCTCCTCTCTCAATGAATGTCTTCAGGCAGTAATGGGCTGGATGAGGAAAAACAGATTGAGACTGAATCCAGACAAAACGAAGGTGCTCACGGTAGTGGCCCCGAAACCAAGAATTGGGTTGCAACCTCCGGTCCTGGACGGGGTCACACTCTCCGTAAAGGACTGTGTTCGCAGTCTGGGGGTGCTCCTTGACTTGTCACTCCTGATGATGAATCAGGTAAATGAGACAGTCAGGAGCGCCCGTTATCAGCTTCAGCTGATATGCCAGCTATGCCCTTTTTTGGAAGTAAGGGATCTTGAGACCGTTGTGCACGCACTGGTAACCTCACATCTAGATTTCTGCAATGTGCTCTACATGGGGCTACCCTTGGGCTTGGTCCAGAAACTGCAGTTAATTTGGAATATGGCAGCCAGGGTAGTTTCTGGAACATCTAGGAGGGACCATATTACCCTGGTATTAAAGTCCCCCCACTGGCTACCTATTAGTTTCCAGGCCCAGTATAAGGTGTTGGTTATTACCTTTAAAGCCCTAAATGGCTTGGGTCCAAACTATCTTTGGGACCGCCGCCTCCCTTACAATCCTCCCCGCGCACTCAGGTCCTCTGGGAAGAGCCTGCTTCAGCCACAAAAATCTAGGCTTTCGGCTACTTCCCAGAGGGCATTCTCTATGGTCGCCCCCAGATTATGGAACGGCCTGCCAGATGAGATCCGTCTGCTTACATCTTTAGACAGCTTCAAAAAGGCTGTTAAGATGGATCTTTTTTGGCAGGCCTTTCCAGGATAGACATTCAGCCTCGGGAACCCTCTTTTCAGGAGTGTCCTTCAGCTACTCTCTTTTAATGCCCTCAATAAGACACCACCGCATTCCATTAACGCGCTGCCAATTAATGTTGTGTTCTGTGTATATTGCTGTCAATGTCAGTTTTAAATTGTATGATTTTAATCTTTAATTGATTTAATACTTTTTAGGAGGGGTATGGGACATGGATTGTATTTTGTATTTTAATATTGTTAGCCGCCCCGATTGTTCTCAGAGGGGCGGGGTATAAATAAATTTTATTATTATTATTATTATTATTATTATTATTCCTGAATATTGTAGCAGCATTCAAGATCTGTACTTTATCATTCAGCTCTCCCCTCTTTTGCATTCTTTGCATGTCGCAATCCACATCATTATCTGAAGAAATCCTGTTGGGAGTCATCATAAAGCAACAAATTGAAGAAACAGTTAGGGAAGAAAAAAGTCATATAGGGAAAAGTTATTGGGCTTACAAATACACAGCTTGGGGTGCAGATAAAGCATTGTCAAAACTAAAACAGCCAGGCATTGGCAGAAGAAATTCCCTGTGCAGTTTGTGATTAGTGGGAGTAGCTGCTAAGATGTTTCCAAAAAGGTCAGTGTGCTAATACATGGTGACAAAACAGTAATTCTTGGCTCAAAGAGTGACAAAAATTAGGACATAAATAAATCTAAACATTAGGCAAAATACATCCTACTCTAGCAGTGGGGAGGGAATAATGGTGAAGGCAATAAAGATTTACCACCTCAATTCTACATGTCGAAATCTGAAAGAATAAGCTGATTAATGAAGAAATATACATCAATTTGCTGTATTTGCACACACACACAAACCCCAGAAAAAAATCCTGATATAACAGAAAATGTTATTGTTTTGCAGTGACTCTGGAAGGTAACTCAAGCAAGGCAACTCAAGAATTAGGAAACAGCAAAAATCATATGCTGCCCCAAATAAATTAATTTAATGAATTATCTCTGTGGGCTGAGTTGGTGAAGGAAATGTGTTTGAATCCAGCACTGCCATGACAGCATGAAAAAGGATGGTCTAGTTTAAGAGTAAAAGGAGCAAAAGGTTTAAAATTCCTCCTTCCTGTGGCTCCCGGTTCTGCAGCTTCTCTTTCTAAGGACCGATCTCCAAGTTACTGTATATACTTATACATAAATCTAGACATGTTAGCCAAAAAATGGAACCAAGAAACCTGAGTCTATTTATCCATGGGTCAATGGAAGTATTGCAAGTAATGTACTTTAACTCTTATTTTAAAAGGAACAATTCCCTGGTGAAAGGCAAGAGTGTAATCTGTCCTAGAGGCGCTTGACCTCACTCTACTCTCTCATCCATCCAGCCCTTAGTGTGAGAACAAACAGTCAGGCCTGCTGGAATTTTGTAAGTTCTTTATTTTCCTTTGCTTCAGCCTTTAGATCCTTTATTGCAGCCTCAAAGTTTTACCCTTGATTCATCCACAGATCATATCAAAATCCATAATTTTGGCCCCAATTTATACATGTGGTAGACTTATAGTCATGTATATATGGCATTTCATAACTCCTTCCGGTGCCCAGGAAGAAAGAAGAATGTTAGAAAATTAACAACTGGCTCAGTAGATAGTGCCATCAGGAAAGATTTGGCTTCTTGAACCATGGCCTGCATTTTCATGAAGCAGGATTTCTGGCAAGAGATGAATTATATTTCACAGCAGCTGGTGAGAATGCCGATGTGGTGTAGTGGCTTGAGCTATGAGTGACTATGACTTCAGAGATCAGGGTTCAGTTCCCCTAGTGGCCTTGGAAACCCACTGGATGATCTTGATCACATACTCTCAGCCCCAGAAAACCCTATGATAGATTCGAGTTAGAGTCACCACAAGCTGGAAATGAATTGAAGGCACACAACAATAGCTACATCTAGGCAAAATTAAATAAATGTACAAACATAGAATGGGTACCTCCTGGCTTGAAAGCAGTACATGTAAAAAGGATCTAGGATATTAGTAGACCACATTTTAAATATGAATCAACAGAGTGATGCAGCAGCCGAAAAAGCCAAATGAATTCAAGGCTGAATAAATGGAAGCATACTGTTCACATCAAGGGAACCAATAATGCCTTAGCTGGAATGCTGTATCCAGTTCTGGGCACCACAGTTCAGGAAGGATATTGACAAGCTGGAACATTTCCAGAGAAGGACAACCAAGACAATCAAAGGAGCTGTGCATGTTTTGCTTGGATAAGAGAAGACTGAGGTCCAAAACACACTCCAGGAATAATCCTGCTTGAGACCACTTCAGCTGCCCTGGAATTCTGGGAACTTTAGTTTTGTGAGACATTTAGCCTTCTCTGTCAGAAAGCTCTGGTGCCACAATAAACTACAATTCCGATGATTCCCTAGCACTGAGCCAGGGCAGTTAAAGCAGTCTCAGATTGGATTATTTCTGCAGTGTGTTTTGAACCATAGAGATGATAGCTATTTTTAAATATCTGAAGGGATGTCATGCAGAAGATGGATCATCATCCTTGTTTTTGTTGTTGTTGTTGCTGCTGTTGTTGTTGTCGTTATGGGCTAGCATTCTGTATTGCAGTTACTGATTCATAACTACATAGTCATGATCATGGCATTATTGCCACAATTATATATGTTCCTCTCGGCCCATCTGAACAGCCAACACCACATCCAGTCGTCTACTGCTTCCCACCAGTGAGCAAGGCTGCAACAATCAGAAGTAGGACCCTTCTGGCAATTTGTGGTTGCAGCCTTTCTTGCTGGCAGGAGGATGCTGAAATGTCATCCTCCTCGCACTCCGATCAGCAGCTGAACAGAGCTCCTTTGCCCAATGCAGCTGCTGGCTGTATTAAGGTGGGCTGGGGGAGTCAAGCCAGGAGGCAGTACTTAGTTACACATACACAGCTAAGTAACTAGTGCAGAATATTACTTGGTGTTGTTGTTAACTGCCTTTTAAAATGGTTTTAAATTAAATAATAACACAATTGCTTGTTTTTTCAATGCTTGCACTATCGACTGAAATTGTTAGCTGCCTTGGGTCTCCTATGGGGATAAAAGCAGATTATAAATTAAATAAATGAGGGGAAAAAATAGGAAGACTGTCTTGACAGTAGGAATTGTTCGACACTAGAATAGATGACTTCAAAGGGTGGTGGACTCTCCCTGTTTGGAGGTCTTTAAACAGAGGTTGGAGGGCCTTTTTTTGCAACTGCTTTAGTTGTGTAAGCCTGCACAGCAGGGAGTTGGACCAGGTGGTCCTTTCCAACTGTATGATTCCATGGTTCTGAATCAAAATCATTTACAGCACTAGAAATGTAGCATGTAAAGCATCTGGAAAGAGGAGAGGGAGGCAAAGAGGAGAGTTATAATCCCATTTCTTTACCCCAAACATGCTTTTTCTATAAGGAAGAAGCAGTTCCATGTTTGAAACGCATGTAGTAGCTGCCATCATGCTTTGTTTGGGCTTCAGCTAGTTGTTGTTGTTCAGCTAGTTGTTGTTGTCTAAGAGAAAACCAGAAGTACAAGTGATTTCACACTTCCTGATTTTTGTTTGTTTTTCTTTTTCTTTTGCAATCTGTGAAAGATCGTGATTTAAAGTTGATATAAATGCTTCTATTCAGGAAATCAAGAAATGTGGGAATACAGAGAACAAAATTCTTTTCTCACTGACACAGAAAATCAGTCTTTCTCTCCCAGAAAAATGTATTCCTTGCTTGCTTTCTACAACTGAATGCAGAGGAAGTAATACAAACAATAGAGACATTTGGGATAGGATCCTGATAACTCAGTTCTGTTCTTCCATGAGTTGCATATTCCAGAGGAGTTATTTCTCAATTCATCTCCTTCCCGTGATTGACACTGCTGATTTTCTCTTCTCACAAGCCCAAGGTAAGAAAACATGTCTCTAAAGTTGGAAGCCCCAGAACTGTTAAGAACAAAAGTGTTGACAATGACACATATTTGACAAGGAGAGTGTTCCAGATGCTTATCAAATAATAGCTATTGCTTGCAATAATAGAGGGGTAATAACAAAAAAAAAACTGAGCCAAGGACAAAGATCTTTTGATTTATAAGCAGACACTACAGTATTAGTATAAGATGGCCATATAACCAAGATTCTGGGAGTGTTGAAGAGAAAGGTTGTATGGGTTATTTTTCTTAAAACAAACCATGTCACAAGAGACCAAAACTGAGAACATTTATTCCTGTAAGTAATGAGATGTTTACAATAAACCCTGAATAGCTATTTAAAAGATAGATTTTGAATGTATTGTGCCCAGTGCTACCATCTTTGCTCCATTTTTTTCAAGACATTCAGTGTCTCTCCCTTGAAAACAATTAGATTTGCTTCTGCCAGTGAACAGGCTTGAGTGTATGTTATGTAGAATTCAGGGACAATGAGCTACTAAGTTGTTTAAATGGATGGTGAGGAGAATGGGGATGAATATTCTTCCTGCTGAGGATTCTGACATTTTCCCATTTCATGATGAGAGGGCACGATTCACATAACAAGGTTTTCCACAATAAGCCTAGTAATGAAAAAAGGGAGAGAATCTAAACTAAAATAATTACCTAATAACTTAAGAATTATCCAATTGGCTTCCATTCTTCATTTTACTTCATTGGAGAAAGAATGAAGTGTTTATGTATGTTGTTGTTCTTGATGTTGCTGTGTGCCTTCAATTCATTTCTGACTTATGGCAACTCTCAGGGGATTTTCTTGGCAAAATCTGTTCAGGGGAGTGTTTGCCATAGCCTCCCTCTGAGGCTGAGAGAGTATGACTTGTCCAAGATCAGTTAATGGGTTCCTGTGCCCCAGCATTTGAAGCATGTACAACTCTTCTTCCATCTTTGAGAAAGTTACTAAAAAAAAAAAAAGTAACTAAATGTTACAGTAACACTGCAAAAAAGAGCAACGTTCTCTGGCACTAAGTCACAGTTACCATCTCACTCAATAATGCTTAGCTATTGCGAAAGGGAATGAATTACAAACAGCCATTTATGTATAGATTGTTCTTTCTAAGCTCTAGCAATGGGTCCTTCCAGCTGGTCATTTGTGGAACTCCATGACCCCAATATTTTTCGGTCCTTCAGTTGCATTCTGGATCTGCTTTGGGCTGACACATCCACCCATTGAGCTTTCTACTCCCATTTGTATGCAGGGGGTGTCAGGACTGCCTAGCTCAGCTCTCTATTATTTTATCTTGTAACTTCAGCTTTCAGTTCTGTTCGTGCCAGCTGTAAACAAAATCCTAAAAGCTGCCCCTTCCGAAGACAATGAAGTATCTTCAAGCTCCACCACCCTCCCATCACACTTCATTTCCCTTTGTGCTCTGGGGTGGTACAGCCAAGAAATCAACCACTGCAGTGATGCTTCTGCCATTATCCCTCTGCCGCCTGAGGAAACTAAACAGGAACACAATTGCTAGGCTTGAAGTAATCAAAATGTTGTTTGCCAAACAAACCATTGCCCACTTAATCAAATCAACGGTTCTTGGGCAAGAAATGCCAAAGCAATGTGTTTACTGACAGAAGCTTGGATGCAGAAGCAGCACACCAAGTTTTCCATGCAACTAAACTTTCCTTTTTTCACTCCACAACACATAATTGCAAACAAGAAAGAAAGCAAAAGCCAATGTGCAAGCGAGAGAGATAAAGGGAGCCGATAGGGTCCATGCTATACGCATGCAAGAGGCACAGTCAAAATCAAAATATGAAGCCGACTGTTCAAACACTTTTCTACCAGCCTTATACCAAGAGGCATAGTACTCATACATGGAAACTTGTAACAATTTCTCATTTCTACTTTTCATGATTTTATAAATTTAGCAGCTTTTTAATTTTTATTCCATTGTTCCTGTCACTTTTTTTCAATGTATTGACCAGAGCCGAGTTAATGACATTGGGGTCTACTCTAGTTGGGACCATGGATATAGCTACAAGAGAGGTAAAATGAGAACATTGCCCCTGAGAGTAAGACTTCTGCCTCTTCCCATTATATTTTCCTTTGCTCTCTGAATTTCTAGCACTGTAAAAAGTGAGACATTGAAAATGGTTCCCTTACATTTGCTGGTTTCACATTCTGTTTTGCCTCCGAGTTGTTGAGGATAGGTATAGTTTAGTTAGTTTAGGTTTCATCACCTTGGAGAGCTCCCTGAAATCTCAAGCTAAAACCTGGAACAGATTCACCATCTCATTGATTTTGAAATTACCAGTCCCCACTTTTGAGAAAAATGGGAGTTGTTCAACCCCTGCCACTGCACAAGCACCACAAATTTGGAAAGCAAAAAGAGGTCTAGCACCGCTCCCAGAGGCTTCCAGGAACACAGATTTACTTAAAACACTTCCACCCACACACCAAAAAATTCCAGAAGATACTCTGCCAAACCAGAAGTTGCAAGTGAGTTCCAGTTATGATTGTCAGATGATTTGGGGCTGAATGATTTTGTATGACGTGGTCAGCCAGAGGAGAGAAAATTGACACACACAAACGCCCCACCACAGATGCCGACCCCAGGTTTATGGCCTCTGGAACCAGCTCTCCTGAGATCCCAACTTGGATTGCCCCTTCTCCACAACACTATATTTTGGTGGTTTCCTGGTATTTGTATATGGGTTTTTCCTATTAAGTAAGGAAAACATAAGATCCTACTCCTAAGACATTACAAACTTTAAGATAAACTATGCTGGTATTTTGGCCCCACGTTTTTGCTCTTGGCTGTATTCACCACTGGCATGTGGTTCTTATTTCAAAAGATGTTTCCCATTTTTGGTTTAAGGGAGGGACACAAAGTGATGAAACAGGGAAAAGGTACATACATAATTTCTCCTGTGGATAATGCTTTTTTAAAAAAAAAAATGTGCATCCGAACTATGGATGGAATGAGCTTCTAAACTATGGATGAGAAATTCAACCAGAACAACAAACATCAGATATAATAATTTTATGCCCAAGAGCATATATTTTTCCAGCATTGGCTACACAAAGCTGATGCTAATGGACATCATGGCTGCTTGCCATTGGTGGTAAAACCATATGAATTATTGCAACTGTTTTGCAAAACAGAAAAAATATATATTTTTGCTTATCAAACCCAAACAAATCATTGTGATGCACATAATACAGAATGAAGTCCTGGCTGTTGTGGTTTGTCCTTTTGGGGAACAGAATGGTCCTTGGCCCATTTTCCCAATACACTTGCACACCTTCCTCATCAGTCCAGATTTTCAGAAAAGCCTCGCCTTTTCAGAGCTCTTATGTATAGAGAGCCAACAATCAATGGCCAACTGTCGGCCATTTTATTATACACTCACTATGCCCTTGAAGGTTACTTATCTATGCTCCATTCTGGTTGTCACCATGTCAGAAACAGAACCCTGAACCAATAGCCTCACTCACCCACCAAGGTGAAGTTGGAACAGGGGGTGGGCAAAGGGTAGCACTCTAAACATTGCTGAATTGCAACTCCCAGCAATCCTCACCATTAACTATGCAGGCTAAGGCTACTGGGAGTTACAGTCCAACGACATCCAAAGGACTTTATCCACCCCAGTCTAGAATGGCTGATAGGGAGGAGGGTGATAAATTCAAACTAGGAGAGTGAGATTAGTAAGAAAGGGAAATAGGATGAACAAGAGTTAGGAGAGAGGGATAGTGGGCAAAAGAAACAGAATGAGATTAAAAATAGTAGTTGGGACAGCTGTTAGAAGCAAACAGAGGGATCTAATAGGATTTTAAGGGCAGTTTTTTCCCTCCTGTATCATGCATTTCTTTGTTTTCATGGTTATTTGACCTCCAGCCTAGAAATGTGTCCACACCTGGCAGATCCTGGCAGATCTTGCCTTCCCTAAGAGTAGTAGTAATGTGCCTTCAAGTTGACTTTGACTTGTAACAACCCTAATACAAGGTTTTCTTGATAAGATTTTTTAAGAGAGAGTTTGCCATTGCCATTGCCTTCCTCTAAGGCTGAGAGAGTGTAACTTGCCCAAGGCGACCCCATAGGTGGGGACTCAAACCCGGCCTTCAGTGAGTTCTGGTCCAGCACTCAAACCACTCCACCACACTTGCTCTGTCACTCACTGTCTATCTCACTAGCTCTCTTGCTTTACCTACTAGTTTTAGTTAACACAAATTACAAAAAGAGTTTAACTGCTCCCTGTTAATCAGGCAGGGCTGGCCATTTTCCTTAGACACTGGAGCAATAGGAAAAGTACATTCTGCCACTCCCACTCCCCAAGTTGCGACTAAGAACATCACTCTCTGGATCTGGCTAGGCACCAAAAACACCTGGTTCTAAGGACTTCTCAAAGCCAGGCATTTCACCCTGCCTCCCTTTGCTGCAGTTGCAGGCAGTTGCTAAAGGATGCTACCCACAATGCCTGGGTATGAGGACCTCTCAGAGCAAGGCATTTGAAGCCTAACCAACTAATGTTCTGACAGCACTTTCTTTAGACAATGAGCAGCTGGTATTAGCTTGAGGTTACCTATGATACCTTGGTGGAATCTTCTCCAGGTCTTGATCCACATTCAAAATGTAGTATCCAAAGTGCTAAATCAGAGCACAAAAAATGGGTTCAGCACCTTGGATAGCTCCACTGTTATGCCATTGCATATCCATGTGCCTCAGTCCCAGCCTGATGGTATTGAGGCAATATAAGACCAAGAATGAGGCGCATAAATGAGCAAGGGGAGGGAGGTGAGAGGTGGGCAAGTTGAGGAAGGAGGAAGAGAGTAGTGATGGTGATGGGCAAGAACAGCTGGAGATTTGTAGACTTCACACCCATAATGCCTGATTAATCTGCTCCAGGTTTTGCTCCAAAGTTTAAAGGAACTATCTAGTTACTGGTGCCATTTTTGTGATCAGCTCAAGCAATGGAAGACACCCATTGAGTTTGGAGTAAGGGATAAAACAGATTCACTGCTCCACATACAGGGAAGGCCCCAGCTGCCCTGCATTACAGACAGCCTAGAGTAGTAACTGTTGTGATAGAAAGGTTTATTTCTTTTTCTTTCTTTTCTCCTTTCCTTTCTTTTCCTTTCCTTTTTTATTTTGGTCCTACATTTAAAAGCATTATTGGGAGGGAAACTTTAATTAGACTTTATTCACATCAGTCAAGAGTTGACTTAAACTTAAATGGAGCACCTTCAGCAAAATGAAAGTGATGGGAGGTGTCTCTTTTTTTTTTTCAATCACCATGACGTTTAAAGGAGTTTCTAGTCTAGTATCAGTAGAGAGGTATATTTGATCTTGATAGACTTATTAATTATTAAGGCACCACTACCAATAGAAACATTTCACAGGCTTTCTTTTCTGGAAAAACAGTGGGCTTTTCACTGCATGCTGCATTTAAGATTACTTAAATCATTACAGGTTGTTCTCATCCCAATGCATAATTATGTTAAGTGCAACAAATTTCCTCTGATTCAGCTCTTTTCCCTTTGGTAGCACCATCACATTCATATTTAATAATAAACCATCAAAGAAACATGGAAATGTAAACTCCCCCACACTGTCCGGGTTTATGAAGGTAGTAAATTAAAGTTTTATATTTGGGCCCTTTGAGAGAGAGAGAATAATTACATTGTTCCAAAAAAAAAAAAAAGAGTTTGAAAAAGTTCAGCAAATAAATTTCTTTTTTAAAAAAACTCCAACAATTCTTCAGAAGGTTGAAATACAATGGGACCTTAGTATCCACTGGGGTTTGGCTCCCGGACCCCACCATGGATAGCAAAATCTAAGGACATTCAAGTCCCATTATATACAATGGCATAGTAAAATAGTGTCCCTTATATAAAATGGCAAATCAAGCTTTGCTTTTTGGATTTTTTTTAAATCGTAGAATCATAGAGTTGCCAGATATTCTAAGGGCCATCCAGTCCAACCCCCTGCCATGCAGGAACACACAATCAAAGCACCCCCAACAGATGGCCATCCTTTTAGCGCAGGGAAAACTGAGTCCATACACAGAGGACAGGCAGCCAGGAAACAAATGCCACTGGAGAGTCTTGAAGTAGGTAAAGAGAAAAACTCCTTCTACTGAACAGAGTTTTATTCACGACTGCTGAGGTTCTTCTGAAGAGGTTTTTTAATCTTAGTTGCGACAAATATTTACAGGAACAATACAGAGATATTTACACTATCTGACATAATGCTCTACTGCCAACTGACATCCACCTAACCACTATGCATTGGAACATTCTTCCTTATATACACAAAATCTGGCTAGGATTTTGACCCAAGCCCCTGCCAGTGTTTCATCATTTTCCTATCACATGTCCACAGTGTCTATGCAGTTTTGAACTGTTACAACACAACTTCCTGCTGAAATTTCATCAGCTTCTTCTGAGCCAGTTTTTCTCCTTTTTGCACACTGCATGCACCTGGGACATTTTACATCCTGGGGCAAAGCCTCATTGAAATATCCAGCCTCTGTTTGAAAACCTCCAAAGAAGGAGACTCTACCACTCTCCAAAGGAAAGTGTTCCACTGTCTAATAGCTCTTACTGCAAGGAAGTTCTTCCTAATGTTTTGGTGGAATACCTTTTTCCTGTAGCTTGAATCCATTGCTCCATGTCCTAGTCTCTGGAGCAGCAGAAAACAAGCTTGCTCCATCCTCAATATGATATCCCTTCAAATATTTAAACAGGGCTATCATATTCCTTCTTTACCTTCTCTTCTTCATACTAAACATACCCAGCTCCCTAAGCTTCATCCCATAGGCCATAGTTTCCAGGCATTTCACAATTTTGATAGCCTCCTCTGGAGATACTCCAGCTTGTCCACATCCTCCTTGAATTGTGGTAATCAGAACAGGACACAATATGTTTTCAAGCCATGGTTGATTGAAACCATGGATGCAGAATCTGGATACAAAGAGCCAATTGTATTAAATCTTTTCCTTTTGTATTAATTATTTCTCTGTCTGTCTATAGCATTTTCCATCTCCTGAGCCAAAAGGCTGCCAAGGCAGATATCAGTATGATATCTTGTAGCACCTTTGAGACTAACTGAAATAAAAAAGTTGGCAGCATAGACTTCAGTCTACTTCCTCAGGTGCATATATGTCTCTAAGGTGCTACAAGATCTTTCTACATACTGATTCTACAGACTGACACGGCTATATCAAAGTGGATATTATACAGTCAAGAACAAGTTAATCGTTGCAGCCTAAAAAGAAACAACTTCCTTTCCTTTCCTTTTTTTTTCTTTTAATTTTTATTATATCATTTTGAACATAACATCATATTAAATTCTGTTATCAAGTCCAGTTGGTTTCTTTTGAAATACATAATACATTATCCCCCGTTCCCCTACAAAAAGCTGAAGAGGAGGAGAAAGGTGTCTTTCAGTAGGGCTAGCGTATTGACCCTGCTTTCCACCCAGTGGTTGGCTGATGGCTCCATATCAATGAGGCAAATCTGCTCTGGGTTGTAGTCCAAACTTTAATGGAGCTATGCAAGATGCTGACTCCTATCCCCAAAATATGTTCAGAACCTTGGGTAGTGCCTTTAAAAATCTGTATCCAGACAATGATGCTAGGAAAGGGAAAGGGCAGTAGAAAGAGAAGAAGACCACATGCCAGATAGTTAGACTTGATCAGGGAGGTCAGAGGCCTGAATTTGCAGGACCTGAGCAGCTCAGTGGAGGACATTGGAAATGTTTCATCCACAGAGTCACCATGAGTCAGAGTCAACCTGACAGCAGTTAACAACAAACTTTAGCTAGTGGCTTTGCTTTTGTTTGAGCAGTATATTTTGAGTTTCACACTTGATGTAATCTCTTTATTAATTTGATTTTGTTTCTTGTTTCCTATTTTGTTCATTCAGCATTCTATCCTGTTAGGAGAATAATTTAAAAAGAAATCTATTTTCTTCTTCTTCTTTTTTAAATCTAACACAATGTAATGAAATAGAGCAGTGTAACAAGACAACAATGTGAAATGCACAAGCTCAGAAATAAGATGCTGGATTATATGCTCAAAGCATAGCCAAAAAAATAAACCCCAAAAAACTATTTTTACTTGGTGGAATATCAATTGGCTGGGCTTCCTGAGGGTGAGAGATCCAGAATCTGGAAGCCACCACAGAAGAGACCCTTATTTCATTTAGTGACCAACCAGGCTGCAACCAGTGATAGTCACAAAATCATAGAACTGAAAAGGGTCTCAAAAACTATCTAGTAAACTCTAGGGGTCAAGTTGCTGCTTTGGGGAACTGTCATGAGCTAATAGGTTTGTTATTCTTTAAGGGGCACCAAGGCTTTTTAACAGCAAGTAATGCATTTGATGTATTTTTGCTCCATCTTCCTCTGCCATAACCTTGAATTTATCAGCCTGGCTTGTAAATTTACTAAAAGTGGCTCTCTTCATTTCACTTCCTATTCCTCCCTCACTCAAAGTTTATTTTTTGTGCTGGCTTCCTTTTATTTTTCAAAGGCCCTTAACAGCAAATGATCGGGAAAGCAGACTGGCTGAAGGTTAATGTCTTTAATCTACATATCTCTTCTCTGAAAATGTAATCATGGTATGGAACCAATGCTCTCCCCAGTAAATCTACTTTATTAGAAAGTTGTGTGTCAGATGAGTAATTAAAGTCCCTGCTAAGCTTCATTGGGATGGGGCAGAGGAACCTTTGTAAAACTATGAAGTTCTGCAGATGCTCGTCACACCGCTTCCTCTCTTCTTGCCTGTCCTGAATAGCAAGAACAGCTAGTGGCTTCCATGACAGTGGTTGCGAATCCAGCTCTTAGTCAACACCTTCACTATGCTTCCCATGGTGCAAAACTCTGTCCATCCCCAAATAGGGTTAGTGCCTTGGGTAGCTCTTTTAAAGTTCAGGCTAAATCCTGGAGTTGATTCACCACTCCTCCTCCCTGACAGGTGAACCACCAACTGCCACTATTGAATTGAGCTAATCTCTTTTTGCTGCATCACAAGGAGAAATGAGTGAGCTTGGCCCATTCCCTTAGGATGGCTGAGATTGACAACCATGTTCAGTTCATGGATGGAAGGATGTGTTGACACTGGAGGATAGGCTGCTTGAACACCAGGGTTTAGAAAGGAATTATCCCTGCTTACTATTCTTTTCCATCTCTTTTGGATTGGGTCAGGTTCATGGGGCTGGGTAACACAAGGATGTTCGTCTTTCAGTGGTCTACAGCAGCGAATCCCAAACATTGGTTCCATACGTTGCTGGACTCTGAATCCCAGAAGTGTTGACCATTGGCCAGGAGAGTTCAAGGTTCTGGGAAAAGAAGCCCCCAAACATCTCAGGACCCATATTTGGGAACCCATGTTTGGATTTAAAAATACTGGCTCAAATTCTGTTAGTAATACATCCAACTTAGAATCAACAGCTTTTTAAGTCACCAACGTCCAGTGCTATGGGTATCTAGTAAAATCCCTCCATGTATTTATAAATCCCCCTTTATTTCTATTACAAAACCTTTTATGTGAAATATTAATGAAATATTAATTTTGACCAGCCACTGCTTTATCATAAGGGAAATGTCTTTCCCCTTTCTAACATTTCCCAAATCAGTTGCCTTACAGAAAGGAAAGATAAACAGTCCACAGTGTTGGCAAAATGTGAACAGAAAAATGCCAATTAGTACAGTTTCCAATGACAGTTTTGGCACCTTGCAAAGAAATGTACTTCAAGAAACATGATGTTACTGAACTGAATGGGATTTTTAGATTTTTCTTTAAATATAATCAGCCTCCACCAAAGGATACAAATACGTATCACTGAAACTGAGCAAAGAAAGGCTTCCTGAGTTTAACTCAATTTTGCTTGATTGTCTCTTCACCAGTGTCATCATTCCTGGAGATCATCCCAATTTTTACTTTAAAGGACTTTCAACTTAATATAAGTAAGCAAGCAGATTTTTTAAAAAAGGGGGGGGGATCCAAGTTAGTTTGTTTCATTTGGAGCCTGTTATTTATTTAGAGTACAGTCGACTTGCCACTGGGAGAGATGACCAAGGGCTACGTTAGTCGACATGGGTTCACTGGAGCTGTGCTGAATCAAATCCCTCTGAGTTTAGGGATTCAGGAAATAATTTAGGATTCCTACCTGTCTGACCAAACTTTGTGCTAGTGTTGTACCATGTCCCTGGGCTCGAAGGGGTTTGAATTTGGAGTAACTCATCTCTGTACTCACCTTTCCATTTTTTGTGTGCAGATCTTAGCTAGTGAAGCAATTCTGTCAGCAGGCTGCTCTGCCAGCAGGTCTATGAGATTAGGTGACTGAAGAGGATTCATGTGGCAAATGGTCATTTGTGCCAGAAAATCACCCTCTGCAGCCAGCACATTGTTGAATTGAGTTAGTACTGCACTCGTGTGTGTGTCTGCCTTCATATTACCTGTTAACTTATTATGACCCCATGAATTCCATACAGTTTTCTTAGGTAAGGAATACTCAGAGGTGATAATGTCATTCCCTCCTCTAAAATATAGCCTACAGCACCTGGCATTCACTGGTGGTCTCCCATCCAGGTACTAACCAGGACTGACCCTGGTCAGCTTCCAAGATCAGTTGATACTTAAATTTTCAGCCCATATTTCCCCCACTAGGTGTCCAGATAAATTCTTCAAGTATGGATATATTCATTGTCAAGAGAAAGACATCAGAAGGCTCAAAGGAACACCACCATCTGAAAAATGACACAGAATCTTATGGAGAAAAGCCCAAAGAGAGGAGGGGGGAAAATAGTGCAATGAAGACTGAGCATCCTCAGTGGGCACAGAATGTAGACTGTGACTGCATCTGCACTGCAGGATTAATGCAGTTTGACACTGCTTTGATTGTCACAGCTCTGTGCTATGGAATTCTGGGGTTTGTAGTTTTGTGAGATATTTAGCCTTCCCTGTCAGAGAGCTCTAGTGCCACAACAAACTACACATCTCAGATTCCATAGGATGGAGCTTTAATAGTTTAAGCAGTATTGAACTGCATTTATTTTTGCAGCATGGATGCAGCCTGATCTTTGTACAAGGAATGGTGGAATGGATTTTACTGAAAACATGTATCTAAGCTGTTTAGGCTGGCTGACACCCTAAACCAGAACTTCCAAAAGGCTTCCCAAATCAGTTGCCTTACACAAAGGAAAGATAAACAGTCCACAGTGTTTACATCTCCCTTAAGACCTTGGAAGTCTACACCCATCTCCACATCTTTCAGCACTGCTGAATTTCTTAAAAGGACCCTCACAAAGCAGCTTCATTTATATACCGCTTCATACCATGCTATGCAGTGTCTAAGACAAGGGCAGTTTTGCTATGTTTGCTGCTCCACTAAGGTATTTCAAGCTAAGGAGCTTAAAATCCAGAAATACTAGAATCCATTGTAAGCCAGTGGTTGGGGCAGAAAACATGGCAAAAAGTTCAAAAAATAGATTTCCAGGGTATGAAGATCCAATGAGCATCACAGGTCACACTTTGCCCACCTCTGCTCTAAATGCAGATTTTGTTGTATGTCCCACTTGTATAATGTGAAAACAGAATATTTCTACTTACTCCTAAAAGCAGATCTTTGGAAAGTGGCCATACATTAGTGGAGTCTGGGAATTATGGTCCAAAGTTTAACTTATCCAAGATCAGTGCAGAAGTCCCATAGCCAAACGTGTAAATAAAAGCAAGAAAATATAGGAACAGCATTGTTAATGTCTGGACAAAAATCTGACACTAATTCACTGCCTACCTTCCATTGTTCCCTACCACTATGGCCCTGATTGCAAAAGAAAGAAAGAGAGAGAGAGTAATGCAGTAATTATACACTTAAGCTGTGGAATCAAATGCAAGTTGATCAGAACCTTGGATAGCTCCTTTAAAGTGTATAGATCAAGGGAAGTAATAGTGCCACTCTATTCTGCTTTGACCAGGTCCCACCTGGAATATTGTATCCAGTTCTGGGCACCACAATTCAAAAGGGATGTTAAGAAGCTGGAGTATGTCCAAAGGATGGTGACTACAATCGTGAAGGGTCTGGAAACCATGACTTATGATAAAAG
Source organism: Phrynosoma blainvillii (assembly GCA_026167975.1). Taxonomy (NCBI): domain Eukaryota; kingdom Metazoa; phylum Chordata; class Lepidosauria; order Squamata; family Phrynosomatidae; genus Phrynosoma; species Phrynosoma blainvillii. Next base: position 22,124,176 of record JANUYF010000009.1, read on the forward strand.
ACTTAGGGAGCTGGGTATGTTTAGCCTGGAGAAGAGACGGTTAAGAGGTGATATGATAGCCCTGTTTAAGTATTTGAAAGGGTGTCATATTGAGGATGGATCAAGCTTGTTTTCTGCTGCTCCAGAGATTTCTTTCTTTTGCTCCAGGACACGGAACAATGAATGCAAGCTACAGCAAAAGAGATTCCACCTCAACATTAGGAGGAACTTCTTGACAGTAAGAGCTGTTTGACAGTGGAACACACTCCCTCAGAGAGTCGTGGAGTCTCCTTCTTTGGAGGTTTTAAAAAGGCTGGATGGCCATCTGTCGGCAATGCTTTAATTGTGACTGATTTCCTGCATGGCAGGGGGTTGGACTGGATGGCCCTTATGGTCTATTCCAACTCTATGATTCTATGACAGTTTATACAAAAACCCAGCACTATTTCACTGCCCAAATGACATGGAAACCACCAGACCCCACCACTTCTTAACAACTGGCACTCTGCAACTTTGGCTATCTGGTAGATTCTGGGAAATGTTGTGCCAAAACACAAATACCAATAACCAAACACCTAAGGCATGAAGAAATGGGAACAGAATGGCAAAATGTTTTTAAAACAGCCCAAGAAAATCTAACCAGAGAAAACAAATCACTTTGGCAGTTCATAGACCTCTCTACACATTAAGGCAATCATCTGACTGAAAGCCAGTGGAGACAGCTAGACAGAACGGGAAGAGAAGCTCCAACAAATCACCCACCTCATTTCCCTGTCAAATGGACCTCAGATGTTGTCAGGACAAGTTCGCATACAAGAAAAGTTGCACCATCTGATAACCTAACAGTCACTTAATCATGTATGATTTTAGTATCAAAGATCCCAACTTTCACATAACTCCTTTCCACAGAAAAGCAGAGCCATGGCTTAGTGACAGAACATACATTTTCATACAGAAAGTCCCATGTTCAGTCCTCCATATCTCTAGGTAAGCCTAGAGAGCTACCGCTGGTCAGTGTAGACCAGGTGTGGAAATCACACAGCCTTTCAGATGTTGTTGGACAGCAAGTTCCATTGGTCCTAGCCAGTGTAGTCAATGGCAAGGAATGCTGGGAATCACTGTGTGGAAATATATGGAGGGCAGCATGATTTCCATAGCTAGCTGCTATGTACTGACTTAGGCAGGGCATTGTCCTGACTCAATATGAGACAGAATCCTATGATTCTATCTTTTCCAAATTGTTTCTATTTCTTCTTGCACCATTGACCACACTCTCTCTCACACACACACCCATATACAGCTCAGAATGTCAGAAGCATTTCTGGGTCACATCCAAGATTTGATCAACAAATACTCAAATAATGTTGTTGTGTGCGTTCAAGCCATTTCCAAGTTATGGCGACCCTAAGGTGAACCTATCATGGTGTTTTCTGGGGCTGAGAATGTGTGACTCACACAAAGTTACCCACTGGGTTTCTATAACTGAGTGGGGAATCAAACCCTGGTCTCCAGAATCACATTTCAGTGCTCAAACCACCACACATTCAAATCACTGTCACCACATGTTTAAAGCAATACAGCTAATCCATGGAATTATAAATCAAAGCATGCCTTTCAGTGTGCCCATGAGTTTACATTTCAGATATCCTGAGGTCTCACTGTACTTTTATAGGCTGAACTCAGAGCAGGGGAGCAGCATGGAGCTTGTCTGTCTTACAGAAATTTTGCCTTTGCCCCTGCTCTTCCCTGAGTGGTGTGTTGATTAATGTGAATTTAATTTCCTTTCCCAGTGGAGGAGTTCACTCAAAGATGATCTATTTGAACAATATCCTTTCATTTTTATCACAGGATTCATGTGGGGGCTGTTTCATTTATTTATTTATTTATTTATTTATTGCTTCTTGATTTTGCAACACATTTTTCTGCATGAACAAAAAATGTTTTAAACTCAATGCCTTTCAATTACTGCTCTTGGCAAATGAACTGGACAAGAAGAGAAGAGAACAGCAATGGGAGGACAGCATCAGCATGAAGTATGAAGCAACCATAGCAGAGCCAAAATGCAAACCCCTGTACCTCTTTCCCCATCTTTGCAGAAAGGTTTGGATTCCCTGACTTACCAGCAAGACCAGAGCTTTGGAATCAAGATGACAAGCCAACAAATGCCAAACAAAACAAAATCAGAAGTGGAAGACTGCATCTGGCTGGAAAAATGAGGAGAGGTGAGAATGCATGAAGCAAGTGGGCTGAAAGTACTTGAAAGTGAGCTGATATTCTCTGAGGCTTCCAGGATAGACAATTCAGCTTGAGCAGAGAGCAGTAAAAGGAAAATGTGGGAGAAATGGTGTACTGGACCATTTTAACTGGAGTTGGTACACCTTGAATGTGTGACTGTCTATATTTGGGTGGGCAACTGTTGGGAAATCAGCAGCTAAATCCTTTCCCGCCCCCCGCCCCAGTGGACCACACAGACCCAAATAACAAGCCAAATTACTTGTTTTCCTCTGCAGGTCCACTCTAAAGGGTAGAAAGTAATATTGTATCATTCCCTGCTACCAATTTGAGGGGGACTGCAGCATGGTGTAGTGGTTTGAGCACTGCACTATGACTCTGGAGGCCAGGGTTCAAACCCTGGCTTGGCCATAGAAACCCACTGGGTGACCCTGGGCAAGTTATACTCTCTCAGCCTCAGAGGATGGCAATTGAAAACCCCCTCTGAACAAATCTTGCCAAGAAAACCTCAACACCTTAAGGTTGCCATAAGTCAGAAACAACTGGAAAGCAGGCAACAACAGCAAATTGAGGAAAATTGAACTGTTGTGGGTAGAACATGGTTATGGAGTACTAGAGGTTATTTTTGCATGTTTTCATGTGTTGCCCAATAATCATACTTGGATATCTAATAATAATAATACATAATAATACATTTATTTATAGCTCGCCTCTCCCTGCGGATTGAGGTGGGTTACAACAATCCAGGGTGGATTTCAGGATCCTCAAAAGTCTGCACAGGCTGCACTGTGCCCATTCTTATTCTATAAATAAAGCAATCATCTATGAATCCACAGTTATGAATCCAGAGAAGTTGTACCAACCGAAACCACCTCCTGTCCACAAATCTTCCTTGCCAGGTCAGAGTTTATGATTGTAAAGCCACTTGTACATCAAGCACCAGTGCAGAAGTGACTCTCCCTGCAATCTACAAGTCATCTTGACATAGGTACGTGATGCCATGCCTAGCCAATCGTTTCATTGAACCAAAGCAGAACTGCATTTTATATCATGTCTATGAAAACAGATGGCGTCTGCATTTAGAGGGGCATTGCATTATATATATTTTCCACAGGTAGCAATTTGTACTCAGTCAAGTGTTGAATGCCTATAGGACTCATGCTTACTAAATATAGACAGATCGAAATAAACGTTGGCCCTCTAATAATTTCCGATTTCTCTAAGGCATCAGCCTTGTGGCAGCAGATTAGCAATTTCAAGGTGCATACATGGAAAGATTGTTTTATCAATCTGCATATTTAAGCAGCCCTGCTCTTTTGCATAGTCTGAAACGAGAAGCTCAATTTAACTCTGACGTTTCACTGGAAGTCAGCATTTATAATTCACCAGTTTCAAATAAATATGTAAGGCTTAAATTCGAGATTTGGCAGGTTTTATAACACTGCAATGCAAACTACTTACTCTTTGGGGATGAAAGAACAGCTACCATAGTACAGTCCTTTTTGCTTGACTGTACCATTTCAGAATGCAGGGTGCATAGACTCATTTGAAATATCCACAAGTTATACCGTAACTGTTAAGGTATAACTTGTGAATGTTTCAAATGAGTATATGAATTGTTAAGGCTTAACAATTAAAAGAGGACTCCTAAATGTATTTGGGCTGAAGTGGCATATGCCAGCCAAGGTGGCATTAGGGACTTGTTTTAGCTCAACAGTTTTTATTCCTCCACTGAACCCCCTAATGAATTCATGAAAGGGATTAGCTATATCAGCTACATGCTAGGGATGAATGAATCCATTTCTTTTACTTTAAATCATATTTGCATTTTTCCAAACACAGGTTCATTCCATAATGCAGCTCCTGATACCTGTCCCTGCATCATTGTGCAATTCCATCTTTTAAAGTCCATGTAAAATTCAGAAAACAAACCAAAAGGACAGAAAAGGCCTCAAAGTGTCTTTATTTATTAAAATGGCCAGTCAGAAGAAACTATAAATTACAGGGATGAAGTCTGAAACCCTCTCCACATTTGGTTGGACTGCAAGTCTCAGCATCCTTACCACTGGCTATGCTGCCTATTGCTGGTGGGGCTTACAGTCCAACACCTGGAGGACCACATGGCTCTCACCCTTGCTAAAGATTTTTTAAAATATTTAAATGGATTGCAATAGGGAAAAAAATAACAAACTGTAAAATAGGTCTGTGGTCAGACTATTGATCAAAATTGGTTACAAAGAGGACATTGGCTCCCTTGTTAAAACAGCTTCTCCAGTTAACAGTTTGGTTTCCAGACACAATTTAAAACAACCTATAGATCCCTATAAGACTATGGTCCAAGCTACCTGAAGGATCACTTTTCTCTGCATGAACCTACCCAAGCTCTGAGATCTTCAAGGGAGGCAGTTCTTTTTAGGGATTCAAGATGGGACCTTCTTGGTGTCTGCTTCCAAGCTCCAGAACATCCTCCCAAGGAAAGTCAGATTGGATTCTTTCTTATCATCCTTCTGCTGGCAAGCAAAAGTCTTATTTTGGTTGTTTTTCAGCATTTGACTGGCTGTTTGGAGAAAGGCTTTGAAATTGGTGCTGATTTTATTTAATCTGCATGCTTTTAAATTGCTTTAATCCACCGGTGCTTTAATAGTATAGTAATCTTAATTGTTTTACCATGCTAATCTTTTCTATATATATCTATATTTTTTACCTTTAACTATACTTTTCATCTGTGTCCATTTCAATTTTGTTGTGAGCTGTCTTAATTCTCAGTTCTGGCAGAAAGAATATATGCATATAATAAAGAATAGATGCACATAATAAAATAAGAAGTTTAAAATATTTAAGCATTACATTCCTATCACATACAAAATCCATTATCTGTTACATTAGCCATATCTGTTTAAAGTTAATACAGAAATACATGAACACCAAGGAAATTTAAAATGTACAATTAATGAACCAGGTCCCCTTTTTTAATGGGAAAAAAAGTGTCTGCCTTGCCCTTCACATGAAAAGAGAAGGAAAACAGCCATTTCTAACTGTGGACAAAGAAAAAAAGAATCTGTTTCTTTGCTCTGTTTCTTATATGATGTCCAAAACAAATGGCTGTGTAGAGAAATCCCAAGGCACCAATTTCAAATTCTCTAAGTCCCCTAATGCCTTAACATTTCTCTAGAGCCTTTCAACTTTGTTCTCTAATACATGAAATCTCTCAGCGGTTGTGCGTATATATTTAAATTATCTGCCCACTAGCAGAAGAAATGTTATCTTTTACGTAAATATCTCCCCTACACAATCTATGACTGGTTTATAATGCCTACTACACATCTTATTTCTTCCTTTTGGAATTTGCATTTAGAATACCTTAGCATTTCCCCAGAGAGAGAAATTGGCAGTTGACATTAAAAAGGAGAGAGCACTGGCTCTTTCAGTAATAATTTTGGTGTCTCAAAATGCAAAAATTAACACATATGTGCATAGACCCCCTCCTTGAGGGGCGTTCTCAAGAATAGTCAGGAGGACAAAATAGCCACAGGACAGAAAACCCCAGATTAAGATGGAGAGTTTAAGAGCATAATCCTGTGCATGTTAATTTGACTGCTGTCTAGAAATGGAAACAAATTTGGTTGGGACTGAGATTCTCAATGAAAGGATCCATTTTGCACCTCTGGAATCACACTGAGAGACAAAGCACATCTTGCCTTGACAAATCACACAATGTGTCTTAGAGAAATATAATGTGCATGAAACCATACACTCATGCTCAAAATATGAATTTTCAAAATATATATATATATATATATATATATATATACATATATACAACTCAAGAGATGCATAAACATGGTTTGGGCTGTTGTCACACTGCAAAATGAGTGCAGTTTGACACCATTTTAACTGTCCTGGCTCAATGATATGGAATTCTCATTTGTCGTTTTGGGAGATATTTAGCCTTCTCAGTCAGAGGGCTAGTCTACATATAAGTGTAATGTGAATTGCTGTGGATTTTCACATATTCACATCAAAGCTCAATTGTCCTCACTTTCTTATGCAAATTTGCATCTGTTCACCCTCCCTCTGCTGAAAATGCACAACCATGCGGATTCATATAAAGTGAATGGACAACCACAGGTTTGATAATGTACATCCTTGCAGATACTCACAGATACTCCGGTAAAAAACACAAGTCCTTTTTCAGATGAGTTTATGGAGTCCCCTACCCCGCAACTAAAAACCCAAATTCCTCTGAATTGCATGTGGCTGGATCACAGTCTGTTTGAATGGAATGAGAAGTATATTCATCATGTGGATAAACCCAAAGATCCCTGGTGCCACAACAAACTACAAATCCCAGGATTCCAGAGGATGGAGCCATGACATTTAAAGTAGTGTCAAACTGCATTAATTCTGCAGTGTGGCAGCAGCCTGGTTAATGGGAAACCATATATGTTAGAGGTAATGTATACACAATCACATACATTAAGAAAAATGCATACAACTTTCCATGCAGGAAGGCAAAAACAGATTTCATAACCTAATACAAAGTTGGGGCAAAAATACAGGCAGAATTTGGAAAAATGCAATAAATATCAAGATGAATAGTTTTGCACATCTCTACTGCCAATCTTTTTAAACTCCATGGGCTTACATCTGAGTAAATACATGCAGGATCAAGCCTCAAGCAATTTCAGAGAAGATGGCTAAACTCATTCTTTGACTTTGGAAGCTGATGCTATTGCTCTATGAGCCCCAATCTCTGCATTAAAGTGATAAAACATGTCTATATATCTTAAGGGAAAGTAATAAACCCTGCTGTGAAATGCTATTTCCGTAGTCTCTTTGGAGGGAAGATAACTTTTTACAGAAACTCATTTTTCATTTCCACAGCATTGTCTTCACCATGCAACAGGATATAAGACTTACACAAACAACTTCAGAAACAAGCCCTGGCTAGCAACAGTAGACCCTTTTTGCAAATCTGGCCTGCCTGCACCTTGAAGGATGACTTAAAGGAAGAAAACAGTCTGCCCTTCAATGAAATCTCATGAAGCAGGATATTTATTCAAAGAAATCTGATGGAGATAGAAATGCTCAAAATATTTCATCGGCCCAAGGGTTGTTTAAAAGGCAGAGGGAATGAATGATTCCCTTCACCAAAATGGACAATTTAGCAGAAAAACAGTATTCCACTTAATAAAACACACATCATCCCTTGCTCCTTACTAGTCGATTAGGGAAATACCAGGTGCTGCCTTTGGTGGCATCAGAGATACTGCAGCAAGTGATACACCTCACCATAAGATGATGAAGTTGGAGATGGAGAAGTTTGAGATTGACAAGGCCAGCCCAGGAAATGCTTCGCTGGGTTCCTGCCAAAGTCTGCACCCCTAAAAGAGGCCTACAGTCAACCCCTGGAACCTCCTGGCCTTCTTGCTCCTTATCTTTCATGCTGCCCAGGGTGGCTGCTGGATCTGTTGCCATGAGGGCAAGGGACTCAGTCTCAAGTTTTCCAGCTGCCATTCTTGAAGTTGCTTTGAATTGTAGAGGAATTCTCCTAGTGCTGAACCATTGCCAAGAATACAGTCCAAGGGATTGTCTACACAATTAAAATACTCCTCATTCTGTTCTAATAGAATGTGATCCTTCCACATACAATTTGGAGGAATTCAGGCTTTTTGCGGTGGGAGGGACCCCATGAACTCTGCAGAAAAAGACTGCAATTTTTACTGGAGTATCTGTAAGTATGTACATTATAGAACATGTGGCTGGCTGGCTGCTTTGTGAATTTTTGGCATTGGGAAGGCAAATAGATGGAAATAGATGCAGATTTGTGCAGGAAAGTGAAGACAATTAAACATCAATGAAAATGTGTGGAAAATTTGCAGTAATTTGAATAATGCACTTAAGTATAGGCTAGCTCCAGTTCCTGGATGGATCCCATATAACCTGGAACAGTTGTCAGAGAAGCAGCCATAAAACTGACAAGGGATTTGCCACCCCTAAGGTGGATCTACTGGCTACCCTGTTACTGTCACTGCCTGCTCATCTGCCTTCGCTGAGCATGGAAACCATGACCAGAATAAGGAGATGGAATAGTGCCTTGTGCTCTCCTTGGTGGTTCTACAGATTGAGCCCAAGGACAGAGGTCAAAGGAATGGGCAGCAGGGGCAGAAGCAGAGAGGATGGGAATCACACAGGAAGGGGTTTTGATCTCAGCACAAGATCAGTCCCTCAGAAAGGGAGTGCAGGAAGATTTGGAGCCTGAGAGAAATGCAGCGAGAATCATGGCTCTCCAGCAAGAAGTTGAAGCAGCAAAGTCACTTAAGTCCAAGTCATACACAGTCCAATAATGAATCCAGGCAACAGTCCAAAGGGATATCCAAGAGCTTAGTCAATAAACAGAGCAAGATAAGGCTATCAGGCAGCACAAACAGGAACACAAGGCACAAATGTTGCTTCCACCAAGGACAGTGATCAGCAACAATTTCCAGAGGGAGGTAATGGGCTATTTATGGTCTGGTTGTCTCCTGTAGGTAATGTTTGATTGCTGAGTGTTTTAGATACAAATGCTTGGAGCTTCTGCATTCCTCCTTCTTTCAACAATGCTCTGCTGGGGTAGGTTCTGCCAGATCTTTGTCTTTGCCTGTGTCTTGTTCACAACAGAAGCCTGTGGCTGCTAAGGAGTCTCACCCTTTGTCTCAGGCACTGTCTGAGTACTCACTGTCTGTGTTAGAGTCTGCACTAGGGTACTGGAAGCAGGACATGACAGGTCCACTCAAGGGTTTTAGTCCAAGGACTCTGCCAAACCTGGAATTGTCACTGAAGTCCACAACATAGCTCCTTCCCACACCAACAAAGTCACTCCTGGGAATTACAGTGGCACAGGAAGAAACTGTTGTGTGGCCTCCTTCCCTGAAGCTTTGAACTTCCAAGATTTCTATTGTGTATTTGGAAAGCGGGGCTATCCATCCAGACCCATCCACAGTGGACTGTTGTTCTAAGTTTCTGGTGTAAAACTGAAATACTAAAGGAAATTTCAGTTTATTGACCTGATATTATTGAACCAGAATTAGGATCTCATTGGCTGCATCTACATTGCAGAATTAAAGCAGTTTGACATTACTTTAACTGTCATGCTCAATGCTATGGAATTCTAGGATTTGTAGTTTTGTGTGGCAGTTACCCTTCTCTGTCAGAGAGCTCTGGTGTCACAACAAACTACAGATCTCAGGATCCCATAGGATGGAGCCATGACAATTAAATGGTGTAAAACTGCATTAATTCTGCAGCGTGGCAAAAGCCTTCAAGAGTGAAAGGAAAGAAAAAGAGCAACTTGGGTGTCATGTCCAAGTTAAGACTGTGAGGGAGGCATTGTCCTATTCTGAACATGACCAGGAGCCTAGGGTGTAAGAAGAAGTTGATAGGAGAGGGGATGAGACCAAGTCTTCCCCAACTTCATATTCTCCAGATATGTAGGACTACAATTTAGGGTTGCCAGATGAAATAAGGGAGAGGCTTTTTGTACCTTTGATAGGCATGTAGAAGTGGGAAATTCAACAGATTCTGTTTGCCATGGAAGCAGCACCTGCTGAAATTCACTCTTCTACACAACAATTAAAGGTATAGAAGCCTTGTCCCTTATTTCACCTGGCAATCCTAACTGCAACTCACCTCCATCCTCATCCAGCATGGCAACTGACAGTGCTAGTTTAGGATTATTGGGGTTGTCCAACACATTTAGAGGACACCAAGATGAGGAAGGGTGCCATTGATAAAGAGAAAGATCATTAGCATTAATCAGACTATCAACAATCAAAGAGAATAAGTAGTATCATGATGGAAGTTCCAAGACCTTGGAGAGCTCTCAGTTAGGAATTGTTTAAAGTCTGGTACTCAGATTGCTTGTTCTATATCCTCCCCTGTCTTGACCCCGTATTCCAGGTAGGAGGGCATTCCTTGTAACCTTATATTTAGCAGCTTTGTACTCCTATTGCTTTGCTAAACAGAAAGTCTGTGGGAGTTTCAATTTCACTGCAATCCTACACCTTCTTCACTGAGGACAAATTCTGAATATACATTCATAAGATGGTACTGTTAGCTGTGTTTTCACTCCATTCCCTTTATTTGCAAAGTGCATCACCTGGGAAGAGGATGGTGGTGATTGTGCTGCATCATCATAAGGACAAAGGCTCATTTTTTCAGCCAAATCATTTTCATGCCAAATGGGTTTTGTTCATTTGCTACTGTTCCAGCTCCATTGTCAAACAGCTTGATGGAATGTGTTTCCTTCTCCTTTTGGAATATACTCTGCCAGACTCCCTAAAATGGCTATTAAATCAAAAGTACTACATCATTCTGATGAGGCAGTGCCTGCACAAGAAAGACAATAAATAACTTGACCTGAACAATTGTTAGAGGAAGGCACAAAAAAGAAGGGAGGTATCAGGGACACAAGACTTATTCTGGTCAGTGGACTGCATTTGCTTCTCTCCTCAGGAAAATCTTTCTCTGTGTGAACAGAGAATTTGGTAGTAAAAAGAAAAGGAAAAATAAGACACAGGATATTCATTCCAGGTGAAGTGCACAGAAAAGTCAGACAGTGGCATAGGGCCCAGAGAGTGGAGAGGCATGGTTCAAACAGAAACAGGAATCCATCAGATCAGGCCATTAACAGACAGCTCTTTCAGGACTTGGGAGAACACTAAGAAGCAATCTTTCCCTGAACACTTTCTGTCTCCATCTAATGTCAGCAAGCTCTGTCCCTTTGCAGAACTGGCTAGAGGGCTATGAGCCCTTTACTATAAATGTTTTGAGGATGCACTTTTACTGCCTTTTCGACACTGAATTCTGTTCTTTGGAATGTCATGATTCCTGAGACATGGAAAGAAGCAACTAGAGTTTTAATTTTGAAAGAGGATCAGAACTAGACATCGACAAAGAATGATAGGCTTATATCATTACTGAATGATAATTATAAGATTATTACAACAATTGATGGCTTTTCAGGATTTCAGACAACAGTCTTCCACAACCCTGCCTGGAAAGGCAAGGGATTTAACTTAAGACTTTCTAAATGCAGAACCTGTGTTCCACGATTTAGCTGTGGTCCTTCTCTCAGTGACTGAAACATCGAATAATGTATGAAGGAACAATCTTGGATCAAAACCCAGAAACTGAGCTTCTCCAGTATATCATATCACTTCAAAAATAGTGCTCTTCAGGGGTAGCAACTTCTCATAATAATTAATTGGAAGACCAACCAGACAAGGTCCATGATGGAAATTAATCTTGTTAATGCCTTGTTTGGGGTAGCACAATTGTGCAAACTAAACCAGTACAGTGATAGAAGGAAAAGATGATCAACTGGAGATGCAACATAATTCAAGACTCCTTTGCATTGACTGTTTCTTTTATTTTAGAGTTATAATTCTCAAGCCAACTGTGTTTGTTAAATCAAAATGCCAGTTCCAAGAAATGGACAAACATAATGTATTTTCTAAGGGTCTTATCTATGAGTGCAGGCATCACTGACCTCTTTGTGGAAACAAGGCCTGATGCCATTTATATTGCTAAGTCAAAACTAAATGCCAAAAGAGAAAGAAACCAACCAAGAGGTATACAGGCTATCAGAGACTAAACTAGTCCCTTTTTTCTCTCTCTTTTACACCTTACTGCTACTACTAATGTATTAAAGATGATTTCCTAGTGAGACTCACTGCTGTGAAATTCTATTTACTCTGCATTTATTTTTCTATTACCAACAACATTGGGAGCAGACTTCTAAAATGGATCCTCAGAATCAGTGAATCAGTTTTATAGAAGAAGCCCTTTGGTTTGAAATACATCATATTGGCACAGACATGAATCTCCAGCAACAGTTTAATGGAACACTTATGATTTTTGCATCCTAATTATTTGACTGTTTTCTTACGCACTGGATGATACAACCAAATGATGACTATGATCGCTATCATGCATCAAATACAGGTTAGACAAATGGAGCTGAATTGGATATGAAGGGCATTTGATGTTGTATTCATGGATTCACTTACAGCAGGGAAATATTTGAATTCATGCATAGGGCTGTGGCTAATGATGCAACTGGACTCAAACTGAAAATATACCAAACACATTAAGTCAACCTACCCATAATCCATAATTCAATAAATCACATGACTTCTACAAAGTGATGATGTGGAATTGACACTGGATTCTTGAAGGTTATGCCAGTGGACCAGAAGCTCTGGCAGAACAACCAAGCTGATATGGCTTTTGAGTATGGACCCAGTGGCAGATGACATGCCAGTTCTCTGAGGACCAAATTATGTATGGAGAAGCACATCATCATGAGGTTGGTCTCTAGCAGATGAATCAGCCACAACAACTATAGAATATCTATGATCTGAATTAGTGCAACTGATGAAATCATAGAATCGTTGAATTGTAAGGGCCCAATAGGTCAAGTCCAACTCCCTACTCAATGCAGAATCTCCAGCTAAAGTATCCCCAGCAGGTAGCTGTCCAGCGTCCAAAGAAGGAGACACCACCACTTCTCTACCTAATTAGTTCCATTGCCAAACTGCTCTTACCATCAAGAGGTTCCTTCTAATGAACAATCAAAATCTATCCTCCTGTAACTTAAAACAATTAGACCTGGTCCTACCCTCAGGGGCAGCAGAAAACAGACCTGCTCCCCTTCTCTGTGACAGCCCTTGGAATATTTAAAAGGGGCAGTCATGGCATCCTTCTGTCTTCTCTTCACCAGACTGAACAAGCCCAGCTCCTTCAAGCTTTCCTCACAGATCTTGTTCTCCATAACTCTTATCATTCTTACTGTCCCTCTCTGGGCCTGTTCCAACTTTTCCATATCCTGCCTAAAATGAGGTGCCTAGAAATGAATGCAGTACTCCAGATGAGGCCTGACTAGTGTAGAAAACAGTTGAGATTATTACTTCCCTTGACTTCTAGTTCTATTAATGTAGGCTAAAATTATTATTATTATTATTATTATTCATCCTTTTCCAGTCTGGAATTCAAGTGAAGTACAATTCTGCAAGGGCCAATCTCCTTGAGTAGTTAATCTTCAAAGGCCTACTAAAATTTTGTAAAAGTTAAAAAAAAATTGCCTGCAAAAAAGATAGCAGGGAGGGTGCCAGTCTAATTTCTCTGGAAAGGAAGTTCCAGAGCCTGGGAATTCTACATTAAGGCCATTCCTGGATTTCTCCATGAGCAACCATTCTTCTTGAAAACAAGGTTGAGAGGCAGGTTTCAGGGAGGAAAATTCATTATGCTAAACTCAATATTCTCTAATCCCCGGGTTTTCTGGTAGGGGACTTTTCCACTATCTTCAGAACTTTTTTCAAAAGCTAAGTATGTCAAAGACTGAATGAGGAACTTCTGCACTTGAAGGATGTACTTTGCCGCTGTGTTATTGGGCCTCCCAAACAGTCTTACACCTCATAAATTCTCCAAAGCTAAGAAAAACAGCCCAATTAAGCACAGTGAACCTGTTTCTAGCCCACTATTGATGGGCTTCCTAGTGACCACTGGTATCAGCAACCATGACAAGCATACAAAGCCCCAGGGATTACCATTGTTGAACAGTAATCTATTTTACCCCAAAAAAAGAATAAATAATGATGATAGCATTTTTGCAAATGAGTCAGAAAAGTAGAAACCAACCTGCACTGGCAAATACAGAATATTAGCAGGAAAAAGGATTAATGAGCCTTTCCTTCCGTTATCTAAAATTGAGCATACACACATAGAGGCATACACAGTCCTAACACCAATAAATCAAGCTGACAATGGCAGCCAATATTATGACACAAGTCTATACTAATCGTTAGCCAGACTGTGCAAATGTCAGCTTACAACAAAATTATTTTTGCACAATTAATACATCTGGTTTTAATTTGTTTGCTCCCCTGTCATTGAGGCTAAATTAAATTGTCTTTGATACATTCTGTAATCAATCAAAGCCTAACACAGAACCAGCTCCACTACAAGAGCAATCTGCAAAAGGCAGGTTCTGTTGAAATGATCATCCATTTTAAGAAGGCAAGATGACAGGAAGAGTCCATATTGATGTATTCAGTCTAGTTACCATACATGAACTAAACTGGGCAAAAGCAGAGAGCTCATACTGAAAATTCACTTTGCTGGCAGTGATAAAACATGGGAACCAACTGTAACTATAAGCGTCTTTTAATTTTGGAATGTTAGCTCGTGTTTTCTTATTGCATAAAAGCAGCACTTAGTACCAATATTCAAAGACAGCAGTAGCCAAAGTTAAAGGGATTATTTTAGCCAAGTTTGCAAAAGGATATTAGATAAAAGGGTTTTATCTAAGTATTTGGTGCATAGTCAGCATAGGCAAGCCTTTTAGGAGAACACAGTAGGATCTCCATCATCCCACTGTGCAACATTATGCAGGAAGACTGGGGAACATGTGATCCTGCAAATTTTGTTGGACTCCAGTTCCTATCAGTCCCAGATTGTACAGCTAACAGATCTGTTCTGATGGGAATAATAGGGGGGTTGCAGACTGCCAGAAATAGTGTGAATTCAGTCCACTTTTAGGGTTAGGGTTAGAGTTAGGGAACCATGGGAACTGTATTTTATTGTGGCATCAGAGTTGTCTGACAGAGAAGGCTCAATGTCTCAGAAAAATAACAGTTCCCATGATTCCCTAGCACTAACCCTAACCCTAAAAGTGGACTGAATTCACACTATTTCTGGCAGTCTGCAACCCCCCAATAATTCACTAACATCTGAAGGGTTGAAGTTTTTATTGTCCCTGTTCTAAGATGTCTCCTGTAAGTAACATTCCTTTTGTGTCTTCTCAGTTTATAAAATTGGCAACCACTCAAACCCTTGTAATAATAATTCCTGACATTCCAACACAGTTTTTAAAGTACTTCAAATATAGTAACTTGTGATCCTTAGAAAAACCTTACAAGGAAGGTCAGTCTTATTATTCCTATATACTAGATGGGGACAGCTAAGGTTGGGAATGGTTCTGGTTCACTCACTTAATCCAGTCTTCTCCAATCTTGTCTCTTCCAAATGATTTGTATTGCAACTCCCACAACCTGCACCCATAACCAATAGTCAATAATTGTATGAGTTGTACTCCAAAACATCTGGAGCAGGGGTAGGCAACCTTTCCCCTTTAAGGGCCGAGGGACTTCAACTCCCAGAATCCCAGGAGCTATTGGCCAACATGGGACTATTGGCCAACATGGCTGAGGCTTCTGGGAGCTGAAGTCCCTTGGCCCTTAAAGGGAAAAGTTTGCCTACCCCTGATCTGGAGGATACCAGATTGGAAGAGGCTGTCCATAGGAACATAAGCTTAAAGATAAGGATTCCAAGATTCTATTGTGCAGACCAGGGATGGGCAATAGTAGCCCTCCAAGTGGAGTGGGAAGTTTTTCAGGTTTCAACTCCCAAAAGAACTAGCTAGCCAATGGTGAAGAATATTGGGAGTTGGAGTCCACCTATATCTGGAAGACCATAGCTGCTCAGTCCTGATACAGACAGAACATCCCAACACACCCTGCTTATAAGGCTTCCTGAGGGGCTTGACTGGCCATCAATGGATGCAAAATATTGGATTGGAAAGGTGGCTTGGAACTTGTGGCTCTCCAGATGTTGAACTCCAAGTTCTTTCATGCCATGCCCTTGACTGTGCTGGCTGACAGGAGACAGAGTCCAACAACATCTGAAGTGCCATGGATTTCCACACCCCTGGATCAAAGAGGCTTTCGGTGTGAGTTAGCAAAATCCTTAGGCTCATCTGTCACATTTGCATGCACTAAGCAGCATTGGCTCCAGACTTTTGGGGATGTTTTGGCAAGGCAACTTGTAACTTGGATGATTATACAAAATTATGGCACCCTCATGCTGCTTCTGAGCAAAATAAGAATGACAGTGCCGTTGGAGCCAGAGCTTATAGCCTTATCACGTGAGGGTGGGGGTGAAGCAGAAACAGAGCTGGAGAGTATTGGATTTCTCCTTGCCTTCCTGCATGGTGTCATAATGCTTCAATTCTCTTCTCACGGGAGACCATTGTAAAAGCATGACTTTTGTCAAATGAATTTTTCCAGCTAGAAAAAAATGTGCTTTTACAACCATCTCCCACGGGAAAAGAACTGAAATGCTATGACATCATGCAGTAAGGCACAGAGAAAGCCACTACTTTCCAGCTCTGTTTCTACTTTGGTTTCTTGTGTGGTAAGTGTCTTGGAAGAATTAGTCCCAAATAATAACTTCTTGTTCATTACTGTTTTCAATAATATATGTATAGGCAAGTTATGAATGTAACTTTGTTGTTCTTAACTGTCATCAACTTGATTTTCAACTTACAGTGATCCTATGAGTATGTAGAGAGATCTTGTAGCACCTTTGAGACTAACTGAAAGAAAGAAGTTGGTAGCATGAGCTTTTGTAGACTCCAGTCTGCTTCCTCATATGCTTTTGGTGCTACAAGATTTCTCTACATACTGATTCTACAGATTAACACTGCTATATCTTTGAAGTGATCCTATGAATGAGAGACCTCCAAGTCACCCTATCACCAGGCTTCCTTGACTGAGTCTATGCATCTGGAATGCAGTCTTCCTCTTTTTCTACTACTTCCTATCTTACCAATTATTATTGTTTTTTCTAGGGAGTCATGTCATCTCATGATATGTCGAAAGTATGATTATCTCAGCTTAGTTATATTGAGAGTTCAGCCTTCCTTTGCTCTAGGACTCATTTATTTGTCTTTTGGGCAGTCCATGGTATCCGCAGAAGTCTCTTTCTGTCAGAAGCCATCTGAAAGCTTACTTCTGCCATGGGGTTGATTTCAATGTGGTGGATGGGATGTATAGTACTGATTAAACTGCATTGTCTGGACCAGGGGGGAACATAATAGATTCAGGCTAGTTCTAGGACAGTGCTTCTGGCCAGATCTGTTCTGACGATCAAGGGATGAGGGATATATTTTGTTAAAACATCTATAGGTGTTGAATAAGGGCATATATGGAATGTGCTTACCAATGTGCTGGCTGCTATATGGAAGCTATGGGATGTGTGGGAGGCTCTGGCATCAGCAGGGGACAGAAGCTTGCAAAAGAATGAGGGGGGAAACAGATCAAGCTGGCTGGTTTAGAGATGCAAGTATATAAATGTATGTACATATATTGGTGATAGGCTTTGATATTGGTTATGTGTTTAAACTTAGAATAGTGTTACATATATATATATATATATGTTTTGTTTTAATTAATTTTGAGTGTCATGATAATATATATATATGTAACTAAGATCACAAACATTTGAATGTTAAACTATTAAGCACATGGGTAGAGAGATATAGCCAATTAAAATAAGATATGTTTTGGATTTTGTTAAAAAGATAATATACATGTTAACGATGAGGGTGTTAAGCTTTATAATGTTATAATGTGGTTTGTTACAATAGAAAAGGGTGCAAATGGAAACATGTATAAATATTTCAAGGGTGCTATGTCTGGTGGTTGTGGGAATGCTACACTCTCTCATAGGAATCACCAGGTGCCAGGCACATAGACGGTTATGGGCTATGCCATGAGAATGGACTAAGCCCGGGAAGTTTGGGGCTAAATCTACCAATGACATAGCCACACGGATTTGAGGGGAGGGATCGTAAAAACCCACTATAAAGCATCATTAATACAATGTACCTTTAGATCTGACACAAAGCCGCAAG
Organism: Phrynosoma blainvillii; assembly: GCA_026167975.1. NCBI lineage: Eukaryota > Metazoa > Chordata > Lepidosauria > Squamata > Phrynosomatidae > Phrynosoma > Phrynosoma blainvillii. Next base: position 22,142,120 of record JANUYF010000009.1, read on the forward strand.
ACCTGTCTGCTAGGTTTTTCTTTGCTTTCAATAAACTTTCCTTTTGACTCTGAGTCTTGGTTCTGCTTTATTGTATGAAAGGAGGACATTGGCACAGTGATCCTGGCACCTTCAAAACCACATTTCAAATGAGTTGATTTTCTTCCTAGCAGCTTTTTAACTGTCCAGCTTTTGCAACCATACATTGAAATCAGAAATAGAATGGCATGGACAATCCTGACTTTGGTATTCAATGATATATCTTTACACTTGAGGATCTCATCTAGTTCTTTCATAGTTGCTCTTCTTTCATAGTGCTTTCCATGGCAGCATGGGGATTTTGCACGCTGTAATTCAAAACAATGCAGTAACCTTTCTGTTGTTGTGTGCCTTCAAGTCTTTGCTGACTTATGGTGACCCTAAGGTGAACTTATCACACCATTTTTTTGGCAGAATTTGTCCAGAGGGAGGTTGCCCTTGCCTTCCTCTAAGGCTGAGACAGTGTGACTTGCCCATGGTGATCCATTAGGTTTCCATGGCTGAGCAAGAATTCAAACCCTGGTCTCCAGTATCCTTGTCCAACACTCAAACCACTACACCACACTGGCTCCTTAACCTTTCTATACTCCGCTGTTTTTTAAAAACAAATATCTGCATATCCTGGTTGCAGCAGTGTGCTCTGCCTTTGCTGCCATTTGGAATCCAAGGCAACCTTATCCAGTTGGCATGAACTGCATTGCATCATGGGCCACTGAGTATCATCTCTGTAATATACAAGTACATGGTGGCAGCATATTCCATCAGACTCCTTGGGGTCACTGTAGTAACATAGTGCTTCCCTTCCCTCTCATCCTATCCCCAGAAACTTTCAGAGTTATAATCAATGTAGTAGATCAGGCTTCCAATAAAGCCTAAAAGACCTTTGAATCATTCTTTCCTTTCCAGACCATTATTACTTTCAAAAGACTGGAGGTGAAGGATGGCTAAATGTTAACCTACTGTATTCCTCCAATCCAATGCTGCAGCATTAATTGCACACCTCTTGATCTTCTAGAGGCGTTGAATAGGATGCAGTTGATGAATGAAATGGTGATAATTGGTTAATGGCTTAAATTGCCCCCTTTCTGCTCTCCCTTGCCTTTTATCTTCATTGTCTGCTGGAAAACTCTGACAAGCTTGTTTTCCCACCATTTAGCTTATGTTTCTTCAATTAGCTGCAGACACCAGCCTTCTCTTGTCAAGATCCTTGGCCTTCAAAAACTTCAGTAATTTAATGCATGACCGTTTTTTTGCTTGTATTTTAATTCTTGGAACTGTTGAATGGAGGCAGGTGACTATCCTCATCCCAACTAAGCTGGGCCAGAGACATGTATGTGGGCATAGAGGGGCACACGCTAGAACTTGGGGAAATTATCTTTTTAGACTTTCTCTCCCAGGATCTTTTTGTGGGCATGGCTGGGGGATTGTAGGATTCCCACTGTTGCTGTTAACTGCCCTTGAGTTGACCTCAACTCACGGCAATCCTTTGGATGTGACATCTCCAAGAACCCTGTTCTCAACTGCTCTTTCTATCCACTTTCTTCACTGTCCAACTCTTGTATCCATACATGATGATTGGGAATATCTTGGCTTAGATGATCTCAATGGTGTTCAGTGTCATATCATTGCACTCTAGGATCTTGTCTAGTTCTGCCCTTCCCATTTCCAGTCTTCTTATGGTTTCTTGACTGCAGTCTCCATTCTGATCAATCAGGCCTATTACGTGGCCAGATACAACTAGACAGCATGATGGCTTTGTTCTTTCTCACATAGTGAGCAACTTAAAAGCAGCAAACCACACACAAAATAAGAGGCATGAAAACCCAGATGCTTATTTCCATGGCAGGAAAAATGTCACCAATGTGCTGTCTAGGTTGGTATTGTAGGAACAAGCAGAGGAGAAGAGGGAGGAAAGATAGAAACCATATTCTTCAACCTAGATGGTGTAAGATGAACAGATAAAAGGCAGAATCCTGTAGATGGCTTACACAAGCTTAACTCCCTTTTTCACCAACATAAGTACGTTTAAAGCACTAACATTGCAGCAGGAGGTCTCCCATATCTCCCTGTGCCCCTTGCCCCTTGCACACCAAGGAATGAAGCAACAGCTTCTGACCTTATGGGAGGGAAGGCAATGGTTGTTTCTTCCTCACCCACACCTCCAAGGTCCAAGGACATTCAAGATGGCAAACAGACAGGTCCAGGCCCACCACAGCAGCCCATCAGTAGCCTAGGGATGGAGGTGCATCCAAGAGCTGATCTTGCATACCTGAAGGAAAATAATCAACTGTCGCCACCCTGCTCTCAACACTATTGTAGGCTGGTCTGCTGGTGGAGATGTGCCTTTTACCAATGGTCCTATTGGATTGTGCCAAGGCTACCTAGACTTGAGCAGAATGGATTTCAATGGATGCAGTTAATTCTGCAAGAGGAAATAAGCCTGCATCTGTGCAGTTTTCTTCCTTGTTGTTGTTGTGTGCCTCCAAGGCATTTTTGACTTATGGCAACCCTATCATAGTGTTTTCTTGGCAAGTTTCTTCAGAGGCGGGGTGCCCTATATCACCAGGTCCAGCTTGAGCTCTGGAACTGGGGGAACCACTGGATAAAGTTAAGAATATTAATTTAAAAATAATATAGAATAAAAAGCAAACTAAAAGCAAACTAAAAGCAAATTAATTAGCAGATTGAAAGAGATTTCAAAAGTCTGAAAAGTTTAAAACCATGAACATGTACATTTTGGAATAAATCAGTTAAGCCCCTAAAGGCTTTAAAGAAAAGCCATGTTTTACTTTCCACCAGAATGAAGCCAGTTTCAGGACCAATTGGACTTCTAAGGAAAGGGCATTCCATAACCAAAGTGGCATAGCTGAAAATACTGGAATTTTTAGACTGATCTGGTCTCACATGAACATGTCTCATCTTGAAGCACTTCTTCCAAGATCTTGTCCATAATTCCCCCACCTCCTGAAGTGACTTGAATGGAGGAAGACAGGGTCTTTTTGGTTGTGGCACTTTGCCTATTAAAAGATCACAGTTGCCCCTATGTCAGACTCCATCTCCTCTTTTAAAAGTACTGCTGTTCTCTTCCGCTTTTAACATTATTCAGTGTTTCCCTTGTTTCTCACCTGAGCTGTTGACTATTTGCTCTATTCTTGTTTTGAAGTTTCTTTTGACATGCCTTCATTAGACACATTATGGATGCCTGCAATTAAGAAGCAAAGTGCAAATATTTTATGGCATTTCACCGTTTTATTTCCCTTGGGAAAAATGAAGGGAGTCATTCCTTATGGTTCAACATAATTTTAAACATGACTTCTTTTCCCTACATACAAAAAAAGCCTACATACAAAAAACTATGGAAGAACAGCCTTCAGCTTTTCAAAACACAATTCCCTGCCTTCATGATAAAATATCCCAAATGGTTCCTATGCTACTAAGACTGTCATCCACTCAAAGGTTTTTTTAAAAGCTGATTAACTGTCTGGTTCTTAATTTAATTTAATTTAACTGATTACATTTGCATTTTGCAAGGACTCAAGAAGTTTATGCATTTTTTTTTTTTTATTTATTTAAAGCACTTACATGCTACCCTTCCTTCAAGAAGCCTGGCTGTCATATTATCCTCACAACAACCCTATAAGGAAGCTTAGACTGAGAGATAGAAATTTGTCCACAGAGGTTAGTTTTATGGCTAAACAAGGATTCGAACCCATGCCCTTCCACTTCATTGGATGACAACAGTCTTAAAACAGCCTTTTCCTCTCTGGTGTCCTCTAATAGAACTGGGCCACAATTCCCATCATCCTCAGTTGGGAGGAAAATTGTACAACGGTAGCTGGGAATATTCCAAATTGTTGTTTGCCACATCTGGAGAGCTCAAAGTAGGGAGAAGCTGCCTTAGATCATTTTTCTCAGTTCTTGGCTTTATTAGCAAATTATGGAAAGGTGCAGGTCAGATGGCTGGCACAACCATAGAGACTCCCTGAAAGATTAGGCTGGTTATTAAAATTGGTTGGGAGATGTACTACATGTTCCAGTACAGCAGGAGAAAGCAAGCTTCAGGCATGTGGGATATACTTTGGGGGGTTTCAAAATCAGATCTCTTAGGAGCCACCAATCAGAATCAAGCATCTGCATATTTTTAAAATTATTATTTTATTAATAGCTCAATGGGACACATTTAAGACCCAGAACTAAGGAAGGGCAAAGGGTATTTGCATACATGCCAAGTCCAGGACACCACAAAAGCTGAGCTTTCAGGCATTCACACACACACATACATATATATATATATATATATATATATATATACACACAATACAGTCCAGATTTCTCACTCTCCTCTGTTTCAGCAGCCAGAAGGAGATCTTTTGTTGTTAAAGCTATTGAATACCAGAAACCCTTGTCAAATTATTGCAGATCACCAAGAATTCTATATACCATTCCAGAAGATATGGGCATGAGTGAATTCCTGCTTTTACTGAATGAGCTTGCTTGTTCATTGAGGAACTGTGTTCTGTTACACAGGTATGTTATCTGGCAAGATTGAAATGTTTCTTACAGCCATTGGCAATGGCTCTGTAGAGAAGGAAAACACTTTGGGCCTGAAGGTAGTTCAATGGGGAAGCTGACAAAATCCAGAGAAGGGTCAGGGATGATTGTAACCAGGGCTGCATCTACATTGTAGAATTAATGCAGTTTGACACTGCTTTAGCTGCCATTACTCAATGCTATGGAATTCTGGGATTTGTAGTTTTGTGAGATATTTAGCCTTCTCTGTCAGAGATCTCTAGTGCCACATCAAACTAGAAATCGCAGGACTCCATAGGATGGAGTCATGTCAGTTCAAGCAATGTCAGACTGCATCAATTCTGCAGGTTACCTTACGCCCTTAACCCCCCATAGTACATGGACATGCCCAAATTGTTTACTTTGTTTTTATTTGTTTTTGTTTTTATTATGTTTTTAAGAATTGTTTTAACTTTGTTATTATAGTTTAATTTAGTTTTAAGGGGTGGGAGGATTAGGATGTGGGATATAGGAATTTTACATTGTCTCTTGTTTTTAAATTATGCTGTACACCGCCCCGATTGCTGAGCAAAGGGGCAGCTTAGAAATAAAACTTTATTATTATTATTATTATTATTATTATTATTATTAGCCCAAGTGCTGAGTAACCAACTGAAATGTATCCATGTGTATTGCAGCTCAAAATATATGCCACTCAAAGTGCTCCCATCACTGTCGCACAATTGCATGAAGATTATCAGACGACGTTAAACAATGGCACAATAATTGCATCATTATCCTATGAATAAAGTGGAATTCTAGCATCACTTTTTATTCACAGGAAAGTCCTGTGAATAAAAAATGACAAGAGAATTCCTCTTTATTCATGGGATAATGATGTGACTATCACGTGACATCATCTGATAATCTTCGTGCAATTGTGCGATAGTGACAGGAGCGTCCCATCAATTTTGCCCATGTGAAAATCTCCAATGTCTCACTACTTCAATATGACATTTGCCCATTAGCCCAAGGTTAAGAGGCTCAACTGTCAGGAGAGAGTTTGACTAACAAAAGAGTGCATTATGGAATCACCACAGAAGAGTACACCAAAAACAACCACCCAGACAGAAGATGAGCCTGTAAAAGAGTACATGGCAAGGTGGGCCCAAAATTTTGGTCATAATGTCCATATAAGATGTATGGGGAAAATGTGGTCCAAAGATATAAAATGCACTTTGTGCAGTAATGGAAAAGAAAACCCATATAAGATGATGTATAGATCGTATCTAACCTCAAATAAGTTGTCAAAAATGGTCCAGAATGTTTCACATCAATGTTGAGGATGTCAAGCTAAGGAGATCTTTTTTCATATTTAGTGGACTTGTAAGAAGGCGAAAAGTTACTGGTCTAAGATTTACATGTTAATCCCAAAAAAATTCTACAGCTAGATTTTATAGCTGTAAAATTATAGATTTTATAATTTATAATTTGATACTGGGGATGGGAAAGTATCCTTGTTTAGTGTAGAGAACAGCACAGACACTTTTAGAGGGGTGCGGAGCACACTAGGTGACACCTTAGAGAGAGAGCTCTCCTGGTGCACTTGTGGGAAGTGACTGCTTTTGTTGTGTACTGCTGTGACTCTCCATGGGTAAGCCATGACTTGAGGTCCTGGGGAATGACCTGGTCCATCTGCCCACAGGCAACAAAGAACATGGCTGGGATGTTGTTGGGACGCTTTTGGCATGCCACAGCAAAAGCCGGGAAGCTGCTCCCTTTCCCAAATACAGTCATCCTTCCATGTCCATAGATTTCTTATCCACAGATTCCATCATCCACAGCGTGAAAACATTCAAAATAATATATATTCCAAAAAGCAAACCTTGGCTTTGCCAATTTATATAAGGGACACCATTTTACTATGCCATTGTATTTAATGAGACTTGAGCATCCACAGGGAGTCTTGGAACCAAATCCCAGCAGATACCAAAGGCCCACTGTAGTGCCTAGACCCGTTCAGCAGTTATAAACAAGGCGGGTAGACTAGAATGGCCTGGGACACAGATGGTCCCTTTGAGTGCCTCAGTCAATTTCAAATGGACTGGAGCCTTTGTCTTCCACACCAGCCAAAACTACTCTTCTGGGACCATTGGCCTGCCTGGAAGGATGCCAGGCAACCTGGAGGTGACAGCATGATGACCACACTGGGGTGACACCAACCTAGCGACACCACTGGACTGCAGGATACCTGAAGGCACATAGAGCAAAGCATGTAACACATAGCTCTCTCAAACACCTTGCAGAGCCAGCCCCAGCCTGTAGCAATAGTAATGGGGAGGGTGGAGATACCTTGCCCAATAGCCTTCTAGTATTTGGCTGTGGACTTTTTTTCCCAGTTTGTTTACATAGGAGGTCTTGCTATAAATCTCTTGCTCTTTTTCTGGACATAGCGATCTGACCTCTCTCAACCAAGCTTTCCATTACAATCAGCTTCATCAGGCTCTCTCTCAGCCTCATGGTCTAATGAGGTTAGAAGGCTGCTGCTGAGCTTGTGGGGTTTTCTCTTGGGTCGGCCACTTTGCCTTAATGAAAGCCGGCAGGAGACGACAACGTGAGAGACCTCTCAAACATGGCCATACCCGTGGCAAGTGGCAAGGGTCTAAAAGGTGTAGGCCAATCTAAGTGGCATGAAGAAAGAATGAAATTATTATTATTATTATTTGAAAGATCCCCTTTTATAGGTTGACATTTCATTTCATAGAGCAATGTACATAGAAGTGATCATCTCACTACAGCTCGGCTACATATTTTCAAAATGATCAGTGCATTTAGAGGGGGGGGAAGGAGGGAAAGAGAGAATGAGAAAGAAAGAAAAAGAGAGTGAGAGACTGGGCTTCTTTCATCTCTAACCATGTTCTGCCCCCAAGGGGCAACTCTTATAAATACAATGCTTTCATTAGCATTTGTTACCACTGTGTTTTTAACATATATAGCTTATCGCAATAAAGCATTTCTCTGTTTCCGGAGTGAACACTGTTTAGCCCTCCAGCTGTTGTTGCAACTATAAGCTACGCTGGTCAGGTTCTGCTGGGATTTAAAGTCCAATTTCTACACCTGCTCCACTGAGATAAAACACATGCAAGATCACTATGTGGAATTAAAAGTTAAGATTCATAGGAGGGAGCACCTGCCTCCCAGAGACAACATGAGAAGAAGAACCCTTTGTTGTGAGTTGTTATTGTTCCACACTGCTGTTTGTAGTTTGAGGCTCTAAGGCCTCCATTGATTTTCCTACACAAATGAACAGTTGCACTCTTCTAAGTTGTTGCTGTTATGTGCTTTTAAGTCAGCTCCAACTTCTAGCAATGCTATCATAGGCAAAATTATTCAAAGGAAATTTTCCACTGCATTCCTCTGAGGCTGAGAGAGCAGTTTGAGTGCTGCCAAAGGATAGGTTTCCATGGCTGAGAAGGGATCCAAACCCTGGTCTCCAGAATCCTAGTCCAAGAGTCAAATCACTCCAGCATGCTAGATCTGCCCAAATCCTGTACAGAAACTGAATTTAAATTCCTGGAATATCCCACAAAAGCAGTATCGTTTTCAGACACATTGGGGGCATTGAGCATCAATCCGACATTAACCCGCACAGAAAGTGGACAAAATCAGCCGCTTTTTACTTTAGGGATTTTCCCGAAAGTAAAAAGCAGCCAATTTTGTCCACTTCTGTGCAGGTTAATGCCAGATTAGTGCTCAATGCCCCCAATTTGTCTGAAAAAGATCCTGCTTTTATGGGATTTGTATCTTTCTATGCGGGCTAATTTTGGATTAATGCTCAATGCGTCTGAAAATGATCTTGTTTTTGTGGATTTAAATCCCGTTTCTGCACGGGATTTGGCCAATTCCCTCCTGTGTGATAAACTCCTAAGATACTTCATCTATTCTGTTAGAGGAACCAGAGAATACCAGAAAATCTCTGTAATGACATAAGTAGTGAACAGACAGAATTCAAGAAATTCAGGAGTGCTAGTCTACCATCTAAAGCAGGGGTTGGGTAAGTGTACAGGGTCTAATATTCACACCCAAAAATAATTGGGTGCAACACCTCAGGGGTCCAAACACCTGTCTTCCTATCAGTGTGTGCTGTACTGCACTATTTTTCACAAGCCAGAAGTGATAGTTTGTTCACTTCCAGTCCAGATTTTTCATTGTTTAGGTTCTGTGGGGGACCATCCTATGGAGTAAAATAGCTTTCTAAGAGAGAATCCCATTTCTTGGGTGCCTCTGTACTGTAGAAATAATGTAATTTGACACTACTTTAAGTGCTGTTGCTCCATCCTATGGAATCCTGAGATTTGTAGTATTACAAAGTCTTTAGCCTTCTCTGCCAAAGAGTGTTGGTGCCTCACAAAACTACAAATCCCAGGATTCTGTAGGATGGAGCCATAGTAGTTAAAGTGGTGTCAAACTGCATTCTTTTTACAATGCAGATGCACCAAGAAAGTGTGCAAAATATTTGGCTAATTTTCTCTGGTGATACAATTCCTACTCCTGATCTAAAGGTCCATCTCCCAGCTGAATATTAAAGCCTTCATCTGAAACCCTTCTGCACCTTCAGAGATCAGAAAATAGTGATCATAGAAAGGGCATTTTCAGCTCTGGCCCTATATTTGTGGAAAGTCTCACCAGGAAAACTCAGGTAGTACCCAACTACAGTATTTATCTTCCCTGCAGAAATATTTTTGTATTTTACTTAGACCTTTTCAAATACTTGGCTTAAAGCTATTTTAATCCCTGCTCATCCATTTTTGTTTTCCAGCTATTTTAAACCAGACTTGGATGTACTTTGCTTTTACTTTTTTTGTGATTATTTCAAATGTTTATTCTAAGTGTTGGTCTGGAAGCTGTGAAACTAAAGGTGGGATGTAATTTTTTTAATTTAAAAAAATGTTCTGTACGATCACATTGCTTTCATGTTCACTGCAATTGGGGGATTGTGTGTTTGAGTTACCACCCATACCTAAACTCCCTGTATGTGCCTAGTCTTCATGTACTGGTCACATTTTATTACAGAAACCATACTATAAAATCTAGACTTTCGTGTGACTGGAAAAGTTGTTAACAATGTCCATATGTCCAACAATGTCATGTACAGGATTTTGTTTTTGTTTTTTCAGACAAAAAAGTGGCTTGGACAATCATTGTTCTAACAAACCTATTTTTTGCCATTTAGTTACTTTTTTTTCACCGGCTGATGTAATAAATTGGGATTTTCTTAGGTCCCATGTCATTTTTCAGTGACCCATGACTGTGAGCAACAGTAGTAGTAAAGTCTAATAGTCTGCAGGTTAGGAGACTGGAATTCTCAATGGGTCCAAGAAGCGTGAAGTGTATTTTAAATCCTACTGATAATCCTAAATCTAACTACAGTGTGAACCCAATTGTTAGCCATCAGTACACCAGAATTCCAAAGAAGAAAGAAAAAAAAAACATTCACTTAAGTTCAAGCTTTTTTCCCAGTTGGATAAGGATTAAGCATCATGTGCTTCATATCAGCCCATCCCTGCATTTTGAAGTGGTACAGTCCAACTAGAACTATGCTGGCTATGCCATTTCAACATCCGCCATTAGCCTGCTCCAATTTATAAAGAGCAAAATATATTTTAATTAGTCTCTTTTCCTCTTTCTCTTCCTCTTTCTCTTCCTCTTCCTCTTCTAAAGTCTGGTTCTGCAGATTTTCCATACCAAGACTTTATATAATCAGCATGTTTCCTATTTCTCTCCATGAAATCCAGAGTTAACACAGCAAGAATGTGAAATGAGTTAAACACAAGAGTAACTTTTATAGGCTTCCAGAGAGCGGATGTCATGGTATAACTCACGTTGTGTTTTGCGTCCAAGAAGAACGGGGTCAGGAACAAATCAGGAACAAATCATATGGAAATGCACACAGAGTTTTATGTGCTCATAAATCTTCAGCTGCAGCAAAAGTTGAGAGTGGGTCAGAATTTGTAACCACTGTAATTTATGGCATGAGCAGACTAATTTTAGGTACACCTTGTTTAGGAAAAAAATGAGCAAGCAAACACACAAACACATAGAATTTATGTCAATAATTCCCATCATCCCCAGTGAGCATAGCTATTGGAGGTGGTGGGAGTTTAGATCCAACTGGTGGGCACTGGATGCAGAAGGATGCTTAAAGTAGTAATAAACCTGTTCACAGCAGAAGTGTAGTATAGTCAGTACTTAATTGCAGGCATAGTCAAGGCCTCACAACAGAAACAACTCACACCACCAACACAAACCACAATTGGCAATCCATACATCCACAGTGCCAAAGCATTAGCTGTGGGATCAGGTTCTAAGATCCAGACATTTTTCTTCCTGATATTGACCCCTTTCTACCACTAACATTTTCAATCACCTGGGTATTTTTTTTCTCCCTAAGGTAAATACCATTCCAAGGAAAATCAATTTGCTAAGCTATAAAAAAATGAAAGACCCATGAAGCACTTCCAAAAAGATGCCATTCAGTGTTTTAAAAATCATTTGTTCATATTAAATGATCAAATTCTGGGGTTTGTCTACCCCGGTGAAAAACATCATACTCCCCCTGAAGCTGATGCTGGCAATCCTGGTGATGTATGGCTACTTCCAGGGAGGATCTGTGTTTTCTGTTCTTAATATGCATTTGCACTGAATTAAACAAAGTCAGGGAAAAGCCCAGAGTTTCCCAGAAACTCCAGAGCAACCTCGGGTTATTTTGACATGTAAATGGCTGGATCGGGTCTAGTTCAACCCAATCTAGTTGTCCACATCCCAAGAGCCATGTCATGCCCCTTCCCCAGACTGAGCAGCAGAGGGAAAAGGGAAGGCCTGTTGCCAGAACTGCCACTACCATTGCCACATACTTGTGGGCAGGAGCTCTGTGTAAAGGCTGCTCAGCACACTGCCACTTCTGCTGAGAATAAAGACAGCTATCTAGACTCCTTGTTGATCAGATGTCTGGGTGGCCATTTCTTTCCTCAACAGAAGTGGCAACATGCCAGGCAGGCTTTACATGGAGCTCCTGCCTGCAAGGAAATGGTAGAAGTGGCTCTGAGAACAGGAATGGCAGTAGGGCTGATCCGGTGTCAGCCCAGCGGTCAGTCCAGAGCTGATCTGGAACATAATGCTCCAGAGTGGTGGCCAGTGTAGATGCACCCTTTGATAATTCATGGTCAGAATGTAAATTTAACTCTTCTTAGCAACAAAGCCATCAAGAAAATTTAAGTAATGAATTAGCAGATGTGCATATGTTAGAATCCTGTTAGTATTCTATCAGATATGTAGTATAGTGTGGGGATGATGGGAAGATGGGTTAGTTATGTGAGAGTGCAGGTGCTTTATCAAGTGACCTTGGGTGGCTGGCTCGGCTGGCTGGGAACGGATGAGATGTTTGAGAAAAGGAAGGAGGGGTTGAGAGTGCGGGCGTTTTGCACATTCTTTTCACTAACTGAAGGGGGGGATTTTTTTAGTCTCAGCTAAAACGTCTGATAGTCAGGACTGACCTATGGATCTTCCAATAAAGTTCTGTTAATTCTTTAATTAAACTGACTGGTTGGTTGTCTAAAGGTGCTGCTGTCTATTTCATGACAGTTAGCTGAGACTCACACCAAGTTCAACTTTATTTTTGGTATTTTGTTCCTGCTCCTGGAGAGATGGAGGCAGGAACGGAGATGTCCTCCAAAGAGGGCCAAACCCCAGAGGATGGAGGGGAACCTTGCCCGGAGGACAGAGGAACCGGAGCGGTGCCAAAGACCGGAGGGTCACAATTGCCACAGACCCCACTAGTGTCTGGGAGATGGTTCGGTGCTCCGGTGGCCCCCGTGCACACAAGAGAACGCCGGCGGGCGGCGAGGTGGTCGGATTGGAACACCGGGTTCACGCAACCACTACAGCTGTCCTCGGGAGAGGGGACCGACATGGAGATGCAGGTACAGCAGCTGAAATCTGAGGTGGAGGGGATGCGAGGTACCATGACCATGATGCTAGAGATCCTCCAACAGATTGCTGGAGATGGAGTAGGGGGTGCAGGAGCAGAAGCAGGAGCTGCCCGAGCCCCAGCCCCAGGTGGGCAACCCCAAGCGATGGGAGCAGGGGGAGAGGAAGCCTTGCCCCCAGGGCCCCCACCAGCAGTCCTCCCGCAGCCGAGGGCTCCAGATGCACAGGCTAAGAAGATGGGGGTCAAGTTCGATGGGGATTCCCAAACGTTGCCTTATTTCTTATCGCAAGTGGCAGATCATATGGAAGAGTGGGGCCCGGTTTTCCCTTCGGAATCAGCCAAGGTAAAGTGTGTGGCAAGGCATCTGCGGGGGGAGGCGGCCCGCTGGCTGGTGCAGCTCTACGATCGACGAGCGCTGGAGCTGGGGGACCTAGACGAATTTATGAGGGCTCTTAGGACTAGATTTGAAGACCCTTTCCAGGCCACCACTGCCCTGGCTGAACTAAAAGTTTTAAAACAAGGTTCCATGACAGTGGCTGCATATGCGGCAGAATTCAGAAGGCTGGTGGCCCAAGTGCCGGACTGCCCGGAGGGAATGCAGATCCAATATTTTAAAGATGGACTGCGCCCAGAGATAGCCAAATGGGTGTTGATGATGGGAAAACCCCTCACAGCTATGGAATGGATTAGAGTGGCGGGAGAAGCGGAAGCCATCTTACATGAAGTGAAGATGTTAGATCAAAGACAAACCCAAGAGACCAAAGCGAAGGGGGGCCGAAGCCAAGCCCACAAGGGAAAACTTCCTACCGACACTGCAGAGACTGAGAGGGAGAGACGGCGCCGGTTAGGTCTATGCTTAAAATGCGGCCTAAAGGGGCACTTAATTGCTGCTTGCCCGGACATGGCCCAGGAGGGAAAGACCGGCTCCTCTCAGGGCCCCCCCCCCCCGGCAGAGGCTCCAAGAAGGAAAAGAGTCAGCCGAAAAGAAAATCCTCTACTGAGCACAGCCTGAAAGTAGAAGAGCCCAAAGAACAGGAGATCTGGACAGACTCAGACGACTCAGACAGTTTTACAAGCTCAGGAGGGGAGCCTTTAAACTTCCAGAGCCTGCCTTAGGAAGCGGCGAAAGGCGGGCTGTGGGAGCAGAGAGCCGCAAAAAGATGGTGAGTGGGGGCATTCCCCTGTTGTCTGTATCAGTGACTTTGATGGTGGGGCCCAAGAAAAAAGCTATGCAATTAATTGCAGCCATTGACTGTGGGTGTACAAGGTGCTTAATAAACCCTGCAGTAATAGACAGTTTGAACATAGCCACCCACCCTCTGAGAGAGCCCATTCCCTTTGTTCAGATGGATGGGTCTCTGATGGGGGGCCGTGCTGCAGAAAGAAAAACTGCTCCTGTGTGGCTAGGGATAGCAGACCATTGGGAACAGCTCCAGTTGGTGGTGGGAAATACTTATAATTACCACCTAATGTTGGGCATAGACTGGCTACACCATCACAACCCTGAGTTGCGCTGGCGGGAGAGACAGCTAATTTTTAATGATCCGGATTGTGCAAACCATTGCCTTGCCCACGGGATGGTGCTCCCCCCTCTTCTCCCCACGGTGGCGCTTCCCGGACAAATAGAGAAAGACGCAGCTACTCACTTGGAAGGGCTGCCCAGAGACAGAGACATTGGGCACGGCGGGGAGGGGTCGCCAGTCATCCCTCCGGTTTACCGAGATTTAAAAGGGGTGTTTGAAGAGAGAGAGTGTGATGTGTTGCCTCCACACCGAGAAACAGACTGTGCTATTGAAATATTGCCAGGGGCACCCCTTCCTAAACCCAAACTATATTCAATGACCCCAAAAGAGCTGGCCACCTTGAAAGACTATATAGAAAAGAACTTGGCTCGAGGGTTCATTCGACCCTCCACTTCTACATTTGCTGCTCCAGTATTTTTTAGGGGAAAAAAAGATGGTTCTTTGCGGCTGGTGGTAGACTATCGCAATCTAAATGGGATTTGCAACACCAACAAGTACCCTTTGCCCCTAATGAAAGACATGTTGGGGAGACTGGGCACGGGCAAACTCTTTACAAAATTGGACTTAAGAGATGCTTATCATCGAGTTAGGATTAAGGAGGGAGATGAATATAAGACTGCTTTCAACTGCCCTTTGGGGGCATTTGAATACTTGGTCCTGCCTTTTGGACTGTCGGGGGCTCCCGGGATTTTTATGAGGCATATAAATGAAGTACTGCATGATTTGCTTTTTGAAGGTGTTCTGGTATACTTGGACGATGTGCTCATCTATTCTAAGGACTTAGACAGTCATGTCAAACTGGTGCGAGAGGTACTCAAAAGACTGTGGGATAACCAACTGTATGTGAAACTGTCCAAATGTCACTTTCACACCGAGAGATTAGATTTCTTGGGGTACCGAGTGTCTAACCAGGGCTTAGAAATGGATCCAGCTAAAGTACAAACAGTGTTAGACTGGGCACCCCCGAGAAATAGGAAAGATGTACAAAAGTTCCTGGGCTTTGCAAATTTCTACAGAGAGTTCATTCCTGACTTTGCTAAGATTGCATTGCCCATTACAGACTTACTCAAGACTAAAGATACGCCCAAAAGTGGGGAGGGGGTTGCGTCCAAGCCTCCCAAGCCCTCCACTCCGATTCAATGGTCTGAAAAATGCCAGAGGGCTTTTGAACAACTGAAGATGTTGTTTAACTCTGAACCTATTTTAATTCACCCAGACCCAGCCAAACCCTTTGTGGTTCAAGTTGATGCCAGTGACTTTGCTATGGGGGCTGTCCTGCTACAAAAAGATGATAAAGATAAGCTTAGACCTTGTGCCTACCTGTCCAAAAAGTTCCAGGGGCCCCAATTATCTTGGCCGTGCTGGGAAAAAGAAGCTTATGCAGTTAAGCATGCCCTAGAAAGCTGGAGACAATTCCTTGAGGGGGCGGCACACCCTTTTGAGGTATGGACTGATCACAGAAACTTAGAAGCATTACAGACTCCCCGCAAACTGAGCCCCAAACAAAGGAGATGGGCTAAAGACTTTTATAAATATAACTTCAAGTTAAAGTTTTTCCCGGGCCGTCAAAACATTTTAGCAGACGCATTGTCCAGATTGCCACAGCATGGGGGAAAAGAGGCGGTTCCTCTTGAGACCATCTTTTCCCGGGAACAGTTGGGTTTGGCGGCAATTACACGCAGTAGAGCCAAGGCTTTAGTTCAACCCGCTTCACAGGGTGACTCACCACCGCCATTAGATGACCTGTTGCTAAAAATCCAGCAGGGGGCAGAAACAGATGAGTGGCTACAACAGCATAAAAACCAACTGTCTAAAAATGCACAAGACTTATGGGTGTGGAATTCAAAGATCTATGTTCCTGCTTCCTTAAGAAAAGACATCCTTCAGATATACCATGACTCTAAGGCAGCAGGGCATTGGGGATATTTAAAAACTTGGCACAAGATCCGCAGCACCTACTGGTGGGATGGAATTCGTGCAGATGTAGAGGCTTATGTTAAAAGTTGCCCGGTTTGCGCTAGAGCCAAACCAAGAGTGGGCAAACCTAGAGGACTACTTCAACCTCTGCCTACACCAGAAGGACCTTGGAAACACATTGCTATGGATTTTATAACAGACCTGCCTCCTAGCAAGGGCCGAGACACTATTTGGGTGGTGGTAGATTTGTTTTCCAAACAAGTACATTATGTGGCCTGCAAGGGGATGCCTTCGGCCCCCAAATTAGCTGATCTGTTCATAGCACACATATATAGACTCCATGGCCTTCCAGACCAAATAATCTCCGATAGAGGCAGTTCGTTTACTTCTAAATTTTGGAGGGTGCTACAAGACAAATTGGGGGTTCAATTGGCCCTTAGCACGGCTTTTCACCCGGAGACTGACGGTCAAAGCGAGAAGACTAACCAAAGTCTCCAGAGATACCTGCGTTCTTATACTAACTACCTGCAAGATGACTGGTTTGATTTACTTCCACATGCCGAGGTTGCTTTCAATAGCGCAGTACACAGCAGCACTGGGAGCTCTCCCTTTTCGATTAACTATGGTTTTGAACCTAAGCTCCTCCCTGCCCTGCCTGTGAATAACACTGACCCGGTTCAGGTGACCCAGTGGGCTGACAAAGTCAGAGGGGCTTGGCCCACCATTGTCAAAGCTTTGCACGAAGCTAAAAAGCAGTATAAAAATCAGGCTGACAAAAAGAGGGCAAAAGGTTGGGATATTAAGCCTGGTGATATGGTTTACCTTTCCACCAAAAACTTGAGGTCTAAGTTTCCTTCCAAGAAGCTAGGCCCAAAATTTGTGGGTCCTTTTCCAGTTAAAAGACTTGTTAATGATGTTACTGCTGAATTGATTCTTCCTAAGACCTATCGTCATCTTCATCCAGTTTTTCATTTCAGTTTGTTGAAACCTGATTGTGCGGTTGACCCCTGGAAACCCGTTGACTCACCACCCCTGCCTTTGATGGTTGATGGACATCAACACTTTGAAGTTTCGAAGATTCTAGACTCTCGGGTTCATCGAGGCAGACTACAATACCTGATCCGGTGGAAACACTTTCCTGTTGACCATTCTGAATGGGTGTCTGCTGGTCATGTCAAGGCTCCTGATTTGATTGCTCGTTTTCATGAACGCTATCCAGACAAGCCTTCCTTGTCTTCAGTTGCTTGATGTTTCTTTTATTTTTTGGGGGGGGGGTTCTGTTTTCAGGGGGGCAGACTGTTAGAATCCTGTTAGTATTCTATCAGATATGTAGTATAGTGTGGGGATGATGGGAAGATGGGTTAGTTATGTGAGAGTGCAGGTGCTTTATCAAGTGACCTTGGGTGGCTGGCTCGGCTGGCTGGGAACGGATGAGATGTTTGAGAAAAGGAAGGAGGGGTTGAGAGCGCGGGCGTTTTGCACATTCTTTTCACTAACTGAAGGGGGGGATTTTTTTAGTCTCAGCTAAAACGTCTGATAGTCAGGACTGACCTATGGATCTTCCAATAAAGTTCTGTTAATTCTTTAATTAAACTGACTGGTTGGTTGTCTAAAGGTGCTGCTGTCTATTTCATGACAGCATAAGGAAAAAATTAGGAGCTTTTCCCCACTGCATCAGCTACAACTTGAACTGAACCCATTGAAGCCCAGTAAATTCTAGCGGAAAGGATGAGAAGAAAAAGATTTTTCCCTGCCTACATGCCACAAGAATGTGGAATGCTTCAGATTATATGGCTGTGATGGTGAACCTATGGCACGTGTGCCAGAGATGGCACATGAAACCATTTTCCCTGGCACACGGAGGGCGGGGAGAAGGGAGTAGAGGCATGCACCTGTTCCTCATCTTTCCTGGTTATCCCAGGCCTTCAGCTGCCTTTTTAGAGGCAGCTGAAAGCTAGGGAAGGCACGGGAGAAGGAGGAGGAACAGGTGCAGACCTCTTTCTCTTTCTTCCAGACCCTCCCCGGCCTTCAGCTGTCTCTCCAGGGACAGGGCAGGGGAAGGAGGAGGAAGAGGCATGCGCCTGTTTCTCTTCTTCCCCCCTCACCCCCCCAGGGCCTTTAGATGTCTCTGGAGAGGCAGCTGAAGGCCCAGGAAGGCAGGGGGAAGAAGTCCCACCCCCAGAGGGCAGAAGTCCCGCCCCCAGCACCAGGTAATACCCGGTGCCAGACAGCCTTTTACTTTGGGCACACAGCCCCTAAAAGGATTGCCATCACTGCTATATGGCAAGCTCTTCCTGTTAAAAAAAAATAGGTCCTGATTATAGCAAGCTGAGGCCTTCTTCAAAATATCCAAGGATAATACTTTTTTTGGGGGGGGGGGGTTCTGGGATTTTAGAGTGTATTTTGAGATAGGTGATATTGTATGGAATTTTAATTGTTGTAAGCTGCCCCGATTGTTTGACAGAGGGGCGGGGTATAAATAAATAAATGTTGTTGTTGTTGTTGTTATCACACATACAAAAAGACCCAGCTTACCTCTTCCGAACTGGAGTGCAATTCGGGCTGAAGCTGGGACTTAATAGCTTTTCCAGATTTATTCAGCTTCTGAGTACATCCCTTCTCCAATCTGGGTCCAAAAACACGCTCTGGCAGCCAATTATTAAAGGCAGAAGTTTCCGACTTTAAAAAAAGGCCACCGAAGTGCATTTTTGGACCCACATTGGAGCAGGGATGTACTCAGAAGCCAAATTAAGCTGAAAAAGCCATGCGATAAGCCTCAGCTTCAGCCCAAATTGGGCTCCAATTTGGAAGAGGTAAACTGGGTCTTTTTGTATGTGCAATAATCTCCCAAAATATAAGTCTGTTTCAAGCTACAAATGTTCCCATTACAGAAGTCTGGTGATAGACCAAAACCACCTTTTATTATTTGCATTTCACAGAGAGAGCTGGAAGGAGAAAGAGAGAAATGCCTTCCCCTACCACAAGGTCATTCAATATTGAGGCCATTAAATTAAGATTTCCTCTAAAATGAGGCCTCATTATCAGGGCTAATTAAAGGATGACAAAAAAAAAATATCCACAGCAAGTCCCTTTTGCTTGCTAAGCCTTATGCATGGCTCGGGCATTCCTTGGGAAGCCATTTGATTAAAGTTATTAAAAGCTCTTTTAATCTCTGTAAGAAGAAGTCTCTTACCTAGTCATATTTCAGCTATAGAAAGCAAGCAAAGGTAAGTATGTTGGTATTTTTCCAAGCCCTTGTAATAACTACAGGGCTCTCAGGGACAAATAAGATGAAATGCCACCCACACAATTAGCATCCATGTGGCTTTATTTTTAAAGTAAACAGCAGATGTGAAGGGGAGCAGGTACACCTTGAGTTTATCCCTTTCCATCCTATAATCTGTGATCCTGATCACTTTCCATATCACCTGCTATTTGCATTGAGAAAAAAGCTCCCATTCATACCAACAGCAGGTATGCAGGTAAGGCGCAATCCCATTCAAGACTGCCATGGAGGACAATACATTAAGGTCCATCCCAACCCTTCATCAGATTCTCAAACTGAACATGCTTTGTGGTTATTTTTTAAAAGCCATTCAAGCCATGATGATGGAAAGCTAAGCTCAAAATGAGCTGAGACTGGCCAGGGAAGCAAGAAGCAACAAGATGACACAGAACTGCTCCATACCTATTTTGCTTCAGCTTTCCTCCCCCCCCCCACCCCAAAAAATAGGACTATGTGCTTCAATGCATCAACAGAGACCTTCACAAGGAATCTAGATTGCAAACCAAGATTGATAAGCAATCTTGTAAAAATTGTAAATGAGTTCTTGTAAATGAGTTCAAATGTGCAAGGCCAGTTGAACTGTAGCCCAGAGTATTAAAGGAACTTGCTAATGTACCCACAGAACTACCTGCCATCATTTTTGAGAAATCTTGAAGAATGGGTGAAGTGCCAGAGGACTGGAGACAAGCAAACATTATCCCTCTCTTCAAATAAGGCAAAAAAGAAGATCTAAGAAACTACAGGCCAGTCAGCCTGACCACAATGCCAGGAAAAATACAATGGGCCCTTGGTTCCCAAGAAGGAAAACTATGGATATCAAAATCCGTGGTTATTCAAGTCCCATTATACAATGGCATTGTAAAATTGTGTCCCTTATATAAAATGGCAAAATTAAGGTTTGCTTTTGGGGATTTTTTTAAAATATATATTTTCAAGCCACGGATAGTTGAATCCGCAGATGCAGAATCTGTGGATACGGAGGGTCAACTGTATTAGAACAGATTGTGCAGGAGTCTTTTTGCAAATATTTTGATGACTCCATTGGTCATGTCTTAGCAAACATGCCAGAAAAGTTACAGAAACAGACTAATCACTCGGATCTACGTGGGGAACTCTGCTGTTCTTCCAGTGTGCCAAGACCTTCAATTGCAGCTGCTTTGCACTTCAGGAACAAAGCAAAGGACTCTTTCTGAAGTTCTCATTTTCATATGATACCCTTACATTTTAAGCTACAGCAACATAACCATGCTACAGCAGTCCCTACATTGTCTGCTGTTATCCCAAATGAGATGCTTGAGATAACGATTGACTTGCAATTCAAGGGAAAATCTACTGTTGCAAATACCCATCTCAGATTGTGTTTTACATATTTAGAACAGGGAGCATGCCAGATGAAATTTATCCTGTTTGAGAAGATAGTATTGGCTGCAATCCTAGCAATGTCATCTTTTTCAGCTTCAGCTTCAAACTGCCCAAGATGGGCTTTTTATTATAACAGATTTGCAAGAGACAAGTTAAGATGCAGTGACCCATTACTAAGAACAGAATTGAGGCCCTTAAATGCATGATCTTGTCATGAAAACACATTTCAGTTTCAAATTAATGGCTTTTAATATCTGCAACATTTCTGGATGCAACAATTGGAGGTCACTTGAAAAGCAGCCTTAATGGCATGGTTGTTGTAAAGCTGAAATGGCCTTATTTTTCAACTAAATTCTCCTCGCTCAATGGTATTTGCAAAACTGAATGTATATTCTCCAACTCTGACAGTTTTCTAAACTATGAATGTTGCTAAAATATAAGGACTTTAGATAAGAAAAACAACACCAAGCTCTTTAAAAGTCCATTAATTCCAGCAGCGGGGTTAAGCAGGTGCTTAAATATCTCTGCTGGTGTAGCAGCAGTAGTCAAAGCGCTGAAGTCCTATGGCCCTATGGACAACTTCCCAGGACCCATAATATAGCCTGAGAATGTATGTACACTGCACAGTTGTAGCAATTTCATACCACTTCAACTGTTATGGCTCTATCCTATCTATTCAGGGGGTTGGAGTTTGATGAAATACTTCCCAACTCTTTTCTAGAGAGCTTTAATCTATTCCCCTGAACTGCTCCATCACTAGAGCTCACTACTAGAAAATTCCAAGTACCACACCAAACTCTAAATCCCAGGATTCTGTAGGATGGATCCATGCTAGTTAAAATGGTATTAAACTGCCAGAACAGTGTTGTAGTGTAACATCTTAGTGTTACACTACAACATAGTGGCATAGCGGTTTCAGCATTGGACTTGGGACTCTGAGACCAGGGTTCAAATCCCCGCTCAATCATGGAAGCCCAATGACTTTGAGCAATTCACACTCTCTGTCTTAGCCTCAGAGGAAGGCAAAGGCAAACCTGCTCTGATTAAATCTTTCCCAGAAAACCCCACGTTGGGGTCACCATCAGCTTGAAATGACTGGAAGGTACATAACAACAATAAAGGGTAAATACACTATTGGGTGAAGTCGTAGGCTTTCATGGCCAGCATCCATAGTTTTTTGTGGGTTTTTCGGGCTGTGTGGCCATGTTCTAGAAGAGTTTCTTTCTGACGTTTTGCCAGCATCTGTGGCTGGCATCTTCAGAGAATACTGGAATGGAAGAGAGTGGGTCTATATATACTGTGAGACCCTGGGTAGGGAGGAGTGGTTCCCATGTAAACTGTGTATTGTTCTGTGTTAAATAGGTATTGTTCTGTTGTTGATGGCATGGCTTCAGGGTGGGAGGATATGCAATTCAGGATATTGTCTGCTATTCCCATGTAAACTGTGTATTGTTCTGTGTTGAATAGGTATTGTTCTGTTGTTAATGGCATGGCTTCAGGATAGGAGGATATGCAATCGAGATTGTCTGCTATTCGCATGTAAACTGTGTATTGTTCTGTGTTGAATAGATATTGTTCTGCTGTTAATGGCATGGCTTCAGGGTGGGAGGATATGCAATCAAGGATATTGTCTGCTATTGTCTGCTGGGAAAGCCCCTGACCCTGGTTGGTTTCCCATTTGCATTTGCTGAGTGCTGATTTTCTTATTTTGTAGGACTGGTAGCCAAACCTTGTTTACTTTAAGGGTTTCTTCTTTCCTGTTGAAGTCTTTCCTTTCCTCTTTGGGTCTTTCCTTTCCTCCATTAATTCCATTAATTCCAATGGCACTATTGGGTCTTTCCTTTCCTCTTTGAAGTTAGGGGAAAGCTCTGCATGAGAGCTGATGACAATTTAATCAGTACTGCAAGCCATATTCAACAACATCTTGAAGCAATGTACAACAAAAAATAAACATGAAAAGCATGAAAAACACATTAAAATACATGCATCAGAGTACATACCATTAAATACCCAATTAAAAGCAATCACCAATTAAAGAATTTTTTAAAAAAAAGAGTCTCAAAATTAATTTCTCAAACAAGGCAGCACAGTCACTTTAGAATGGCTTGGATAAACAGCATAGCAGAACTGGAAAGACTACATTTTCCAAAATATCCCAGTCAGCATGGTCACTGCTGAAGTTGGCTAAGACAGGTCTAAGAGTTGCAGACTCCCAAAAATAATACTTTTCCTGCTCTGGCGAAGAGACAGGTGTTTCAGTATAACTCAAAAGTTGCACTGTATGGTAAGGCAGGCTGGAGACAGAAGTTTATATGCAAGTATTTCCCTACTTGTGCTTTGCAGATACACAATAGATCAGCCACTTAGAGATTAAACTTTGAGACACAGCCTGCCTCAACCAGCTACCCTATAAATGAGCTGCTCAGGGTCCCATATGGGAGAAAAGTGGCATATTAATCAATTAATTAAAATATATTGGAATAGAACTCCCATTATCTCCAACTCCCCCATGTTATTGTTCTTCTCCAGTTTCATGGTATGAGGAGATGGCTGAGAATCATCAGAATTGCAGTCCAACACAACTAGGAGGTGCTACATTGTCTCTAGAAGAGGAGGGGGGTGGGGTTTACGGCTCCAAAACCACACTTTCTCAGCCCCCAAAGCCCTCCAAGTCCCACACACACATTTGTGGGCACAATTTTCAGACAAAATGTCCCAAACTACACATAGAGGTAGTGGCTTGCCCTCCTCTGCTGCCACCACCATCCAAAATGTTCATCTTTGTCCAAACCTCAGTCCAAAATGGAGTGGTGCCACTTCTGGCACACAAGTGAAGTATAGGTCCATTCTGCAAGGAGGAATCGGGTGCAAAAATTGGCCTATGCCTCCTATGCAGTTGCTTATCCCTCCTCTAAAGACTTTAAGGAAGGAATCCTTGGCCACTTTCCATACAGTCCATGACAGGCTGTCCCAACATATTTTGCTGCATGAGGCAATAGACAAAATGCCCCTTTTTTATGTGTGGCATGCAAGTGCAATAACAGTATTGGGGATGGGATTGCACCATGCACAACTGAGAATAGCAGGAAAAAATTCAGGGCAAGTCATCTATTGCAGCAGATGCCTGTGTATCCTAATGCAAATAAATAACCAAGAAGCTCAGGAAAAATGGCCAAAGGCTTCTGGTGCTCCAAGCATCTGACATTTTGAAGCAGCTGCCATCTTCTGACCAATGACAGAGCCGGACCTCAATGTAGGTGCAAAAGCCACACTTATTTTACCCTACTGCCCAGATGATCAGCCAACAGGAAGAACAGCACAGAAACAGATATCTTCCATACATCAGGATCAGAGTTTGGAAATGTTCCTTTTTTGGGATGCAGATCCCAGCATCCCTCAGTCAGTATAGCTACTGCACATGCTGACTAGGGAATTCTAGGAACTGGAGTCGTGAAAGGGAAGTTCTCCAAGTTTTTATCAGGTCTGATACATCAGGGTTCTTCTTTTGTCTTTATAGTAACTGAGTCCACTGCAACAAATCCACTGGTTTTCATGGATTACAAGGGGGATAAGAGCCCAACATTTGCTAACAGCTTTGACTCATCAAACTGCAAATCTTTATTTGCAAAAAAAATAAAATCTTAGCAGCTTTTGCATTTAACTGGAAGGGATGCTTCATAACTAAGCAATCGGGGTGTATATAATGTAAACCTGTCATAGCTGTCAGAGATGCCTACATGTACAGTTAGCAGCAAAAGAAAATACACCTCTGGATGAAAATACACAGCTTCTCACTCCAAATTTATCAAATCTGAAAAATTCTCCATACCTCTTTGCACAATAAGCAATGTTATGTCACAGGAAATTTAACTTTTCGTCTTCCATACGAGAAAAGCCAGCCAACTAGCTGCATTTTTCCAAAGTATTTCTGGAACCTGATTTGTTTGTTTGTTTAAGATGAAATTAGAGTAAAGTCCATATATATGATCTGGGGGAATATGAACAAAAATATGAAGAACTGATAAAATATGAAATCCACAGATTCTGTTTAAGTTAGTATGGTAAGACAGCAGACTCCTACAGATCCAACAAAAGTATTTTCATATATACTGATTATTTTTTAAATGATGTATAGGTGGTATCTCACCCCTGATAAATTGGCAAAAATATAGAAAAATACAAATACTAAGTACTAGAAATGTTTTTTGTGTTGTTGTTTTTAAAAAACCTATTGACTCCTTTTATCATCAATGTGGGTGGGGCTGGAGAAAAAGCCCAAAAAATGGCAAAAAATAGTGAAATGGATAAATAAAATTTTAAGAGTCAGAAGTAGAACTTAGACCAGAACAGTTACTTTTAAATATGGTAGACTTTACTAAAAAAGTAGACAAGGAGCATGATATACTAATTTGCTATATGATTACAGCAGCAAGAATACTATATGCTAAATATTGCAGACAAAAGGATATCCTGACTGCTGAGGAGTGGATAGCAGTTTACTATCTGTAAGCCAATTGCCCCCAACAAGCTGAGTACTCATTTTACCAACCTATGAAAGGATGGAAGGCTGAGTCAACCTAGAGTCCTCTGGGATCGAACTCAAAACCTTGTGGCTGCAGTACCAGCATTTAACCCCTGCACCACCAGCTTGCCATGTTACAAAATCAGTTTTGCAGACTTATTTGTTAATAAAATTTATTTTCAATTAATTTTAAAAAATAAAAAATTACAATATCATATGCACAGCCTAAATGTACTTACATTTACATAATTTTATGTAGTTAAAGTGAAAATTTGGTAAGCTGTGATTCATTATTATTATTATTATTATTCATGTTAAAACAATTATTACAGCTTGTTCATGAATATTGATACATTTTTCACATTTTTTCTTAGGTTATATACATTTACAATGCTTACAAGAATTTTTTCTCTCTACATTTTCTAAAGTTTTAATTCATATTCTTGCAAATTTTGTATCTTCTATTATAAATTAACTTCCTTTTGTCTAATTTGATTAATAAAGCAATAAAAGGATAAAGAAAAACAGTTCCTTGTTATTGTATTTTGTTCTTTGGTGACCTCAGTTAAACATAAAGCTTCATGTTTTCTTTTAATTGTGTCAGGAATATCTTGTACATTAAGGGATGTAATGTAAGTATTGCTTCTTTCATGACCACCTTTTCTTGCAATAACCCGTTAAGAAATCCCAATCTGTTGCTAGAAGTTTCAAATGCTTTCCCTTCAGTCCAACTAGTTAGTCTATCCATTTCTACACTATCCAGAACTCTTAACAACCATTCATCTATTGTGGATCTGATTTCCACTTTTGCGCTATCAGGATTCTGGCAATGATGATCAAGTGTTCCAGTGTTTCCTTATCCATGATTTTATTTGTCATATTCAAAAGGTAGGTTTCTGGTAGCATATTAAAATTTATTTCTAGGATGTCATTTATCTTCCTGTGGATATTTTTCCCAGATCTTTTTTATCTTACCACTTGTCCACCACATAGGGTACCAGTTACCAGTTGCTTCTCCACATTTCCAACATTTACTATCTTTGTTTTTATAGACCTTTGCTAATTTTGATGGAGTCAGGTGCCATTTGTAGGCCATCTTTAGATAGTTCCCTCTAATATTTTACCATTTTGAAACTTGAAATGTATTTTTTTCTTGAATATTGCCAGCTTTCTAAATCTATAGTTCTTCCTAAATCTTTGGCCCATTTTTTTTCATTGTTTCTTTTATGATTTCTTGTTCTTGTTTTCTTTCCAAAAGTATTTTATAGATTTTTGATACTTGTTTTGATTCACATCCTTATAATAACACATCTAATTCATTTTTCTTCATTTCAAAGTCTATTTCCTTTTGATTGATTTTAAATATGTCCACTAATTGTTTATATATTAATCAGTGTCTTTTCAGTTCAAAGCCTTGAATTTTGTTTATTAATTTAAATACATATTGGCCTAAATCATTCTTTTTCAATATGTCTTTATATCTTATCCATTCCATAGTCAATTTAGCCCTTTCTAGCATGGCTTCTTGGGGTGATACCCATCCTGGTATTTTTGGACAAAAGATTGGTCTTATTTTTTTCCAGGTGGCAAGAATCTATTTATGAATGAAATGGTGCTCAAATTCTTTGTGTATCTTGCTTTATCATACCAGAGATATGCGTGCCACCCAAAACGTAAATTGAATCCTTCCAAGTTTAGCAATTTTGAGTTTTCTAGTTTTGCCCATTATGACAGCCTTACTAAAATGTTTGCTTGATAGTATAGTTGCATATTGGGTAAATTACAGCCTCCATTTAATTTTGTATCTGTTACTTTCTTCCATCTTACTCTGGGGGTTTTTTCCTTCCCAGAGGAATTTTTTAAGTTCTCTATTCCATATTCCAAATGGTTTATCGTTGGTTATAATTAGAAGACTTGTGAAAAGGAAGTTGAATTTTGGGAGGATTGACATTTGGTTGCAGCTATTCTGCCTAAGAAGGATAATTTCAGTTTTGTCCATTTCTACATATCTTATTGGATGGTTTTCCAAGTTGTTTTATAATTGTTATCGAATAAGTCTGTGTTTTTGTTTGTCAGCCAGATGCCGAGTTATCTGGCTTTCTTGACTATTTTGCATTCAAATATTTCTTGTAGTGAATTGTTTTCTTTATTTGTCATATTTCTTGTTATAAACACTGATTTTTCCTTGTTTATTTTAAAGCCTGCAATTTTTCCTGATCTTGTGAGTAAGTTCATTAGCTTAGTGATGCTTTCTATTGGTTCCTCTAGGAAAATTGCAAGGTCATCCACATAGACCAGGGGTAGGCAACCTTTCCCCTTTAAGGGCCGAGGGACTTCAGCTCCCAAAAGCCTCAGCCATGTTGGCCAATAGTCCCATGTTGGCCAATAGCTCCTGGGATTCTGGGAGGTGAAGTCCCTCGGCCCTTAAAGAGGAAAGGTTGTCTACCCCTGGTCTTTGCCTTTAATTCTTGTTCCTTTTATCACTGGATCTCTTCTTATAATATTATTTAGACTCTCTATTACTGAAATAAAGAGCAGGGGGGTGGGGGGCATCCTTGCCTTGTCCCTTTTTGTATTTCAATAGTGTCAGATTTTTCTCCATTTATGATAAGTTGTGCATATTGATCTTTATATATGCTTTTCACCCAGCCTAGAAATTTTTCTCCCACCTCCATTTTTTTCTAAGATTTCTATCATGCAGTCCCATTTGTTGTTATCAGAAGCTTTTTCAGCATCAACCACTAGTAAAGCAAATTTTATTGTTATTTTTTCATAGTATTCAATCAGATCTAATACTACTCTTATGTTTGTCTTTAGATGCCTTGTTTGCAAAAGGCCTGCTTGATCTTCATGTATTAGTCTCCCCAGTATCATTTTGAAGCTGTGATGTTTTCAAAGAAAACTTTAAAATAATTTTTTAAACATTTAATTTTTTAAAATTTTAAATGTTAAAAAATTAAAAACCTTGGACCTCTCCTTTCTCCTCCTACTGAGCCTCACCCAACTCACACCATCTCTTCCACTGAGCTCCAGCATTTTAAAGGAACATAATTAACTGCCACAGCCCATTTCAGCCCACAGGCAGATGTTTGGGGAGCAGTGGTGTCACCCTCTCTTAGGGTAGAGAGACCTTGTAGCACCTTTGAGACTAACTGAAAGAAAGAAGTTGGCAGCATGAACTTTCATAGACTGCAGTCTACTTCATCAGATGTTTTCAGTCTGCTTCTGAGCAAGTAGACTGTAATCTATGAAAGTTCATGCTGCCAACTTATTTCTTTCACTTAGTCTCAAAGGTGCTACAAGATCTCTCTACATACTGATTCTACAGACTAACATGGCTACATCTTTGAATCCTCCCTTAGGGTGTCACCCAGTGCAGTCCACACTCCCCACAAACCCCTAGTATCTGTGAATGAGAAAAAGTTAATTTTATTCTTCTTTTATCTACTCTACATACAATACACCAGTGGTTCTCAAATATTTTACCCTTGTGACCCCTTTTACATTTACATGCAGACATCTTTCACACACACACACACACACACACACACACACAAAATATAGTATATGGATGAAAACACTTTGTTTAGTGTGCATATTCTCATTCACATGTTTATGGATATTTATACTTTAACGTTTTTATAAGAAAATAACAGTCCTCCTTGCCTTTCTCTTCCCCTGCAGATCAGAACATATTTAAGAATCAGGGCCTTCAAGTCTCACACACACACCCAAGAAACTCTCACACACCCTTGGAGGTCCCACTCTCCAGTTTGAGAACCACTGTAATACACTATATGCAGTACAAGAAGCCCCTGTTTATCTGACAGGTTAGGCACCAGAGGACTGTCAGAAAGTAGAATTGGTTGAAAAGGTGAGGCAAGGTGAGGATGCAATCTTAGAAGCATAATAATTTCTTTGGGTTCATCCTCAATTTCCCAAAATAGGCACAATGAAGAGTCCTTGCTGAGTTGCAATCAAAATAAGTGATTTTTTTAAGCTTTGGGGCTTTCCTCTCCTTCCTGCCCAGAAAGGCCTTTCTTCCCCACCAAAAAAGCAGAGCCATTTTGATGGTATTCAAACAGTCAGCTTCTCTGTCCTAGAGTGCTCCTAATCTGAATACCCAGTGACCAGGAAAGACATTACACAGCATCCTAACTGTGTGTAAATCTCCAGGCAATCTCTTCTGAAGAAGACTCCACAGCGCACCTGTCAAGCTGCTTGGCTTGACCGCCAATTCCTGCCTCCACCTGCCAGGTAGCGAGATCATCATTTCACCCTGCTTGAGCTCTGTTGCTGCCCTTATCTACGACAGCTGAACCACGCTCACCTTTCCTGCATCTATCTAGATCAGATGCCAGAAACCCAGCAGGTACTGCCAGCTTCTACACAAAATGGGACATGGCTTTGCAATGACAGCAAAAGGAGGTGATTTTCCCCCACTGTCCTTCTTCCTTAAAGCACAAAGCATTACAAAAAAACTAAGGATGCACAGTAAATACCCATTCTGTCACACTTTTTAATGCATTCCATCATAAATCTGTTTGTGCACTTTTTTCCCTCTAAATCTTGCTGGATTTTTAAATATGAACAATGTTTATTTCCCTGGGCAACATTCCCACAATAAATGCATAATTCCCTTATATATATATATATATATATATATATATATATATATATATATATATAGTAGTTGACCTTCTTTTAAATACAGATGATGATGATGATGGATTTATATACTGCAATTGAAATTCCCTAATGTATGCATTTCTGTACAACATTTTTAGTAGGGAATTTTGTCACACTCAAAGGAGCAAAGCTTAGGAAATGACTTCTTGTTGTTGTTGTGTGCCTTCAAGTCATTTCTGACTTATAATGATCCTAATATGAATCTATCATGAGTGGTTGGGGGCAAGTTTCTTCAGATGGGATTTGCCATTGCCATCCTCTGAGGCTGAGAGTGTGTAACGTGCCTAAAGTGAGTGAGTGGGTTTCAATGGCAGAACTGGGATTTGAACCCTGATCTCTAGAGTCCTAATCCAATACTCAAACCACTACACCATACTGGCTTTCTTTTTAGGGCTGCAGTTCCCAAAATCCTCCAGTCAGTGTAGCAAAAACAGTAGTTTTCCCAAGTTCTGCAAGGGAGTAATCTGAAAAATAAAGATTCCACCCTGCATATTAATTCAGGAAGTGCAAATTCACTTAAGTTTGCTTATAAATGAAGATCAAATGAAATACTCCAGCATCCCTGATTAAAAAATCAGCATAAATATTAGTGAATTGCTGCACAAAAATACTGTCTACTGCCTTGCAAAAGAAAGACAGTCTGTTTTAATCTTTCCTTTCTACGGCTGTCTCCACCATATGTTTACCTTCTCCCTGGCAGATGTTCTCGTTGCTGTCACTTTTCTACCATTGGAAAAATATGAACTGCATATCTTGTCACGGGAGACAAGTTTCTTATGAACAAATGTCCCAGAACTGGGTTAACCACGATGACTTGAACAAGTGGGAAGTGCAGCAAAGCGTCACAGTGTATCCTCACTCCAAAGAGGAGCACTTCTGCTCACTGCTCCAGGCAGCCAAGACTCTCTCAAAAATATTATGAACTCTAAATTGACTGGGAGCTTCCAAGGATAGAGTTGCCATTTGTCCCAGAAAACCTGGAAAATCCTAGATTGAAGGGACTAAAAAATGTCCTGGCCGGCTGGATCAGTTGAAGCAATAAATCCTGGATTTCTCCTTCATTTCAGGCATAGCATTGCCACCTTATCCTTCCATTCCCTCCCCACTTCCAGACCCAGAAGGCAGGAAAGGGAAGGAGGCAAGCGGAGATGGCCTTGTGTTGTATGATGGTTGTATTGGCGGCTTGAGCCTAGGACTCCACTTTGCTTTAAAACAATCTTGAAAGATTAAAGGGAGTCCCCTTACTCTTTGGGGCGACTTGGAAGTCTCCCTCCCTTCACACCACCTGGAGGGAAAAGAAGAAGAAAAGAGCTCTTTAGCTTGGTACTGGTACTGAGGCTGAAGCATTCTGGTAGACAAAGTGCAACAATTAATGTGTTGAATTTGCATAATCAGAATGCAAATTAATAATATGCATAATTATATTAATTTGCATAACATGCAAATTAGATATCCAATATTAAGGACTGAAATATGGCAACCATATCCATGGACTATAGTTGGCCTGCAGGCCAATAGTTGCTCCTCCTCATGCATGCACTTGGTGTCCTCTTCCTGTTCAGGATTTCAGCCACACCATTCTGTTCCCTGGGTTGCTGTGCATTCCCCACTATACACACATATGTTACACGTACACACACATTTGTCAGACTCAGCAATCAGTGAACACACTCAGTCCACACCGGATGGTCTGAAAATGCCACACACACACAAGTATTTTTAAAAGATTTCATTGCTTATATTTCTGCAAACCTTCTGCTGATGCTTTCATCACACACACACACACACACACATACACACATACACACACACAAGTATTTTTAAAAGATTTCATTGCTTATATTTCTGCAAACCTTCTGCTGATGCTTTCGTCTTGACGTGGGTGATAATACTTTGACCAGAGCTTGGAAAGTACTTTAGAAGTAATCCAGTCCTTTTACTAACTGTTGCAGGGGTGAGAGGTGAAATAATTTCATCATTGCTCATTACAGTGTTTCAAAAAGAAGCCCATTGAGCTATTTGTTGTACTGCTGTTTGCTTTTTGGTTGCTTTCCTATACAAATAAAAAACAGCCTTAGGATTGATTTGAGAATGGCCTAAAATTGGGGGAAAAAATCACATCAAATTGCCTTACAATTTCTTTGTAATCAGCAAATGTTACTTGTTGCACCGATAAAGTACCACTTCTTTCTACTGGCTGCTTTATTTTTGAAACATAACTTTGTGATGTCACTGTTACTAGTCTGCAAGTAACTCGTTACTTGTTATTCATTACTTCCAAGCTCTGGTTTTGACTACAGAAAGCAATGGTGCTCACAGCCAGAAATAGAAGGAATTATTCCCAAGCTAAATGCCTTTCTTTTACAATGTCACCTTTTGCTATATGAAGCTGTCAAGTTCTATTTTGTCAGTTTTTTCATCTTGCAAGAAATAAGCTTATTCCAACTCAAGTCCCCATCAAATTGACAGCCTTTTAAAATTTCCATGCACATTTTTTTTTCAAAATAAACATAGGTTTTGCTCATTTTCTAGGCATATGCATTTTTCCCTCAAGTTATTTGTAATGTGTGCATTTTAAAAGAAATGCATGCATTATTTTTGTCTCATCAATTACAAGACAAATGTGTTCAATAAATAATAAATACATCATCCTCATCTTCATCCCACAAAAGGCAGTTTGCTCATTTTCTTGGTTTTGTTTGTGAATATACACCTGAGAAAAGTGTATATTAGAAAAACAGAGATGAGCAAATTCTGGGTCCGGGGCTATTTTTCTAGACCAAGATAATCCAGGAGCTCTTACTCCACTGCTGTATAAAAGAGGATTTTTAAAAAACTGCGGTTTTCAGGAATGTGGAGGGGAGGTTAAAACAACCTTGGTTAAAACTAGGCTAAAATAACTTTCTCTGTAACAGCAATTCTCTAGGAGGAGGAATTCTCATTTTGGGAAAAATAATGGGGCATCAAAGGAGTGCAGGAAGGGTCCAGGATGCAAAATTTTCTTGGAGCCATGTATAGTCACAGGGCTACACCTTGCTTTAAAAGAAAGCTCCTGCTTTTGAGGCTGGTCCTTTGACCAACATTTGAACATCGCTCAGGAAGCACAGGCTGAAAATTAGCTGCTCTGATCCCATTGCTCTTGGCCTTCTTATTTCTGCATGACCTACATATAAGCTTCTGCATCACCTGTTCTACCATCTGGATACCCAAACAGTCCTCTTGGCAACAGCAGGTGATGTATGCAGAAAAATTGATGCGGCTGCTGCCATTCCAGACACAAAGCTCTTTTCTTCCCTTCCTTTGGTTTTTCTTCCCTTCCTTTGGTTCATTCACAACCCCACTGTTTAACAGAGAAGAAGAAGAAAAACAAGAAGACTGCTGGTAGAGTTGCAACCTCTTATGGGATGCCCTATGACTTTTAGCAGTTTTGCAATGGTCAAATGGAAAACAAGTGTAAGGTGTGCTCTCTGAAGGCTATGAACTAGTTTGGGAATGATGGAGATAGGGTCAGAATATCTGAATAATATTCTGTCACATTTAGTGGACAAGCCAAGTCAGCCATGGCTTTGAAAAGAAAAAATAGTCCAGGGTGGCCCAGAAAATATCTCTCAATGCTCTTAATGGAAGCCAGTAGGTAGAAAATAGGCAAGGCTAGGCAACTTCCAGGAGATGGGACATATTCAGATCTCTGAATGCAGCACACACATGCACTAGATCACCATTGTCATCACTCTGCTTCTGGGGGCATAATAATAATATTATTATAAATAATAATATTTATAATAATAAAATAATAATAAAATTTAGTTATATCCTGCCCCTCTGCAATGCTATCGGGACAACATGATTTGTACCTACAGTCAACCCTCCATATCTACAGATTTCTTTTATCCATGGATTCAAGCATCCACAGCTTTAGAATATTATATGTGTATATATATATATATATATATATATATATATATATATATATATATAAAATACATTCCAAAAAACAAACTTTGATTTTGCCATTTTATACAAGGGAGATCATTTTATTATGCCATTGTGTTTAGTGTGACTTGAACATGCACTGATTTTGGTATCCACAGGGGAGCCCTCAAACCAGCCCCCAGTGGATACCAAAGTCACACTGTATTTGCATACCTTACTTTAATGTAGAAATGCCTATCTTCCTCCTCCCCTCCCCACTGCCTTATTCACCTAGGGACCAGCCAGCCTGCCTTCTTCTTGTGATGTCACAGAATCATAGAATCATGGAGTTGGAAGAGACCTCAAGGGCCATGCAGTCCAGCCCTTTTCTGCCATGCATGAAGACACAAAGCACCCCCAACAAATGGCCATCCAGCCTCCATTTAAAAACCTCCAAAGAAGGAGACTCTACCACACTCCAAGGCAGTGTATTCCACTGTTGAACAGTTTTTACTCTCAGGAAGTTCTTTCTGATGTTTAGGTGGAATTTCTTTCTCTGTAGTTTTCCCCTGCTGAATTCTGGTGGCATTGCTGGTGGGGCAGGGAAGTGAGCTAAGGGTCCCTCAACTTTGCGATATGATTCCACATACAATTTACCTTATAACTGAGATCACTTTTGAACAACAAGATCTCTGCAAGTCCTGTGCTGGGGCTCTATGGGATGCATGAACATTTCTAAGGCTATATATGTGCTGGGTTCCATATAAAATATTCTGTTTTGTTGCTACAAGGAGTCATGTTTATATACATCTTTAAACAGTTTCAACGTTTGTTATTGTGTTTGCAGTATTCACTTATAAAATTGCCCCATAGAATATACGACCAGTGAAGTGATACATTTGCTTGCCATTATCTAGAAGAAAATAAACTCCTGTTACACATTTGGATGTTCATTCACATAACTTTGTACTTAGCCCACTTCGTTTCCTATATTGTTGTTGTGCCTTCAAAGCATTTCTGACTTATGGTGACCCTAAGGTGAACCTGTCACTGAGTTTCCTGGGGCTGAGAGAGTGTGATTCACCTAAGGTCACTCAGCTGGTTTCCATGGCCAAGTGGAGAACTGAACCCTGGTCTCCAGAGTCCTGGTCATGCACTCAAACCACTACACCATGCTGGCTCTGCTTTTCCTATACTTGTTGTTAACTGCCTTCGCATCAGTCTTGACCCATGGCAAACTATGAATGAGACATCTCCAGGGCTCCCTATCCTCTCCTGCTTTGCCCAGCTCCTACAAATTCTTATTCGTCATCTCTTTAATAGAGTCAATTCATCTGGCATGTGGCCTTCCTCTCTTTGTACTTCCCTCCACCTTTCCTAACATTATTGCCTTTTCCAACGATTCATGCCTTCTCATGATGTGTCCAAAGTACAACAGTCTTAAATCTTGTCATCTTGGCTTCTAGGGATATCTCTGGCTTGATCTGTTCTAGGACCCATTTGTTTGTCCTTTTGGCTCTCCATGGGATCCTCAACACTCTTCTCCAGCACCACATTCTCTCAAATGCATTGATTTTCTTCCTTAACTGTCCAGCTCTCCCATCCCTACATGGGAATAGGGACTATGATGGCTTGTATGATTCTAACCTTTGTGCTGAGTTGTATATCTTTGCATTTCTTTTCCTATATAGGATGCAGCTATGTCTGTTCTTTTTGGTTATTCCAAATTATGCATGGGGGCCTTTACCTGGAAATGGGCCTGGGTTTGGGGTGAGAGTTAACTCTTTGCAGTCACTCCATTCTGGGTTCAATCTGAATGGGGAAGTAAACTTGCAATTTGCATAGAAAAAGCTTCCTTTTAACCAAGTAGAGGTGTGTATGTTTTTCCCTAATTTCAAGGACCAAATACAGTTAAAACACGGAGCACACATATAATTGAGAACCAGCGTAGCATATTGGTTTGAGCATTGGCCTACAACTCAGGAGACCAGGGTTCAAGTCCCCAATTGGTCATGGAAACCCACTGAGTGACCTTGGGGAAGTCACGCTCTCTTAGCCCCAAAGGAAGACCAAGGAAACCCTCCTCTGAACAATTCTTGCCAAGAAATCCCAGTATAGTGTCACCTTAGGGCTACCATAATTCATAACTTGAGAACACACAGCAGTAATGCATATAATTGGTTAATACGTGGTTTCTGTCTCAACTTTCCAGACATTAAGTCAAGGCAGTGCAAGGTAAAAGTCAATGCTGTTCATTTTTGTAGCTTAACCAGCTGATATCTGGTGCAGTGTCAGGTTCTTTTCCAGTCCTCTTATTTTCTTCTTGGTGTGGAATAGAGCAAAAAGAACTATATTGCTCAGAATACATGTTCTCAGCTAAAGACTGTCAGACAGTTCCATAAATTGTTGATGAGGTTTAAAAGCATGAAACATAAGTATAGGGTGGAGGATGTAACAATATTGTCAAGAAGCTTCCTTTGGTGAAGGGGAGAGAAATCTGTTTTGTTATTAGAAATATCCCCAAAAACCATTTGTCTATGAGGAATATTATGTTATTCTTTAATAAAAAGGAGAGTCATCAAATCATACTTGCTTTTATCTGTAAATACAAAGAATGTATCTCTTCTAATTTGGGGAGATGAAGGAAACACCATTCATTTCTATTTGCCTGCAGCAGTTCAATAGCACACACACCAGTCCCTGGAAGGAGGCCTTCTGCAAGCTGTTTCAATGTATTTTGTTCTAAATGTCTTCCAAGGTTATTTTTTTTAAAATATATATATATTCCTAGAGAACATGAATCCAGTGTCCTTGCCATCTTCTGTGAAGTGATACTCTCATTAGAATATCTATTTTTGCAACCTGACAGGCACCAGCAGCAGAATGTATATTTCATTGTGAATTCTGCTCCAGACAACTCACTGTTAACAAGGCTGAGTTCATGATCAATATTTTAGGGGAAGTTTTAAATATGTCACAAGTTTGTTTTAGCAGTTTTCAGGATCATGCCAAGGTTTGCGTAGGGAGGGAGGGAGAGAACGTTGTGATGCTTGTTCTAACTCCAGTTCTAGTTGCTTGCCTGGTTTGGACTGCAACACCTATCAAGTCCTGAGATGAAGGACTTCACCTCACTTTCCTTGTTCATCCCTATCTCACTCTGACCAAAGCTGCATCCACACTGCAGAAATAATCCAGTTTGATGCCTCTTTAACTGCCATGGCTCAATGCTATTGAATTCTGGGAACTCTGCTCTGGTGCCACAACAAACTACCATTCCCAGAATTCCATAGCATTGAACCATGGCAATTAAAGTGGCATCAAACTGGACTATTTCTGCAGGGTAGATTCAGTTAATAACAAGAATACATATTCCCTCCAAAGCTGTGTTATTAAGAACTTCCACACCTCAGAAAGGTAATAGACTTTATTTAAGTAGTGAAACCAGTGGAGGCCAGGAGACAACCATCTTGCTTCAATAGCAACACAGCGACAACTCTTCATCCCACATTGCCTCTAGAAGGCAGCTGGCTCCTCCTGACTTCCTGACTGCACTTTACCACATACCAGAGTCAGTCTGCTTCTCAATACCTGTTACTGGAAAGATGACCAGAAAGGTACACTCATGCCCTGCTTGGGTCTTCCCAAATGCATCTGTGGTTGGCCACTGTGGGATCAGAAGGTTGGACTAGATTGGCCTTTGGTCTGACCCAAATGGAAAGACTGAACCATGCCAGCCATTTTAATTTCCACATGAGGTATATATTCCATTTATTGGAAGCTTGAGGAATGCTAGCTAAGACACTTAGGATGTTATCACACAGGGAGTTGCGGGGGAGAAAGTGGAAATAAACGGGCACGAGCGGAAGTCTTTAATTTACGGGATTTGTCCCATTCTGCCTCGTCTGATAACTAAATTCAAATTTAAAAGGGGGTTAATTCGAATGAAAACCTGATCTTTTCATTTTTGGGATTTTTGAGGATAAGCTCTCACTCTTCTTGCCAACATGCAAATGGAAGCTGACTTGCCCTTTATTGGATATACAGCCGGTCCTCCATATCCATAGATTCTGCATCCACGGATTCAACCAACTATGGTTCAAAGATATTCTCTCTCTCACACACACACACACGCACACACAAAACCATTCCAAAAAACAGATCTTGATTTTGCCACTTTATATAAGGGACACCATTTTACTACACCATTGCATATAATGGGATTTGAGCATCCACAAATGTTGATATCCACAGGGGGTCCTGGAACCAAATCTCAGCAAATACTAAGGGCCCACCGTATAACCAGCACAATATGGTGGGCAGGCAAAAGGGTTTGAGGCAAAACTGAATTCTCTTTCCTTCAGCAGAAGAACAAACCTGCAAGATAGTTCATATGAATGAAACTGTTATAATAATTAAACAAAATGAATGGGTTGAAAGCCCTTTGTCTCATTAATATTTATAAGGCTGGTATTTCAGAATCTCATTAGAGCATGTCATCTCTCTTTGCAAGTGGTGTAGATTTAATTCATGTGTATCCACACACAGAGATACACATATCTTTCACATTCTTGCCAATGCTTTTGACAAATGTCAGCTCACTCTTAAACAAATAATGCCCTTTGTCCATTACCCTCTGCTGTGAGATCACAAAAAGCTGATATTCAGCTTTAGATAACTGTTGTTGTTGAATCTATTAGTCTCTGACTGACTTAAACTTATTCTAAGGAGAAAAATCAAACCTAACCAACTTCCTGATTATCTTCGAAGTTTGTCCATAGAGAGATATTAATGGGCATTAACCATTTGTATGGAAAACTGTTGTAATTATGTCAATTTCTAATTATTTTATTTTGGGATTCTTTTCCTTCACCTTCTCTCTTTTTCTTACTCATTTATGGCTCACCTTTCCTCCAAGAAACTCAAGATGGTATACCTGGTTTCTTTCCTCCTCTTTATCTTTGCAACAAAGGTAAGCTAAACTGATAAATACTCAGTGCAATTTGATGGTTGAGTGAGGATTTGCACAAAACAAAAAACTAGAAAGCACATATTCGCAGGGGAAGAATGAAAGGAGACAAAATCTTCCTTCTAAAAGGCAAACCTTTGCTTCTATAAAAAGTGCAGACTACAACTGCAAAAATTTCTGAGAACTGAGAACTTGATTGAATTTGAACGGGGTCTCCTCAGTCTTAATCTAACACTCTAAGTGCAACACTATACTTACACTCTTTCATGTATTCCTGCACTACATGAAAAAAGAATGGGAGGGTTCAAACCCTTAGGGACTGAACCTTCCCACACTAGTAGCTCCAAAGGAGAGTTTGAACCAGTCTGTAGTCCCTCACAAGTAGGGAACCCACCCTGGTTCCTGAACCTCATCCACAAAATCTGGTGGAAGTCCTCTTACCCCCCAGTTCCAAGGGCTAGACACCAAGGACTGGACCTGAGGCTCCCCAACCAAATGCTCAATCCTGAGACCACTCGTATTTGTTGTTGTTAACTGCTGTCAAGTCAACTTTGACTTATGGCAATCCTATGTATGAGAGACCTTGAAGTCACCCTATCATCAACAGCTCTGCTTAGGTCTGGCAGACTCAAAGCTCTGGCTTCCTTGATTGAGTCTATCCATCTGGAATGTGGTCTTCCTATTTTTGCTATTGCCTTCTTCCTTACCAAGCATTATCATCTTTTCTTGTGAGTCATGTCTTCTCATGACCTGGCCAAAGTACAGCAGTCTGAGTTTAGTCAGTGTGGATTCTAGGGAGAGTTCAGGCTTGATTTGCAGTCCATGTGGTGCTTTGCTTGTATATTTCTATCCATAGAACTCTTCTCCAGCACCACATTTTAAATGAGTTGATTGTCTTCTTGTCCACTTTCTTCACTGTCCATGTTTCACAGGATTACATAAAAATGGAAAACTTGATAGCATGTGCAATCCTTACTTTAGAAATTCAAAAATATATCTTTACGTGTCACATACATACACACAAACATATCAGAAGAAGCAGTAACTGCACAAAGAGGCAGAGGTGGTTGGCTGAGCAATAAAATCCTGCCAGTTTTTTAAGGGGTGAGAGGGTTAGGGTGGGGTATTTGTGTTTTACTTTTGTATTGTTTTAATCTGTTGTACGCCGTCCCGGTTGCTTTGCAGAGGGGTCGGTTAGAAATAAAAATTTATTATTATTGTTGTTATTATTATTATTATTATTATTATTATTTTCTCCATGCTAGAGTTAAAATAACTTGCTTCCCACCTTTCTTGCAGGATTGCTAGCCATGGTCCTGAACTCAAGTGAAAATTCTGGTTACTATCTGAATCTCCTCAGTTTTAGATCCATACCAGCCAGACCACCTAATCTTGTGCTCTCTTTCCAAAGCAGTTTCCTTACCAGAACGAGCAAGATATTACAGAAGCTATTTAAATATGACACACCCCAAGCCTAACTCTAAACTTTGAAAATCTTTCTCTACTTTGGATCATAAACGTTTTTTCTGAAGTTTTCCTTGTCATCTGCCATCAACTCTACGTCAGCTTATGGTGACTCTATGAATGAGAGACCGCCAAAAGTCCCTCCCTACTCAGATCTTGCAAATTCGGGACCATGGCTTCCTTGATTGAATCAATCCACCTGCAATGCAGTCTCCCTCCTTTCCTACTGCCTTCCACTTTACCAAGCTTTATCATATTTTCCAGGGAGTCACATCATCTCATGATATATCCAAAGTACTACAGCTTCAAATTAGTCATCTATCCTTTATATGTTCAAATAATGTGCAGGTGGCAGGGCTAGATATGTGAACCCTGTTTTCATGTTCCTGTCTGCTGTGCTCCCACACATGCCTTTTTGAAGATA
This sequence comes from Phrynosoma blainvillii, assembly GCA_026167975.1. Lineage (NCBI taxonomy): Eukaryota > Metazoa > Chordata > Lepidosauria > Squamata > Phrynosomatidae > Phrynosoma > Phrynosoma blainvillii. The sequence goes on from JANUYF010000009.1 coordinate 22,182,699, forward strand.
AATGTGTGAATAGCCTTTCTTTGTGTGTTCAGCAGAACATGCTTAGAATTCCCCCCCCCCATGCAATCCCAAATATACATTACATCTTTAGTCTCAACATGCAAATGTCAGAGTGAAACCAAGTGGAAGCAGAATATTGGGGTGAGATCATTCTGTGCAGTTCTGCTCCATGTTTATCTAAAGGAGACTATGCCCATTACATGTCCAGCTGTGCCCACAGCTGTGGTTTCTAGACTCAGCAACTCCTGCCATCTGCATAACCCTTTTGGCGTTACCAAAGCCAAAAATGAAATATTCAACAAGTCATGATATCAAAACTTCACAATCTCAGTTTCCTTGTGTTTGTCTAAATCCCACATATATATTTCTTCCCATCTCTATTTTCTATCTTGTTGCAAAACTTTGGGCAGTTTTTTTTTTCCCCTTCTCAGGTGGAAACGTGACTATTTCAAATGCACCCCTTTTCGTAATACAGACACTTTCTTACGCGTTGTTCCCCAATGACTGGAGAACATTTGCATGCATTTTTCAAAGATACACATTTTGAGTTGTACGCATTTCTCTGCATATAATTGGAAAAGGGGAAAAAAGAGTTTCTCCAAGTGATAGGAAGCTGAAATATATATTCTCATTGTCTTTAGTAGTCTTCCCAAGAACTGGATAAATTTATCCAGGATCTCTGAAGGACAATATCTTCCCAAGTGATGCTACGTAAAGGCTAAAATCTTCAGTGGAAGATTTGCCTCATTCTGCCTGAAAACTTTGGCCATATGTAGAACCACTTGCTTTTGGAGCAAATTCACAAGTGGGGCTCAGCCAGGTAAGCAGCAGCAGCCACAAGCAAAAGGAGAATGTTTTTATTTCTCCTCCTTTAGGCCACCACCACCTCCCTGGCTGAGTCCCTTTTGTGAATTTGTTCCAAAGTCAAGCAGCTCTACATGGCCAAAGGCTTCAGCCAGAACAAAGCACACAAGCACAAGATCAACGGTGAGAGGGTAGTCTGATCTACCTTCTTGGCCTGCTTGGATGGGAGTAGAAAGGGTTCTTGTGAGTCAGAAAAAGCAGATTGGTGTAGACTGAGCCTGCCTGTTTATGTCTCTGCATGTAGGAATGATGAAGATTTTACTTTTTAGCAGCAGAGACACCTAAAACACATGAGGGCTGGGGAAGGGAATTGGAAAAGATGACAGAATATATTGCAAATCTGGAATTGGGAAGTAGATTATTTTTTCACAAAGGGTGACACCCTGAGTTACTACACTGGGTGACACCAACCCTCGTGACACCAATGAATATAGTTGTTGTTTTTCTTGATGTGGGCATTTTAAAGCCCACATGGTTCGGCATAGTAGCCAGTCCCTAGGAAGCAGTGAGTGCAAGCTTCTCTAAGTGGAAATATGTCAAAGGGTTCCAGGAGGAGAGCTTTGCTTCCATTCTATGCACAGCTGAGCAATCTATTCCCTGAAACTGAGCCATAACAAGGATGTTCCCAGTGGCATCTCTGCTCCTCTCTGCCCTTTTCAAGTTGCTCTCTCAACGATTAATGTTGCTGATTCTAATCCATCCTCTTTCTCATAACAAGTCACGTTCCAATACAAGTCACTAACATGACTGTATCAGACAGAGAAATCGGAACATGGCAGACCAAAGGTCAGCTGTGTTTGGAGATCACACAGCACAGCAGTACCTTCAGCAGCAGGAAGTTATTTCTCCGAGGAGCAGGTAACTCCCTTGCTTTGCCCTCACAGGTACGGCAGGCAGTGTGGGGATCAGAATTGGCCATGCTGTCTCCATTCTGTAACAATTTCTTGCAGGCCTCACTTGGATCTGAATGTTTGTCTGATTGATTTTTTTTCCCCTTAGTTCATTCTCAGGCTCTCAACATATGCAATAACTAGGTTGGAAGAACCAATAACATCCAAATAATGATACCAACCAAAATGTACAATTGCATGTTCCAAGATTTCGAAGTCACACTGGCTTCTTCATCAGGCAAACAGGAGAAGAAAATTGAAGATGTTAGTCATAGGCCTGCATTTTCTGTTTCTGGTCTTAGTTCAGATGGTAGGGAGGGCTATCTGCAGGCTGGTACCTCCCCCCTTGGCCATGTGGTCACTGGAAGATTTTCAAAGTCAAGGAAATTTAATGTCCCTTTGGAATTCAAAGAAGATGTTCCCTTGGAATCCAGCATGTTTCCTGCCTTTGTGAAGCCACAGGCTCCTATGTTGGTAGAGGACACTGAATTTCTCAAAAAATCTTTAGGTGGTGTAGAGGTAAAGCATGCCAATCCAGTCCCAATATTAGAAAAATTGCTTTACCTTTGTTGGAAGCAGAAGCCCAGTGCACTGGCTCTCTCTTTAGGATTCCCCTGTGACAGCTAAAATGCACTATCTTGAAATCCAAAAATCATCTAGGGGGAGCTACGTTGGCCATATAGCAAATCCAATAACATCCAAACAATGATACCTTTATTGGGCCAACCAAAATGCACAATTACATGTTGCAAGCTTTTGAAGTCACACTGGCTTCTTCATCAGGCAAACAGGAGAAAAAAATTTAAGATGTTGGAAGGTGGTTTCTTGCGTAACCACAAATCAGAACTAGCTCTGTCTTTTTCACTTAGAATGAAACCTCTTACTTACAAAAACATGCCAAAAGTCAGACTCTTCATGTTAGTCCACGCAGGTTACTGTAGCACAGCAGCTAAGAGACTAAGCAATTAACTAGGCACTCTGATTCAGATTTTCCCTTTGCCAAAAACTAAATAGTGGCCTATTTAAAGTCCAATCTCAACAAGGACTCCTCTTTTGCAATCCAATCTGTCTCCATATATTACAAAAGAGGAGTCCTTGTTGAGATGCAAATGGACTTTAAATTTCCTGGACATTAAAAATCTCCCAATTGCCATATGGCCAGAAGGAGAAGGAGCCAGCCTGCAAGAGATGCCCTTCCCATACCATCTTAACTAAGGACAGAAACAACAAAATGTAGGCATCTTACTAACATCTCCAATTTTTCATATTTGATTTGTAACATCTTGCCTGATGAAGAAGTCAGTGGAGCTTTGAAAGCTTGCAACAAGTCTACTGTGCATTTTGGTTGGCCAATAAAGGTAGCACTGTTTGGTGGATTTTTGTTTGAATTTGCTAAATGGCCAAGACAGCTACCCCTGCATGTTTCCTGATCTCCAGACTTGCAGTCCAGCATTCAAACCATTATGCCACACTGGCTCTCCTATCCCCATCCTACAGGCATGCTAATATTATCCAGTCTTTTCGGCTCACATTCGCCTTAACAAACAAAAGGGGTGTGTGCATGCATGTATGTGTACATGAATATTTCATCTTCCATATGACTTGTAGCTAGGCCTTTGCTAGAGTTTGAATGTAAACTGAAGCATATCCAGATCTCACTGCATAGATGTCTTTTTTAAAACAAAACAAAACAAATGCAATAAGAGATGGGAGCTCAGATGAACTGTCCACTATGGTTAATCATTTAGAAGAACTGCTATGTTACAAAAATGTATTCATCTCCATGGAGACTCAACTGAAGTCTGGTATCTCTCTAACTCTGGTCAAACATTAAAGATGTCAGAGACAAGAACATGAATGTTAAAGCACAAGAAAGGAGGGAGAACCAACAAATAAGGGGGAAGCAGCCTTTGCAACTCTGAAGATTTAAGCAAAAAAAAAAAATTAAGAAGATATCAAAATACATCTGCTATTTGTGGGATAAGAAACAGTCTGACCCAGGAGCCCAGGAGGTATGATCAGCCAGGATGCTGAAGCACAATTCAAAGAGCTGCTTAAAATTTCAAGGCTGCAGTCCTAAAGAAACATAGTCTTTAAAAAGAGAGAGTCGCTGAACACAACAGTGTTTATTTCCAAGTATACCTGCCTAAGGTTGTGCTGTGATTCTGCTACTGAATCAAGAGATTATCTTCCATGTGATTTTTCTCACTCTCAGTCTCACTTGCATTACACACACACAGAGAGAGTGGGCCCATTCACACTACAAAATTGTAGCACTATTATTCCAGTTTAACATCTAGAGGGCCAAACATTCCCCAAAGCATATTGATCCCTTGTCTCTGCATCTAGCACATGGCAACTCATTGCAGAAGACAAACACTGGCCTAAATCCTGTTGATAATATAAACTACAGTAGATCCACTAAAAACACATCACCATTATGCAAACCTTGGGTCAATTACGGTGGTCTAGTTGGGACTAACAAAAGAATTCAGGCCTCTAATCTCAGGGCTGAGAACCATGCACCACTCCAGAAGCTGTTGGAGTACACGTCCCAACAACCCTAGGCAAGGAGGAATGCTGCAGGTTACAGTCCAACATCAGGAGGGTCACACATCTCCCACTCTTGCTCTAACTATTGGTGGAAGTGGGACTCACACATCTATCATCTGGACACAGATTGACACAAGAAAACAACACTCCTGGCAGAGTCAATCCCAGACCTGGAACAATGGATGGAAGTTACAGGGAAAAAAGATTCCAGCTCAACATTAGGAGCTGTTTGGCAGTGGAAGACACTCCCTCAGAGAGTAGTGGAGTCTCCTTCTTTGGAGGTCTTTAAACAGAGACTGGATGGCCATCTGTCAGGGATGGTTTGATTTTGAGATCCTGCATGGCAGGGGGTTGGACTGGATGGCCCTTGGGGTCTCTACCAATGATGATTCTATGATTCTATGAATCCAGGGGTTCCCTCCCCATCACCTATCACAAGAGCCTTTAAACTGGAGATGCCAGGCACTGAACCTGAGAACTTATACATGCATGCTTACTCCTGAGCTATGGTCCTTCTACCGGCTTCACATTTACACATGTTATTTTGACCTTAACAATCATGTAGAGTGATGATATTGCTGAATTGCTGAGGGTTCGGCAACTTTACTACCCTTATTCCCACGTGGTGTGTGTGTGTGTGTGTGTGTTTTAGCATCAAGTGACAAGAAGTCAGAATGAGTGGATGTGCTCTACAGACCTTGGCCTGGCAGTTTGCTGCACCTTCCATAATTTATCAACAACCAAGACAGCAGTTTCCATTTAGCAAACAGAATCTGTCACTTGGGCATAGTATGTTCATCTGCATAATAGTGCCCAGCCAGAGTTTAAAAGCAAGTAATTGCTCTTTGAAAGGGAATAATTAGTTTCAGGGAGCAAAGCACTGATGAGGGAAAGAGGGAAAGGTTATGACTTCTGGAAATGTTCTCTCTCAAGCCAGAAAATGTACTTTCCTTTTATGATGGCCAAAGACATAGCACTAGGCACTGGCACAAAATTACATGATCCACTATGTCACAGTGGCCAGAATGACATGTTTGGAAATAATGGCCTAAAGAGAGATGAGCATTTGAGTAGCAGACTGAACTGTTTCTCTGCTTGTGTATTCAAATGGGGACAGACACTTTGCTGTGAAATGCTCATTTTTAACCTTCTTCTCATAGCCAGGTATTTATTTGAATGTTCAGGCAGTAGCTTTCAAGATTCAAGGCCAGCACTACCACTAGTATAGGAGGTGCAGGCAAAGTGTAGGCTGCATATAGCTCCCTTAATTCTTTTATTGCAGTCTATTAGGAACACCCCAATTCCCCCCCCCCCCATTTTTAAAAATAAAATATTTCATGGAAAACGCCTATAAAAACTACCCAAACCATTACAGAATCACACTAAAGTCTGGTGCTTTCTGCTTGCCCCTGCCCTCAAATCTCCCCCCCACAAAAAAAAAACCAGGAAAGGGGGCTGAGAATCAACTAAAATCAAAGTATGGGGGTGTGGATACAACAGTGCAGCCTTCTGAGGTTTCACAGGAATGGAAACTGCCTTCTCTTCCAACAGAGATACCCACCAATGAGACAGAATAAGGCAGTAACATCTGGCAATTGACTTTATGTCATGAACAATCAGGAAATGGTCACATGTATGTTTCATTATTACGGAGGCAGAGGTTACCAGCAGTGATGTCCCTAGGGTTGGTGTCACCCAATGCGGTCACTCATTGGGGGGGGGCAGGACTTATGGGGGCATGACTTCTGGGGTGGCACTTCCAGAGAACCTCCGGTACACGTGAGAGCACATGCGCATGGCTGAAGATGCCCTGTGCACCCCCAGAGAGGAGCCACAATGCCCCAGGAAGGACTGGGAACAAGTCTTTCAGCCCCGGGATGGGCTGGAGATGCTGCATGCACCCCCAGGGAGCAGCCATGTGGCCCTGGGAAGGGCCAGGAAGATGCCACCGGGCCCCAGGGAGGGCAGAGGACTGACCAGGTGTCACCCCCCTCTTCTGGGGTGTCTCTTGGAATGGTCCGTACCCTCCGCACCCCTCAGTGATGCTACCAGTTACCAGCAACATTTGGGAACATGTGGTTGAGTGATGTTCTTTCTCATGTGCCAGAATAACTTGACTGGCATCGGGTACTATGCACCTCAGCTTGGATGGACTAGAAGTTCTCTGCTTTGTCTTCACTGGCCAGAATACTTCTGGATGCCACTGGAGTATTCTGGATCCAAATTCTCCATATTGTTTGTGCTCTCTTCATAGCAGCAATGGATGGCTGCCCTCCCATTTGATCCCCATTCATCATCTGGCACCACCACCAAGGTCACAACAAGGTGCCAAGTTATATTAGTGACACTGGGCACCTTCTTCTGACCTCAGAGTGACTCATGCCCACAGTGGCAGTGCCAAACAGTTCACAGGGACAACATAGGAAGGAAGGTGCATTTCCTCACTACGGAAAGAGCCAAAAACCCTGAGCAAAAGCTAAGGTTTTTAAATTTGGGTTAAGGGGAGGAAAGGTTGAATTGGTGTGGATGTCATGAAGACAGTCCATGCACAATTCAGAGTTTTTGCCCTGCAACATGTAAACAGGACACAGCACGCCCAGGAGAAATTTGGAGTAAATAACCCATGTAGACAAGCCCTTTGTTGCTGCTCTGGCTCAGGCAGTGAAATATCTTGGGCCAAGACCTCTCAAAATCATTGCTGATCTGTATGTCTTCATTCATTCTTTACTCTTCATTTCCAAGTCTATTATGAATGTCCATTTTCACTCTGGACTCTGGTATGTATTCTTTATTCTTTACAGCAAAAGTCTAGGCTCCGTTTGTTGCGCAAAGGTGGGCATCCCTTAGTCAGTTGGAAAGTGAGATTGGTCTGTTGCCCACTGGTGCCACAAAGAGGACATTTTATTTCAGTTCAGACTTGCAGAGCTCAGTGAAGTTACTTTTTGGACTGGCCATGTTAACTGGGGATTCTGTAAGTTACAGTTTAAAAAAAAAAAACCACTAATTCTCACCATAAAGGTTATCCAAATACAATCCAAGCCCTGTACCTGTCTCCCAACTTTCTGGGGTCCCTTGCTTTACTGTTGTTTTGGTTATTCACAGGCAGCAGAAGCCAGTGGCTCTGATGCCAGTAGCATGATGAATGTTCCAGGGTCTGGTCCAAACTTTAAAGTAGCTATCCAAAATGCAGCAGCCATTTAGAGTCTAGGATTTGGATAACTCCCTTAAAGTCTGAATATAAACCAAGTTCATTGCCTCAACCACATTGGAACTGCCTCTGCTTGTGAGCCTCGTGCTGGGAAAAACTCCAGGGAAACATTAAAGAAAGGCAGGATATGCATTAAATAAATAATAGATAAATTCAAGGACTGAACCCTGTAGTATAAACTTTGAATCAAATGTATCCTTTCCATTTAGTTTGCATCCATCCACAGATAAATCTTGGACATGAAAACTAGTCCCATTTAGGGCTTCCATCCATATCAGAAGAGTTACAAAGCAGTGGCACTGCTAAGCAGCCCTCATGGCTGAACCTGGCATCTGTCATTTTTTTCCCAGAATGCTCTAACACACTGTTGTTCTGGAGCATTTCAGAAAAAAATGGAGGCGAATGGGAGATGGCAACATGTATTTATTATTTACAACAAAATGTCCTACGGCAATATTCGACTATGAGAGTCAGCATGGTACAGTGGTTTGAGCAATGGACTATGATTCTGGAGATCAGGATTCAAATCCCCATTCAATCATGGAAACCCACTGGGTGACCTTGAGAAACTCACACACTCTCAGCCACAGAGTAGGGGAAAGTCAACCCCCTCCCTTGAATAAATCTTATCAAGAAAACATTGTGATAGGTGCACCTTAGGATCACCATAATTCAGAAATATCTTGAAGGCACACATCTGTCACAATAAGACTATAGCACTGTAGGGAAGAGCATTTTTCATGCAATTGCCACTAATACAGGCAGTGCACACAGACTTAAAAAAGGATCAAGAAAATGAATCAGAGTAGAGAAAGAAAAAAGTAGTTGAGGAAAGAAACAAAATGAATGTGACTTAGGCTGCTGCCACACTGCAGAAACAACGCAGTTTGGCACTATTTTAACTTCTGTTGCTGAATGCTAAGGAATTCTGGGATCTGAAGTTTTATGAGATATCTAGGATTCCCTGTCAGAGAGCTCCAGTGCCCTGACCAACTACAAATCCCAGAATTCCATAGTATTGAGCCATGGACATTAAAATGCTGCCAAACAGTTTTATTTCTGCAATGTGGCAGGAGCCTTCAACCAAGGAAACAGCAAACTGACAAGGTTTTCAGGTGCAGTTGAAAAAAAGAAAGACTGCATATAGTTGGCCCTCCACATTCACAGCTTTGACTTTTGCAGATTTGATTGTTTGTAGTTTTGATCAATATGTTCTCTCTAGGAAACTCTAAGAGCTCTGGCACAATTCTGCTGGAAGTTAACCACAGAGTTGTGCTGATGAACCTAGATGAGGTTCCTAGAGAAAACACTTGTCTAGACATTAGTAGGTCCTCCAGCATGGTTCTTTATGATCAACTTCTGGCAGACAGGGGTCCTTCACCCCTGATCCCAGCGAATGTGGAGGGACTACTGTACTTATGTTACCTGGGCCCTTGACTTGTGCAATGGAGTAGTCATGTGTCCCACTTTCGAGAGGACACTTTTCTAGTAGACAATATCCTCTGTTAGAGCAGCTGATTTGTCCAACTTGGGTTTCAAGATAAAGAACCCTAAGAAACTAGAGTTGGAACCCGAGAGCTTCCCATCAATAGTTCACATGTGTACGACAAAACTTTTAGGCACACAGATTAATTAATACCAGTTGCCTTGTTGAGATGTATTGTAGTTCTATTTAAATGAAACAAATTTGTGTCTCCTTTTTTTTTAAGCAGTGATACATCTCTTTTTTGGCAATGCATCTGTGGCTGCATTATTGGTACAGAAAAATACCATAGTATACATCCTCATCTCCCCCCTCCCCAACCTCCTGGCTGCCTCGGCTATGAATATAAAGACCTGCATGAAGCTGGAGTAACACTTTCCCTGTGAAGTCTCTCGTGATTGACCAAGCACTCATCCCATATGTCTTGAGCCATCTGATCCCATCTGTCACCAAAGACAGCACCTGAATGGCAAAGAAAGGAAGGACACCAAGTTCAATTCACTTCAGGCTGCCAGAGAGACAGGTTGTATTTCAGTGAATGCTTGAAAAAGAGAAAACATATGTAATGAAGAGAGGATTGCTGGCAAGCTCTCCGTGATTGTCAGTCACAGGTTCTGCTTTTTATAGCTTCCAGTATGTGAGATCAGGGCTGGTTGTCCTATAAACAGATTGGGAACAGTCCAGAGACATATTCACTGCTGAATGATCAGTAGCCACATTCCTACTAGAACCAAAAGACAGAGGCTGTAACCCTATGAACATCCCAGGGCTTGCTCCACCATGAATGGACATTTGCCACCAACTCCAGGTCCTCCAGAAGCCCCATTGCCCTGCACTAGAGCTTCCACTTGGCACAAAGCACCAGAAATCAATGATAGCCCCAAAGGATTCTCAGTGTGCTTGTTCCACCTCTTTCCAGTCTAAGAGGACTTCAAAGTGTTGTACCTAAAGTTTGGCCATTCCTAGCTATGGTGGTCATTGGCCATGCTGACTGGAGGATTCTGAGAGTTGAGAGTCCACAAAAATAGCTTTGTCAAGCTCTACTGACAGCCCCCAAAAGCCAGGATCAGGTTGTATCCGTCATTATATTTCTTCACACTCCTCTCTTGTTTCCCTTTCTGTACCCATTCTTCATACTTTCAATAATTTCTTAGGCTGCTGCCACACTACGAAATAATCCAGTTTGACACCACTTTAACTTACATGGCTCGATGCTGTGGAATTCTGGGATTTTTAGTTTGTTGTGGCATCAGACAGGGAAGGCTAAATATCTCACAAAATGACAAATCCCAGAATTCCATGGCATTGAGCCATGGCAGTTAAAGTGGTGTCAAACTGCTTTACTTCTGCAGGGTGGCAGCAGCCTTAGCCAGTGGCTCTTTTCTTCTTCCCTCCATGACCCCAAACCTCCATTGTCTCCTCTTACATATTGCTAGTATTTAGACTGTGTATGTGGAGCTCAGATCAGGTTTCTGAACATTTTGCTAAGGCTATGCAGTGAACGCCCATGTACAGTCCCAGCATTATATCAGTTTGTTGTTAATGTGTGCCTTCAAGTTGTTTCCGATGTACGGCAACCCTAAGGCAAACCTATCATGGGGTTTTCTTGGATAGATTTGTTCAGAGAAGGTTTGCCATTGCCTTCCCCTGAGGCTGAGAGCATGTGACTTGCCCAATGTCATCCAGTGGGTTCCATGGCCAAGCAGGGAATTGAACCTTGGTCTCCAGAGTCATAGTTCTACACTCAAACCACAATGTCACAACTATAGCAATAGTAAGTGAGAAATCAGTGACATCTTCAAGCAGGTTTTTAAAATTTCCTACAGAATATCCAACCTTTGAACCATGTCAATACCAGTTAAACTCCAATTTTATACATACTTACCTGGGAGGAATCAGAACGTGGAAACAAGGGGTAGGTGAACTATAACTCCCAGAATCTCCCAAACAGCATGGCCATGAATTGCACTGTAAACCATCTTCAAAATTTAAACTGAATTAGGCAGATCTTAGGCTTGAAGTTGCATCTAAATCTATTTTTCACAATTTCACAAGCTCTCTACAATAGATCATTTCAGGTCCCAGCCATTACATATGGAGCAGGGCAAAGGAGATGGCTGAAAAGAGAGAAGAAGAATGGATAAGTTTAACCACACTTGTCTCTGGAGGATAAATGCCTCCACCAAAATATAATGAAGGAACGAGGCCCTTGACAATCCGCCCTGACGTCAGTCTTCTATAATATGAATCTGTACAGAAAGTGAAAGACTCATTCTTTGTCTAACACAACCCAGATACATCATCCTTGTGGGTTGTTGGGTTTTCCCCCCTTCAGATTAAGATGTTCATAAATCAGCACTTGTCATCTCAACATTTGATTGTGAGTCACAATACGTCTGTTATACACCCACCGCCACAGCCCAAGCTATTTGTTCTAAGAATATGGTATGTGAAGTCTTGCCTTTTGTTTGAGCTGCTTCTGAAAACTGTATGTAAAGAGGATCAGCAATTGACAGGAGAATCTGCAGGCAGTGGCCACATCTGCACTACAGAAATAATCCAGTTTGACACCACTTTAAGTGTCATGGCTCAATGCTATGGAGTTCTAGGAATGGTAGTTTGTTGTGGCACCAGAGTTCCTCAGTGCTATGGAGCAGAGCTCTGGTGCCACAACAAACAACCATTCCCAGCACTCCATAGCACTGAGTCACGGCAGTTAAAGTGGTGTCAAACTGGGTTATTTCTGCAGTGCAGATGCAACCAGTGTCAGAGTAACTCTCAGGAGGGATGACTGGCAGCTACTTCAGATGGCTATTCAGATGAAACAATAGAATTGGGTTGAAAATCATGTGCCCCTCCAGCTGTTGTTAAACTGAAATTCCCAGCATTCCTCCCCATTGGCTATGCCAACTATGACTTCTGGGCATTGTAGTCCAACAACATCTGAAGACCACCTGATTTTCACCCCTGCACTAAAGTTTATGTTGAGCTATAGCTACAAGAATTTGGGGTATTTTTATTTATTTGAAACATTTTTATCTTATCTTTCTGCTTCAAAATAAAACAGCCAAGGCAGCTCATAATAAGATCAGTAAAATCACTGAGGCTAATTTAATAAACTGTCTTGTTTAAAAAAAAACTTAGATATTAAGAAACATGGCACATTCTTTTTAAAAAAAAAAAAACGGTCACAGCAAGGGATCATTTGACTAAAAGTCAACAACAAAAAGAGTCACCCTGCAGCCAGATGAATGTCAGAACAAAACTAAAGCCTTCCTTTTAACTAATTTAACAACAGAAAGGGAGTGAGAAATATGTAATCCCTGGCCAGCCTAAATGCATCAATAGAGAGCATTCCTTTATCTCACAGGAAAAGTAGGTTGGAGCCCTCCAGATGTTGGACTGTAACTCATCAGCCCTAGTCAGCAAATCAGTGACGAAGAATGATGGGACTTGCAGTATGAACAACATCTAGAGTGCCGCAAGCTACCCACCCCTCCATATTCCAGACATCATTGTCATTGTTGTGTGCCTTCAAGTCATTTCCAACCCTAAGGCAAGCTATCATGGGGTTTTCTTGACAAGATTTGTTCAGAGGAGGTTTCCATTGCCTTCCTCTGAGGCTGAGAGCATGTGACTTGCTCAAGGTCAACCAGGGGGTTTCATGGGCAAGCGGGAATTGATCTCTGGTCTCTAGAGACATAGTCCAATACTCATGCCACACTTCAGAAATATAAAATAGACACATGTCCTATTTTACAAAGGACATACTATCATGGATTAGAGAAAATATGGCACTATGTATTCAGACATGAACAAACAGAGGAATAGCACTACCATGTTGTATATCTGTGGTAGAGGTATCTGGCTGGTCACTCTATGAAACAGCTGTTGAGTGCCTTTGGCCTGATCCAGATCAGCTCTCCTCATGAATCAAAGAACTTGGCAGGTCTAAAGCATAGTTAGCAGCAGGTTGGGCTGTTTTGTTATTGTTGTGTGCTTTCAAGTCATTTCCAACTTATGGTGATCCTAAGGTGATGCTATCATGGAGTTTTCATGGCAGGATTTGTTCCGAGGAGATTTGCCATTGCCTTTCCCTGAAGCTGAGAGACTGTGACTTGCCCAAGGTCACCCAGTGGGTTGTATGACCAAGCTAGGAATCGAACCCTGGTCTCCAGAGTCCAACATTCAAACCACTACTCCATACTGGCTCTCAGGGGGCTGAGATGTATCTCTCCCTATTTGGGCATGAGCCCCAGCAGCTTAAAACAATAATCAAATTAGGTGAAACTGGACACAGAACTGGTTTCATGTAACTAAAGCAGTCATATATTGCTTGGAGTGAAATTTTAGTAGCAGCCAGGAATGTTCATGTAAAAATGCAATGCGCACATGTTTTGCCCTTTCCCAAACTTGAACAATCCTCAGGTTGTGGCGATGGGAAGAATGCACTTCCACAGGGGCAGCCAGGAAGGTGTCTCTCTACTTTCAGAATAGCAGATAGCCAACATTAATCAGAAAACTGATACCTTTCAGAGAAGGAAAAGGGTAGAATGAGGAGTGATTTAACAGGTTTAACAGTTGTTTTTTTCCAAGAGTAGCTTCTACAGATCTTCTGGCAGGATTGAAGCTCCACAGAGGGAATAATTGATTGCAAACACAACCCAAAGCCTAGGAGAATTGCAAAGTGGGGAGCAGCAGGGAGGGTCTGCTGTTTTCTTGCAGGCAAATGCTCCTGTCAGGTCTGTTGATTCCATCTTTGGGAAACACATTTGTTCCTATTGCAGGGAGATGCTAGAATCTAGAGGCAAATTTAATGTACACTGCAGAGCAGTCAGTGGAAAACTCTGCTAGTTAAACAGTGACATCTACAGCCACGTTTCAGGGAATGGATTTCTCTGCAGTGCGGACAGCAGCAGTGGGTCCTCCCTGAGAATGAATGAAGGGCATTTCTGCATCTAGAATGAAACAGCCCTGCTTCCCAGTCACGTCCAGGCAGTATCCAAGTTAACATAAGCCTTGGGATGTGTGAGCATGAACTGTCAAACTCAGTAAGTCAGAGCTAGGGAACATTCAGTATTAACTGAGTACTCTTTAACAACAAAATAGTCATGTCCCCAAAATAAGAAGCAACGCATCACCTGCAAAAGGAAGACTGCATGGAAAGTTAGATATAACTAGAACTATAATAGAGATAAACTCTGTTATCACCCTTATAGAGAATATTGTACTCACTGGCATAGGTGTGTCTGCTGCTAAGCCTCTTATCCAAATTCTAACTATTGATGGGCAACTTTGAGGCTTCTCCTCTCTCTTCTTACAGATCTTTATCATTAAGCACAACATGGTCTAGTAGGCAACCCTTGAACCTTTCAGATGAGGACTGTCCTTTGTAATGTAGCACAGATGGCAACCCAGTTTAAGAACATAGCATATCAGTTATTTATTTGAAGCAATTATTTTCACCTATTAGTCTGCCAAGACCCCTGAAACAATGTACTACACCACTTCTGTGTGCATACTATCTTGTACTTATTTGCTGCCTCAGTTAGCAAATACAGGTATCGTGAAAGAATAAAACAGTAACAGCAAAGTACAGAGCATGCACTAATTTTGTGGGAGATAGGGGACAATTCCAACTATCCTAATCAGAATAGCCTCTCTACCAGAGCTTGGAAATTTTACTATAATTTCCAGCATCCTCAGAGAGCATGGCCATTGACCAAGCTGGCTTGGGAGATTCTGGGAGCTGTGGAGCAAAAAAACCAACCTTCCCAAACTCTGCTCTCTACAGCCATCATGGTTGATGATTAATTCTTAGTACTCAGCAGGCAATGAATAAATCTCACCTCCATCCACTGAAAAACATTGTCCTTGAGATGATTTGAGGCATTGAAGTTCCTGGTATGATACAAAGCTGACTTATTCCAGTTATGGCTATGTGCCCATCTAGCCAAGTTGCTGGGGAACAAGAGGTGGGAAAGCACTTGTATTAAAGATCTAGGAGCTGGCTTTTCATACACATCTGGAGGTCATGGACTCTAAGCCAATGCTTCTCAGCTTCTCTGATATAGGAGATTGGCAACTCTTTTTTTCCCCAGTATGCCAATGTTAGCCATATTTGTGCTCATTAATATACAGTTGTGGGGAATTTTCCTGGAAACTCACCATGGACCAGCAGCCAATGGCTCAGGGTCTGGCACCAGTCTAGGGACTACCATTTTGAGTGCCCTAAGCTACGTATCTATTTTGAAGTTCTCCACTGTGGGAACAGAATGCTGGACTAGACAGGCCTTCAGTTTTACACTCTTCTCATGCTTTGATGGCAAAGAATATTTCTTTCTTTTCAAACCATCAGGCTTCTCTCAAGTTTTGACTGGCTACCACCCCCAGCTTTCTAATGGGCAGCTAATCCAATTTTCCAATTGAATGAAAACCTTTTATAAATATCTTGGGCCTGCTATGGTTCTGAGCATTTCATTCGTGGTTCTTTGCAAGTATATCAGGATTTCCTTACTGTGCAGATCACCCTCAAGAGCATGGAGAACTTACTTTTGGGGGCTTCAGCTCCCAACATCCCCCAGGATTCTGGGAATTGCGGCCCCAGAAAGTAGCTTCTCCAAGCTCTACCACTGATTCTTGTCCTTCAAATACTCTTTGAACATGCACTTTGACCACCATACCAGCTTCCATAAAGCTTCCCTTCTTTGTGTTTCTTTTTAAAGAAAAAGAAACAGCTGACAGAAATTCTTGCTAATTATACTGCTTCCAGCAGACAGCAAAACTTTTCGTCATACTGTTAATTAGATCACTAATTGCATTTAGGGAGGAAAAGTTTAATTTAATAACTCACAAGGTAAGGAAGCACATATTGCCAATGCGTAAATGACAGCTACAATTATGATCGCTCAGTAAGAGAGTTTCTGCTTTGCATGCCAAAAGTCCCAAATTCAGCAGAGCAGCTTTTACCAGACCTGGTGCTCTTTAGATGTGTTGAAATGTGTTGAAATTCTCCAGCCATCATGGCCAATGTATTATCCCATTGGATTTTGGAATGTATTGGCTTATGCATACATAAGAGTTTATCATAAAATCCAGAAAGTAAAAAGAAAGCAGTTTTTGACTACTTTCCGTTCAGGTTAACCCAATTTTAACAGCAATGTGTGTGAAAATCTGCCCACTTTTGTGGGTTTCCCCCACCTTTTAAATCCCATTTCTGCACGGGATTTCCCCCATGTGATAAACTCCATACATACTAATTTTTCCCATTTCAAACCCATCCATAATCTCTAGAAGTTGCATCATGACTCTAGAATACATGCATATTGTTCCACATATCCCCCTTTTACCTGTACTGGTCTATGACCATAATAAAGATGACCTGAACCACATACAGAAAAACACAAGATGCCAGTGTGTGGCTCTCCTTTCATTCCAGCAACCCCCACAAATAACAGCCTTTTTAGAGTCTGCTCTGCAGAAGCCACAACAGTTTAGATTTAGAATATGATTTTGAAGAATCATATAATAGGAAGGGGGGAGGAGAGTTCTGTTATTCCTTTTCTGTTTTCCTTTAGATGTACTCTCCAGGTTTTTTGCTATTGTTGTTACTAGATTTTTAAAGAAATGATCTATACTTTGTATAATGGTACTATCTAAATAAAAACATACATTCATTTTTTAAAATGTGCTCAGTGAAAACAGCTCAGGCAACGATCTTTGGTATAAAGATCAGAGCATTGCTATCTTCTTTCTAGGGCTTGGACTGAGAGTTGATCAAGGGTGTTAGGCAACAGTCCACTGTCCAGGCCAACTAGATAGATAGAGTCAAGTAGCAAGGTCATGTAGTTCAGGGCCAAAGCCAAGTAGCAATTCAGCTCAGAGACACAAGGTCAGAAACAGTCCACATTCACTTACAAGGTTTCAGTGTGCAACAGGAGCCAGGTAGCAAGCAAGCAAAAGACCATCTGAGGCTGCATCTTCACTGCAGAAATTATGCAGCTTAACAACACTTTAACTCAGTGCTATGGAATTCAGGGATTTAGCATTTGTTGTGGCACCAGAGCTCTCTGAAAGAGAAGGCGAAATGTTTCACAAAACTACAGATTCCAGAAGTTCATAGCATAGAGCCATGGCAAAGTGCTGTCAAACTGCTTTATTTCTACAGTGCAGATGAGGCCTTAGAAAATTCCATCTGTGACTCAGAGGAGATAAGAGTTGTCAAGAGCTCCCCTAGTTTTAGAGGCACATTTTAAGCAGGAGCTGGCAGAACCCTAGCCAACATCCAGATACAGGGTATGAGAAACTTCCATCAAATGTCCTTCTCATAAGAAAAATCCTATGCATGAGGAGTCTTTAATTTATAAGAAGCCCTCTGCTGCAGCTAGTACTTCTCCTAATCAAGTAAGACCTGGCTGGCCTTACTGACAATTTTGGAGGCATGGGGCTAGTCCTGCTTCTGAATCAGATGCAGAACCCCTTTGTTCTGGAGGAGCAGGCCCTCAGTCATTTCTCCTGAGGGCCCAGTATCTCCCCAAATCATAAGCTGAGACAGTTCTGGGGTGGGATCAGTGATTTTATAGAGGTTCTGGGTCTATTTATGAAGACGACTCTTTCAATAGGGAGCATGGCAATCCCTTCATGATTTCCCTTCATGAAACGTTGCACAGTATATGCTCCTCTAGTCTCCTTTTGTTTTCTAGTCACACAGAAAACAAAGTATTAGTGATCTGAGCCAGAGTCTTCACAAGTAGTTTAGCTCTGTAAATAGAACACTTTACCCCTGGGATGAAAACATACATAGACACTTCTATTCAGAAAATACAAGAAAGGTAATGTTCATTACAGGAAACACAGTGATGTCAGGAAAAGTATAGTCGCTCCCAGTCTCCCAGAAATGAAGGCAAGATGTCTTCTTTCCAAAAAGAGAGAGAGAGAGATCAGAGAGTATGAGAGGAGGAAGAGATATCCATGAATCCAGTGGCATTCCACACCAGTGTGTCACCTGGTGGGGGGGGGGCTTGGGACAGGGCTTGGGACAGAGCCAAAAGAGGCCCCTCTGTCCTTGCCCTGCACAGATTTAGTTTAGAGTAAAGGCGCCGGGCCAGGGCCTGGGGACGCTAGGTCCCCCACCTCCCTGTCCTGCGAGGCTTGGAAATCAAACTTTGCAGGGCAGGGACTGGGAACACTGGGTCCTCCACTTCCCTGCCCAGTGATGCTTGGAAATCAAGCCTCTTATTGCAGGGACTGGGGATGCTGAGTCCCCCACCTCTCTGCTCAGCCCCTGCAGTGGCTGGAGAAGAGAGGAGCCCTGCTTGGAGGGGAGAAGGAATGGCAGGTGGATGGGCTTGCTTGCCAAGAAGCCTTGCTACACTAATCCTGGCGTCCAATACAATAGCATCACAAGGGAGGTGGGGGGCACTCACCAGGTGTCACCCCTCTTCAAAGGTGTCACCCAGTGCAGTCCGCACCCTCTGCACCTCCCACACACCCCTAGTGATGCTACTACATGAATCTAAGCAATAAATAGTTGAAAGAAAGCCTAAGTCAGAGCAGACAAAATACAGTCTAGGAAACCAGAGAAAGTCCATCTATCTACTTCCCAACAATCCTGCTCATGCAAACCTTAAGGGCAGTTAACTCTATGTAGTGGGATCTTGGTATCCGCAGTCTTGCCATCCGTAGATTTGGGCATCCACAGATGGCAAGCCCACGTTGTCCCCAATGGTGCCATGTGCTGAAGACAACTGGACTGAAGTCCTCCCTCCCCATTCCTTCCTTTCTTCCTTCCTTTCTCCCCCTTCCTCCCCTTCCAAGGCTTCTGCCGGGGCTTGGCTTCAGGGGCAGTTCAGAGGCAGAGGCTGGAGCCCCGTTGGCCAGAGAGAGCTAGGGCCAGTGCTGGGGCTTAGGTCTCAGAGCACCTCCCTTTCCAGGCCCAACACCCAGGATGGGACCTCCAGGATCCGAGTCCCAAGCCCCAGCCCCAGTACAGACCCTGGTCTCGGCCCCAACTCTGACTCCCTCTGGTTGACAGAGCTCCAGCCTCTGCCCCCAAACTGGCCCAGAAGCAAAGCCTGGAACAGAAGCTTCAAAGGGGGGAAGAGAGAGGGAGGGAGGGCTTCAGTGCATTTGTCCCCAATGGTGGTGCAGCCATGTGGCCACGCTACCATTAGGGACAATGAGACTTGAGCATCCATGGATTTTGGTATGCGTGGGGGGGGGAGATCTGGAACAGATCCTTCACAGATACAAACTGTGTGTGTGTTGCAGAAAGAAAGAAAGAAAGAAAGAAAGAAAGAAAGAAAGAAAGACTCCTAGCCATCTAAGCTGGTTCTTTGGGAGGGAGGAGTTTAGACAATCCCTCAAAGGATAGCCCAGTCATCAGATATTAGCCACAGTAATGCTACATCAGGCTCAGAGAACCTCTGGACCTCCAGATGTTTTACCCTCTATGTCATCAATCCCACCCAGCATGACCAGTGGTGAGAGGATCTGGTAGTTCTCTGGAAGGCCATAAGATCTGGCGGGGCCAGGATGCACCACCTCATGTTATCTCCATATATGTAAGCAATACATCTCTGAAGACCAGTTGCTTGGACATTCTGGCTTATGACTGTAAGTGCCCAACAGGGCTAAGGAGTACACCAAAAACATAGAGTTCAATGGAGGTGTCAAGAGAGCCATAGATGGTGTGCAGGAGTTCAGAGGAGCAGACAAAAGATAGTGTAAGATAGCTAAGGTTGGACAGCAGAGCAAAACCCTTTATTTATTTATTTATTTATTTATTATTCTGCTTTTCTCCCTGATGGAACCCAAAGCAGCTCATACCATACATTAAAACAATACTGCTAAAACAACCTGAAATACAAAGATTAAAAAATCATTAAACCCTAATCCAAAACGATTGAAAGCACATTACCCATCAGAACAAGGAATACCCAGAAGAGAAGCTAGAGGAGTATAACATAGTCAGGCCACCAGGATAAAGCAGGAATCAAAGAAATGCTAAGAGCAGGGAACAAGAAGGCAAAAATGGCATGTTCTCAGCACCGAATGTTGAAGCAGTGTGTTTATATGAAGTGGTAATCAGGTATGGCCAGCAGCTCTAGTAGCATCTATGTGTTCTTGTTATATGCCTTCAAATGGAGTCCAACTTATGGCAACCCTAGAATAGGGTTTCCTTGGCAAGATTTCTTCAGAGGGGGCTTGCCATTGCCTTCCTCTGAAGCTGAGATTGTGTAACTTTCCCAAGGTCACCCAGTAGGCTTCCATGGCTGAGCAGGGATTCAAATGCTGGTTACCTAGAATTTTAGTCCAACACTCAAACCACTATACCATGCTGGCTCTCCTATTGCCTAGCCCAAAAATTGATTCAGCAGCTGAATACTTTCTGTAGGAGGATTCTCCAGTGTGGACATAACATCCGCCTTTGTTTTCATCCCACAAGGCAATATGTACTTATCTCCACAGCTAATATCATGAATCATGGAGACGATACAAGTGGGTCAAGATGGCATCCCAGGAATTTGTGAATTGCCAAAAAAAATTGTTGAATTTTTCCAGAGAAAACCCAAGCCACTCTTTCTTGTCTATTTTGTCTTGTGTGTACTTCAGATATGACAACAGCATTTCCATTCATTCAGTCTTGGCAATTTAAGGCCCAGTTGTGGTCCATTCTGAGCCTAGGAATACTCCAGTCCAAGAGACTATTTCTGGCTGTAGTTATAGTAGGTCACTGGCCCGCAGTGTACAGAGCTGAGGGTTCCAGGTGTCAGAGTATTGATGGGATATATAGTCAATGAAGAAATGTAAAGATGTGTGTGTGTCTGTATTTTTCCATGATGAGAACATGCTTCTAGGCCAAACACAACAACTCAGTCCAGGTGTTCAAAGAGACAAAACAAATGGAAACCACAAGTTGGAATAGATGGGAAAGTGTTCTTGTTTATGCAGTGAGAACAATAATAAAAGTTGTTATGAGAAAGTAGATCACATGGTAAAGGATGAACAACAAGAGGTTGGGTTAACATACATCATGTACACATCAACCAATTAACCTGAGGTTAACACCCAAGAGGTGGAGAAAGGTTGGGCTGAGAAATTGTGTATCAGGCATAGAAGTCAGTCTGTTCTTGAACTTTCTTTAGTATGGATTAAGTTTCTTTATTTTTGCTGAAGCTATAGCGTGACTAACTTTTTCACAATGTAGCATTAAGGATTTGTAGTTTTGTTCCTGTTAGCCACATCTGACTGATGTGATGTTTTATTGGACTTTATAGTTTTTACTCTGCATATGTTTTTCTATAATAAAGCCTTCTGCTAGAAGCTTGGAGTTTGCTCTGCATAGTGGTGATGTCTTCTCTGCTGCAAGTTAAACTCTGCTGAATGGATTTATACACAAATACACAAACCTGCTCCTCCAACATTCCAACACCAGGTTCTACTTCTGGGGCAGAGTACAAAATGGTTTCTGCTCACCTTTCTATGGACAGAAGTTGGCTGCACTGGAAGTGAAATCGTACTTCACCATTGGCAATTAAATAAGTGTCCTTCAACACACATGAGGCAGCAGGTTAGTTTAAGCAAAGCAAAGCAAAGCAGCTTCATTCATATACCGCTTCATATCGCGCTATGGGATGTCTAAGCGGTTTACAAGTGTAAGCTCATTGCCCCCCAACAGTTGGGTACTCATTTTAGCGACCTCGGAAGGATGGAGGCCTGAGTCTAGCCTGAGCCCTGGCTAGTATTGAACTCTCAACCTTGTGGTCTATGAGTGAGTGGCTGCAGGACAGGCATTTAACCGCTGCGATACCAGGGCTCCTTCTTTAGGAGTTTAGGAGTTGCAGGATAAGCTCTATGGCATATACAGCTCTGTCCTTCATCAAGGGGAACAAGGAATTCAAGAGGAACGGGTAGGAGGGTGCCACCACTGCCAACCAGCTGGTATCCCATTTTACATGTGCTCTCAACTGCCACCTCCAACACCACCACTACCTTGGATGAAATTTTACTTTCAGGTAAACTGAAATCATGTTCGGGAGGTTGGGATAGAGCACCAGTGTACATAGCAAATTATCTGAACTAGGAAAAGGTTGCCAGATAGCCCAGTGTGCCCCCCATCTCTTTTGATTCTAACTGTAGATTGGTGATTATTATTATTATTATTATTATTATTATTATTATTATTATTTCTATCTCGCCCCTCTGCAGTGCAATCGGGGTTACAACAATATAAACACCAATAAGTACATCCAATCCCAGACCCACCCACCCCTTAAAAAGATATTAAACTAGAATTAACTAGGACAGATGGCCATCCAGCCTCTGTTTAAAGACCTCCAAAGAAGGAGACTCCACCACTCTCCGAGGGAGAGTGCTCCACTGTTGAACAGCCCTTGGAACACTCCCTCTGAGAGCAGTGGAGTCTCCTTCTTTGGAAGTCTTTAAACAGAGGCTGGATGGCCATCTGTCGGCCAGGATTTTTGCATAAAAATGTTTTAACTTCCTGATGGAAGCAATGATGGAGCCATCCTGGCCCCTCTAAGGTGGGATTTCCAAAATCTGGGATAAGAGTCAGTCTTCTGTAGCTTCAAACTGCATGGCAAGAACTTGGCTAAACTTGTACAGCTTGCATGAATACCATGAACTAACCAGGACCATAGATGTTCATCCCCATAACATCTGAACACTCAATTATGAAAAATTCTTTGTGCATTTTAGACTTTTTAACTGACTTTGGCCTAAATCCAGTAATTTGTCTCAGCCAGACCAGATACACTGAATCAATTATACTGGGTGGTAAAACAAGACATATGTAAATCCCACTGATTCAATAGGCCTACTCTAGTAGTAGTCTACTTTAGTAGACTAGCAATTGGCATTATGCCTTTTTAAAAAATCCCCTTCCATGATAATAGCAGTCAACCTTTGGCCATTGTCCTACGCAGTTTTTATTTTTTTTAAAAAGAAACAAATGGAAACAAAAGATGTATGTTTAGATATATGTTTTATGTTTTTAACTTCTGTACAATATTACAATGATTTCATAGTGTTTAATGTGGGCACTTTTAGTTGGTTCTCAAACATTATTGTAAACCTTTTTCGTTTCTTATCTCTGGAAGCTGCCCTGGGAGAAGAAAACAAATAAAATAAAATAGAAATGTAGCACGTTTAGCATAGTGTTTTCTTGAACCAGTAGTAGAAACATGTCTATGGTTGCATCTACACTACAGAATTAATGTGGTTCGCCATGCGGTTTACTGCGGTTTAACTGCAATGGTTCAATGCTGTGGAATTCTGGAATTTGTTGTTTGCTCTGACCAAGAAGGCTAAATAGCTCACAAAACTACACATCCCAGAATTCCATAGCATTGAGCCATGACAGTTAAACTGGTCTCAAATTGCATTATTTCTACAATGCAGATGCAGCCTGCGTTGCCATTGAAGGCTTCTAACACTGCTTGAAGAGGATAAGAGACAAGCAAAATCTTATGAGGATTTTTTGTTCCAGATGATTGCCAGTGGCCTCACAACATCCCAAGAAAAAAGGGAGGCACTGCCCAGAGAAGATTGTGACACCGAAGACAAAATAATCTTCCATCCTCTCAATTTAATAAGAGAATATTCTTCTGCTTCTTCTTCCATTGTCTTTTCAAGCCTCTATAGTACGGCAGATACAAATAAGAGTATTTTTGTTCAGGCACATTGGAAATTTTTGTTTTGGTGTTAGGAATATGGCACATTTGAGAGCTGCTTCCCACGTTACGATTAATCCAGGATCAAGTTATTCCCACTTCTGAAATGTGTAATGCAAGTTGGCTGCATATGTGCAACTAAACCAAAGAAAGATACAAGTTCCACCTAAATCCAGTGAGAAATACAGCTACTACTTAGCCTTCCCAAATTGTGGTATCATTTAGCCTTCCCACATTGCAGAATGACTCAGTGGAATGAATAATTAGAATGGGAGTTAAACTGCACAACATCAGAAGGGTTAATATGAACAGATCACAGTTCAAATGCACTAACTGGCCTGAATCCTATTGGTTAGTTCGAACCAGATTAGAAATACTCCCTCTCTTGTTGAATGTTAACACAGAAGACAGCCAGTGTGGTAGAGTGGGTTGTGTTAGGACAGAGGTTCACAACCTGGAGTGCTCACTCCCTCAGGGAGTGAAAAATGGGATTTCAGGTGGTATGGCTGAGGGCCGTTGCAGACCGGCCCACAGGGCCAGCCTGGGCATAGAATTGGGTTGGGGCGGCCGCACACCAGCCACCCCAACCCCACCCTGGTGCTGACCTGACAGCGTGCTGCCCTATGCATGCCACCTGGCATCAGGACGCCCTTCCGGCGCAGCATTTAAAAAGAGCGCTGAAGAGCTGCGGTGCCAACTCTTAGGATGGCCTTTTGCCACTCTTTTCGGGGTGGCAAAAGGGAGGGATGGGGCCACGGTGTGGGGTCGCCACGGCCCCGATCCGCCGCTCCCCTGGGCGCCTTTGTGCTGCCCCAAACGCCGATCTGCATTGGCCCAAAGACTGGCTTGTGTCCCTTTGTGACAAGTCGCAAGTCACCACTCAGTCAATTGCCAGTGTGCCTTGAGAAGTGGTAGTAGGTGGTTGTGTTGTGTAGATAGTAGTCTTGTTGTTAGGGGGTTTGGGGAGCTGTAGTCCAGAAGATAATTTTTGGCAAAATCCTCTAAATTCTAAAACAGAGTAAGTGAACATAGGCCAAGACTCAATGGGTGACGCTGCAGGGTGTATGAACCCCGGGGGGGGAGGGTGCAGAAGGTGCAGGATGCACCAGATGACACCATAAGAGGAGGGTGATACTACTGCTCCTCAAACATCTGCTTTTTGATGTGTGTATGTATGTTTCTTTAAGTCACCCATTGACTTATGGAGACCCCATGAATTTCATAGGGTTTTCTTAGGCAAGGGATCCCCAGAGGTGGTTTTGCTAGTTCCTTCCTTTGAAACAGCACCTGGTATTCCCTGGTGGTCTCCCATCCAAGTGCTAAAAAAGGCTAACCCTGCTTAGCTTCCAAGATCAGATTAAATCGG
Organism: Phrynosoma blainvillii; assembly: GCA_026167975.1. Lineage (NCBI taxonomy): Eukaryota > Metazoa > Chordata > Lepidosauria > Squamata > Phrynosomatidae > Phrynosoma > Phrynosoma blainvillii. The sequence goes on from JANUYF010000009.1 coordinate 22,207,756, forward strand.
GATTGGGTAAAAATCCTCTACCTTCTACAAGTGAACATAGACCTAGACTCAGTGGGTGACATTGCAGGGTGTATGAACCCCAGGGGGGATGCAGGAGGTAAAATCCAAAATATATATTGGCAGAAACCTGGCCTCTGTGTTTATAAGAAGTAAATCATCACAATTTGTATTCTAAAAACATACACACACAGAGTAACTGATTATTACAGATACAGACTTTTTTAAGGAAACACATCAATTTTCTTTTATATAAAAGTGGGGAAAAAGTTGGACTACTAAATTTCCTCTCTTGCTGTCCATCTTGTTCTTGCCTCAGAATACAGAACAAAGCATGAGGTAGCAGGTCAAGACAAAATATAAGCCAAGCACTTGTACCTTATGATATTTCTTATCTCTGCTATTTAGTGAAGTTGAATCCATCCCTTCAAGCCCTAGTGCTGTTACACCACCACTCTCAGTCATACGGCAGGTGTCATTGCTGGACCAAATGCCAGAAATAACTGGATATAGGTGTCATAAGAGTATCTCTGTCAGAAGACTTCCCAAACACAGAGGCATATAGAGATTTATTAATTAAAGCTGGAAATATGTCAGAAAATATAACCCCATCCCCGAATGTCTACCCAGAAACATTCTTCTTCACATTCCAACAAAGTTCCAGATTCTTTTTACTTTATTTTTATTTGATTAATAACAATATCAAAGTATATAAATATATTGCAGTTTGTTGCACTGTTTATGAAAACAAATATATATGCAAACTTGTCATTCCAGATTCAATACATCTTTGTTTAAAAATATCTTGATGTTACATTCAGAGTCCTATATCAACCTGCTCTACTTTATTTTCTCTACACTTCCAGCTATCTCATTGACTCATATGAACTGTTTTTATAAGTCTTACACACCAATCTCTAAGGAACCAGCAGGAATAAATTCCTCCACAGAAAGCTATGGATGCCTGCCGTGAAAACCTTTGGCCTCCAAAGAGGGAACTTTATTTCTCTTCTTCCAGATGCTGTGCAGGTTTAATTTCTTCAGAATTCCTCCAATTATGGAGACCTTCTCACCAATGGGATGTGCACCACCTAAGAACTGAGGGGGCTGTTTGTGTTTCCCAACATCTTCGCATAAACGTCCACTTTTACTTTTCAAGGAAGTTCTAGATGCTTTGACCTCCAGATATGGACTTTCATGGCACTTCTTCCAGATTTCATATCTTTCCCGCAGGTTTAATTTCCTCTCCAAGATTCCTCCAATTATGGACATCTTCTCATCAACGGGACATAGGAACTGAGGGGGCTGTTTGTGTTCCCCAACATCTCCGCATAAACGTTCACTCTCACTTTCTAAGCAAGTTCCAGATGCTTTGACCTCCAGACATGGACTTTCATGGCACTTCTTCCAGATTTCCAATCCTTCCCGCAGGTTTAATTTCCTCTCCAAGATTCCTCCAATTATGGACATCTTCTCATCAACGGGACATAGGAACTGAGGGGGCTGTTTGTGTTCCCCAACATCTCCGCATAAACGTTCACTCTCACTTTCTAAGCAAGTTCCAGATGCTTTGACCTCCAGACATGGACTTTCATGGCACTTCTTCCAGATTTCCAATCCTTCCCGCAGGTTTAATTTCCTCTCCAAGATTCCTCCAATTATGGACATCTTCTCATCAACGGGACCTAGGAACTGAGGGGGCTGTTTGTGTTCCTCGGATATCTTGTTCACTGTTTGTTTTCCTCCAAGAGCCTCTTGTTGCCTTGGCCTCCCACATAGGAAAGTGAGCTCCTCATATTCTGCTCCCTGACCCAGTTCCTCTTCCTCTTCCTTCCTTGGAATTCTGCCTCCGTGTCCTTGTCTGCTTGTCTTTCTGGGTTCTGGGTTTTCTCTACAGCTCACACTTTCTGTCTCTCTTCTGTCCAACTCTTTCATGTTCTTGTCATTGCTTCTCTCCTTTCTCAGCCAACCACTGGCCCCAAATCCTTCATCATTGCTGTCCCAGTCTCCAACTCTTTCCCACTCACAATCAGCGGTGAACCCAGATAATCCCCCTGCAGAGGAAGAGCCCAGCTGCTCCTCATCAAGGAAGAGGTTACCATCATCCTCCCCTCCTCTCTCTCTATTTTCATCTGCCTGTGGCAGGCAACACAGTGCTGGATGAATTTGAAAGTTATTACACTCTATATCCACACAGTTTTGATTATCAGCTGAAGCTGAGGCCTCTTGATAATGCTGTTCAAAGTTTCCAGAGTCCTCAGATGAAGTCTCCTTACCTTGGTCAGAAGCTTGTATGCCTTGTTGGACCAACTGCCCCATAATGGAGCTTTCAATTACTTTCAAGGGTAGGGGAGACTTCAAACAGTGGCTTTGCCCAGCAATGGACTCACAGGACCATTCTCCTAGCTTTCCAGCTGTGGAAGATGCTGGGGATGCTGCAGCAAAATCAACAGGTGTGTCACCCAGAGTTTGATGTAGTAATTCCTTTGCCCTCTCCATGCTCCAGCTGAGTCTACTCCCTTTCCTATGCAACCGGCTGCTTGGTTTTGCATGCTTCTCTCTCCTTGCCCACCTATAATTCCTGCTTACAATGTCCTCATAGGAAGAATGAGACTCAACATGAAGATATGGCAGTAGGACAACATCCATATGTTCCTGGTAGATGGAAGTTGTGTACTGTTGAGCTTCAAAGGGCCTACTGGGATGCGCCCAGGATGCCTCCTTCTCTGGGGGGGAAGTGTCCTTCATGCTTTCTGCCAGGAATGAAGAAGAATTCTGGCTGTTAGAATGTTCTGTTTGCAGAGAAGAGGAGCTTGTAATCTGCTTGGCTTTTCCCTTGACTTCCTCTCGCTGCTGCCACTGCCATAGTTGTTCTTCATCTGGTTGCAAACAAGAAACTGAGTCTTTGCTAGAAGCAGACAAATGACAGGAACAAGAACAGGTAGGTGTTACACAGGATTGCTCCATTTCCCTGATGTCTTTCAATTTGGATCTGGAGTTGTTGGATCTGGAAACGGATGAAGAAAGAGGTGGACTCTCAGGTAGTTCTTGACCAGTTCTCTCCACAGAAGGTACCATATTCTGTGCCACCCTTAGTCCACACACTCCTCCCCCAGCTTCCCAGCTGCCTCTCACCCCTTGGTTTTCTGTGACTTCCTGGACTTTTGTACCAGGACAGCAACAAGGCTTTTCAATGTCCAGCCAACAAGGCTTTCCCTTGTCCCAGTCTGTTTCATAAAATGCCTCTGAACCATCACTGTGCAGTTCCTCTGAGCTGGAGTTCCATTCTTTTTCTGTATACATTTTAAATGAAGCATCTGACACCATGGAAGCTTGATGGCAATGATATATAAAGGTCTCTTCTTCCTCATCCTCTCCTTTGTCCTCTTCCTCCACTTCTTCAACTTGAGGAATGAGTGCTTCCCTCCTGTCCCAGAAAGCCTGCTCAGAGTTTTCTGAATCTGTGTGAGATGTAGAGTCTTGAGGCCCAACTTCTCCAAACAAGAAAGGGGATGAGGAGGGCTGGAAAGCTCTCAGAGTTTCTCGGACACGTTTTGGGAGGCCCCATCTGTGTTCTGCAGTCATACTCCTCATGTGAGCTTCCAGGCACTCTTTGGTCTGTTGGGTTACGAATGAAAGAGGCTGCTCCACGATATGTACCTCTCCCCTAACTTGTGGAACGTTACGTGTGCTAAGGTTTCTTCGCCAAACTGGAGGATGACTCTGTGAGTCAAGGGGAAAAGGGGCAAAAGCATTCAGGGACTTTAGCACAGTAGTGGGCAGGCCCCAAGCATGCTGGATCTTTTTGTGCTGAATGTGGAACTCCATATAATTCTGGAGCTCACTTGTGAGGAAAGGCAGCCTCAGCTCCGAATAGGCAGAAGCTGTTTCATGATCAGCTACAGGAGTAGATACTGCTCTCGAAGGGAGAAATGCCTTCAGGGACTGATGAACCCGTTCTGGGAGGCTCCACTTGTGCTCTGCAACCATATGCCTCAGGTGGGAGCTCAGGCGTTCCTGTGTATCAGAGCTAAGGAAAGAGAGACTTGGAGTCATAATCTGCATTTCTCCTCTTTCCCATAGGTGCACCTTGGCAGTGCCCTGCCGTGTGTATTTTTCTGACATCAGCAGAAAGGGGGAAAAGATATGCAAAGATTGCATCACTTTGGAGGGCAGGCCCCAAGCATGCTGGATCTTTTTGTGTTGAATGTGGAACTCTAGAAGATTCAAGGTGTCATGAGTAAGAAAAGGGAGCTTTACCTCAGCACTTGAGGAAACTCTTCCTTCACCACATTGAGGAATAGTTGTTGCTTCCTCTCTTTCATGGTGGACTTTCCTCATTGGAATAATTGTTGACTCCCTCCTGGCCTTGGTCTCTTTCAATGCCTCTTTAATGTCTTCTTTAGTTTGGACACCATCGGTAGGCACTTGGAAGGACTTGCTCTGACAGCGACAGAGAGGCCGTGATTGATCCAGCTCAGATCGTGAGGAGGCTCTTGGAGGCAAGAATGCCTTCAGGGACTGATGAACCCGTTCCGGGAGGCTCCACTTGTGCTCTGCAACCATATGCCTCAGGTGGGAGCTCAGGCGTTCCTGTGTATCAGAGCTAAGGAAAGAGAGACTTGGAGTCATAATCTGCACTTCTCCTCTTTCCCATAGGCGCACCTTGGCAGTGCCCTGCCATGTATGTTTTTCTGACATCAGCAGAAACGGGGAAAAGATATGCAAAGATTGCATCACTTTGGAGGGCAGGCCCCAAGCATGCTGGATCTTTTTGTGTTGAATGTGGAACTCTAGAAGATTCAAGGTGCCATGAGTAAGAAAAGGCAGCTTTACCTCAGCACTTGAGGAAACTCTTCCTTCACCACATTGAGGAATAGTTGTTGTTTCCTCTCTTTCATGGTGGACTTTTCTCATTGGAATAATTGTTGACTCCCTCCTGGCCTTGGTCTCTTTCAATGCTTCTTTAGTGTCTTCTTTAGTTTGGGCACCATCGGTAGGCACTTGGAAGGACTTGCTCTGACAGCGACAGAGAGGCCGTGATTGATCCAGCTCAGATCGTGAGGAGGCTCTTGGAGGCAAGAATGCCTTCAGGGACTGATGAACCCGTTCCGGGAGGCTCCACTTGTGCTCTGCAACCATATGCCTCAGGTGGGAGCTCAGGCGTTCCTGTGTATCAGAGCTAAGGAAAGAGAGACTTGGAGTCATAATCTGCACTTCTCCTCTTTCCCATAGGCGCACCTTGGCAGTGCCCTGCCGTGTATGTTTTTCTGACATCAGCAGAAACGGGGAAAAGATATGCAAAGATTGCATCACTTTGGAGGGCAGGCCCCAAGCATGCTGGATCTTTTTGTGTTGAATGTGGAACTCTAGAAGATTCAAGGTGCCATGAGTAAGAAAAGGCAGCTTTACCTCAGCACTTGAGGAAACTCTTCCTTCACCACATTGAGGAATAGTTGTTGTTTCCTCTCTTTCATGGTGGACTTTTCTCATTGGAATAATTGTTGACTCCCTCCTGGCCTTGGTCTCTTTCAATGCTTCTTTAGTGTCTTCTTTAGTTTGGGCACCATCGGTAGGCACTTGGAAGGACTTGCTCTGACAGCGACAGAGAGGCCGTGATTGATCCAGCTCAGATCGTGAGGAGGCTCTTGGAGGCAAGAATGCCTTCAGGGACTGATGAACCCGTTCCGGGAGGCTCCACTTGTGCTCTGCAACCATATGCCTCAGGTGGGAGCTCAGGCGTTCCTGTGTATCAGAGCTAAGGAAAGAGAGACTTGGAGTCATAATCTGCACTTCTCCTCTTTCCCATAGGCGCACCTTGGCAGTGCCCTGCCGTGTATGTTTTTCTGACATCAGCAGAAACGGGGAAAAGATATGCAAAGATTGCATCACTTTGGAGGGCAGGCCCCAAGCATGCTGGATCTTTTTGTGTTGAATGTGGAACTCTAGAAGATTCAAGGTGTCATAAGTAAGAAAAGGCAGCTTTACCTCAGCACTTGAGGAAACTCTTCCTTCACCACATTGAGGAATAGTTGTTGCTTCCTCTTTAGTTTGGACACCATCGGTAGGCACTTGGAAGGACTTGCTCTGACAGCGACAGAGAGGCCGTGATTGATCCAGCTCAGATCGTGAGGAGGCTCTTGGAGGCAAGAATGCCTTCAGGGACTGATGAACCCGTTCCGGGAGGCTCCACTTGTGCTCTGCAACCATATGCCTCAGGTGGGAGCTCAGGCGTTCCTGTGTATCAGAGCTAAGGAAAGAGAGACTTGGAGTCATAATCTGCACTTCTCCTCTTTCCCATAGGCGCACCTTGGCAGTGCCCTGCCGTGTATGTTTTTCTGACATCAGCAGAAACGGGGAAAAGATATGCAAAGATTGCATCACTTTGGAGGGCAGGCCCCAAGCATGCTGGATCTTTTTGTGTTGAATGTGGAACTCTAGAAGATTCAAGGTGCCATGAGTAAGAAAAGGGAGCTTTACCTCAGCACTTGAGGAAACTCTTCCTTCACCACATTGAGGAATAGTTGTTGCTTCCTCTCTTTCATGGTGGACTTTCCTCATTGGAATAATTGTTGACTCCCTCCTGGCCTTGGTCTCTTTCAATGCCTCTTTAATGTCTTCTTTAGTTTGGACACCATCGGTAGCCACTTGGATGGACTTGCACTGACAGTATAAGAGATGCTGTGATTGATTGACTTCAGGTTGTGAATGGGCTCTTGGAGGCAGAAATGCCCTCAGTGATTGTTGAACCCGTTCTGGAAGCCCCCACTTGTGCTCTGCAATCTTTTGCCTCAGGTGGGCATTTAGGTGGTCCTTCATATTTTGGTTGAGGAAAGAGAGACTCTGAGTCACAATCTTCACATCTACTCTCTCCTGTGGTCGCATTTTGTCCATGTCCTGTCCTGCATATTTCTCTGGAAGAAATGGGGAAAAGACATGCAGGGACTTTAGCACATTGGAAGGCAGGCCCCAAACATGCTGAATTTTCTTTTGTTGGATATGGAGTTCCAGTAAATCTAGAGCCTCCGGTGGCAGGAAAAGTAGGTTTTCCTCTGGGCACAGGAAAGTAGATACTTTAAATCTTGCGGGTCTTGTTGTTCTCTGTGTCCTTTGGACATCTTGCTTTCTCCTTGACATTTTCCTGGACCTGACCTCTTCCCACGAATCTTCCTTATCATTTTCAGTTTGGGAATCATCTGTAGCCACCTGGAAGGATTCACACTGACCCAGTGAGAGAGGTTGTGATGCATCCAGCTCAGATTGGAACGTGGGTCTGAGAGCCATAAATCCCCTCAGTGAGTGCTGAACCCGCTTTGGAATCTCCCACCTGTGTTTGGTGGCCATGATGCTCATGTGGGCCTCCAGGCGTTCCTTTGTTCTGGAGCTGAGGAAAAAAAGATTCTGGGGTGTGGGTTTAATTTCTATCTGGTGCCACATATTTGTTTTGTGTATGCTTTCTCCTGTCTCCCTCCCTGGAGGCTCAGGAAATGGAGAAAAATGCTGTAGGGACCTCACCACAGAGGATGGCAGTCTCCATGCATGCTGGATTTTCTTCTGCACAATGTGGAATTCCAGAAGATTCCAGGCTCCCTCTGTGAGGAAAGAGGGCTTCATCTCAGGAGATGCTAAGTCTACCTGTTCATGGCCAGGATGTGTGGCTATTATTTGTGTCCTTTGCTGGATATTCTTCTTTTCCTTTTGAGTGGGTCCTTTTCTCAACTGGACAAGTGGTCGTGAATCTTCCTCTCCCTCAGAGCTGGAGCAAATGCCATACTGCAGGCAGGATTCATGATGATGCTTTCTTTCTCTAGTTATTGCATGGTACACCTGAGCTGTTCTGTTGCCAGACTCTGCCCCTGGAGATATTTTTTTCTTGACCCTATGAGGACTTAGAGCCCCTCCTGAAAGAGCAAGGGGGAGGAAGTGTTTTGCTGACTTGAGGATTCTCTGGGGCAGGCCCCACCTGAATTGCAGTTTCATCCTTTGAATGTGGACCTCTAGGTTTTGGAGGATGCTCCTTGAAAGAAAAAGCACTTCCTGTGGCATGATATAGGTCTGAGTCAAAGTCTTAGAAGGATGGGGCAACATGGGGATTTCTTCCATAAAGCCCCGGAGTGACTTTTGCACCAGGAAAGGAAGCCCCCACTCATGCTGCACCTTTTTCTTCCTCACATGTTGTTCTAAAGCCTCTCTGGAAGGCCTCTCAAGGAATGGTATCTCTGCACCCACAAATTGAAAGTTAGCCCTTCCTGGTTGGAGGGAAGGGAAAGGCAACTTTGGTGCACCCATCCAAGCACGGGCCTCAACATATTTTGTCCCCAGCTCCCAGAGAGAAGCCAAGCGTCTACACCGCAAGGCCAGTTCAATTCGGCCCATTTCCTCTAGGCCAAATGAGAGGGAGGGGATTCGGGGTCTCAGTGGCCTAACACCAGGATGGATTGGCTTCGGGAGAGGCTGCCTCAGGGTGAATGACCAGCATTGCATAGAGGCTGTAGGGATGGCAGGGAAACATTCCAGATGGACTTCTAAAGCCTTCTTCATGAAGTGGCGCCTCAGGGTCTCCAAAACTTCAGTCCTCAGGCTGAGACACGTCCGAGTTTGATGCATGGCTGCACCTCTCATTCTCCCAGTTTTCTTCCTAAACTGTTCTGCACTCATAGCACCCAGAGCCCATGGTTGTGGATGAAGACCCTCAAAGCTGGACTCCCAGAGGAGGCTTCTCACTGAGTGTGTCCTCCTCTCTTCAAGGAAGCTGCCGCTTCCCACTTCTGGGAACAGCAGCTTCAGGGAATTGAGGATCCTTCTGGGCAAACCCCACTGCTGTTGCAGCTTCATCCTTTGGATGTGATACTCCAGGCACTTGTATGTATCCTGAGGTAAAAAAAGGACTTCCTTCCACAGCACTTGGATGTGAATCTCACTCCTGTGGAAAGCACGTTCTGGTGGGAAATATTGCATGAAAGCTGTGAGAGAACTCTGGACAGTTCTGGGCAAACCCCACTCATGCTGCAGTCTCTTCTTGCTCACGTGCCGTTCCAAAAACTCTTTGTCCTGAAGGTGAAGAAAAGGGATCTCCACATGGAAGAACTCAAAAGGTGCCCTTTTGTGCTGGAGGGGCTGAGAGCGTGGCCCAGGAGCCATTGCACCCAGAGCCTCCACATAACGATGGCCCAGCCCCCAGAGGGAACTTAGGCAGCAACGCTGCACGCATACCTCCATCCTCATAGCCTCTTTGGCAGGCACAAATGACAGAAAGGATGCCCGGAGCTGCAGGGGCCTGGAGTCAGAGAGAGGAACCTTGGGCAGAGGCTGTCGGGACATCAGCACTGTACACTTGTGAGAAAATGCGACTGCAGGTGGAAAGGCCTCCAGCTGCACCTCAAGGCACTTCTTAGCCAGATGGGGCCGCAGTCTCACCCTAAATTTAGCTTGTGGAGAAGGAAGCAGCTGTGGGACTGAAGCATCCATTGTCCCTTTGACCTTCTTGGTTCTCATGGTATCCACCGCCCAAAGCTGTGGGACTGCTGCAAGGCAAAGCTGGTTTGGAGGGAACATCATTCTCAGAGACTCCAGGACCCTCTTGGGCAGCATCCATCGTTGATGGATGATTCTCTGGCGCACATTTTTCTCCAGCAAGGCTTGGGTGGCCTTGCTGATGAAGGACAGCTCTGTTAGGAAGAAAGCCACCTCCCCCCTGCCTTTGGCCTTCTGGGGTAAAAAACAGCCAGTGTCTGGCAGAAGGCACTGGAGGGATCTCTGGATCAGCCCTGGGAGGCCCCAGGTGTGCTGCAGGGACTTGCTTCTCACATGCCATTCCAGTAAATCTCGGCTTCCCTGATCCATAAATGGGGTGTCTTGAGCAGAGAAGCTGAACTGGTGATCTTTACTGGGCAAGAAGGTATCAATGGTCATTGGTAAAACAGCACCCTGCAGCAGTCGGGCAAGGGACCTGTTGTATATTGTGGGCAGCCCCCACTGGTAGACCAGCTGTTTGTGCACAAGGTTAAGTTGGATGCGATCCAGAACAGTCCGGTCCACAAAGAGGAGCTGCTGGCATCTTCGCTGCAGAGGTTTCACTCCAGGGGGGAGGCTTTTGGGGAGCACACAATGGGCCATTTTCCAAGGTTGCTGCACTATCTGAGCAACTCTGCCCAGCTGGATCTCCAGGGTTTTCTTGGCAATGTGACGCTGTAGTGCCTTCTGCTTCCAGTCCCAGCTGGGCTGTGGATGATGTTCCCTTGAAAAGGCTGTGGATTTTTTAGAAAAGTTCTGCATCATCAAGGGAGGCACCCTTTTCTTCACTGAGCCTTCCAGAGGTAACACAAAGGCCCTCCTATTCTCTTTGTAGCTCTTGATGGGTAGAGGAGAGAATACCTTCAGAGACTCTAATACCCGCCTAGGTTGGCCCCACCACCTCTCTACAATCTTCCTCCTGAGGTGGGCTTCCAAGTGTTCCATTGTCTTCAAGGGGACAAAAGGGATCTGGCAACAACTAATAACCACCTGCACATCAAGCTGAGCACCAGGTGTGGTGGTAAGGTGAGCTGAAGATGCTGGGACAGGCAAGAGGAACCGTTTCAGAGATTGTTGCACTAAGCCAGGCAGGCCCCAGTCATGCTGAAGCCTCTTCTTTAGGACATGGGACTCCAAAATATTCCTCTCTTCAGGTGCTATGAAGGGAGTCTCTGCATGACCAAATTCAACAGTAGTGTGTGCCCGGGAGAGCAATGCAGCTGACCTCACAGGGGGACTGGGGACCAACTTGGTCAGGGACTTCATGTGGATAGATGGAAGACCCCATAGGAAGTGGACCTGTTTGCACCTGATGTTTATCTCTATAATGGCAGCTTTCCCCTGAAGGCTCAAACACAGCCTGTTTCTCAACTGAGGGCAGCTTTGGCCAAGCGGAATAAGCTTAGGCAGATGCATATTCCTCTGTTCCATGTCAGTCATCCTCTGAGAGTGCTCCAGAACCACAGGGAAGCCTTCTAGCCTCATCCCTATGGATTTTCTCATAATATGGTCTTGGAGGTTTCTTTGGAAGCCCAGAGTGGTCTTAGAGCCAAAGATTCCAGGCATGGTGGGCCTTAAGGAGGTCTCCTGCGTCTTCCTTGTGATTTTTGGTTTCTTGTGACCTGGGCTTCTCTGGAAGTAGGACAGGTGCATGTAGGCTTCCTTGGCTGCCTTGTCACATACTACACACATTGGGTCGTCACAGAACAGCTGACGAATGGACCCAATCTGCTTCTCACTGGCAGACAGCTTCTGTGGGACCCCTGAAAAGAAAAGGAAAAATTCCCGGGATTGACAGCTTTCCTTCCCTTGTGTCACAGTTAAAATCAGCATTAACTGGAAAAATTACTTTTTTGAACTGCAGCTCCCAGAATTGAAGCAAGTTAAGGACAAAGGCATGCAATGATGTGTGTGTGTGTGTGTGTGTGTGTGTGTGTGTGTGTCAGGCACCTGAATCTGCAACACCTAAGCAGAGCATTGGAAGATAGGGGGTCTTGGAGAAGTCTCATCCTCAGGGTCTCCATGAGCTGAGGTCAACTTCAGAGCAGTTAACAACAACAACAACAAAGGGTGCCTTCAAGTCGCCTATCTACTAATGGTGTCCCTATGAATCTTTCATAGGTCTGTCTTATGCAAGGAATACTGGGAAGTGGATTTTACTGTTCCTGCCTCTGAAATGTAGCCTGCAAGACCTGGCATTCAATGTCATTCCCCATCCAAGTACTAGCTAGGCCTGAACCTGCCTAGATTTGACAATCTGGTGCTTTTAGCGTATTTAGGTCATATGAAATGATAAATTCAATGGTAATCATTGATTACTGAAGGAAACACATTTAGGGGTAGCCGTGTCGGCCATATAGTAAAGCACAAAATCCACAAAACAGGGATAACTTTATTTAGCCAGTCAAAATTCAGAAAAAAAAACTTTAAGTAAGCTTTTGAAGCTCCACTGGCTCTTTCATCAGGCAAGGGTGTTAAAAAATCATACAGGAGAAAAAATTATATAAGATGACAATGTTAGTCACAGGCCAGCATTTTCTTAAGGTGTTGTTGTGTTATTCTGCAGAGGGGTATCTTCTATGCAAGCAGGACCCTCCTGCTTCTGGCCATTTGGCATTTGAAACAAAGCATTGCAAAGTCCAGGAATTGAAATCTCATTAGTAATACAAAAAGGTACTTCTGAGATCCAAGATGTCTCAATCCTTTGTGAGGTCACAGCCCCTTTGTTAGGCATTGAATATTGAGTGTTGCAAGGAACACCTCCAAGTTTTTTCATCAGGAAATTTTTAGGTTCTATTTTGGTAAAACGTGCCAATAAAAAAAAAATGTTTGCTTTTTGTGGGGATAGAAACCCCAAAGTGTAAACTCCCAGGCTATTGACTCACTCTTTAGGATTACCTGTAGCAGCTAAAATATGGTATCTTCACGTGCCTGAAACACATTCAAAGGCTGCTATTTTGGCCATATAGTAAAACACAACAACATCCAAAATCCATAAAAGAGTGATACCTTTATTTGAACAACCAACATGCACAAAATACATTATGCCAGTTTTCGAACCTCCACTGGTTTCTTTATTGGGCAAAGGTGTTAAAAAGTCATACAAGAGAAAACAGGTATAAAATGACAGGCCTGCATTTTCTCAAAGTGTTGAGATCCCAGGTCTTGGATCTCAGAAGAGTTACATTTCTGTATTGCTCATGGAATTCAAATTTTATCTCCTGAAGTTTGGAACGCTTTGTTCCCAGTGCCACATGGCAAAAAGGAGAAGGGGCCTGCTTGCATAGATATCTCTCCACAGAACAACACAACAACAACATCTTGAGAAAATGCAGGTCTGTGACTAACATCATAATTTTATAATTTTCCCCCTGTATAATTTTTAACACCTTTGCCTGATGGAGAAGCCAGTGGATTTTCAAAAGCTTGCATAATGCATTTTGTGCATTTTGGCTGGCCGAAGAAAGGTAACACTTTTGTGGGTTTCTGATGTTATTGTACATTGAATACCATAGTCAGCCTTCTCTATGCCATCATATTTTTCATTTCTGAGTAGCTGTGAAAGCTGGTCAGTGCACAAACCTGATGGGAGGAAAAACAACTCATTTGAAATGTGGTGCTGGAGAAAAATTCTATGGATACTCTGGACTGCTAAAAAGACAAATCAATGGTTCCTCAAGCAAATAAAGCCTGAACTCTCCCTAGAAGCCAAACTGACTAAACTGAGGCTGTCATACTTTGGTCATAACATGAGAAGGCACAGCTTACTAGAAAAGACAATAATACTTGGTAAGGTGAAAGACAGTAGGAAAAGAGGAAGACCACATTACAGGGGGATAGACTCAGCCAAGGAAGACAAAGCTGCCCTGAGCTTGCAAGATCTCAGCAAGGCTGTTGATGACAGGATGACTCCATTCATTCATAGGGTCACCAGACATTGAAGTCGATTTGATGGCAGTTAACACAACAAGGACAAAGGGGGAAATGACAGAGGAAGAGAGGAACCAGGATATTTTGAAAGTTACTGAAAAGGTGGGTGACAGAGGTTTCACTGGGACAGTCCCTGCCAAACTGGAGCAGTTGGAGGGCATGCCTTTGCTACTGAGGAAACTTCTGTAGGGGCCATTTGACCAGCAGTAGAAGTTGCAATCCAAAGAAGTAATTTTTCCAAGTTTTGGGAATCAACGCTGGCCGAAATCCTGTGGGTGCTTTACTCATACATCAGTTTCGCTATGGAAGTAGTTGGACATTTTTATAGTTGCTGGCAATTTAATAACTGGTTGTTGTTGGCCTTTACTGGAAATGGGTTTTGAGCTGCGTCTCTGAAAGAAAGCAAAATATTCCCCAAAATATACATTATTCCTCCAAAAACACCCCTGACGTAGGGAGGGAGGATTGTAGGTTTGCCCTGTTCTCCTTTCCAGCCTATTTAGGACCAAAAGAGCTCTTTTCCTATAACAAGAAGTGACTTGGAAATTATAGTCAGGTTCACTTTCAGTCATAGAAAAAAAGCGCCTCTCCCGGGGCTAGAATGGCCAGGGGAAGGGCAACGTCTGCTAAAAAATCCCCCAAGCCTCCTAGGGGGCATTGTGGGCAAAAACATTTGAAGGCATCAGCTGGTGAGGAGCAGTCCTCTGTACATTTGGGACCAGGAAGATCCTTACCTTTTCCATGGGCTGTAGTCTCTTGCTGCTTCTGAAGTCTTCCTTGATGAATCTGCTACAAAGAAAGAAGAAAGGGAGGGAAATGCCCAGTCATGAAACAAACAATGGAACAGGTGGTGAGATGGTGCTGGCGCTCAGTTCTTCTCCCTTACAGCAGCCACATGGCAAAGGACTCTGTGCCCAGGCTAGTTTTTGGTTTTGTTTGTTTTTTCTAGTCTAAAGGATTCATTGCATGTTCTCCAACACTTCACAGACGAAAAGAAGGACATGGGTGGCCAAGCAACATCAGAGGGTGGTCAGGATGGGAAAAGTTGTGAATGAGGAAAAACATGCCAGGGATGAGGAGAGACTGCAACAGTTTGCTTTTGCTTACAGGGCCTCTGGACTGTTCTAAAGAATTGTTTGATTCCCAACTGGAAAGGGCAAGATTCCTCTCCTCTCCTCTCCTCTCCTCCTTGTTGATTCAACTGAGTAGAAACTACTTTTACACTTTGAATTCAGTTTGCAGCAACTGAAGTAAGCTCAGGACAAAAGGGGGAAAGTGGGAGGAGGAGAGAGAAACTGAAACTTTTTAAAAGCAGCTGGAAAATTAATTGGGATTGTCCCTGCCAAATTTGGACAGTTGGAGGAGGTGTCTTTGCCACGTAGCAAACCTCTTTAGGGACCACAATCCCAATGGTGGCGGGTGTGAAGACCATGAAGTGTGAAGGGGAGAATGGGGAGTTTCACTAGCTCCTTTCTATGTTAACCAATGGCTGGGATTCAGAACCATGGAAAGCAAACTTAAAGAATTAGATTTAGATCTACTTGTTCCCTTAAATCAATTTTACAGAATTTACAGAAAGGATCATAATAGTACAGTGGGAAAAGGGGACATTGTTTGTAACAGTCCACATTATCTGATGAGAATTCATGAATTCCTTCATTCTCTGACAGAATCCAAATCACTGATGATCCAAAGTGCCAGACGGTGATAACTGGTAGGCTACGAAACTGAATATAGTAACAGTAATACTAACAGAACAGAAAGAGATTGTTGGTCCATGGTGTGCAGCCACAGGGATGCATCTGAGGAAGTAGACTTAAGTCTACAAAAGCTCATGCTGCCAACTTCTTTCTTTCAGTTAGTCTCAAAGTTGCTACAAGAACTCTCTACATGAAGGGTCACAGAGCCACTTATAGATGTGAAGGTACTCACCCATTCTGTTATAGGCCAAAATGACACTAAAACTCCAGCAAAGGCTAAAATATGCCTGGCGGTTCCTTGGCACAACCGACACAGGTATCTCCATCCAGGAAAGCCTTCCAGGAGTTTCCACATTATATAAAAAACCGGTATCAGGATAGCATTCCTGACCAGTATGCAAACGTATTTCCAAAGAAGAGAAGAATGGCTGTACAGCATAGTCTTCTCCATATTTGTAACCAAAGCCAAGCAGATGCTTCAGCCAAGGCACTGAACCAGCCAGTACTGCCTGGAGAGGCATGTGTAGGGCCTTGGCAGGATTCCAGTGTGCATCACAAATGTCTCCATGGTCCCTTTGTGCAGCCATAAGTCAGAAGAAACCTTCAGCCCTTGGGGCTTCCCCCATGGCATTTCAATGGACCTCTTCCTCTTGGCAGTACCCTCCACACCTCTTAATGATTGCTTATGGGTGCCCCTTATTATAAGGAGTATACCTTCTTTGAGTGGCTAGAGAGCTAGTCCTTTACAGGGCTTATAGACATCCTTTAAATTTCCCTGACCAGCTTCCCCTTTTATATAGATACCAAAAACATTCCTGTATTTTTGGGTGTGGGTCCTTCATAAAGACATGTGTGCTCATCATATGATCTTTGGATGTGGACTATCTGTTAATTTTGCAGAGAAATACATGGCCAGGCCAGTTAAAATTAAGACATCCATTTGGTATTTAGACAGAAAGCAAACTTGAGAATAGTCACAAATTTCAATGGTCCCATCTTGTTGCTTTGAAAACCTGGCAACACAACAAGTCATAGACAACCTGTTTCTTATGATACTGTGCATACACAGCCCCTATGAATTGTTGCTTTGGCCCAGGGGATGGAAAAACCCTAAGGAAGGGGCTATACTTACTAATTCATTTCAGAGAGAGCTGGAGGGGAGCCTATGGCCAGAGATAAGGGTTATTGTGCCCTTCTCATCTTGAATTACAGAGCCAGTGTAATGGACTAGTGTGAATGTTGGACTTGAATTCTGGGGGGCCCAAGTTCAAATCAAATCAGTCATGGAAGTCCTGTGGGTGACTTGGCAAGTCACACTCTCCCAAATATAGAGAGAAAGGCAAGGACAATAGAGAACAGTTGCTAGGGGGCATGTGTAGGGTTACAATTAGAATTAGGGTTAGGGTTCTAATATTCAAGCGGACCTGTGCCAGTGCATCCACACCTGGAAGCATAGAGCGCTTTAAATTAAACCCTGCATCGTAGGGTGCATGCTCTGGATTGCCAACTCAATGTTCGCCACATGTGCGGCGGTACATTTATATGGCCATTTTAGCTCTCCGGCACCCTTTTTCTGGTGCACCGGTGTTGCTGCATGCATATGCACATGCGAAGGTGTGCATCTTTGCCAAAGAAGCAGAAAAAAGCTGCTCCTTTTAAGAGCAGCTTTTCCTGACATACGGCTGCTAGAGGCCACTTCCCTGGTGACTTTTAGGCATGCGTCGTCTAAATGCCATGCCTTCAAGTCAGCCTCAAAGCACCTCTTTTTGCCCGTCTGCATAGCCCCATAGTCAGAAGCAGGACTTGGGACATTATTTTTAAAGCTTAACTAATTGCTGTTATTTCTTATACTGTTTGGAAAATAACTGGTTGGTGCTATTACTTGTAGTGTTAAGTCATTATGTGTTATTGGACTCATTACAGTAATGTTACCGTATTTTCCGGCATATAAGACGACTTTCTAAGCAGGAAAACCTGAAGTTAAAGCTGGGGGTCGTCTTATACACTGGGTATAAGGTTGAGGAGGTTGAGAAAGACAGAGGTGAGAGGGGGGAAGGAGCCTGGGAGAGAAGGAGGAGGAGGAGGAGGATCAGGAAGACCGCTCTGAGGCTGGGAGAAAAGCCTGGGAGAGAAGGAGGAGCCTGAAGAGGAGGGACTTCTTCTTTCTCTGCCTTTCCCCCCTCCTTCCCTCCTTCCCTCTTTGTCCTACTGGTCCTCCATTTTCTATCCCTGCCTTTTCCCCCCTCCTCCCACCTTTTCTCCTGTCCTCCTGTTCAGAAAGGGTTTGCCATTGCTTTTCTCTGAGGCTGAGAGAGTGTGACTTTCAAGACTGTTGTTGTGTGCCTTCAAGTCGTTGCTGTCTTTTGGCAACTCAAAGATGAAGTTATCCTGGGGTTTCCTTCGCAAGGTTTGTTCAGAAAGGGTTTTCCATTGCTTTTCCCTGAGGCTGAGAGAGTGTGACTTTCAAGACTGTTTTTGTTGTTGTGCATCTTCAAGTCGTTTCCAACTGATCATGACACTAAGGCAAACCTATCATGAACCTATCATTTCTTTCCTATGTGTTTTTTCAGACAGGGTTTGCCTTTGCCACCCTCTGGGGCTGAGAGAGTGTGACATCTAAGATTGTTGTTGTTGCTGTATGCCTTTGAATCATTTCCGACTTACAGCAAACCTAAGGCTCATAGTGTTTGCTTGGCAAGGTTTCTTCAGAGGGAAGATTGCCATTGTCATCTCCTGAGTCTGAGAGAGTGTGACTTGCCCAAGGTCACCCAGGGGGATTCCATGGCTGAGCCAGGATTCGAACCCTGGTTTCTAGAGTCATACTCTGATACTCAGACAGGGTGACCAAATGTCTTCAATGCAAAGGAGGACAAGTCACTACAAAAAATTGTAGGACATACAAGAAAAAAAGGTAGAGAAAGCTAAAAACACTAATATAAATGTAAATCCATGCTTCTTAGTCGTGCTCAAAATGGAGGATGTTTTAATGGTCAAAATGGTGACTTTTAACCTTATCATGGGGTTTTCTTGGCATGTTTCTTCAAATGGGGGATGCCATTACCATCCTCTGAGGCTGAGAGTGTGTGACATGCCCAGGGTCACTTACTTGGCTGCAAACTGTACATACCCCAGAGTGCATCACCTAGTATATTGGCAGTCCTTCCCCCCAACACTTTCTCATTTCCCCCCAAACCATCTCATAGCTAGGAAATGGAAATAATTTTTAAAGCAGCGTTTATGGTAAATCAGGACTATTTTTGAAGAAGTAAGGTCCAAAATACACTGCAGAAATAAATGTGAGGGAACACGTGGGAGCTGTAGTTTGTTGTGTTTATAAGTAACAGTTTTTCTGCTATGTACCTGCATGTCATAAGCATTTCAGTTAAATTTACCATATTGAAATCAAATCTGATGTTTTTAAAAAATTTATTTGATGTGTGTTGGAAGAGTGGGGTCATCTTATACGGCAAGTATATCCCAAGCTCCATATTTTGACTGGAAAGTTGGGGGGTCGTCTTATACGCCGGAAAATACAGTAGGCCCCCTCTCCTTGCCCTGCACAGATTTACTTTAGAGTAAAGCCGCCGGGCCAGGGCTTGGGGACGCTAGGTTCCCCACCTCCCTGTCCTGCGAGGCTTGGAGATCAAACTTTGCAGGGCAGGGACTGGGGACACTGGGTCCTCCACTTCCCTGCCATGTAATGCTTGGAAATCAAGCCTCTCATGGCAGGGACTGGGGACGCTGGGTCCCCTACCTCTCTGCTCAGCCCCTGCAGTGGCTGGAGAAGAGAGGAGCCCTGCTTGGAGGGGAGAAGGAATGGTAGGCGGATGGGCTTGCTTGCCAAGAAGCCTTGCTGCACCCGACCCTGGCATCCAATGCAATAGCATCACAAGGGAGGTGGGGGGCACTCACCAGGTGTCACCCTCTTCAAGGGTGTCACCCAGTGCAGTCCACACCCTCTGCACCCCCCACACACCCCTAGTGATGCTACTACATGAATCTAAGCAATAAATAGTTGAAAGAAAGCCTACGTCAGAGCAGACAAAATACAGTCTAGGAAACCAGAGAAAGTCCATCTATCTACTTCCCAACAATCCTGCTCATGCAAACCTTAAGGGCAGTTAACTCTATGTAGTGGGATCTTGGTATCCGCAGTCTTGCCATCCGTAGATTTGGGCATCCACAGATGGCAAGCCCACGTTGTCCCCAATGGTGCCATGTGCTGAAGACAACTGGACTGAAGTCCTCCCTCCCCATTCCTTCCTTTCTTCCTTCCTTTCTCCCCCTTCCTCCCCTTCCAAGGCTTCTGCCGGGGCTTGGCTTCAGGGGCAGTTCAGAGGCAGAGGCTGGAGCCCCGTTGGCCAGAGAGAGCTAGGGCCAGTGCTGGGGCTTAGGTCTCAGAGCACCTCCCTTTCCAGGCCCAACACCCAGGATGGGACCTCCAGGATCCGAGTCCCAAGCCCCAGCCCCAGTACAGACCCTGGTCTCGGCCCCAACTCTGACTCCCTCTGGTTGACAGAGCTCCAGCCTCTGCCCCCAAACTGGCCCAGAAGCAAAGCCTGGAACAGAAGCTTCAAAGGGGGGAAGAGAGAGGGAGGGAGGGCTTCAGTGCATTTGTCCCCAATGGTGGTGCAGCCATGTGGCCACGCTACCATTAGGGACAATGAGACTTGAGCATCCATGGATTTTGGTATGCGTGGGGGGGGGAGATCTGGAACAGATCCTTCACAGATACAAACTGTGTGTGTGTTGCAGAAAGAAAGAAAGAAAGAAAGAAAGAAAGAAAGAAAGAAAGACTCCTAGCCATCTAAGCTGGTTCTTTGGGAGGGAGGAGTTTAGACAATCCCTCAAAGGATAGCCCAGTCATCAGATATTAGCCACAGTAATGCTACATCAGGCTCAGAGAACCTCTGGACCTCCAGATGTTTTACCCTCTATGTCATCAATCTCACCCAGCATGACCAGTGGTGAGAGGATCTGGTAGTTCTCTGGAAGGCCATAAGATCTGGCGGGGCCAGGGTGCACCACCTCATGTTATCTCCATATATGTAAGCAATACATCTCTGAAGACCAGTTGCTTGGACATTCTGGCTTATGACTGTAAGTGCCCAACAGGGCTAAGGAGTACACCAAAAACATAGAGTTCAATGGAGGTGTCAAGAGAGCCATAGATGGTGTGCAGGAGTTCAGAGGAGCAGACAAAAGATAGTGTAAGATAGCTAAGGTTGGACAGCAGAGCAAAACCCTTTATTTATTTATTTATTTATTTATTTATTTATTTATTTATTATTCTGCTTTTCTCCCTGATGGAACCCAAAGCAGCTCATACCATACATTAAAACAATACTGCTAAAACAACCTGAAATACAAAGATTAAAAAATCATTAAACCCTAATCCAAAACGATTGAAAGCACATTACCCATCAGAACAAGGAATACCCAGAAGAGAAGCTAGAGGAGTATAACATAGTCAGGCCACCAGGATAAAGCAGGAATCAAAGAAATGCTAAGAGCAGGGAACAAGAAGGCAAAAATGGCATGTTCTCAGCACCAAATGTTGAAGCAGAGTGTGTTTATATGAAGTGGTAATCAGGTATGGCCAGCAGCTCTAGTAGCATCTATGTGTTCTTGTTATATGCCTTCAAATGGAGTCCAACTTATGGCAACCCTAGAATAGGGTTTCCTTGGCAAGATTTCTTCAGAGGGGGCTTGCCATTGCCTTCCTCTGAAGCTGAGATTGTGTAACTTTCCCAAGGTCACCCAGTAGGCTTCCATGGCTGAGCAGGGATTCAAATGCTGGTTACCTAGAATTTTAGTCCAACACTCAAACCACTATACCATGCTGGCTCTCCTATTGCCTAGCCCAAAAATTGATTCAGCAGCTGAATACTTTCTGTAGGAGGGTTCTCCAGTGTGGACATAACATCCGCCTTTGTTTTCATCCCACAAGGCAATATGTACTTATCTCCACAGCTAATATCATGAATCATGGAGACGATACAAGTGGGTCAAGATGGCATCCCAGGAATTTGTGAATTGCCAAAAAAAATTGTTGAATTTTTCCAGAGAAAACCCAAGCCACTCTTTCTTGTCTATTTTGTCTTGTGTGTACTTCAGATATGACAACAGCATTTCCATCCATTCAGTCTTGGCAATTTAAGGCCCAGTTGTGGTCCATTCTGAGCCTAGGAATACTCCAGTCCAAGAGACTATTTCTGGCTGTAGTTATAGTAGGTCACTGGCCCGCAGTGTACAGAGCTGAGGGTTCCAGGTGTCAGAGTATTGATGGGATATATAGTCAATGAAGAAATGTAAAGATGTGTGTGTGTCTGTATTTTTCCATGATGAGAACATGCTTCTAGGCCAAACACAACAACTCAGTCCAGGTGTTCAAAGAGACAAAACAAATGGAAACCACAAGTTGGAATAGATGGGAAAGTGTTCTTGTTTATGCAGTGAGAACAATAATAAAAGTTGTTATGAGAAAGTAGATCACATGGTAAAGGATGAACAACAAGAGGTTGGGTTAACATACATCATGTACACATCAACCAATTAACCTGAGGTTAACACCCAAGAGGTGGAGAAAGGTTGGGCTGAGAAATTGTGTATCAGGCATAGAAGTCAGTCTGTTCTTGAACTTTCTTTAGTATGGATTAAGTTTCTTTATTTTTGCTGAAGCTATAGCGTGACTAACTTTTTCACAATGTAGCATTAAGGATTTGCAGTTTTGTTCCTGTTAGCCACATCTGACTGATGTGATGTTTTATTGGACTTTATAGTTTTTACTCTGCATATGTTTTTCTATAATAAAGCCTTCTGCTAGAAGCTTGGAGTTTGCTCTGCATAGTGGTGATGTCTTCTCTGCTGCAAGTTAAACTCTGCTGAATGGATTTATACACAAATACACAAACCTGCTCCTCCAACATTCCAACACCAGGTTCTACTTCTGGGGCAGAGTACAAAATGGTTTCTGCTCACCTTTCTATGGACAGAAGTTGGCTGCACTGGAAGTGAAATCGTACTTCACCATTGGCAATTAAATAAGTGTCCTTCAACACACATGAGGCAGCAGGTTAGTTTAAGCAAAGCAAAGCAAAGCAGCTTCATTTATATACCGCTTCATATCACGCTATGGGATGTCTAAGCGGTTTACAAGTGTAAGCTCATTGCCCCCCAACAGTTGGGTACTCATTTTAGCGACCTCGGAAGGATGCAGGCCTGAGTCTAGCCTGAGCCCTGGCTAGTATTGAACTCTCAACCTTGTGGTCTATGAGTGAGTGGCTGCAGGACAGGCATTTAACCGATGCAATACCAGGGCTCCTTCTTTAGGAGTTTAGGAGTTGCAGGATAAGCTCTATGGCATATACAGCTCTGTCCTTCATCAAGGGGAACAAGGAATTCAAGAGGAACGGGTAGGAGGGTGCCACCACTGCCAACCAGCTGGTATCCCATTTTACATGTGCTCTCAACTGCCACCTCCAACACCACCACTACCTTGGATGAAATTTTACTTTCAGGTAAACTGAAATCATGTTCGGGAGGTTGGGATAGAGCACCAGTGTACATAGCAAATTATCTGAACTAGGGAAAGGTAGCCAGATAGCCCAGTGTGCCCCCCCCATCTCTTTTGATTCTAACTATAGATTGGTGATTATTATTATTATTATTATTATTATTATTATTATTTGCCTTCCTTTTTTTCTCTGAGGACATTCTTGCTTCATCATGAACATCTTTGATTAAGGCAATCTTACCCAGGATGGAAAGATTCAAAGTCTTCCATTCTTTAGATTTATGTAGCATCTGTGTATCTATCAAGTTGTAATTTTGAGGTATTAGCTTTGGGTTGTCTTTTGTAATAATTATTCCCAAGTAGGAAAAACCTGAGGGACGAAGTTAGAATCATAGGATCATAGGATCATAGAATCATAGAGTTGGAAGAGACCACAAGGGCCATCCAGTCCAAACCCCTGCCATGCAGGAACTGTCAATCAAAGCATACCCAACTTATTATTATTATTATTATTATTATTATTATTATTATTATTTCTATCCCACCCCTCTGCAGTGCAATCGGGGTGGCTTACAACAATACAAACACCAATAAGTACATCCAATCCCAGACCCACGCGCCCCTTAAAAAGATATTAAACTAGAATTAACTAGGACAGATGGCCATCCAGCCTCTGTTTAAAGACCTCCAAAGAAGGAGACTCCACCATTCTCCGAGGGAGAGGGTTCCAGCATCGAACAGCCCTTGGAACACTCTCCCTCAGATAGCAGTGGAGTCTCCTTCTTTGAAGGTCTTTAAACAGAGGCTGGATGGCCATCTGTCAGCCATCTGCAAGTCCATTCGTTCTTGCCAGGATTTTTGCTGTGGATATGAAGTGTCTGGCATAAAAATGTTTTAACTTCCTGATGGAAGCAATGATGGAGCCATCCTGGCCCCTCTAAGGTGGGATTTCCAAAATCTGGGATAAGAGACAGTCTTCTGTAGCTTCAAACTGCATGGCAAGAACTTGGCTAAACGTGTACAGCTTGCATGAATACCATGAACTAACCAGGACCATAGATGTTCATCCCCATAACATCTGAACACTCAATTATGAAAAATTCTTTGTGCATTTTAGACTTTTTAACTCACTTTGGCCTAAATCCAGTAATTTCTCTGCCAGACCAGATACACTGAATCAATTATACTGGGTGATAAAAACAAGACATATGTAAATCCCACTGATTCAATAGGCCTACTCTAGTAGTAGTCTACTTTAGTAGACTAGCAATCGGCATTATGCCTTTTTAAAAATCCCCTTCCATGATAATAGCAGTTAACTTTTGGCCATTGTCCTACACAGATTTTATTTTTAAAAAAAGAAACAAATGGAAACAAAAGTTGTATGTTTAGATATATGTTTTATGTTTTTAACTTCTGTACAATATTACAATGATTTCATAGTGTTTAATGTGGGCACTTTTAGTTGTTTCTCAAACATTATTGTAAACCTTTTTCGTTTCTTATCTCTGGAAGCTGCCCTGGGAGAAGAAAACAAATAAAATAAAATAGAAATGTAGCACATTTAGCATAGTGTTTTCTTGAACCAGTAGTAGAAACATGTCTATGGTTGCATCTACACTACAGAATTAATGTGGTTCGCCATGCGGTTTACTGCGGTTTAACTGCAATGGTTCAATGCTGTGGAATTCTGGAATTTGTTGTTTGCTCTGACCAAGAAGGCTAAATAGCTCACAAAACTACACATCCCAGAATTCCATAGCATTGAGCCATAACAGTTAAACTGGTCTCAAACTGCATTATTTCTACAATGCAGATGCAGCCTGCGTTGCCATTGAAGGCTTCTAACACTGCTTGAAGAGGATAAGAGACAAGCAAAATCTTATGAGGATTTTTTGTTCCAGATGATTGCCAGTGGCCTCACAACATCCCAAGAAAAAAGGGAGGCACTGCCCAGAGAAGATTGTGACACCGAAGACAAAATAATCTTCCATCCTCTCAATTTAATAAGAGAATATTCTTCTGTTTCTTCTTCCATTGTCTTTTCAAGCCTCTATAGTATGGAAGATACAAATAAGAGTGTTTTTGTTCAGGCACATTGGGAATTTTTGTTTTGGTGTTTGGAATGTGGCACATTTGAGAGCTGCTTCCCACGTTACGATTAATCCACGAGCAAGTTATTCCCACTTCTGAAATGTGTAATGCAAGTTGGCTGCATATGTGCAACTAAACCAAAGAAAGATACAAGTTCCACCTAAATCCAGTGAGAAGTACAGCTACTACTTAGCCTTCCCAAATTGTGGTATCATTTAGCCTTCCCACATTGCAGAATGACTCAGTGGAATGAATAATTAGAATGGGAGTTAAACTGCACAACATCAGAAGGGTTAATATGAACAGATCACAGTTCAAGTGCACTAACTGGCCTGAATCCTATTGGTTAGTTCGAACCAGATTAGAAATACTCCCTCTCTTGTTGAATGTTAACACAGAAGACAGCCAGTGTGGTAGAGTGGGTTGTGTTAGGACAGAGGTTCACAACCTGGAGTGCTCACTCCCTCAGGGAGTGCAAAATGGGATTTCAGGTGGTATGGCTGAGGGCCGTTGCAGACCGGCCCACAGGGCCAGCCTGGGCATAGATGGGTGGTAGATGACACCATAAGAGGAGGGTGATACTACTGCTCCTCAAACATCTGCTTTTTGATGTGTGTATGTATGTTTCTTTAAGTCACCCATTGACTTATGGAGACCCCATGAATTTCATAGGGTTTTCTTAGGCAAGGGATCCCCAGAGGTGGTTTTGCTAGTTCCTTCCTTTGAAACAGCACCTGGTATTCCCTGGTGGTCTCCCATCCAGGTGCTAAAAAAGGCTAACCCTGCTTAGCTTCCATGATCAGATTAAATCGGGATTGGGTAAAAATCCTCTAACTTCTACAAGTGAACATAGACCTAGACTCAGTGGGTGACATTGCAGGGTGTATGAACCCCAGGGGGGATGCAGGAGGTAAAACCCAAAATATATATTGGCAGAAACCTGGCCTCTGTGTTTATAAGAAGTAAATCATCACAATTTGTATTCTAAAAACATACACACACAGAGTAACTGATTATCACAGATACAGACTTTTTTAAGGAAACGCATCAATTTTCTTTTATATAAAAGTGGGGGGAAAGTTGGACTACTAAATTTCTCTTGCTGTCCATCTTGTTCTTGCCTCAGAATACAGAACAAAGCATGAAGTAGCAGGTCAAGACAAAATATAAGCCAAGCACTTGTACCTTATGATATTTCTTATCTCTGCTATTTAGTGAAGTTGAATCCATCCCTTCAAGCCCTAGTGCTGTTACACCACCACTCTCAGTCATACAGCAGGTGTCATTGCTGGACCAAATGCCAGAAATAACTGGATATAGGTGTCATAAGAGTATCTCTGTCAGAAGACTTCCCAAACACAGAGGCATGTAGAGATTTATTAATTAAAGCTGGAAATATGTCAGAAAATATAACTCCATCCCCGAATGTCTACCCAGAAACATTCTTCTTCACATTCCAACAAAGTTCCAGATTCTTTTTACTTTATTTTTATTTGATTAATAACAATATCAAAGTATATAAATATATTGCAGTTTGTTGCACTGTTTATGAAAACAAATATATATGCAAATTTGTCATTCCAGATTCAATACATCTTTGTTTACAAATATCTTGATGTTACATTCAGAGTCCTATATCAACCTGCTCTACTTTATTTTCTCTACACTTCCAGCTATCTCATTGACTCATATGAACTGTTTTTATAAGTCTTACACTTCCACCAATCTCTAAGGAACCAGCAGGAATAAATTCCTCCACAGAAAGCTATGGATGCCTGCCGTGAAAACCTTTGGCCTCCAAAGAGGGAACTTTATTTCTCTTCTTCCAGATGCTGTGCAGGTTTAATTTCTTCAGAATTCCTCCAATTATGGAGACCTTCTCACCAATGGGATGTGCACCACCTAAGAACTGAGGGGGCTGTTTGTGTTTCCCAACATCTTCGCATAAACGTCCACTTTTACTTTTCAAGGAAGTTCTAGATGCTTTGACCTCCAGATATGGACTTTCATGGCACTTCTTCCAGATTTCATATCTTTCCCGCAGGTTTAATTTCCTCTCCAAGATTCCTCCAATTATGGACATCTTCTCATCAACGGGACATAGGAACTGAGGGGGCTGTTTGTGTTCCCCAACATCTCCGCATAAACGTTCACTCTCACTTTCTAAGCAAGTTCCAGATGCTTTGACCTCCAGACATGGACTTTCATGGCACTTCTTCCAGATTTCCAATCCTTCCCGCAGGTTTAATTTCCTCTCCAAGATTCCTCCAATTATGGACATCTTCTCATCAACGGGACATAGGAACTGAGGGGGCTGTTTGTGTTCCCCAACATCTCCATATAAACGTTCACTCTCACTTTCTAAGCAAGTTCCAGATGCTTTGACCTCCAGACATGGACTTTCATGGCACTTCTTCCAGATTTCCAATCCTTCCCGCAGGTTTAATTTCCTCTCCAAGATTCCTCCAATTATGGACATCTTCTCATCAACGGGACATAGGAACTGAGGGGGCTGTTTGTGTTCCCCAACATCTCCATATAAACGTTCACTCTCACTTTCTAAGCAAGTTCCAGATGCTTTGACCTCCAGACATGGACTTTCATGGCACTTCTTCCAGATTTCCAATCCTTCCCGCAGGTTTAATTTCCTCTCCAAGATTCCTCCAATTATGGACATCTTCTCATCAACGGAACATAGGAACTGAGGGGGCTGTTTGTGTTCCCCAACATCTCCATATAAACGTTCACTCTCACTTTCTAAGCAAGTTCCAGATGCTTTGACCTCCAGACATGGACTTTCATGGCACTTCTTCCAGATTTCCAATCCTTCCCACAGGTTTAATTTCCTCTCCAAGATTCCTCCAATTATGGACATCTTCTCATCAACAGGACCTGCACCACCTATGAACTGAGGGCAGTGTCTGTGTTCCTCAGATATCTTGTTCACTGTTTGTTTTCCTCCAAGAGCCTCTTGTTGCCTTGGCCTCCCACATAGGAAAGTGAGCTCCTCATGTTCTGCTCCCTGACCCAGTTCCTCTTCCTCTTCCTTCCTTGGAATTCTGCCTCCATGTCCTTGTCTGCTTGTCTTTCTGGGTTCTGGGTTTTCTCTACAGCTCACACTTTCTGTCTCTCTTCTGTCCAACTCTTTCATGTTCTTGTCATTGCTTCTCTCCTTTCTCAGCCAACCACTGGCCCCAAATCCTTCATCATTGCTGTCCCAGTCTCCAACTCTTTCCCACTCACAATCAGCGGTGAACCCAGATAATCCCCCTGCAGAGGAAGGGCCCAGCTGCTCCTCATCAAGGAAGAGGTTACCATCATCCTCCCCTCCTCTCTCTCTATTTTCATCTGCCTGTGGCAGGCAACACAGTGCAGGATGAATTTGAAAGTTATCACACTCTATATCCACACAGTTTTGATTATCAGCTGAAGCTGAGGCCTCTTGATAATGCTGTTCAAAGTTTCCAGTGTCCTTAGATGAAGTCTCCTCACCTTGGTCAGAAGCTTGTATGCCTTGTTGGACCAACTGCCCCATAATGGAGCTTTCAATTACTTTCAAGGGTAGGGGAGACTTCAAATAGTGGCTTTGCCCAGCAATGGACTCACAGGACCATTCTCCTAGCTTTCCAGCTGTGGAAGATGCTGGGGATGCTGCAGCAAAATCAACAGGTGTGTCACCCAGAGTTTGATGTAGTAATTCCTTTGCCCTCTCCACGCTCCAGCTGAGTCTACTCCCTTTCCTATGCAACCGGCTGCTTGGTTTTGCATGCTTCTCTCTCCTTGCCCACCTATAATTCCTGCTTACAATGTCCTCATAGGAAGAATGAGACTCAACATGAAGATATGGCAGTAGGACAACATCCATATGTTCCTGGTAGATGGAAGTTGTGTACTGTTGAGCTTCAAAGGGCCTACTGGGATGCGCCCAGGATGCCTCCTTCTCTGGGGGGGAAGTGTCCTTCATGCTTTCTGCCAGGAACGAAGAAGAATTCTGGCTGTTAGAATGCTCTGATTGCAGAAAAGAGGAGCTTGTAATCTGCTTGGCTTTTCCCTTGACTTCCTCTCGCTGCTGCCACTGCCATAGTTGTTCTTCATCTGGTTGCAAACAAGAAACTGAGTCTTTGCTAGAAGCAGACAAATGACAGGAACAAGAACAGGTGGGTGTTACACAGGATTGCTCCATTTCCCTGATGTCTTTCAATTTGGATCTGGATTTGTTGGATCTGGAAACGGATGAAGAAAGAGGTGGACTCTCAGGTGGTTCTTGACCAGTTCTCTCCACAGAAGGTACCATATTCTGTGCCACCCTTAGTCCACACACTCCTCTCCCAGCTTCCCAGCTGCCTCTCACCCCTTGGTTTTCTGTGACTTCCTGGACTTTTGTACCAGGACAGCAACAAGGCTTTTCAATGTCCAGCCAACAAGGCTTTCCCTTGTCCCAGTCTGCTTCAGAAAATGCCTCTGAACCATCACTGTGCAGTTCCTCTGAGCTGGAGTTCCATTCTTTTTCTGTATACATTTTAAATGAAGCATCTGAAGCCATGGAAGCTTGATGGCAATGATATATAAAGGTCTCTTCTTCCTCATCCTCTCCTTTGTCCTCTTCCTCCACTTCTACAACTTGAGGAATGAGTGCTTCCCTCCTGTCCCAGAAAG
Source organism: Phrynosoma blainvillii (assembly GCA_026167975.1). NCBI lineage: Eukaryota > Metazoa > Chordata > Lepidosauria > Squamata > Phrynosomatidae > Phrynosoma > Phrynosoma blainvillii. The sequence continues at coordinate 22,237,162 of JANUYF010000009.1, forward strand.
GGGATGAGGAGGGCTGGAAAACTCTCAAAGTTTCTCAGACACGTTTTGGGAGGCCCCATCTGTGTTCTGCAGTCATACTCCTCATGTGAGCTTCCAGGCACTCTTTGGTCCGTGGGGTTACGAATGAAAGAGGCTGCACCACGATATGTACCTCTCCCTTAACTTGTGGAATGTTATGTGTGCTAAGATTTCTTCGCCAAACTGGAGGATGAGTCTGTGAGTCAAGGGGAAAAGGGGCAAAAGCATTCAGGGACTTTAGCACAGTAGTGGGCAGGCCCCAAGCATGCTGGATCTTTTTGTGCTGAATGTGGAACTCTAGATAATTCTGGACCACACTTGTGAGGAAAGGCAGCCTCAGCTCCAAATAGGCAGAAGCTGTTTCTTGATCAGCTACAGGAGTAGATACTGCTCTCGAAGGGAGAAATGCCTTCTGGGACTGATGAACCCGTTCCGGGAGGCTCAACTTGTGCTCTGCAACCATATGCCTCAGGTGGGAGCTCAGGCGTTCCTGTGTATCAGAGCTAAGGAAAAAGAGACTTGGAGTCATAATCTGCACTTCTCCTCTTTCCCATAGGCGCACTTTGGCAATGCCCTGCCGTGTGTATTTTTCTGACATCAGCAGAAACGGGGAAAAGATCTGCAAAGATTGCATCACTTTGGAGGGCAGGCCCCAAGTATGCTGGATCTTTTTGTGTTGAATGTGGAACTCTAGAAGATTCAAGGTGCCATGAGTAAGAAAAGGCAGCTTTACCTCAGCACTTGAGGAAACACTTCCTTCACCACATTGAGGAATAGTTGTTGCTTCCTCTCTTTCATGGTGGACTTTCCTCATTGGAATAATTGTTGACTCCCTCCTGGCCTTGGTCTCTTTCAATGCCTCTTTAATGTCTTCTTTAGTTTGGACACCATCGGTAGGCACTTGGAAGGACTTGCTCTGACAGTGACAGAGAGGCCGTGATTGATCCAGCTCAGATCGTGAGGAGGCTCTTGGAGGCAAGAATGCCTTCAGGGACTGATGAACCCGTTCCGGGAGGCTCCACTTGTGCTCTGCAACCATATGCCTCAGGTGGGAACTCAAGCGTTCCTGTGTATCAGAGCGAAGGAGAGAGAGACTTGGAGTCATAATCTGCACTTCTCCTCTTTCCCATAGACGCACTTTGGCAATGCCCTGCCGTGTGTATTTTTCTGACATCAGCAGAAACAGGGAAAAGATCTGCAAAGATTGCATCACTTTGGAGGGCAGGCCCCAAGCATGCTGGATCTTTTTGTGTTGAATGTGGAACTCTAGAAGATTCAAGGTGCCATGAGTAAGAAAAGGCAGCTTTACCTCAGCACTTGAGGAAACTCTTCCTTCACCACATTGAGGAATAGTTGTTGCTTCCTCTCTTTCATGGTGGACTTTCCTCATTGGAATAATTGTTGACTCCCTCCTGGCCTTGGTCTCTTTCAATGCCTCTTTAGTGTCTTCTTTAGTTTGGACACCATCGGTAGGCACTTGGAAGGACGTGCTCTGACAGCGACAGAGAGGCCGTGATTGATCCAGCTCAGATCGTGAGGAGGCTCTTGGAGGCAAGAATGCCTTCAGGGACTGATGAACCCATTCCGGGAGGCTCCACTTGTGCTCTGCAACCATATGCCTCAGGTGGGAACTCAAGCGTTCCTGTGTATCAGAGCGAAGGAAAGAGAGACTTGGAGTCATAATCTGCACTTCTCCTCTTTCCCATAGGCGCACTTTGGCAATGCCCTGCCGTGTGTGTTTTTCTGACATCAGCAGAAAGGGGGAAAAGATATGCAAAGATTGCATCACTTTGGAGGGCAGGCCCCAAGCATGCTGGATCTTTTTGTGTTGAATGTGGAACTCTAGAAGATTCAAGGTGCCATGAGTAAGAAAAGGCAGCTTTACCTCAGCACTTGAGGAAACTCTTCCTTCACCACATTGAGGAATAGTTGTTGCTTCCTCTCTTTCATGGTGGACTTTCCTCATTGGAATAATTGTTGACTCCCTCCTGGCCTTGGTCTCTTTCAATGCCTCTTTAATGTCTTCTTTAGTTTGGACACCATCGGTAGGCACTTGGAAGGACGTGCTCTGACAGCGACAGAGAGGCCGTGATTGATCCAGCTCAGATCGTGAGGAGGCTCTTGGAGGCAAGAATGCCTTCAGGGACTGATGAACCCGTTCCGGGAGGCTCCACTTGTGCTCTGCAACCATATGCCTCAGGTGGGAGCTCAGGCGTTCCTGTGTATCCGAGCTAAGGAAAGAGAGACTTGGTGTCATAATCTGCACTTCTCCTCTTTCCCATAGGCGCACTTTGGCAATGCCCTGCTGTGTGTGTTTTTCTGACATCAGCAGAAACAGGGAAAAGATCTGCAAAGATTGCATCACTTTGGAGGGCAGGCCCCAAGCATGCTGGATCTTTTTGTGTTGAATGTGGAACTCTAGAAGATTCAAGGTGCCATGAGTAAGAAAAGGCAGCTTTACCTCAGCACTTGAGGAAACTCTTCCTTCACCACATTGAGGAATAGTTGTTGTTTCCTCTTTCATGGTGGACTTTTCTCATTGGAATAATTGTTGACTCCCTCCTGGCCTTGGTCTCTTTCAATGCTTCTTTAGTGTCTTCTTTAGTTTGGGCACCATCGGTAGGCACTTGGAAGGACTTGCTCTGACAGCGACAGAGAGGCCGTGATTGATCCAGCTCAGATCGTGAGGAGGCTCTTGGAGGCAAGAATGCCTTCAGGGACTGATGAACCCGTTCCGGGAGGCTCCACTTGTGCTCTGCAACCATATGCCTCAGGTGGGAGCTCAGGCGTTCCTCTGTATCCGAGCTAAGGAAAGAGAGACTTGGAGTCATAATCTGCACTTCTCCTCTTTCCCATAGGCGCACTTTGGCAATGCCTTGCCGTGAGTATTTTTCTGACATCAGCAGAAACGGGGAAAAGATATGCAAAGATTGCATCACTTTGGAGGGCAGGCCCCAAACATGCTGGATCTTTTTTGTGTTGAATGTGGAACTCTAGATAATTCTGGACCTCCCCTGTGAGGAAAGGCAGCCTTGCTTCTACATTAAAGAAAGCTGTTCTATCAACATCTATGAGAGAAGTTGTTACTGCCTCAGCTTCATGGTAACGTTTCATTTTTGGTTTCTCTACTGCCTTCTTCTTGGGTGTGGCTTCTCTCAATGATTTTTTATTTTTGTCTTTAGGCCAGAAACCATCAGTAGCCACTTGGATGGACTTGCACTGACAGTATAGGAGATGCTCTGATTGATTGACTTCAGGTTGTGAATGGTCTCTTGGAGGCAAAAATACCCTCAGCGATTGTTGAACCCGTTCTGGGAGCCCCCACTTGTGCTCTGCAATCTTTTGCCTCAGGTGGGCATTTAGGTGGTCCTTCATATTTTGGTTGAGGAAAGAGCGACTCTGAGTCACAATCTGCACATCTACTCTCTCCTGTGGTCGCATTTTGTCCATGTCCTGTCCTGCATATTTCTCTGGAAGAAATGGGGAAAAGACATGCAGGGACTTTAGCACATTGGAAGGCAGGCCCCAAGCATGCTGAATTTTCTTTTGTTGGATATGGAGTTCCAGTAAATCTAGAGCCTCCGGTGGCAGGAAAAGTAGGTTTACCTCTGGGCACAGGAAAGTAGATACTTTAAATCTTGCAGGTCTTGTTGTTCTCTGTATCCTTTGGACATCTTGCTTTCTCCTTGACATTTTCCTGGACCTGACCTCTTCCCACAAATCTTCCTTATCATTTTCAGTTTGGAAATCATCTGTAGCCACCTGGAAGGATTCACATTGACCCAGTGAGAGAGGTTGTGATGGATCCAGCTCAGATTGGAAAGTGGGTCTGAGCTCAGATTGGAAAGTGGGTCCCCTCAGTGAGTGCTGAACCCGCTTTGGAATCTCCCACCTGTGTTTGGTGGCCATGATGCTCATGTGGGCCTCCAGGCATTCCTTTGTTCTGGAGCTGAGGAAAAACAGATTCTGGGGTGTGGGTTTAATTTCTGTCTGGTGCCACATATTTGTTTTGTGTATGCTTTCTCCTGTCTCCCTTCCTGGAAGCTCAGGAAATGGAGAAAAATGCTGTAAGGACCTCACCACAGAGGATAGCAGTCTCCATGCATGCTGGATTTTCTTCTGCACAATATGGAATTCCAGAAGATTCCAGGCTCCCTCTGTGAGGAAAGAGGGCTTCATATCTGGAGATGCTAAGGCTACCTGTTCAGGGCCAGGGTGTGTGGCTGTTATTTGTGTCCTTTGCTGGATATTCTTCTTTTCCTTTTGAGTGGGTCCTTTTCTCAACTGGACAAGTGGTCGTGAATCTTCCTCTCCCTCAGAGCTGGAGCAAATGCCATACTGCAGGCTGGATTCATGATGATGCTTTCTTTCTCTAGTTATTGCATGGTACACCTGAGCTGTTCTGTTGCCAGACTCTGCCCCTGGAGATATTTTTTTCTTGACCCTATGAGGACTTAGAGCCCCTCCTGAAAGAGCAAGGGGGAGGAAGTGTTTTGCTGACTTGAGGATTCTCTGGGGCAGGCCCCACCTGAATTGCAGTTTCATCCTTTGAATGTGGACCTCTAGGTTTTGGAGGATGCTCCTTGAAAGAAAAAGCACTTCCTGTGGCATGATATAGGTCTGAGTCAAAGTCTTAGAAGGATGGGGCAACATGGGGATTTCTTCCATAAAGCCCCGGAGTGACTTTTGCACCAGGAAAGGAAGCCCCCACTTATGCTGCACCTTTTTCTTCCTCACATGTTGTTCTAAAGCCTCTCTGGAAGGCTCCTCAAGGAATGGTATCTCTGCACCCACAAATTGAAAGTTAGCCCTTCCTGGTTGGAGGGAAGGGAAAGGCAACTTTGGTGCACCCATCCAAGCACGGGCCTCAACATATTTTGTCCCCAGCCCCCAGAGAGAAGCCAAGCGTCTACATCGCAAGGCCAGTTCAATCCGGCCCATTTTCTCTAGGCCAAATGAGAGGGAGGGGATTCGGGGTCTCAGTGGCCTAACACCAGGATGGATTGGCTTCGGGAGAGGCTGCCTCAGGGTGAATGACCAGCATTGTGTAGAGGCTGTAGGGATGGCAGGGAAACATTCCAGATGGACTTCTAAAGCCTTCTTCATGAAGTGGCGCCTCAGGGTCTCCAAAACTTCAGTCCTCAGGCTGAGACATGGCCGAGTTTGATGCATGGCTGCACCTCTCATTCTCCCAGTTTTCTTGCTAAACTGTTCTGCACTCATAGCACTCAGAGCCCATGGTTGTGGATGAAGACCCTCAAAGCTGGACTCCCAGAGGAGGCTTCTCACTGAGTGTGTCCTCCTCTCTTCAAGGAAGCTGCCGCTTCCCACTTCTGGGAACAGCAGCTTCAGGGAATTGAGGACCCTTCTGGGCAAACCCCACTGCTGTTGCAGCTTCATCCTTTGGATGTGATACTCCAGGCACTTGTATGTATCCTGAGGTAAAAAAAGGACTTCCTTCCACAGCACTTGGATGTGAATCTCACTCCTGTGGAAAGCACATTCTGTTGGGAAATATTGCAGGAAAGCTGTGAGAGAACTCTGGACAGTTCTAGGCAAACCCCACTCATGCTGCAGTCTCTTCTTGCTCACGTGCCGTTCCAAAAACTCTTTGTCCTGAAGGTGAAGAAAAGGGATCTCCACATGGAAGAACTCAAAAGGTGCCCTTTTGTGCTGGAGGGGCTGAGAGCGTGGCCCAGGAGCCATTGCACCCAGAGCCTCCACATAACGATGGCCCAGCCCCCAGAGGGAACTTAGGCAGCAACGCTGCACGCATACCTCCATCCTCATAGCCTCTTTGGCAGGCACAAATGACAGAAAGGATGCCCGGAGCTGCAGGGGCCTGGAGTCAGAGAGAGGAACCTTGGGCAGAGGCTGTCGGGACATCAGCACTGTACACTTGTGAGAAAATGCGACTGCAGGTGGAAAGGCCTCCAGCTGCACCTCAAGGCACTTCTTAGCCAGATGGGGCTGCAGTCTCACCCTAAATTTAGCTTGTAGAGAAGGAAGCAGCTGTGGGACTGCAGCATCCATTGTCCCTTTGACCTTCTTTGTTCTCATGGTACCCACCGCCCAAAGCTGTGGGACTGCTGCAAGGCAAAGCTGGTTTGGAGGGAACATCATTCTCAGAGACTCCAGGACCCTCTTGGGCAGCATCCATCATTGATGGATGATTCTCTGGCGCACATTTTTCTCCAGCAAGGCTTGGGTGGCCTTGCTGATGAAGGACAGCTCTGTTAGGAAGAAAGCCACCTCCCCCCTGCCTTTGGCCTTCTGGGGGGAAAAACAGCCAGTGTCTGGCAGAAGGCACTGGAGGGATCTCTGGATCAGCCCTGGGAGGCCCCAGGTGTGCTGCAGGGACTTGCTTCTCACATGCCATTCCAGTAAATCTCGGCTTCCCTGATCCATAAATGGGGTGTCTTGGGCAGAGAAGCTGAACTGGCGGTCTTTACTGGGCAAGAAGGTATCAATGGTCACTGGTAAAACAGCACCCTGCAGCAGTCGGGCAAGGGACCTGTTGTATATTGTGGGCAGCCCCCACTGGTAGACCAGCTGTTTGTGCACAAAGTTGAGTTGGATGCGATCCAGAACAGTCTGGTCCACAAAGAGGAGCTGCTGGCATCTTCGCTGCAGAGGTTTCACTCCAGGGGGGAGGCTTTTGGGGAGCACACAATGGGCCATTTTCCAAGGTTGCTGCACTATCTGAGCAACTCTGCCCAGCTGGATCTCCAGGGTTTTCTTGGCAATGTGACGCTGTAGTGCCTTCTGCTTCCAGTCCCAGCTGGGCTGTGGATGATGCTCCCTTGAAAAGGCTGTGGGTTTTTTAGAAAAGTTCTGCATCATCAAGGGAGGCACCCTTTTCTTCACTGAGCCTTCCAGAGGTAACACAAAGGCCCTCCTATTCTCTTTGTAGCTCTTGATGGGTAGAGGAGAGAATACCTTCAGAGACTCTAATACCCACCTAGGTTGGCCCCACCACCTCTCTACAATCTTCCTCCTGAGGTGGGCTTCCAAGTGTTCCATTGTCTTCAAGGGGACAAAAGGGATCTGGCAACAACTAATAACCACCTGCACATCAAGCTGAGCACCAGGTGTGGTGGTAAGGTGAGCTGAAGATGCTGGGACAGGCAAGAGGAACCGTTTCAGAGATTGTTGCACTAAGCCAGGCAGGCCCCAGTCATGCTGAAGCCTCTTCTTTAGGACATGGGACTCCAAAATATTCCTCTCTTCAGGTGCTATGAAGGGAGTCTCTGCATGACCAAATTCAACAGTAGTGTGTGCCCGTTAGAGCAATGCAGCTGACCTCACAGGGGGACTGGGGACCAACTTGGTCAGGGACTTCATGTGGATAGATGGAAGACCCCATAGGAAGTGGACCTGTTTGCACCTGATGTTTATCTCTATAATGGCAGCTTTCCCCTGAAGGCTCAAACACAGCCTGTTTCTCAACTGAGGGCAGCTTTGGCCAAGCGGAATAAGCTTAGGCAGATGCATATTCCTCTGTTCCATGTCAGTCATCCTCTGAGAGTGCTCCAGAACCACAGGGAAGCCTTCTAGCCTCATCCCTATGGATTTCCTCATAATATGGTCTTGGAGGTTTCTTTGGTAGCCCAGAGTGGTCTTAGAGCCAAAGATTCCAGGCATGGTGGGCCTTAAGGAGGTCTCCTGCGTCTTCCTTGTGATTTTTGGTTTCTTGTGACCTGGGCTTCTCTGGAAGTAGGACAGGTGCATGTAGGCTTCCTTGGCTGCCTTGTCACATACTACACACATTGGGTCGTCACATACGTATACATTGAATACCATAGCCTTCTCTATGCCATCATATTTTTCATTTCTGAGTAGCTGTGAAAGCTGGTCAGTGCACAAACCTGATGGGAGGAAAAACAACTCATTTGAAATGTGGTGCTGGAGAAGAATTCTATGGATACTCTGGACTGCTAAAAAGACAAATCAATGGTTCCTCAAGCAAATGAAGCCTGAACTCTCCCTAGAAGCCAAGCTGACTAAACTGAGGCTGTCATACTTTGGTCATAACATGAGAAGGCACAGCTTACTAGAAAAGACAATAATACTTGGTAAGGTGAAAGACAGTAGGAAAAGAGGAAGACCACATTACAGGGGGATAGACTCAGCCAAGGAAGACAAAGCTGCCCTGAGCTTGCAGGATCTCAGCAAGGCTGTTGATGACAGGATGACTTCATTCATTCATAGGGTCACCAGACATTGAAGTCGATTTGATGGCAGTTAACAACAACAAGGACAAAGGGGGAAAATGACAGAAGAAGAGAGGAACCGGGATATTTTGAAAGTTACTGGAAAGGTGGGTGACAGAGGTTTCACTGGGACAGTCCCTGCCAAACTGGAGCAGTTGGAGGGCATGCCTTTGCTACTGAGGAAACTTCTGTAGGGCCCATTTGCCCAGCAGTAGAAGTTGCAATCCAAAGAAGTAATTTTTCCAAGTTTTGGGAATCAACGCTGGCCAAAATCCTGTGGGTGCTTTACTCATACATCAGTTTCCCTATGGAAGTAGTTGGACATTTTTATAGTTGCTGGCAATTTAATAACTGGTTGTTGTTGGCCTTTACTGGAAATGGGTTTTGAGCTGCGTCGCTGAAAGAAAGCAAAATATTCCCCAAAATATACATTATTCCTCCAAAAACACCCCTGACGTTGGGAGGGAGGATTGTAGGTTTGCCCTGTTCTCCTTTCCAGCCTATTTAGGCCCAAAAGAGCTCTTTTCCTATAACAAGAAGTGACTTGGAAATTATAGTCAGGTTCACTTTCAGTCATAGAAAAAAAGCGCCTCTCCCGGGGCTAAAATGGCCAGGGGAAGGGCAACGTCTGCTAAAAAATCCCCCAAGCCTCCTGGGGGGCATTGTGGGCAAAAACATTTGAAGGTATCAACTGGTGAGGAGTAATCCTCTGTACATTTGGGACCAGGAAGATCCTTACCTTTTCCATGGGCTGCAGTCCCTTGCTGCTCCTCAACTCTTCCTTGATGAATCTGCTACAAAGAAAGAAGAAAGGGAGGGAAATGCCCAGTCATGAAGCAAATAATGGAACAGGTGATGAGATGGTGCTGGCGCTCAGTTCTTCTCCCTTACAGCAGCCACATGGCAAAGGACTCTGTGCCAGGGCTAGTTTTTGTTTTTGTTTGTTTTTCTAGCCTGAAGGATTCATTGCATGTTCTCCAACACTTCACAGACGAAAAGAAGGACATGGGTGGCCAAGCAACATCAGAGGGTGGTCAGGATGGCAAAAGTTGTGAATGAGGAAAAACATGCCAGGGATGAGGAGAGAATGCAACAGTTTGCTTTTGCTTACAGGGCCTCTGGACTGTTCTAAAGAATTGTTTGATTCCCAACTGGAAAGGGCAAGATTCCTCTCCTCTCCTCTCCTCCTTGTTGATTCAACCGAGTAGAAACTACTTTTACACTTTGAATTCAGTTTGCAGCAACTGAAGTAAGCTCAGGACAAAAGGGGGAAAGTGGGAGGAGGAGAGAGAAACTGAAACTTTTTAAAAGCAGCTGGAAAATTAATTGGGACTGTCCCTGACAAATTTGGACAGTTGGAGGAGGTGTCTTTGCCACGTAGCAAACCTCTTTAGGGACCACAATCCCAATGGTGGCGGGTGTGAAGACCATGAAGTGTGAAGGGGAGAATGGGGAGTTTCACTAGCTCCTTTCTATGTTAACCAATGGCTGGGATTCAGAACCGTGGAAAGCAAACCTAAAGAGTTAGATTTAGATCTACTTGTTCACTTAAATCAATTTTACAGAATTTACAGAAAGGATCATAATAGTACAGTGGGAAAAGAGGACATTGTTTGGAACAGGCCACATTATCTGATGAGAATTCATGGATTCCTTGATTCTCTGACAGAATCCAAATCACTGACGGTCCAAAGTGCCAGATGGTGATACCTGGTAGACTACAAAACTGAATATAGTAACAGTAATACTAACAGAACAGAAAGAGATTGTTGGTCCATGGTGTGCAGCCACAGGGATGCATCTGAGGAAGTAGACTTAAGTCTACAAAAGCTCATGCTGCCAACTTCTTTCTTTCAGTTAGTCTCAAAGTTGCTACAAGAACTCTCTACATGAAGGGTCACAGAGCCACTTATAGATGTGAAGGTACTCACCCATTCTGTTATAGGCCAAAATGACACTAAAACTCCAGCAAAGGCTAAAATATGCCTGGCGGTTCCTTGGCACAACCGACACAGGTATCTCCATCCAGGAAAGCCTTCCAGGAGTTTCCACATTATATAAAAAATCGATATGATAGCATTCCTGACCAGTATGCAAACGTATTTCCAAAGAAGAGAAGAATGGCTGTACAGCATAGTCTTCTCCATATTTGTAACCAAAGCCAAGCAGATGCTTCAGCCAAGGCACTGAACCAGCCAGTACTGCCTGGAGAGGCATGTGTAGGGCCTTGGCAGGATTCCAGTACGCATCACAAATGTCTCCATGGTCCCTTTGTGCAGCCATAAGTCAGAAGAAACCTTCAGCTCTTGGGGCTTCCCCCATGGCATTTCAATGGACCTTTTCCTCTTGGCAGTACCCTCCACACCTCTTAATGATTGCTTATGGGTGCCCCTTATTATAAGAAGCATACCTTCTTTGAGTGGCTAGAGAGCTAGTCCTTTACAGGGCTTATAGACATCCTTTAAATTTCCCTGACCAGCTTCCCCTTTTATATAGATACCAAAAACATTCCTGTATTTTTGGGTGTGGGTCCTTCATAAAGACATGTGTGCTCATCATATGATCTTTGGATGTGGACTATCTGTTAATTTTGCAGAGAAATACATGGCCAGGCCAGTTAAAATTAAGACATCCATTTGGTATTTAGACAGAAAGCAAACTTGAGAATAGTCACAAATTTCAATGGTCCCATCTTGTTGCTTTGAAAACCTGGCAACACAACAAGTCATAGACAACCTGTTTCTTATGATACTGTGCATACACAGCCCCTATGAATTGTTGCTTTGGCCCAGGGGATGTATAGCCCTAAGGAAGGGACTATACTTACTAATTCATTTCAGAGAGAGCTGGAGGGGAGCCTATGGCCAGAGATAAGGGTTATTGTGCCCTTCTCATCTTGAATTACAGAGCCAGTGTAATGGACTAGTCTTCAAATGGGGGGTGCCATTACCATCCTCTGAGGCTGAGAGTGTGTGACATGCCCAGGGTCACTTACTTGGCTGCAAATTGTACATACCCCAGAGTGCATCACCTAGTATATTGGCAGTCCTTCCCCCCAACACTTTCTCATTTTCCCCCAACCATCTCATAGCTAGGAAATGGAAATAATTTTTAAAGCAGCATTTATGGTAAATCAGGACTATTTTTGAAGAAGTAAGGTCCAAAATACACTGCAGAAATAAATGTGAGGGAACACGTGGGAGCTGTAGTTTGTTGTGTTTATAAGTGACAGTTTTTCTGCTAAGTACCTGCATGTCATAAGCATTTCAGTTAAATTTACCATATTGAAATCAAATCTGATGTTTTTAAAAATTTTATTTGATGTGTGTTGGAAGAGTGGGGTCGTCTTATACGGCAAGTATATCCCAAGTTCCATATTTTGACTGGAAAGTTGGGGGGTCGTCTTATACGCCGGAAAATATGGTAGGCCCCCTCTCCTTGCCCTGCACAGATTTACTTTAGAGTAAAGCCGCCGGGCCAGGGCTTGGGGACGCTAGGTTCCCCACCTCCCTGTTCTGCGAGGCTTGGAGATCAAACTTTGCAGGGCAGGGACTGGGGACACTGGGTCCTCCACTTCCCTGCCATGTAATGCTTGGAAATCAAGCCTCTCATGGCAGGGACTGGGGACGCTGGGTCCCCTACCTCTCTGCTCAGCCCCTGCAGTGGCTGGAGAAGAGAGGAGCCCTGCTTGGAGGGGAGAAGGACTGGTAGGCGGATGGGCTTGCTTGCCAAGAAACCTTGCTGCACCCGAACTTGGCATCCAATGCAATAGCATCACAAGGGAGGTGGGGGGCACTCACCAGGTGTCACCCCTCTTCATCTGGACTGAAGTCCTCCCTCCCTCCCCATTCCTTCCTTTCTCCCCCTTCCTCCCCTTCCAAGGCTTCTGCCTGGGCTTGGCTTCAGGGGCAGTTCAGAGACAGAGGCTGGAGCCCAGTTGGCCAGAGAGAGCTAGGGCCAGTGCTGGGGCTTAGGTCTCAGAGCACCTCCCTTTCCAGGCCCAACACCCAGGATGGGACCTCCAGGATCCGAGTCCCAAGCCCCAGCCCCAGTACAGACCCTGGTCCCGGTCCCAACTCTGACTCCCTCCGGCTGACAGAGCTCCAGCCTCTGCCCTCAAACTGGCCCAGAAGCAAAGCCTGGAACAGAACTTCAGAGGGGGGAAGAGAGAGGGAGGGAGGGCTTCAGTGTATTTGTCCCCAATGGTGGTGCAGCCATGTGGCCACACTACCATTAGGGACAATGAGACTTGAGTATCCGTGGATTTTGGTATGCGTGGGGGGGGGGGGATCTGGAACAGATCCTTCACAGATACAAACTGTGTGTGTGTTGCAGAAAGAAAGAAAGAAAGAAAGAAAGAAAGAAAGAAAGAAAGAAAGACTCCTAGCCATCTAAGCTGGTTCTTTGGGAGGGAGGAGTTTAGACAATCCCTCAAAGGATAGCCCAGTCATCAGATATTAGCCACAGTAATGCTACATCAGGCTCAGAGAACCTCTGGACCTCCAGATGTTTTACCCTCTATGTCATCAATCTCACCCAGCATGACCAGTGGTGAGAGAATCTGATAGTTCTCTGGAAGGCCAAAACATCTGGCAGGGCCAGGGTTCACCACCTCATGTTATCTCCATATATGTAGGCAATATATCTCTGAAGACCAGTTGCTCGGACATTCTGGCTTATGACTGTAAGTGCCCAACAGGGCTAAGGAGTACACCAAACACATAAAGAGTTCAATGGAGGTGTCAAGAGAGGCATTCAGAACCAGTCTGGGATCCATAGATGGTGTGCAGGAGTTCAAAGGAGCAGACAAAAGATAGTGTAAGATAGCTAAGGTTGGACAGCAGAGCAAAACCCTTTACTTATTTATTTATTTATTTATTTATTATTCAGGTTCTACTTTTGGGGCAGAGTACAAAATGGTTTCTGCTCACCATTCTATGGACAGAAGTTGGCTGCACTGGAAGTGAAATCGTACTTCACCATTGGCAATTAAATAAGTGTCCTTCAACACACATGAGGCAGCAGGTTAGTTTAGGGGTTGCAGGATAAGCTCTGTGGCATATACAGCTCTGTCCTTCAACAAGGGGAACAAGGAATTCAAGAGGAACTGGTAGGAGGGTGCCACCACTGCCAACCAGCTGGTATCCCATTTTACATGTGCTCTCAACTATCACCTCCAACTACTTTGGATGAAATTTTATCTTCAGGTAAAATGAATTCATGTTCGGGAGATTGGGATAGAGCACCAATGTACATAGCAAATTATCTGAACTAGGGAAAGGTAGCCAGATAGCCCTGTGTGCCCCTCATCTCTTTTGATTCTAACTGTAGATTGGTGGTTATTATTTTTTTTGCCTTCCTTTTTTTCTCTGAGGACATTCTTGTTTCATCAGGTTCCTCCATCTTAGTTAAACAGAAGCAGACTTGCACCGATGCAAGCCAGCCGTAGGGACTTCTGCAGTCAAGTCTAGCCTTTCTTTTTTCATCTTGCACTATGGACTTCCTAGTTAAGGAACAGTGAGTCCTCTTTATTGGACGTTATCACACGGGGCCTAAAGCAGAAAGAATCCACACCCAATCCCATCCTATTGCGGTTTTTTTCCCGTGTGTTCACACGACGTCACACAGAACCCCGTCCCAATCCCATCCCAATGCGGCATCATCCCCGTTATTTTGAATGCCGGTTTCTTAGGGAATTACAATTGCGCGACCAGAATGATACCGCAATAATACCGCTTTCACCGTATGTCTGATCACGAGATACATATCGTGGTGCATTTCCCCGACATGACCCATGGTTCCCCGCGCTATTTCCCATGGATCTGTGAGGAAGCATCTTATGACGTGTACTTCCTGTTTTGATCGGGCAGCAAGAACATCCTTGCTGGGTTCTGGAAGGGATCTTCTCACTTGTGTGTGAACGGCAGATACGGTTCCCAGGAGCGCATCTATCGCAGTTTCGTTAATTGCGCAATGATGCTAGTTGCATCTGATAGCCATTTCCGTCTTGTGGGGTCTATACCGGTATAGTTCTGGATTGATTCCATACCGCTTTCTTGCTGCTTTGAGACCCGCGTGTGATAACGTCCTTTGTCTTGCTCCTAGTCACCAGCAATAATTCTTGAATTTGGTAAACATGGGCTCAGCAAGGGGATGCTGCATTGTGCCAGTAAATACCAAATAATCCTAAGAAGTTCTATATATGGCCAACCTGGAATTGGTTTTCTGCTACACAAAAGCCTCTCCTTTTTTATTTCACCACCCCAAGGCTCTTATGCTCCCATCCCTCTTGCCCTGTCTCTATCAGTAGTACTTCAAATGTACTTTTGATATAATAAGAGAGTGTGTGGGACTCAGTTCCTTTCATTAGTTATTTTTAAAAACCTGAGTTCTCTTAGCAGTAACAGCAACAGTCATAACAGCAGCAAGCATGTAAAACTGCTGTTCCAACTTGCCAGTGGAGAGATAATACATTTATTAAAATTTGACAGGACAATCAATCTCCCACTGTTATTCTAATCACATTTATTAACTACAGAGTTAACAATGCATTGGGAATAGAAAATCCAATTTGGCAAATGACCGGTAGGATGCCTTTTCAAGAAGATTGGGGGGGGGGGCATGTTTAGAAAAAATATGCATTTTTCTCTGGTACAGAATCTGAGAGATGAAAGATAACAAATGACAAGGGAAATGGGATTCTAGCAACAGAATGTTTTTGAACTGGCTTGATGGGTGTAGTCACAGACCATAACGTTGTCTGCAAGAACAAATAGGCAGATTGCCAGACTGCATGAGAGTTACTTTTTTAGACTACAGTTCCCAGAATCTCCCAGCCAGTGGGGACACTAAACAAGTACATTACAAAAAATAACTTACCATGGTTCACAATGGCCTCTGGAATTTTAAGAACTGATTTCAGTAGATTAAAGGGAAATGTCTGGTGGTAGTTTAACTATTGTTAATATTTTCACAGCTTGCATCCATAGGTTTTTGTGGGTTTTTCAGGCTGTGAGGCCGTGTTCTAGAAGAATGCATTCCTGACGTTTCGCCTGTATCTGTGGCTGGCATCTTCAGAGAATGGTGGCATGGAGTGTGTGGGATATGTATACTGTGTGACTTTTGGTTGAGAGGGTGTGATTTGCATGTTAATCTGTGTATTGTCACTTGACAGTGCCCACAATGCCATGGGGGCCCCATTAGTGATCTCTAGAACCTCCTGGCCCCAGAGCTGTACTTAGGTAATTTTTAGATTCTGGACTAGTGGACTTCTAAAAATCTCCCTCTTTGGATGGGAATATATAATAATCACTTCTTTCAAAGTGTCTCAAGACAGCCCTGTGGTTCTGAGGCCCCACCTGCTCATTCTGCTAAGTAGTGCCCTGGACACCTGCCCCGAAGTCCTACCATGATGGCACCAAGATTCTGTTCTGCTCTTGCTGCCTTTTGTGCTGGTATTGTTTGTTCATCCAACCCAAGCATGCCAACAGCAATAAAAGTGAGGAGCTAGGAGTATCATCCTCCCCTTGCCTCTGTTCTCCCTCTAAGCTACTATGGGAATTAGATCTAGACAAAGGTTGCATCCACACTGCAGAAATAATCCTCTGACTGCCATGGCTCAATGCTATGAAATTCTGGGAACTGTAGTTTTGGGGTCCGCGCTCCGAGGAGGTCCTCCCCAGAGAGCCGGCTCTCTGAGGACGTCCTCCTTGGAGCGCAGGTGGGGAAATGCTCCCCAATACGTATTGGGGAAATGTTCCCCAATACGTATTGGGGAAATGTTCCCCAATACGTATTGGGTTTTCATACCTACGGTAAAAGCGAAATGATTCCCGTCGTGGAATTGCAATTCCTAAAGAAACCAAAATTCAAAAGATCTCGGTTCTTTCCACATTCTGTCGGGGTTCTGTCGGGGTTCTGTCGGGGTTCTGTCGGGGTTCTGTCGGGGTTCTGTGCGACGCCGTGTGGACACACGGAAAAATAATACATATTACGTCGGGATTTTGTTTGGATTCTGTCTGCATTGAGCCCCGTGTGATAAGGTCCTTACTCAGAAACAGATGTTCAGATCAGAAACACTGAGGTTCTGCTACAAGAGAGGAAGCCTCCATAGCCTGGAGATCCAGAGTTAACAGATGGTCTTTTCCCTCAACTCCCCCCCACCTCAGCCACAAAGGAGGAAACATCAAGTGTATCTATAGGCATGGAACAGCTACCTCTTGCCTGTGTCCTCTTGTGTCCTATGACTGGCTG
This sequence comes from Phrynosoma blainvillii, assembly GCA_026167975.1. Lineage (NCBI taxonomy): Eukaryota > Metazoa > Chordata > Lepidosauria > Squamata > Phrynosomatidae > Phrynosoma > Phrynosoma blainvillii. The sequence continues at coordinate 22,253,646 of JANUYF010000009.1, forward strand.
AGGCTTTGGGAAATACATGTGTCCAGTAGAAGTTCTAGGCTGGAGCGTAGTTAAGAGACTTCAAAAGATTTCTGTGTGCTGGAGTTTGACACTGGTTCAACCTTTAAGAGGGCCTTGCCCCTGGTCTGGTTTTGGAGTGTGTATGCATGTAAACCTTAGGACGTTATCACACGTGGGCCAGAAAGCGATAATAAAGTGGAAATGAGGCATTCCAAAAATAAACTGAAAATAAACCTTGATTCCGCAAATGGCTTTCATACGTAATTACCTTAATTGCGAAATTACAGTAAGCGCATTCAATGTTCATACACAAGTGAGGAAAGCCCGTAAATGTACTAGAAATGAGCTTCTTGTACATGCGTAGATAGAGGAATGCTCGCTGGAACAATGGGAAAAGCAGAGAAATGCTCCCAAATGCGCATTTGCTTTTCACATTACGGTAAATGCAAAATTACCTTAATTTCGCATTTGCATTTCCTCCAAACAACCGAATTTCAAAAGAACGTGGATAACACCAGTTTCTGTCCACTTTCTGTCCAGTTTCTGTGCGACATCGTGTGAAAACGCGAGGCACAAATCCAGTTTCTGTTTGGGATTTGTGTGAATTAACCAGCAGATTTGCCCCCGTGTGATAACGTCCTTAGAAGTGACACTGGTAAGCTTTACTGAAGATCCTGCAATTGTTTTGTCTTGGCACCTGGCTCTATTTTGGAAGGGACAGGTTGCATCAATATGTTGGTAGTTGTCTTTATTATTGGAGGAGTCCTTTTAAAAAGTGAGTGTGTTGTTGTTTTTTACTCTTTCCTTATGCAAATCCCCATCTTCACAGAGCTTAGTATATTTTGATTTGGGTAGAGCCAGAAAACAAGAACTGGGCAAATCAAGGAGTTGTGAGCAGCAGGCAGTAAAATAATATTTTATTTTATTTATAGGTGGCTGTGTGAGAGAATGTATTTGCCTTCTATAAAACCTCCTCTACCCCAAGCCTGGAGTCAGTGGCTCTTCATTAGTTTAATTTGCAATCTGTTTTGTCAGAACTGATTTACAGCAGATAAGCTTCTGGCAGCCATCTCATCATCATGTTTGGGATGTATGATTGTGCCATGTATATGAGTCTATGATATTCCTCTGGCTCCAGTTCTGTGTAACCAAATCATACATTATGAGGAGTGTCACCTTAAATGTACTAATGCTTTGGGATTACAGGTTTCCCTTATCCAAAATGCTTGGGACCAGAAGTATTTTCCATTTCAGAATTTGGAATACTGGCATATACACAGTGAGATATCTTCGAGATGGGGCCCAAGTATAAAAATGAAATTCATGTAGGCTTTGTATACACCTTATACACAAAGTCTGAAGGTAGTTTTATACACAGTATTTTTAATAATTTTGTATCTGAAACAAAATTGTGTTTACTGAACCACTAGAGAGTAAAGGTGTCACTGTCTCAGCCAATTTTGGAATATTCTGGTATTCCGGATAAGGGAGATTCAACCTGTAGTGTAATTTCTCTTTTCTGCCTAGCAGTCAAACTGGGTACAGCAAGAGGACAATCCCCTCTGATTTGGCATGTGTTCTGGGCTAAGCCATATGGCACAGGCTACCTTCCTTCCTCAACTTCTGCCAGATGCCATGCAATCTTGGACTGTATTTATGGCTTGGCAGAAATGAAAAGGAGGGATCTGCTTGTAAGAAAGTTTTTGTTTTGTTTTTACCTATACTGGTGCTGCAAGAGGTTGTCTCTATTCCTTTTAGATAACAGATCTCTCTCTTCACCCCCCCCCCACCTTAAAAAATAATAACAACCACTTATGAGTGTAATGACACACTCCACACAAACAGATTCTGCATCAGAGATGGTTGCCTCCCTGCCGGCTCATGGACTGGATGAGCTCCACAGGCATTCCCCATCTGGGTGGGTTTTCAAATCCTATGTGTAATTACTTCCCATCCCTATGACAAATAGAAGTATGACAATATTTTTAGTTTTTCCAATACAAAATTTATCAGTTTCATTATCATGGCTACATCCCACATAACTATGCGATTATAGTCTGGCTGAGGGAACTTTGAGTGTGCTCTTTGAGGGAAATCCACTGCTGTATGTAATTCATAGGCATTGTTCTGGTGGTCTCTAGCAGAAGTTTCTAAGTGCCTTACTACAAATCCCAGGGTTCTGCAGAATGAAACCTTGGCAGTTCATGCAGGATCAAACTATTATAATTGTATATTTACAAACTGACAAGACTTCAAGGCCACTGAATACTCAATTTCAAGCACAGACGACTTCAGTTTTAAGCACCACAAAGCATCCTTTAAAAATACTGTATAAGTAATTAAAAGGCTGGTCAGAGGATGTGACTTTTTAGAGCTCTGCCCTAAATGAACCCACAGCAAAGACTCTAGCCAGCCACTGTACCACCAGCTTCACAATGAACTGAACTACCAACATTGGTTTTACCTCAACCCTAATATAATTCTGTAGTGCTTGGAGGCAGTGACATTAGCTCATGCTGAGAAATAATTTTCCCAGATTCAATCACAGATGAGTTCCGTGAGAAACCAAACTGCCAACAGACAAAGGCAGTGAGCTAGACATATCAAAATCTTTCCTTCCTGTCTTTAAAAATTTTAAAAAAACGTCCTTTGGAGTTTTAATCATACAAAACACATAACTTTCTCACAACAATATACAAACAATGCCTTTTAAAAAGAAACACAAAAAGGGTTTCTAGCCCCAGGGTTTGGAGATCCATTTTTGGACAGACATCTGACACTTCCATGTATGTCTAGACATGAGAAAGGCAACCTTTGGCCAACAAAGCCGAACAGAATAAATACAGACATCGGGGGTGTTTTGGCAGCTTTGTTAGCTTCCCACCAGCAAGGCCTCAGGAACTGGGTTATACACTTGAGTCAGCCTTGTGTTGGCCTTTTTAGCCTTGACTGCAGGATTAATAATAATAATAATAATAATAATAATAATAATATAATTTATTTCTTATATCCCGCCTTTTGCCTAAGCAATCAAGGCAGCTTACAAATGTAAAATAAATACAATATTGAAATAAACATAATAAGATTAAGGTTGGGGTCTTGAGTCTGACCCACCACCTGCTAAGTGTTGCCATTAGTGGCCTCCCTCACAAGGTGACACTGTTGCTACAAGTTTATTACAGAGACCATATACCTGGGATTCTGCCATCTTCCTGTCATTTGCACAGGGAGATGGCAGGTGAATAACTCAAGGGTGCCCATGCTGTGTGGATGGTAAGGGTAGGGAAAGATTGTCTTCTTTTTCCTCATATAGCTGTATCCTGACTCTGGTCAGAACTAGCAATATTCAGAGGTTTGGTGCTGGTGGACTGCCGGGCAACCTGTCCTTCCACACTGTGCTGGATCCCGTATCCAAAATAGATGGCAAAGCCTAGAAAGAAAATAGGGAAACCTTGTGGTCACAAGAGCAGCTACTGTTCCCTTTTCCAGCGCTGCCCTTCTCCCTGCTGTGCACGCACACACCCAAAAGCACCCAAGCAATGAGTGCACCATCCCAAACACAGTTTCCCATGTGGGATCGGCCCCTGTGTGAAAGCACTTCACAAGCAGTTTCACTGGTAGTCTCACCTATGGCCATCCAGCCAGCAAAGCGGATCCAAGTGCCTGAGTCCAGCTGCATCATGAGATAGATGTTCACCAAGATACTGAAAATTGGAAGCAGTGGCAAATCAGGAACCTGGGGGGAAATTGGAAACAGAATTGTATGGTTGAAAGGGACTCCTAATCCAACCCCTGCTGGAGCAGGAAGAATCCTTGGGAGGTTGTCATCAGTTTTAAGTTTCCTAAATGGAGACACTGTCAAAAACCTCTTTCTGTCAAGGTTTTTCCTAATGCTTAGGTGTAGCAGCAGAAAACAAGCTTGCTTTGCACGACAGCCTTTCGGATATTCAAAGATGGCTCTATCCTATCAGCTTTCAATCTTCTCTTCAAGAGATACAGGCAAATATGTCAGTGTATTCTAGTTTAAAGTTCTTACGGCCAATAACTAATTTCAATCTTATAGAATTGAGGGGAGAGCAAGTATGGTGTAGTGATTTTTGAGCACTGGACTATGACTCTGGAGATCAGGCTTCTATTTCCCACTCAGTCATGGAAACCCAACTGGATGACCATGCACAAGTCACACACTCTTAACTCCAGAAAAACCCATGATAGGGCTGCCATAAGTCAGAAGTGACTTGAAGACACACAACAACAAGAATGGAAAGAGGCTCCATACAAAAGCTGGAAAACTGCCCAGCAAAGGTGTCAGAGAGCAAAAGGGCAGTGCCCTTCCTGCAGAGGGCCAGGCTGAGACCTCAGGACGATCAGAACTGATCCTAGGATGTGAAAGGATCAATCTCAAAAATATGTGATGCTTTCCTCTTCATATTAAAATCAAGCCTGTAGTGCAGAGGGTGGAAATTATGTGTCTCTCCGCATCTCCCAATATTCCACACCTTTGGTTCTGCTGGCTGGGGCTGATGGAATTTGCAGTCCAACAGCATCTGGAGAATGGCATGATTCCGACCAATGAGAACTCTGATAGAAGATCCACTATACTTTGCCAAATGGTGGGATTCCAAAGTGAAAACCTTTGGCTTTGACCAATACAATCCCTGAAGGTCCCTGGTAGCTTGATGTTTACCTTGAAACTGAGGTGTGTCTTGCTTTCCGGCTGCCTCCAGATGAGAATGGTGCAGAGAAGCGAAATGCTTAGGAGAAGCACACATGCTATGATGCAGCCGACATCGCCTTCCATGAGCTCTACCCCTTTCTGTACCAGGATGCCACATAAGACAGTGATCATAATAGCTGCAAGGAAGGTAGACCAAAAATAAAAACCAAAGCAAGTTTTTTGTGAGACCTGCACAGATCTATTTCCAGTTCTCTGGGTCTGAGAATTATAACTAGAGATCTCAAAACCAGAGACCATGGCATGTAACGCTCTGGCTTGACTCCTGACTATATCATAAGATCTCAGTATAAAATACCAGCAAAATCAATTCATAGCAACTTAATAAATTTTAAATAACAATGAATAATTAGTATCTAAAATATGTTGGACAATTAAAGCAAATTAAAACAGTTTAAAAGTTGTACAGAGGAGCAAAATCTTTCGGACCATGCCTCCAGCTTTGACAATAAACCATGTTTGAACTTGGCACTGGAAGAAAGCAAATCAAGCCACCAAAGGGAGCACATTCCAGATGGGAAGAGAGTCACCTTCCAAAAAATGTCATTTTCTACTCTTGGAGGCCTCCAGGAGTTGTGGCTTTTGCAGTAAAATGGGGCGCAACCTCTCCAACCCTCCTTCATGAACCTGGAAGTGAACTTCTGGCCACATAAGAGTTTTGTTTTTGCAGTATATGTGTCTATTTTTAAGGACCCATGTGACCCACAGCAGAATCTAAGGACAGGAAAATTGGTGCAGGGAGTTTGCTTGCTCTTGGCCTGGATTTTTTTGTTGGGCTCCACCAAAATTAACTAAATGCTCCTGGATGGTCAAGGGCTGTCAAATGTCCATCTCCACACCCATGCAGTAGGAATCTTTCTGCTCCCATTTAGAAACAGCTGTGGTCTCAAGCACCATCACCTGTGAGCTCCACACTTCCCCAAAGTGAGCTAGAACACCTAGTTCTTAGAACGCCAGGCTCCACATGAGACCTGACCAGCTTGTCCCACCTCCACTTGGCACTTACAAATGATGGTGCTGCTGATCTAGACAACACTCCCCGAGAGGCGAGTTGGGGTGTCCGCCTCAGGGCAGAAAAGGTTCCTCCAGATGAACTTCTCCTTCAAGACAATCTGGCTCTCTGTGGCTGCATGACTGATGATCACCTTCTCTTCTTCGCTTCCATTTACTTCCAACATCTCCAGATCTCTGGAGTTGGTGAACAGTTCAGGCTGGTATCTGTCAGTGAAGATGGACAGTTAATTCAAGAACATGGGAATCTACCTTAGATGAAGTCAGACCTCCCAGAGTCCACTAAGACCACTTAGGGATAGCTTGGATTGGCAGCTATATCTCTCCAAGGTTTCAGACAGGATTCCTTCTGTGCCCTACCAGGAAATGCTGCTGGGGAGCAAATTTAGCATCTCCTGTAGAAGCATGCTAGCATCCTTTACTCCATATCAGACTCTTGGGGTCCTTCAAACCCATTACAGTCAACTATGGCTGGCAGCAACCACTCTCCAGAATGTCACACAGAATGCTTTCCTAGTTCTAGCAGGAGATGCCCATCCAAGTGCCACCCAGGCCCAATCCAGCTTCACTTCTAAAATCGTGGGTGCTTTCAGGCTGCCATGATGGTACAACAGGGAATTGTTATACCCTGTCAAGTCTTGGAAAAAAGGAGCATCCACCCGCAAAGCAAAGTTGGCCAGAGTAGCATACGTAGACATGTCATGGCGAACTCTACATAGACAAAGGAATCTCTTTCTACCCAAATTGCATTTAAGAGAACATGAAGGCTGGGCTGGGCAGGGTTAAAGGCAAAAGGGATGGGGCGCAGAATACCAGAATATCTAGGTTTAAAACTCTTAGTGACTTACTCCTAGGAGAAATGTGGCTTGACCCTTCATGTGGGCAGCTAGCAGACCTGTAGAGCTGTGGATTTTTCCATTTTGCTAGCAAGTAAAGACTGCTTTTGTTTCAACAAGGATTTTTCAATTAGTTGGTTGTGCAGAAGGGTTTCTCTAATGGGATGTCTGTGTACTGCGTTATCTTTGTAGTTTTTAAAATGAGATCATGTTTTTTCTAAGCTGCAGGTGTTTAAACAAGACTGATAATTTAATTGCTTTTAAACTTCTGCATCATCAGGTTTTTAGCTGCAAGTTGTTGTGACTTGGTTGTAAGTGACCTTGGATCACATGGAGAAAAAGGGAGGATCTAAATTGAAGATTTAAAAAAAAATAAAGAAACAGACCACCAAACAAACAATGGCATCAGAAGGGAAGGAATCACGAATCTCTGGTGAAGCCCAGAGAGAGCCAAACGGGGGTTCCTAGAGAGGTGGATTGGGCCCCAAGGCCTGGAGTTCCTCAGCTGACTTGCTGGAACAATGAGAGACCCACCTGAGGATGAGGACACAAACAGCCACCAGAGAGTATGCGAAAAGGGTACCAATCAACATGAAATTAACCAGGTCCTTCAGCTCGAAGAGGAAAGCCATCAGGGCTGGAAGAGAACAGGTGACATGTGGGTCCCCAGGTGAGCTAACGGGAATGGGGGAAAAGGGGATGGAGAGAGGTCCATTAACGCATCCATACCAGCGATGATTCCTGACACCACAGTGGCCACCAAAGGAGTCTTGGTCCGGCTGTGCACTCGGAAAAGAAACCGGAAGAGAAGCCCATCCTTGGCCATGGTGTAGATCACTCGTGGCATGGGGAACATGGAGCCCAGCAAACTGTGTTGGGCAGAAGTCAAGAGATGCAAAGTCAGTACACAAGCATACCCAAGAATCTCTGCTGGACAGAGATGGCAGACAGCCGAAATTTCCTAAGTGTCTACTCGTTCCTGCAGCAGATCCGGCAGCTTTGTTTTGATCCCTTACAAAGGGATTGATTGTAAGGATGGGGATATCGTGGCCCACAGGTGTCAAAAAGCCTTTGGAGCATCGCAACCTCTTGGGACTCCCTCTACCCCCATAAACACTGCACTCCCTTCTAGAAACATTGTCCAGCCGCTCCTCAACCCTTTTTTGGCAATATATTTTGGATTGCTTCAAACTGTTAATTATGCTGTTTTGGGTGGGATCCCCCACATCAAAACAATGAACCCAACTGAAATGTCCTCAAAGGCAACTAGGAGTAAAACATCACTTCCGATTCTTATAATGGCAGCCACAGCAGAACATCTATAGCTCTCCAGAAGTCCCAAAAATCAATGGGCACAGCCCTCCAAGCTCCAAATCATGCCTGCTCCCAACCATTGGACCATCACAACCTTCTTGAGCCTCCCCACTTGCTAACATCTTATCCATAATCCCTTTTTCTGGGTACCCGGGCATTAAGTGGGTGGCTAGAGCAGAGAGGGGGACTGATAGGTAGTGGCACCCAAGTTGTGGAATCCTTTCTTGAGTGACGGTCACCTTGTTCTTTCATCACTATCCTTCAGCTCAAGTACAGGAATCATGCAGTACTTCGAACATGGTTAGACTGCAACTCCCAGCATCCCTCATCATTGGACTATGCTGGCTAGGGGGCTGCTGGAAGCTGCAGTCCAACAAATGTGTAGAGCCACATGATCTCCACCTCCTGCTTTAGGTGTTAGGTGAAGGCCTTCCTGTTTCTGTTGAGCTTTTAATGTCACTTGGTTTTCCCGTGGTCTTTTGTATCCCATTTTTGTTCAATGTTCTCTTAAGCACCAGTGCCAATTTTAATCTGCTGTTTTTCTCAACTGCATTTATAGATAGTTGTTCTTAATTCCTTGGCGTCTTTTAAAACGTTGATTGTTAAACTTCTTGGAAGGCCTGGAAAAAGTTCAACCTATTTAAAAAATCTATTAGAAATAACTAACATCATTACAGAGGGAATTGTGCCTCATGGGGCAGCAGGAGATTGAAATCCCACACTCTCAGATCCTGGCTCTTCTCGGCTGTTTCCTCTCACCTGGTGGAAAGGGCACAGAGCGAGCCAATGGCTACCACATAGCAGGCAGGCTCCCACCCCACCAATTTGAAGGCATCAGGCAGAGGGCTCTCCTTGTTCACCAGGAAATAAGGCACCATCAGTGTCAAGGAAGCCGAAACTCCAAAATAGGCCACAAAGCAGATGAGGAGGGAGACAATGATGCCGATGGGGATGGACCATTGAAGGTTCCGGGCTTCTTCGCCTGGAAAGAGAGACAAAGGATGTGGATCATTACCAATACCTAGAAGATGTGCACATGCTATGTTGCTCAGTACAATGGCTCAGGATCCCTGCCTGGTTCTGGGCATAGGCTGGCTTGCTGTTCCATATTGGTTCTGTTCCCAGGAGAAGTTTCCTGCCTCTGTTTTGGGAAATGAGTCATGAGCAGTGAGACTGGGAGCCACGGCTGGCTGCTTTATCTGGAAGCTCGAGCATTTGTGGTTTTGCGTAGCAGAGTCCTCATACATAGGAATGCTCTTTTCCCAAGTGTGACCTAAGATTGCATTCACCACAGCCCCTCACCGCATCCAGCCAACACCAGCACACACTTTGAAAGCTGATGCTTTACCTGTTGTAGCAATGCAGTCAAATCCCACAAAGGCATTGAAGCATGTGTCAGCGCCCGAGAGAATCCCCTGAAAACCAAAGGGCAAAAAGCCGCCGTTCCCAAAGAGTTCAGGTCTGGAAGAGAAAGGAAGATAATGTGCACTATTTCTGGCAGTCTGCAAAGGCGAAAGAGAACATGAGTCAGGGAGAAGGTTTGCAAAGATTGAGTCTCGAGGACTCAAGCAAACAGCAGGATTATTATTATTATTATTATTATTATTATTATTATTTATTCTCCCCATTATGGGGTGTTTAACTCCCCATGAGTGATGGCCCTCAAGCTTTTTGGGTCAGCTCCTTCTGGAGATAGATGTATCTGCATTACATCACTGGATCAGTTTCATACCACTTTCACTATCATGGTTTTATCCTACAGACTCCTTGGGAGTTGTAGTTTGGCAAGGCACTTTAAAGAGGTCCAGCATGGCATAGTGGTTTGAGTGTTGGACTATGACCAGGGTTTGAATTCCCTCTTGAGCATAAAAGCCCATTGGATGGCCTTGGGAACGTCACACACTCTCAGCTGCAGGGGAAGGCAATGGCAACCCTACTCTGAAGAAACTTGCCAAAGAAACCCTATGATAGGTTTGTCTTAGGTCAAAAATGACTTGGAGGCACACAACAACAACCACAACAACAACAGCGGCACTTCAAAGATTTCCTGAGAAGACTGAGGATTAAATCAGTTTAATTCTGCAGTGTAGACAGGCATCCAGGGTACCTTGGGAATTGTAGTTCAGGGTTAGGGCATTGCCAATCGAGGATTTCTCAGGATGGCTCCATGGCAGCTAAAAGGGGATCAAGCAACCAGATTTCCACAACACAGTTAGGCCAGTTTGGTTTCAGTTTAACTGACTCGATTCCATTCTATGGAATCCTGGCGTGTGTTGGAGCACATCATGCCTTGAGTCTATACAACTCAGTCTATATAGTGCCCTGACTCTGGAGACCAGGGTTCGATTCCCTACTCAGCCATGGAAAGCCACTGAAGGACCTTGGGCAAGTCACATTCTCTCAGCCTCCGGGAAAGGTAAGGGCAATCCTCCTGTGTGTGAATGAATCTTCTCAAGAAAACCTCAGGATAGGTATGCCATAAGTCAGAAAGGATTCAAAGCCACATAACAACAAATATAACAGGTACTCAGTACTAGCTGGCATGGCTGGGCTACAAGTCTGGAGACCAAGATTCGAATCCCCACTCAGCCATGGGGGAGAGACACTAGGCCCAGCATCATCGGGCTTAGAATAAGGAGAAGAGCCCTCCCTCCATTACCATCCAATGTTATCTGAGGGAGAGACACTAGGCCCAGCACCATCCGGCCTAGTATAAGAAGAACTTATGTCTTAAAGGATGGATGGGATTCAGGATTTTATGTTCTGTTTAATATATCTGTAATGTTGTAAGCCACCCTGATTGCTCTGCAGAGGGGTAGGATATAAATAAATTATTATTTTTTTTATTATTATTATTATTATTAAGCTACTGGAGGACCTTGGGCAAGTCCTACTCTCTGAACCTCAAAGGAAGGCAACAGCAAAACCACTGAGCAAATCTTGCTAAGCAAACCCTGTGAAACTTTAGGATTGGTGTAAGTTAGAAACATAATTTTCAAGGAAAAGTACCGTATTTTTCACCATATAAGACGCACTTTTTCTTCCCCAAAACGGGGGAGGGCTCCTTTCAGCCGCGTCCTCGGTGGTTCAATGGGCTGCTCCTGGGATCGGAGGACATCCTCCGATCCCAGGAGCAGCCCATTGAACCACCGAGGAAGCAGGTGGAATGAGTGTCAGCCTCCGACCCCACCATCGCCCCAAGGAAAGCAACGCTGCTTTCCTTGGGGCTATGCTGGGTTCAGAGGACGCCTCCAACCCCAGCATCACCCCAAGGAAAGCTTCCTTGGGCCAATGCTGGGGTCAGAGGACGCCTTCGACCCCAGCATTGGGCCGATGCTGGGTTCGGAGGACGCCTCCAACCCCAGCATCACCCCAAGGAAAGCTTCCTTGGGCCAATGCTGGGGTTGGAGGATGCCTCCGACTCCACCATCGCCCCAAGGAAAGCTTCCTTGGGCTGATGCTGGGGTCGGAGGATGCCTCTGACCCTAGCATTGGGCCGATGGTGGGGTCAGAGGATGCCTCCGACCCCAGCATCGCCCCAAGGAAAGCTTCCTTGGGCCAATGCTGGGGTTGGAGGACGCCTCCAACCCCAGCATTGGGCCGATGCTGGGGTCGGAGGATGCCTCTGACCCCACCATCACCCCAAGGAAAGCAACACTGCTTTCCTTGGGCCAATGCTGGGTTCGGAGGATGCCTCCGACCCCACCATCGCCCCAAGGAAAACTTCCTTGGGCCAATGCTGGGGTCGGAGGCATATTTTTACTCATTTTATTTAATTGTTGGCATATTTTTACTTATTGCTCTTACTACTTGTAATAGAGCCTTAGGAGGCATTTAAACCTTTTAAAATAGAGATAGGGAGAATCCTTCCAGAGGCTGGGAAACCAGCAGGTGAGTGTCTCATGGAGGAAATTGAGCATGTTACAATCTGTGGAAGCAAAAAAGGTCAGTTTTGGATTCCAGGAGGGTCAGATTCAGCCCCCAAGCCTGAGCTTCATGGCCCCTAAGCTACCAATACCAAACAGGTGCCAACTCTGCAGGAAAATTTCGAGAGTTCCCCTTTCTGAGACAACCAATGGAGCAAAAAAGCAAGAAAAGAGCAGAATCTAGTCAGAAAGCTCTGGTGCCACAATAAACTACAGTACCCAGGATTCCCTAGTATTGAGCCTAGACTGTTAAAGTGGTCTCAAACTGGATTATTACACATCATTTTGGACCAATGATGTTCTCTGCCTTGGCTGAAGAGCAGAGGGGCTATGCAGATGGGCGGCTCTGGGTCGCCCCTGCTAGTGGTGGATTGGGGCCATGGCAACTTCACACTGCAGCTCCAATCCTTCCTTTTGCTGCCCTAAGAGCTGGCACCGTGGCTCTTCCACACCCTTTCAGCACAGCATGTTTACACGCTGTGCCAAGGGGGAATCCTGATGCTGCATGCATGCAAACGGGCATGTGGTGTCAGGACAGCATCAGGGTGGGGTTGGGGCAGCCAATATGCGGCTGCCCCACCCCAACTCCACCCCTAGGCTGGAGCCCACCACCACCACCACCACCACCACTGGCCTTAACTCCACCTGAGGCTTCGGGAGAGCCGAGGACCCCTTCAAGCCCCTTAACACCAGGCAGCTGGGCTCTGAAGTTCCACCGGAGGAAGCTATATCTAGCCACCACCACCCCACCAGCCTTAACTCCACCTGAGGCTTCGGGAGAGCCGAGGACTCCTTGCAACCCCTTTAACATCAGGTGGCTTGGCTCTGAAGTTCCATCAGTGCAGGAAGAACGAAGCCGGGAGGCGGGCATGTCTCTCTTCCCTGGCCCAGTAGGACCTGCTCGAGCCCTTAACTCCTGGACAGAGGATTATTGAAATAGCCCTAGACTTGGCCGTCAGCCCCTAGTGGCCTGGAGTACTACTATCTACCTGAGGCCGGGAATGAGGTGGGGGCGACTGTTGGAGTTGTGCAGGGGAACGGAAGGTATGGTCATAACAGAGGGAACAGATGTTACAGAAGAAGGCGGGATCGCTGCTTGAAAGCTATTCTGCCTTCAGTTCCCTCTGCTTCCCAGAATGGTTTGGAGTGCAGACCAACCATTCCACAGAACATCACTCTGCTCCTTTGCAATGCCAGGTCGGTTAAAAATAAGATCCATATCATCCAGGACCTCCTCCTGGATGAGGATGCCGACCTGGCTTGCTTCACAGAGACCTGGCTGGGGGAGGATAGTGCCGCTATATGGGCGCAGGCCCTCCAGCTGGGTACTCTGTTAGTGAGCAGGTGAGGGGAAGTGGGCGGGGGGGTGGAGTGGCTCTGGTTCATAAGAACACATTGACCTTGACCAGAATACCTGTCCAGAACACAGTCCACTTTGAGTGCATGTACCTCAGCCTTAAGACCAGGGATAGATTGGGGATTCTGCTAGTCTACCAGCCACCCCGTTGTCTGGCAAACTCCCTGACTGAGCTGACACAACTGGTCTCTGAGCTGTTGTTGGAGACCCCCAGACTTTTGGTTCTGGGGGACTTCAACATCTCGCTTGAGACCAGTTTAATAGGCACGGCTCGGGAGTTCATGGAGACCATGACAAACATGGGCCTATCCCAATTGGTCAACGGGCCCACACATTGTGCAGGTCATACACTCGATGCGGTGTTCAGTACAGAACAGGAATATCCGTGGTGGAGGTAGTAAGTACCTCTGCATTATCATGGATGGATCATTTCCTGGTCAAGATGGAACTGAGAGCCAATATCTGCCCCACCGGGGGTGGTGGACCCATTAGAATGGTCCGCCCTCGAAGGCTAATGGAGACCATTAGATTCCAGAGAGCCTTAGAGGGTTTAATGGCTGGGAATGCCGGTGACCCTGTCGAAGCTCTGGTTAATACTTGGAACACCGATCTTACCAGGGCTATCAACACGATCGCTCCCAAGCGTCCTTGCCAATCCGCTTCAAACCATAGGCCTTGGTATACACCAGAGCTTAGGAGGATGAAGCGGTTTGGACAACAACAAGAGCACAAGTGGTGGAAGACTCGACTCTTATCTGACAGAACTCGCCATAGGAACCTTCTTTGGTCCTATCGGGAGGCAATATGTGCAGCGAAGAAAGCTTTCTCCTCTGCACGTATTGCATTTGCAGAGTCCTGTCCAGCAGAACTGTTTAGGGTGGTGAGGGAGATGACACAGGTTCCCCCTGCGCCAAATCCCTTACTTAACCCGACAACGTCCTGCTGTGACGCATTTAACAACTTCTTTGCAGATAAAATCTCTCAGATAAGAGCCGACTTAGACGCCACTGCTGAAACAGAGTCTATAGGCAAGGCGTCCAGTGACTCCGTAGATGTAATTATACTGGATCAGCTTCAATCTGTGAGTACCGAGGACGTGGACAAGCTGCTTGGTAAGGTGAGGAAGACAACTTGCCCTCTCAACCCTTTGCCCATCATGGCTGGCAGTCCAGGGGGGGAATGCATTGATGAGATTGATCATAGATATCATCGGTGCACCCTTCAGGAAAGGACATGTTCCATCATGCTTGAAGGAAGCGGCTGTTGATTAGCTTGGGAAAGTGCCACCTATGCACTAGGGTCAGCTTCTGGACCGGACTCTCCAGCTCTTCCTGTGTGCTTTGAGCCACAAACTCCAGGTGTTCATTCGCAACATGTACTTCACTTGCCACGTGTGCTTTCTTAGTCCATCCTCTCCTTTCTGCAATCAGGCCCTTCTGTCTCTCCCCATGGCTGGCACTCACTGCTGTGGCTGACCAAGGGCTCTTCAGTGGCTCTAGGGACAGTGGAGCAAAGGCATGCATGGATCTCTGAACAGTGACTGGGAGACACCATTCATGCTGGATCTTCTTATGCTGAATGTGGAACTCCAAAAGACTCTGGGCTGTGTCAGCAAGAAAAGGCAGCTGCACAGCACTGCTTGCAAGCTGGGCCATCTCAGAGGTGACAAGAGAACTTGCTCCCAGTGGTTTCCCCTCTCTGTCCCAGAAACTCTGCTCAGAGTTTTCTGAAACTGTGTGAGATGTAGAATCTTGAGGCCCAACTTCTCCAGACAAGAAAGGGAGTGAGGAGAGCTGCACTTCCCCTCATTCGCTTAGGCGCATCTTGTTCATGCTTTGTTATGTGTATTTTTCTGATTTAAGGGAAAATGGGGAAAAGACATGCAGGGATTGATTCATTTTGAAGGGTAGGCCCCATGCACGCAGCATTTTTTTTAATTTTTTTTTATTTTTTTTTATTTTTTTTTTTGCTGGACCTGGAACATCAGATGATTGCAAGACTTATCTGTGAGGAGAGGCTGCCTTCCTTTTCACTAGAGGAAGCTGTTCCATCAACAGCTATGAGAGAAGCTGTTACTGCCTCTCTTTTATGATAAGGTTTCCCCTCTGGTTTCTCTGGTACCTTCTTCTTGGGCTTGGCTCCTTCCTCCATTTCCTCAGCTTGAGGAATAAATGCCTTCATTGAATTATGGAGAAGCTTAAGAAGGCGGCGCCTGTGCTCTAGGGTCAGGTTCTGGATATGGCTCTCCAGCTCTTCCTGTGTGCTTTGAGCCACAAACTCCAGGTGTTCATTCGCAACATGCACTTCACTTGCCACGTGTGCTTTCTTAGTCCATCCTCTCCTTTCTGCAGTCTGGCCCTTCTGTCTCTCTCCATGGCTGTGGCTGACCAAGGGCTCTTCAGTGGCTCTAGGGACACTTGAGCAAAGGCATGCATGGATCTCTGAACAGTGACTGGGAGACCCCATTCATGCTGGATCTTCTTACGCTGAATGTGGAACTCCAAAAGACTCTGGGCTGTGTCAGCAAGAAAAGGCAGCTGCATAGCACTGCTTGCAAGCTGGGCCATCTCAGAGGTGACAAGAGAACTTGCTCCCAGTGGTTTCCCCTCTCTGTCCCAGAAAGTCTGCTCAGAGTTTTCTGAAACTGTGTGAGATGTAGAGTCTTGAGGCCCAACTTCTCCAGACATGAAAGGGGATGAGGAGGGCTGGAAAGCTCTCAGTTTCTCAGACACGTTTTGGGAGGCGCCATCTGTGTTCTACAGTCATACTCCTCATGTGAGATTCCAGGCACTCTTTGGTCCGTGGACTTAGGAATGAAAGATGTTGCTCCATGATATGGACCTCTCCCCCAACTTGTGGAACTTTATGGGTGCTAAGATTTCTTTGCCAAACTGGAGGATGACTCTGTGAGTCAAGGGCAAAAGGGCCAAAAGCATGCAGGGACTTTAGCACAGCAGTAGTCAGGCCCCAAGCATGCTGGATCTTTTTGTGCTGAATGGGGAACTTCAGATAATTCTGGACCTCACGTGAGAGGAAAGGCAGCGTCAGCTCAGAATAGGCAGAAGCTGTTTCTTGATCAGCTACAGGAGTAGATACTGCTCTCGAAGGGAGAAATGCCTTCAGGGACTGCTGAACCCATTCAGGGAGGCTCCACTTGTGCTCTGCAACCATATGCCTCAGGTGGGAACTCAGGCACTCTTGTGTATCAGAGCTAAGGAAGGAGAGACTTGGAGTCATAATCTGCACTTCTCCTCTTTCGTGTAGGCGCATCTTGTCCATGCTTTGTCGTGTGTATGGGGAAAAGACATGCAGGGATTGGATCGCTTTGGAGGTTAGGCCCCATGCACGCAGCATTTTCTTTTGCTGGATGTGGAACACCAGATGATTTAAAGCCTTATCTGTGAGGAGAGGCAGCCTTGCCTTTTCACTAGAGGAAGCTCTTCCAGCAACAGCTGAGAGAAGCTGTTGCCCCCTCTCCTTTATGGTAAGGTTTCCTTCCTGGTTTCTCTTGTGCCTTCTTTTTGGGCTTGGCTCCTTCCTCCATTTCCTCAGCTTGAGGAATAAATGCCTTCATTGAATTATGGAGAAGCTTAAGAGGGCGGCGCCTGTGCTCTAGGGTCAGGTTCTGGACATGGCTCTCCAGCTCTTCCTGTGTGCTTTGAGCCACAAACTCCAGGTGTTCATTCGCAACTTTCACTTCACTTGCCACGTGTGCTTTCTTAGTCCATCCTCTCCTTTCTGCAGTCTGGCCCTTCTGTCTCCCTCCATGGCTGGTACTCACTGCTGTGGCTGACCAAGGGCTCTTCAGAGGCTCTAGGGACACTGGAGCAAAGGCATGCATGGATCTCTGAACAGTGACTGGGAGACCCCATTCATGCTGGATCTTCTTACGATGAATGTGGAACTCCAAAAGACTCTGGGCTGTGTCAGCAAGAAAAGGCAGCTGCACAGCCCTTCTTGCAAGCTGGGCCATCTCAGAGATGACAAGAGAACTTGCTCCCAGTGGTTTATCCTCTCTGTCCCAGAAGGTCTGCTCAGAGTTTTCTGAAGCTGAGATGTAGAGTCTTGAGGCCCAACTTCTCCAGACATGAAAGGGGATGAGGAGGGCTGGAAAGCTCTCAGTTTCTCAGACACGTTTTGGGAGGCGCCATCTGTGTTCTACAGTCATACTCCTCATGTGAGATTCCAGGCACTCTTTGGTCCGTGGACTTAGGAATGAAAGATATTGCTCCATGATATGGACCTCTCCCCCAACTTGTGGAACTTTATGGGTGCTAAGATTTCTTTGCCAAACTGGAGGATGACTCTGTGAGTCAAGGGCAAAAGGGCCAAAAGCATGCAGGGACTTTAGCACAGCAGTAGTCAGGCCCCAAGCATGCTGGATCTTTTTGTGCTGAATGGGGAACTTCAGATAATTCTGGACCTCACGTGAGAGGAAAGGCAGCGTCAGCTCAGAATAGGCAGAAGCTGTTTCTTGATCAGCTACAGGAGTAGATACTGCTCTCGAAGGGAGAAATGCCTTCAGGAACTGCTGAACCCATTCCAGGAGGCCCAAGCTGTACTCTGCAACCGTATGCCTCAGGTGGGAACTCAGGCGCTCTTGTGTATCAGAGCTAAGGAAGGAGAGACTTGGAGTCATAATCAGCATTTCTCCTCTTTCGTGTAGGCGCATCTTGTCCATGCTTTGTCCTGTGTATGGGGAAAAGACATGCAGGGATTGGATCGCTTTGGAGGTTAGGCCCCATGCACGCAGCATTTTCTTTTGCTGGATGTGGAACACCAGATGATTTAAAGCCTTATCTGTGAAGAGAGGCAGCCTTGCCTTTTCACTAGAGGAAGCTCTTCCAGCAACAGCTATGAGAGAAGCTGTTGCCCCTCTCCTTTATGGTAAGGTTTCCTTCCTGGTTTCTCTTGTGCCTTTTTCTTGGGCTTGGCTCCTTCCTCCATTTCCTCAGCTTGAGGAATAAATGCTTTCATTGACTTGTGGAGAAGCTTAAGAAGGCGGCGCCTGTGCTCTAGGGTCAGGTTCTGGACATGGCTCTCCAGCTCTTCCTGTGTGCTTTGAGCCACAAACTCCAGGTGTTCATTCGCAACATTCACTTCACTTGCCATGTGTGCTTTCTTAGTCCATCCTCTCCTTTCTGCAGTCTGGCCCTTCTGTCTCCCTCCATGGCTGGCACTCACTGCTGTGGCTGACCAAGGGCTCTTCAGAGGCTCTAGGGACACTGGAGCAAAGGCATGCATGGATCTCTGAACAGTGACTGGGAGACCCCATTCATGCTGGATCTTCTTACGCTGAATGTGGAACTCCAAAAGACTCTGGTCTGTTTCAGCAAGAAAAGGCAGCTGCACAGCACTGCTTGCAAGCTGGGCCATCTCAGAGATGGCAAGAGAACTTGCTCCCAGTGGTTTATCCTCTCCGTCCCAGAAGGTCTGCTCAGAGTTTTCTGAAACTGAAATGCAGAATCTTGAGGCCCAACTTCTCCAGACAAGAAAGGGAGTGAGGAGAGCTGCACTTCTCCTCTGTATCATAGGCGCATCTTGTCCATTTTTGTCGTGTGTATTTTTCTGATTTAAGGAAAAATGGGGAAAAGACATGCAGGGATTGGTTCACTTTGGAGGGTAGGCCCCATGCACGCAGCATTTTCATTTGCTGGATGTGGAACACCAGATGATTTAAAGCCTTATCTGTGAAGAGAGGCAGCCTTGCCTTTTCACTAGAGGAAGCTGTTGCTGCCTCTCCTTTATGGAAAGGTTTCCTTCCTGGTTTCTTTGGTGGCTTATTCTTGGGGTTGCCTCCTTCCTCCATTTCCTCAGCTTGAGGAATAAATGCCTTCATTGACTTGTTGAGAAGCTTAAGAAGGCGCCACCTGTGCTCTAGGGTCAGGTTCTGGACATGGCTCTCCAGTCTTCCTGTGTGCTTTGAGCCACAAACTCCAGGTGTTCATTCGCAACTTTCACTTCACTTGCCATGTATGCTTTCTTAGTCCATCCTCTCCTTTCTGCAATCAGGCCCTTCTGTCTCCCTCCATGGCTGGCACTCACTGCTGTGGCTGACCAAGGGCTCTTCAGTGGCTCTAGGGACACTGGAGCAAAGGCTTGCATGGATCTCTGAACAGTGACTGGGAGACTCCACTCATGCTGGATCTTCTTACGCTGAATGTGGAACTCCAAAAGACTCTGGGCTGTGTCAGCAAGAAAAGGCAGCTGCATAGCACTGCTTGCAAGCTGGGCCATCTCAGAGGTGACAAGAGAACTTGCTCCCAGTGGTTTCCCCTCTCTGTCCCAGAAAGTCTGCTCAGAGTTTTCTGAAACTGTGTGAGATGTAGAGTCTTGAGGCCCAACTTCTCCAGACATGAAAGGGGATGAGGAGGGCTGGAAAGCTCTCAGTTTCTCAGACACGTTTTGGGAGGCGCCATCTGTGTTCTACAGTCATACTCCTCATGTGAGATTCCAGGCACTCTTTGGTCCGTGGACTTAGGAATGAAAGATGTTGCTCCATGATATGGACCTCTCCCCCAACTTGTGGAACTTTATGGGTGCTAAGATTTCTTTGCCAAACTGGAGGATGACTCTGTGAGTCAAGGGCAAAAGGGCCAAAAGCATGCAGGGACTTTAGCACAGCAGTAGTCAGGCCCCAAGCATGCTGGATCTTTTTGTGCTGAATGGGGAACTTCAGATAATTCTGGACCTCACGTGAGAGGAAAGGCAGCGTCAGCTCAGAATAGGCAGAAGCTGTTTCTTGATCAGCTACAGGAGTAGATACTGCTCTCGAAGGGAGAAATGCCTTCAGGGACTGCTGAACCCATTCAGGGAGGCTCCACTTGTGCTCTGCAACCATATGCCTCAGGTGGGAACTCAGGCACTCTTGTGTATCAGAGCTAAGGAAGGAGAGACTTGGAGTCATAATCTGCACTTCTCCTCTTTCGTGTAGGCGCATCTTGTCCATGCTTTGTCGTGTGTATGGGGAAAAGACATGCAGGGATTGGATCGCTTTGGAGGTTAGGCCCCATGCACGCAGCATTTTCTTTTGCTGGATGTGGAACACCAGATGATTTAAAGCCTTATCTGTGAGGAGAGGCAGCCTTGCCTTTTCACTAGAGGAAGCTCTTCCAGCAACAGCTATGAGAGAAGCTGTTGCCCCCTCTCCTTTATGGTAAGGTTTCCTTCCTGGTTTCTCTTGTGCCTTCTTTTTGGGCTTGGCTCCTTCCTCCATTTCCTCAGCTTGAGGAATAAATGCCTTCATTGAATTATGGAGAAGCTTAAGAAGGCGGCGCCTGTGCTCTAGGGTCAGGTTCTGGATATGGCTCTCCAGCTCTTCCTGTGTGCTTTGAGCCACAAACTCCAGGTGTTCATTCGCAACTTTCACTTCACTTGCCACGTGTGCTTTCTTAGTCCATCCTCTCCTTTCTGCAGTCTGGCCCTTCTGTCTCCCTCCATGGCTGGTACTCACTGCTGTGGCTGACCAAGGGCTCTTCAGAGGCTCTAGGGACACTGGAGCAAAGGCATGCATGGATCTCTGAACAGTGACTGGGAGACCCCATTCATGCTGGATCTTCTTACGCTGAATGTGGAACTCCAAAAGACTCTGGGCTGTGTCAGCAAGAAAAGGCAGCTGCACAGCCCTTCTTGCAAGCTGGGCCATCTCAGAGATGACAAGAGAACTTGCTCCCAGTGGTTTATCCTCTCTGTCCCAGAAGGTCTGCTCAGAGTTTTCTGAAGCTGAGATGTAGAATCTTGAGGCCCAACTTCTCCAGACAAGAAAGGGAGTGAGGAGAGCTGCACTTCTCCTCTTTCACGTAGGCGCATCTTGTCCATGCTTTGTTGTGTGATTTTTCTGATTTAAGGAAAAATGGGGAAAAGACATGCAGGGATCGGTTCACTTTGGAGGGTAGGCCCCATGCACGCAGCATTTTCTTTTGCTGGATGTGGAACACCAGATGATTTAAAGGCTTATCTGTGAGGAGAAGCAGCCTTGCCTTTTCACTAGAGGAAGCTTTTCCAGCAGCAGCTATGAGAGAAGCTCTTGCTGCCTCTCCTTTATGGAAAGGTTTCCTTCCTGGTTTCTTTGGTGGCTTATTCTTGGGGTTGCCTCCTTCCTCCATTTCCTCAGCTTGAGGAATAAATGCCTTCATTGACTTGTTGAGAAGCTTAGGAAGGCGCCACCTGTGCTCTAGGGTCAGGTTCTGGACATGGCTCTCCAGCTCTTCCTGTGTGCTTTGAGCCACAAACTCCAGGTGTTCATTCGCAACTTTCACTTCACTTGTCACGTGTGCTTTCGTCCATCCTCTCCTTTCTGCAGTCTGGCCCTTCTGTCTCCCTCCATGGCTGGTACTCACTGCTGTGGCTGACCAAGGGCTCTTCAGTGGCTCTAGGGACACTGGAGCAAAGGCTTGCATGGATCTCTGAACAGTGACTGGGAGATCCCATTCATGCTGGATCTTCTTCTGTGGGATCCCTGAAAAGAAAAGGAAAAATTCCTGCGATTGACAAGTCTTCTTCCCTTGTGTCACAGTTGAAATCAGCACTAACTGGAAAAATTACTTTTTTGAACTGCACCTCCCAGAATTGAAGCAAGTTAAGGACAAAGGCATGCAATGATGTATGTGTATGTCAGGCACCTGAATCTGCAACTCCTAAGCAGAACCCTGGAAGATAGGGGATCTTGGAGAAGTCTCACCCACAGGGTCTCCATGAGGTGAGATCAACTTGATGGCAGTTAACAACAACAACAACAACAACAACAACAACAACAACAACAACAAAGGGTGCCTTCAAGTCACCTATCTACTAATGGTGTCCCTATGAATCTTTCATAGGTGTGTCTTATGCAAGGAATACTGGGAGGTGGATTTTACTGTTCCTGCCTCTGAAATGTAGCCTGCAAGACCTGGCATTCATTGTCATTCCCCATCCAAGTACTAACCAGGCCTGAACCTGCCTAGATTTGACAATCTGGTGCTTTTAGCGTATTTAGGTCATATTAAATGATAAATTCAATGGTAATCATTGATTACTGAAGGAAGCACATTTAAGGGTAGCCATGCCGGCCATATGGTAAAGCACAAAATCCACAAAACAGTGATAACTTTATTTAGCCAGTCAAAATTCACAAAATACTTTAAGCAAGCTTTTGTAGCTCCACTGGCTCCTTCATCAGGCAAGGGTGTTAAAAAAAATCATACAGGAGAAAAAATTATATAAGATGACAATCTTAGGACGTTATCACACATGGGCCAAAAAGTGATAATAAAGTGGAAATTAGGCATTCCGAAAATAAACTGAAAATAAACCTTGATTCCTCAAATGGCTTTCACACGTAATTACTTTAATTGCGAAATTACAGTAAGCGCATTTAACGTTCCCACACAAGTGAGAAAAGCCCGTAAATGTATTAGAAATGATCTTCTTGCACATGCGCAGATAGAGGAACGCTCGCCGTGGAACCATGGGAAAAGCAGGGAAATGCTCCCAAATGCGCATTTGCTTTTCACATTACGGTAAATGCGAAATTACTGTAATTTCGCAAATGTATTTCCTCAAAACTACCGAATTTCAAAAGATCTCGGATAACACCAGTTTCTGTCCAGTTTCTGACCAGTTTTGCGACGTTATGTGAAATCGTGAGGCACAAATCCAGTTTCTGTTTGGGATTTGTGTGGATTAACCAGCAGATTTCCCCGTGTGATAAATTCCTTAGTCACAAGCCTGCATTTTCTTAAGGTGTTGTTGTGTTATTCTGCACAGGGATATCTTATATGCAATCAGGCCCTTCCTTGTTCTGGCCATTTGGCGTTGGAAACAAAGCATTCCAAAGAGCAGGAATTGAAATCCCATTAGTAATACAAAAAGGTACTTCTTCTGAGATCCAAGATGTCTCCATCCTTTGTGAGGTCACAGCCCCTTTGTTAGGGATTGAATATTGAATGTTGCAAGGAACACCTCCAAGTTTTTTCATCAGGAACATTATAGGTTCTGTTTTGGTAAAACATGCCAAATGTCATCTGTTACGATAAGTGGTTTTGATTGAGTTTTGATATCAAGATCCCTTTGGATCTCTATCAGAAGCCCTAGGCTGCAAAGAGCCTCCATCGCCATGGGCTCGATGCAAGCACATCACGTAGGCACTAAGGTGAATCTGCATTTACAAGCCATTTGCAGATCAAAAGACCAGGCTTAGGAGCTGCAATGCAGGACATTCACACCTGAAAAGATTTATGAGCCAGTCAGGATGTGTCCTTAAGGTGAGGAAAAGTAAAAAGCCTACATCCCATCTCCCCTCTTCTGGAAATTGTCCACTTCGAAGCATAGCAATCAGAATCCTTTGATGTTCAATAGCAACTCTTCGCTTCCAGGGTTTAAATACTCCCCAAAATCTCAGGGAAAAGGGGGGTCTGGATAGATTTCATGATGGTGCTGTACCATCCATGATCTCTAGCTAGAGTCTCCGGCTCTTCTCTTCTCTAGCCACCTCCGTAAACATAGGATAAAAGATCCCATAGAAGACTTGGACTTTAGTAATTCCCCAGGTTCAGAGTCTTCTCATTACAATTGGTGGAGAATGCAGGCAAATCCCCAAAGTGTGGACATTTCAATTTGGCCACTTGGACTGTTTACACTCTGGACGTAGAGGTTAAAAGAGCTGGAGACTGAACAGATTCAAAAGCCAGAAATTCTGTGTGTGTGTTGTTATGTATGAGTGGCCACAAGGGCTTGGGACTATCGGGGTTGGCTAAACCCATTTCATTTCTTTGGTTGGTTGTTCTACACTCTGGCCCTGGTTGCGGAGATTGGGTCATCCAGGTGTGGACTTCCAGCTGTCCTTGGGTGTGGAGTCAGAGCAGCTTCCTGACGCCCTATTTTTATTTTCATCTATCGTGGGTTGGGCACCAATGTTAGGATCCAGCAGGTCCCTTTCCCCCTTCCCACACTATACCTTCAGGACCATCCATAACTCAAACCTCAGGCAGCATTTAAGTTTGAATCCTGCAGCCAAACCCAGGCTTTTGTGCTGAAATGCAAAGTATTTGTCCTCCAAGGGTGAGGCATCCCTCAGACCAACTTTGAAGTTTGAATCCTGCAGCCACATCCAGGCATTTGAGCTGCAGTGCAAAAGATTTGTCAGGGATCCTCTTAAGGTGCTGACATGCTCTGTTTGGAGCTGTAGCTACTGAGTTTTAACTTCTGGTCTTCCCCAAGGGTGTACCTCTTAAGGTCGACCCATCTAGCTAGTGAATACTAAATCCTAGCATCCCTTGCCGGTGTGCCTTTTAAGGGACATCTGTACAGGTTTAAATTCAGCATTGAGAGAGTGAGTGTGCACCACCTTGGTCGGGTACAGGCAGGTACAGCAGAGAAACGTCTCTGATCTGTGGCCATAAGACCTCTGCGCAAGGTTGTAGGAAAGAAAACCCAAGGTAGGAACTGAGGTGGGGATTCAAGCTCTTGGAGTCTGTTCAAGTCAGCCACTGCTAGCTACAGTGGGGCGCAGATTCCAAAAAGCTCCCTACTAAAAGTTCTGGGGCCTGAGTCTAGTCTAGGGAGAAAAACCTGGAAGGTCAATTTTGCTGCAGGAAGCGATTGGTTCCCTAGGCGAAGAGGGTGATAAAGGTTTCACCTCTGACCGCGGGTAGAGAAGGAACACAAGATTCCTAATGCTCTATAGGGAGAGCCAGAAACGAAAAGAGATGTGCAGGGAAGAAGTGTTCCCATAAAGTTCCTAAGGTTGAGCAGGATAGGAAGAAAAATCCTAAGTCAGAACCCTAGAGGTTGCCTGGCTTTAAACTTCTACCTCAGCTGAAGAGGTGGAGAGAACGCCAAGAAGCCTCTTAAGGTCTTGGAAAATTTGATTTGGAGCAAGTGGTTTTAACCCAGGCTCCTTAGTGGAAAACCTTTTAAGGCCCCCACCAACTTGGGCTAAAAAAATTGGGTTTAAACCCTGAGCCATCATGTTGAAGCCTTAAGAGTCTTTACAATTTTACAAGAGTCTTGGAGGACAGTCCTCCAAAGAAAAGACAGTAAGTTTTTCCCCCAGCTCATCTCCCTCCCACTGGAGGTTGAGACTGAGGACGTTATCACACGGGGGTCTAAAGCAGACAGAACCCCGTCGCATCCCCGTCCCATTGCGGATCCTTTGCCCCTGTGATCACACAACGTCACAGAGAACCCCCTCCCATCCCCGTCGCATTGCAGCATCATCCCCGTTCTTTTGCATGCCGGTTTCATTGGGAATTACATTTGCGCGACCAGAAGCATACCAGAATGATGCTGCTTTCGTTCATTCCGGAATGATGCTAGTTGCTAGAGACCCGCGTGTGATAATGTCCATAGTTTGGCTTCCTTTGGGTACACAAGTCTTGCAGACAAAGAGAGCCTAGTATTTCTGTTAAGTTGCAATCTGTACTTGGTGGTACTTAGTGAAAACTATGTCTCATTCTTCCACACTTCTGGTTTGCTCGATCTGCCTAGACAGGAAGAGAGAGCTCGTTTCCCTTTGATTCCCTGTGATTCCTAGTCCTTTGTTCCCCCTAAAACAAATCAAATCCTGTAGACTTTGTACCTTTGTGAGAGAAAAGAATTCTAGTTCCTCTTTCTGGTTCTATAGTTGTATCAGAATCTTGTGCTTGTGCTCTCTGTCCTACATCCTCCAGAAAACCAAAGGGCTTTGGTTCCCTGTAGATGAATCTCACTGGCTAAGCAGAGTCTCTGAGTAGATGTCTTTATGTTTCTTTTCTATACATTTCTTGTCCTCCATAATCTAGGTAGGACAGGACACTCCAAAATTGAGAGGAGAAGAAGTCCCTTCTCTTCTCATTGGTTCACATGTGGTTCTTTGTTGCTGCCCTCTAAACATGCTCAGAGGACTTCCTTTGTCCTCCTTGGTCTGAAATGTGAAGCTCATGGTTGTTTTGTTCTTCCTTGGCTGTGAGTATGTGACTCAGTCACACTCTCTCCACCCAAAACTAGATCTGACTTTCTTCTTTCCCGATGGCTCTTCTTCAGAAAAAGGGAGCCCCCTTTTCAAATGCTCATTACCCCTCTCTTACAGGCAGCCTCAAAGACTCTGCTAGAGCTTCCCAGTTTAAAATCATTTCTCTTTCAAAGAGGAACACTCTCTCTGCCCAATTTAAACCTTGCTTTTGTCTTTCTTAATAGTCCTTGCTTTAGAAACAGAAGGCTTCTCTCTTCAGAGACAAATGGCACCTCTGGCCAACTTTTTTTCCCTTCAGTCAGAGATGCTACTAAATTGAGTTGTTTGTTTGTTTGTTTGTTTGTTCTCAAATGAGACATTGTCCATTGTGGTAACCTCATGTATTTTCCCATGTTGCTACACTTTTGGAAGAGCCTGTTCATTACACACAGTCTATCTGAAAATAATAATATGGGACAAAACTTCCAAAATTCATTTGTTATTGTTGTTCTGAATCTTTTTCATTTTTAAGTTTTTTTCTTTACGGATATTTTGTTTTTGTTTTATTTTTGTTGTTACAAAGATTATTTTGCGCCCATACATTTTAACTTGTGTTTTGCATTTCTTCTTTTGGGGCATTAGTCATTGCATTTTACTTTTTTTTTTTTTTACTAAGCCATTTTGAAAGGTTCTTGTTGTGCCTTTTTGGGCTCTCCAGTTTGCTATTTTCATTTTTCCTTTTCTTTAAAGGGAATTTTCTAGACCAGTTAGAATTTTGTTTTTAAAGAGAGACAGATTTTCTCTAATGCCTTTTGATTTTCTGTGTAAAGGTGTTGTTGTTTTTGTTATTGTTTTTTAAAAAAAGGAGTTTTACTTTTATTTTGCTTACACCTGTTCCAGACCTGAGGTGTCAGCTATTCCAGACCTGAGAGGCACGTGGTCTCCATTTTATTTTGCCTTACAAAATACATACACAGGCTGAGATCTCCTGTCCTCAGCCCAGACAATCATGCAGCACATTTGCCAATGATTCTCACAAGCATCTTGCCACATAATTCCCTTGCTTGCATAGCTTTGCCTTTGTTACTCTGTGGCTTTGGCCATTCTTCTTTACAGAGGGCTTGTAATGAAGCCAGGGGGAGAGATTAGTTTTCTTTTCTTCCCTCCTCCCAAGTGCATGAGATCTTTGCCTATCCTTCATTTCCATCCAGATATATATGTGTGTGTGTCTGCTAACAAATGTGCTTAAAACCCAAGGTGCTTTGTCCTGAGAGGGGAGGTGAGACGTGCCCCTGCCTCCTCTTTAGATGTCCTCCATTGATGTCTGGCGATACTTCAGATGTGCCTACGCCAAGCTGTTTCCATGATGTCAGGCTATGTCCTGGATGTCCTCCATTTTGCTGCAGATGCCTTCTTCAGACCTGAGATGCACTGAGCTAGACATGAGCTGCAGTTCCTGAGATGTCCTCCAAAGTGCTCCATGCCTAGTTCCTGTTTTTTGCTTCATGGTTCTTGCTACACTGTTCCTGATTCCTGCAGAGTGCTTGCTTGCTAATTGCGTTCCTGCCCTGCTGATGCCCCTGGTCTCCTCTTCAGGCACCCTGGTCTACTCGTCGCTTCCAGAGGCCCTGGTCTACTCATACTGTTTCTAGGTGCCCTGGTCTACCTTGTCTATGTCTTCAACATTCTAATTCATGGACACTATTCATGCTTCCTGGGCTGCATGAACACAGACGATCAAGTCCTCCACAGTTCTCCACAAGGGTTGAGTGACCTCATCCTAGTTCTTGAGGCATCCTTTCAATGTCTTCTTTCAGCCACTAGCACACCAAGGTGCAATTCAGAAAAAATTCGGTCTATCTGCTCCAGGCCAAAGTCCAAACTTTTTCACAAACTTTCATCAAACTCATTCAAATTTGCTGGACATATTAATACACGCTTTCTACATCAGTACATAACCTATTACATGACTTTGGACATTGGTTCCTCCTCTTCATGGCTATTGAAGCCACAGTGTTGTTGAACTTTTGTCATCGTAACAATTGAAAATAGACTTAAATGCACACATGTTCATGGACTTGAATATTATTACTGGACATTGGTCGAGAAACTCTCTATATTACTACACCTATTCATTTTGGTTATTGATTATTATTGATTATTATTTTGATTTACTGATGGACATTGGTCCATTGAATATTCTACATTATGCTTTTGATATGCTCATTGTCTTTTCATATTGTTTTTTGATATTCATTGAATACATTGGTCATGCCTATTGTCATTTTATATTGTTTTTGACATTGGTTATTAGTTATTAGCAATGCTTTGAGCTGCTTTAATTAGGATTGATTTGCAAGTGTGAATGGGTTCCAGGAATGAAAGACCTTCCCAGAACCTAAAGGCTTTCTAAAGGATAATTCCCTGGACCATGAGTTTAGCTCCCCAAATTAACACCTTCTACATTTTTCATGGCGAAGAGAATTTGGCAAATGTGGAAATGATCCCCTGTCCAATTTACATTTGAACAGGTGGATAATTTCTGGGGGGGGGGACTGTTACGATAAGTGGTTTTTATTGAGTTTTGATATCAAGATCCCTTTGGATCTCTATCAGAAGCCCTAGGCTGCAAAGGGCCTCCATCGCCATGGGCTCAAGGCGAGCACATCACGTAGGCACTAAGGTGAATCTGCATTTACAAGCCATTTGCAGATCAAAAGGCCAGGCTTAGGAGCTGCAATGCAGGACATTCACACCTGAAAAGATTAATGAGCCAGTCAGGATGTGTCCTTAAGGTGAGGAAAAGTAAAAAACCTACATCCCATCTCCCCTCTTCTGGAAATTGTCCACTTCGAAGCATAGCAATCAGAATCCTTTGATGTTCAATAGCAACTCTTCGCTTCCAGGGTTTAAATACTCCCCAAAATCTCAGGGAAAAGGGGGGTCTGGATAGATTTCATGATGGTACTGTACCATCCATGATCTCTAGCTAGTCTCCAGCTCTACCTACTCTTCTTTTCGGTTGAGTCTATTCATCGTTGGAGCAACATCTTTGCAGGGAATGATCACTATGAGAAAGCCTTGTGTTCCTATCCAAGCTAACTACTTTAGTCCTCAGTTCTGGTGTGTGTGCATGTATGTTAGGGTGTCTTTGTGTGCTTGATTCTTCAAATAAAGCTTTGTTTCTACATCAGTCTCTTCTCTAGCCACCTCCGTAAACATAGGATAAAAGATCCCATAGAAGACTTGGACTTTAGTAATTCCTGAGGTTCAGAGTCTTCTCATTACACATCCCATTTTTTTAAAAAAAATGTTTTATTTTTGTGAGGGTAGAAACCCCAAAGTGTAAACTCCCAAGCTATTGGCTCACTCTTTAGGATTACCTGTAGCAGCTAAAATACGGTATCTTCACTTGCCTGAAACATATTCAAAGGCTGCTATCTTGGCCATATAGCAAAACACAACAATGTCCAAAATCCATAAAAAAGTGATACCTTTATTTGAACAGCCAACATGCACAAAATACACGATGCCAGTTTTCGAACCTCCACTGGTTTCTTTATTGGGCAAAGGTGTTAAAGTCATACAAGAGAAAACAGGTATAAAATGACAGGCCTGCATTTTCTCAAGGTGTTGAGATCCCAGGTCTTGGATCTCAGAAGAGTTACATTTCTGTATTGCTCATGGAATTCAAATTTTATCTCCTGAAGTTTGGAACGCTTTGTTCCCAGTGCCACATGGCAAAAAGGAGAAGGGGCCTGCTTGCATAGATATCTCTCCACAGAACAACACAACAACAACATCTTGAGAAAACGCAGGTCTGTGACTAACATCATAATTTTATAATTTCCCCCCTGTATAATTTTTAACACCTTTGCCTGATGGAGAAGCCAGTGGATTTTCAAAAGCTTGCATAATGCATTTTGTGCATTTTGGCTGGCCGAAGAAAGGTAACACTTTTGTGGATTTCTGATGTTATTGTACATTGAATACCATAGTCAGCCTTCTCTATGTCATCATATTTTTCGTTTCTGAGTAGCTGTGAAAGCTGGTCAGTGCACAAACCTGATGGGAGGAAAAACAACTCATTTGAAATGTGGTGCTGGAGAAGAATTCTATGGATACTCTGGACTGCTAAAAAGACAAATCAATGGTTCCTCAAGCAAATGAAATCTGAACTCTCCCTAGAAGCCAAGCTGACTAAACTGAGGCTGTCATACTTTGGCCATAACATGAGAAGGCACAGTTTACTAGAAAAGACAATAATACTTGGTAAGGTGAAAGACAGTAGGAAAAGAGGAAGACCACATTACAGGGGGATAGACTCAGCCAAGGAAGACAAAGCTGCCCTGAGCTTGCAAGATCTCAGCAAGGCTGTTGATGACAGGATGACTCCATTCATTCATAGGGTCACCAGACATTGAAGTCGATTTGATGGCAGTTAACAACATAATAATAATAATAATAATAATAATAATAATAATTTTTTATTTCTAACTGGCCCCTCTGCAGAGCAATCGGGGCGGCTTACAACAAGTTAAAAATAGTACAATTAAAACATTCGAAAATTCCCACCCTTCCACCCCCAACCCACTCCCCTCAAAACAGAATTAAACTTGATAGAATTAAATGTTACAAATGAACTGATATAAAATAAACAGATAAAATACGTGTAGCTGCAGCAGGATAACAACAACAAGGACAAAGGGGGGAAATGACAGAAGAAGAGAGGAACCGGGATATTTTGAAAGTTACTGGAAAGGTGGGTGACAGAGGTTTCACTGGGACAGTCCCTGCCAAACTGGAGCAGTTGGAGGGCATGCCTTTGCTACTGAGGAAACTTCTGTAGGGGCCATTTGACCAGCAGTAGAAGTTGCAATCCAAAGAAGGAATTTTTCCAAGTTTTGGGAATCAACGCTGGCCAAAATCCTGTGGGTGCTTTACTCATACATCAGTTCCTCTATGGAAGTAGTTGGACATTTTTATAGTTGCTGGCAATTTAATAACTGGTTGTTGTTGGCCTTTACTGGAAATAGGTTTTGAGCTGCGTCTCTGAAAGAAAGCAAAATATTCCCCAAAATATACATTATTCCTCCAAAAACACCCCTGACGTAGGGAGGGAGGATTGTAGGTTTGCCCTGTTCTCCTTTCCAACCTATTTAGGACCAAAAGAGCTCTTTTCCTATAACAAGAAGTGACTTGGAAATTATAGTCAGGTTCACTTTCAGTCATAGAAAAAAAGCACCTCTCCTGGGACTAAAATGGCCAGGGGAAGGGCAACATCTGCTAAAAAATCCCCCAAGCCTCCTGGGGGGCATTATGGGCAAAAACATTTGAAGGCATCAGCTGGTGAGGAGCAGTCCTCTGTACATTTGGGACCAAGAAGATCTTTACCTTTTCCATGGGCTGCAGTCTCTTGCTGCTTCTCAAGTCTTCCTTGATGAATCTGCTACAAAGAAAGAAGAAAGGGAGGGAAATGCCCAGTCATGAAGCAAATAATGGAACAGGTGGTGAGATGGTGCTGGCGCTCAGTTCTTCTCCCTTACAGCAGCCACATGGCAAAGGACTCTGTGCCAGGGCTAGTTTTTGTTTTTGTTTGTTTTTCTAGTCTGAAGGATTCATTGCATGTTCTCCAACACTTCACAGACGAAAAGAAGGACATGGGTGGCCAAGCAACATAAGAGGGTGGTCAGGATGGCAAAAGTTGTGAATGAGGAAAAACATGCCAGGGATGAGGAGAGAATGCAACAGTTTGCTTTTGCTTACAGGGCCTCTGGACTGTTATAAAGAATTGTTTGATTCCCAACTGAAAAGGGCAAGATTCCATTCCATTCCTCTCCTCTCCTCTCCTTGGACGTTATCACACGTGGGCCAGAAAGCGAAAATAAAGTGGAAATGAGGCATTTCGAAAATAAACGGAAAATAAACCTTGATTCTGCAAATGGCTTTCACACGTAATTACCTTAATTGCAGTTGGAGGAGGTGTCTTTGCCACGTAGCAAACCTCTTTAGGGACCACAATCCCAATGGTGGCGGGTGTGAAGACCATGAAGTGTGAAGGGGAGAATGGGGAGTTTCACTAGCTCCTTTCTATGTTAACCAATGGCTGGGATTCAGAACCGTGGAAAGCAAACTTAAAGAATTAGATTTAGATCTACTTGTTCACTTAAATCAATTTTACAGAATTTATAGCCAACCACGGTTTGGTGAGCCACGGCACAGCCATCTTTGATAGTGCTCTTATATTCATGTCTCCTTCCCACTTCTCCACTTAAGATAACAAGAACATGTGAAGTCGTAGGCTTTCTTGGCCGGCATCCATAGTTTTTTGTGGGTTTTTCAGGTTGTGTGGCCATGGTCTAGAAGAGTTTCCTTCTGACGTTTCACCAGCATCTGGCAAAGATGCTAGCCACACAGCCCAAAAAACCCACAAAAAACAAGAACATGTTTTGCAAGAGGTGGCTGTGGAAAGGAATTTGGTGTATCCAAACATTGCAAATGTTGCTCATCTGGCTCTCCTCCCAGAGACTAGTTCTACAGAACCCTGTTGTTGAAAACTGCAACATTTCTAGCTTCCTCTTCTATTCTTTCCACTGATCAGAATATTGACTACAACCTGTTGATTACTTGGGATGTAATATTTCCCTGTAAGTAAACCCCTTCCTTGGCTGGTTCGGGGTCCACCCGCAATACCATTATCTCTAAGACCTTCATCTCTCCTTGCTGGAGTAGCATGTCAAGAATACTCGACATTTTTCTGCATCCCATGTTCAACTGCTAAAAGTCTCCTGATTCTCCACTCAACAAACCCACATGTCACGTTTCCCTTTTTAAACAAGGTCATACATACTTGAGAACACATCATTTAGCACAGAAACAGTTACCAGGTACACCATTCCTGCTTAAGTGAATACATTTTATAAATAGATAAATGTTATTTTATTTTTGGTTTTCAAAGAGTAATTAGTTTAAAAAAACAACTCTGTGAATTGCTTAACTGCATTTTAACCACAAGTATTGATATATTTTTTTTGCCTTTATACAGCAATCTGCTTTAATTTATTTCTTTAATTTTTGTACGTTACTTTGAGTTCCCATATGGTGGGAAAGGTGGTGAAGTTGAAATCCTGTGGGACATTTAAGATTCAAATGGATACGTCCTTGGAACATAATATGGCAGACACAGATGTGGCTGTGAGAAAAAAGGGTTGGGTTATGGATTTGGCAATCCTGCTGAACAGCAGAGTTGAAGACTAACAGAGAGAGAAGATGAGAATGACAAATGGAGGTTCAGAGCCTGTGAGAAAAGAAAACAACTGAGGCTCCAGTAGTGAGAGGTGCTCTGGGAGCAATTCTAAAAGAGACCAACAAACCAGCTACAGAAAGGATCATAATAGTACAGTGAGAAAAGAGGACATTGTTTGGAACAGGCCACATTATCTGATGAGAATTCATGGATTCCTTCATTCTCTGACAGAATCCAAATCACTGACAGTCCAAAGTGCCAAATGGTGATACCTGGTAGGCTACGAAACTGAATATAGTAACAGTAATACTAACAGAACAGAAAGAGATTGTTGGTCCATGGTGTGCAGCCGCAGGGATGCATCTGAGGAAGTAGACTTAAGTCTACGAAAGCTGATGCTGCCAGCTTCTTTCTTTCAGTTAGTCTCAAAGGTGCTACAAGAACTCTCTACATGAAGGGTCACAGAGCCACTTATAGATGTGAAGGTACTCACCCATTCTGTTATAGGCCAAAATGACACTAAAACTCCAGCAAAGGCTAAAATATGCCTGGCGGTTCCTTGGCACAACCGACACAGGTATCTCCATCCAGGAAGGCCTTCCAGGAGTTTCCACATTATATAAAAAACTGGTATCAGGATAGCATTCCTGATCAGTATGCAAACGCATTCCCAAAGAAGAGGAGAATGGCTGTACAGAATAGTCTCCTCCATATTTGTAACCAAAGCCAAGCAGATGCTTCAGCCAAGGCACTGAACCAGCCAGTACTGCCTGGAGAGGCATGTGTAGGGCCTTGGCAGGATTCCAGTGTGCATCACAAATGTCTCCATGGTCCCTTTGTGCAGCCATAAGTCAGAAGAAACCTTCAGCCCTTGCGGCTTCCCCCATGGCATTTCAGTGGACCTCTTCCTCTTGGCAGTACCCTCCACACCTCTTAATGATTGCTTATGGGTGCCCCTTATTATAAGGAGCATACCTTCTTTGAGTGGCTAGAGAGCTAGTCCTTTACAGGGCTTATAGACATCCTTTAAATTTCCCTGACCAGCTTCCCCTTTTATATAGATACCAAAAACATTCCTGTATTTTTGGGTGTGGGTCCTTCATAAAGACATGTGTGCTCATCATATGATCTTTGGATGTGGACTATCTGTTAATTTTGCAGAGAAATACATGGCCAGGCCAGTTAAAATTAAGACATCCATTTGGTATTTAGACAGAACACAAACTTGAGAATAGTCACAAATTTCAACGGTCCCATCTTGTTGCTTTGAAAACCTGGCAACACAAGAAGTCATAGACAACCTGTTTCTTATGATACTGTGCATACACAGCCCCTATGCATTGTTGCTTTGGCCCAGGGGATGGAGAAACCCTAAGGAAGGGGCTATACTTACTAATTCATTTCTCGAGACAGTTGGAGGGGAGCCTATGGCCAGAGATAAGGGTTATTGTGCCCTTCTCATCCTGAATTACAGAGCCAGTGTAGTGGACTAGTGTGAATGTTGGACTTGAATTCTGGGGGGGCCAAGTTCAAATCAAATCAGTCATGGAAGTCCTGTGGGTGACTTGGCAAGTCACACTCTCCCAAATATAGAGAGAAAGGCAAGAACAATAGAGAACAGTTGCTAGGGGACATGTGTAGGGTTACAATTAGAGCTAGGGTTAGGGTTCTAATATTCAAGCGGACCTGTGCCAGTGCATCCACACCTGGAAGCATAGGGTGCTTTAATTTAAACCCTGCATCATAGGGTGCATGCTCTGGATTGCCAACTCAATGTCCGCCACATGTGCGGCGGTGCATTTATATGACCATTTTAGATCTCCGGCACCCTTTTTCTGCTGCACCGGTGTTGCTGCATGCATATGCACATGCAAAGGTGCACATCTTTGCCAAAGAAGCAGAAAAAAGCTGCTCCTTTTAGGAGCAGCTTTTCCTGGCATACGGCTGCTAGAGGCCACTTCCCTGGCGACTTTTAGGCATGTGTCGTCTAAATGCCATGCCTTCAAGTCAGCCTCAAAGCACCTCTTTTTGCCCGTCTGCATAGCCCCATAGTCAGAAGCAGGACTTGGGACATTATTTTTAAAGCTTAACTAATTGCTGTTACTTCTCATACTATTTGGAAAATAACTGGTTGGTGCTATTACTTGCAGTGTTAAGACATTATGTGTTATTGGACTCATTACAGTAATGTTACTTTTTTGTTGCTTTGGTGCAAAAAACCCTTAGGACATAAAAGAAAGGCATAAATTAGGAGGGGGGGTCAAAATAACCATACAATGTCTTAAAATGTTTTGAAAGGCAACATTTAAAAGTTACCAGCAACTTTAAGGAAACCAACATAGTGTAGTGGTTTGAGTGTTGGATTATGGGGATTCAAATCCCCTTGAAACTTGCCAAGAAAACCCTGTGATAGGTTCCCCTTAGGGTTGCCATAAGTAAAAAATGACTTGGAGTCACACAACAAGAACAACAAGAAAACTTTAAACCTGTAAAGAGACATTTCCTTTTGAAATGTGACATTGTTCCACCCTTGTTTGAAAAAAGTATCTTTTTTCAGACAACTATGGGGGGAAGCAGACTGGTGGCTCTGCGCCGCCCCGGGAAGGTGCGCCGCAGGACCGAGGCAGCCCCATGCCTCGATCCTGCGGCGCTCCTTCCCCGTCCCTGAAAGGAGCGCTAAAATAGCGCTCCTTTCACAAGTCAGTGAAAGTGCACCTCAAAAGCGTGAGGCGCATTTTCACTGACTTATCCGCCACAGCGTGTGCGGACGCTGCGGCGGGAGGTTGCCCCCGGAGCGCTGGCCATGTGGAGGGCCGGCAGCTCCGAGGGCAACCTCGGGAGGAGGAAGGGGCGCTGAGCGTGCGGCTGCCCCTCCTCTTCCCTGCCTCCAGGACGGCTTAATAAGCCGTCTGCCGAGGCCTTATATTACCGTGGGTCCTTCATATCCACTGGGGTTTGGTTCCAGGACCCCCCATGGATACCCAAATCCATGGATTCTGAAGTCCCATTATATATAATGGCATAGTAAAACGGTGTCCCTTATGTGAAATGGCAAAATCTAGGTTTGCTTTTGGGAATTTATTTTATTTTTGAATATTTTAAAGGTGTGGATACTTGAATTCCTGGGTAAAAAAAAAATAGAACTGTTGATACAGAGGGCAGGCTGTACTTGTAACCTGTGACTTCCAAACACTGGTTGGAAAGTACTGGCACTCATATTCCATGCCATTTCATCATCTGATGTAACTTGAGGACTCACCAATGATTTTGTGAGGGTGTAGTCCACAAACATCTGAATATTCTTCGTTAGGGGGATACACTAACCTGAAAATCAGCTGCTATATTCTGAGAGTAGTCTGAGTAACTGTAACAACTTTTGTGAGAAGCAGGTATCAGGGAAAAGGCCTATACCAATTTTCTTCTTTTCTGTTCTTGTTTGCAGGGGAAGGGGAGGCATTGCAAGAAGGCAACACCGGGACACACAACTGGAAGGAAAAAAGGCCACCACTTTATTGAGTACAGCTCACAGGTAGGGTTGCCCCTAACGCATGGGTCTGAATTTGGCATTGAGCAACCTCTGATGTTCAATGAACCCAGTTGCCTGGCTATGGCCAGGCCTCAGGATACAGGAAGGGGGTAAGCAATTGATTACACGTTCGCATCTATGCCCCTTTGTTACTGTGGGACGTTGATCAGGAGTTACCCCCGCAATGGCAACACCTCATTGATCCCAGAGCTCCCGGCCACATGGCCCTAAATAGTCTGAATCACCAATGAGGGCGAGGGGGCAGGCATAAGTCCCACCTCCCTCTGCCCTCCCAGCCAATCATGGAGGCCACCGCCAGGCCAAGGGGAGGTGCTTCCGGCCACAAAGCCCGCTGAGAGCCATAGTCCGAAGCAGTGGCCAGAAGTCCCACCCACTAGAGGTCCAGGGAGTTAATCCAGGCAAAGGAATGGCTCCCAGAATCCTCTTGGAGTGAGCTGGAGCCAGGGCCAGGCAGAGAAGCTGCCACAGGCTTGACACCTTGTCCCCCCCCTCCAGCCATCCGGCTGGCCTGGTAAGTCAGGCGGTCACATTTCTCATCACAAAGAGGTCCCACTTGTGATTTCTTATGGTTTGAGATCCACTTAGCACAGTGGGGGCTTTGGTACTGTTAAAGTTATGGTTTGGTAATTTGTAGTTAAATCAGTCTAGCAGCAGCACAACAACAACAACAACAAGCATGTACTCCACAGGTATTTGGAAAAAACAACCAGATCTGAGCTTCTGGTAAATAAACAGGATACATTAGGAGGTAAAAAGAAACTTACTTTATTGCTACATCTAGGTTCTACAAAATAACTACTTGGTAGAGAAAACTAGACTTTGGTACAGAGAACCCTAGATAGCTGACCTCCATGTGTGCAAGTAAGAAGATAAACATCTTTAGTAGTAAAGATGATTTCTGCATCCATGCTTGGTTAGAGCAGGCGGAAAAGTGTGCTAATGTGCATTCTTTGGTCTGTGGGCTTAGGAATGAAAGATGTTGCTCCATGATATGTACCTCTCCTCTAACTTGTGGAACTTTATGTGTGCTAACAGAGGTGAGCACCACCCTCTACAATCGGTTACCACTAGACATTCATGTCAAGGGAGTACCTTTACTTTACCTTTACACAAGACGAAGAGCTGTTACAAAATGTTGCAGCATATCCTCCCCACAGACACACACCAAGCTGGAGTGCTCCTGTTCAAAGTTCAAGCTAACCACATCTCCTTCGGGATACTGTATGATGTAAGGGCCAAAGAAAGACTTTCCAGTGCTCTCCCCCTCTTAGTTTCCTCCTCCAACATAAAGTCAACTTTGCGTAGTGACTAAGTACACCCAGTTTTCATGAAGATGTTTGGGAGAGGCGCAGCTGTCCATTTATGTTTTAAGGAGGGATTACGGTTTGTTTGTTTGTTGTACTCTCTGCAAACCTTGGTCTTCCTGTCCCTCCTCCTCATCCAGCATGCTGATAAACCTTTTTTTCCTCAGTAGCTGTACTTTCTGTTGGCTCATGCTTATCTAAGGGGCTCTGCAGACAAGGCAAAGCACCGTCTTGGAGCCAGGGAAAGGGAGTGGCAGCCAGACTCTCCAACCCCTTCCTGAGGATGTCATTGGAGCGCCCGCCGTTACACATGGCGACCGCTCTGATGACATCCTTCCAGCCTAGCCTCTGCATTGGCTGAGCCAGAAGAGACATGCAACGGCTCTTCCGGCGCCCTATCTGAGGGTTGAGTAAGGAGCGCTATTTTAGCGCTCCTTTCCCAGGCTCCAAAAAGGTGGATTGGGGCCGAGGTGTGGGGCAGCCTCGGCCCCAATCCTCGGCTTCTTGGGGTGGCCCACAGCCACCCTTCTGCAGAGACCCTCAGGGGCTATGCAGACGGGCAAAAAGGGGTACTTGAGGGTGACTTGTAGGTGTGGCCTTTAGATGACGCATGCCTAATAGTCTCCAGGAAAGTGCCCTCTAGCTGTTGTATGCCAAGAAAAACCACTCCAAAAAGGAGCCGCTTTTTCTGCTCCTTTGGTGAAGATGTGCACCTTAGCATGTGTGTATGTATGCAGTGACACTGATGCACCAGAAAACGGCTATATAAATGCACTGTCGCACATGCAGCAGAAATTGACTCAGCGATCCAGAGCATGCACCCTACGATGCAAGCTTTAATTTAAAGCACCCTATGCTTCCAGGTGTGGATGCACTGGCGCAGGTCCGCTTGAATATTAGAACCCTAACCTTAATTGTAATCCTAACGCTGACCCTACGCATACACCCTAGCAACTGTCCTCTGTTATGACAATAAATGCATCCTGTTGCATGTACACTTGCTGACATCATGCACAGCAATTTCCATGAAAGAGGCTTTTGTGACCTCTTCTGTGCAGATGTGCAGGTGTGCATAAGACCTGCACACCATTTCCTGACATGATTGGGGGGGGTGGCTCCTGGAGTAATGTTTGTCTTTGTGCCCTGTTGACCATGTCCCTTGCATGACCACCAGCTGCATGTATCAAGTCTGTCCACACAAACCTCCCTTGCATGTACCTCTCCCCTTCCCCCTGATCTGTATGGGACATGTTTTGTGGAGGATGATGGAGTGTCTTTTCAGTTGACAAACCCATTCCTTCACCCCAAGTGTGGCACAATCTGACAGTGGCACCTGTCTACTGCATCCACTCTTTGGGAGGAAAGCAGAGGTCAGCAAATCTTTGCATGATATGTGGGTGTATGACAGATCCTGTGCAGGTGCACAGGGATACTGAACTTCAGTCACCTTTGTGCACAGTGACAGACTGTATACCACCCTATAAAAGGTCCTGTGCAGGTGCACAGGGATGTTTTCCTGCACAGATGTGCAGTTGTAGAGGAATGGTCCTGTGCACCTGTGCATGCATTTGAAAACAAAAAAAAAATTAAAGCAGCCGCTGCCGGCCCATGCGGTTGCTCCGTCTCCCTTTACAGCATCCTTTGGGCTGGCAATGAGGTTGCTGGGGCTTCAGTACAGCCTCATAAAAGCTGCATTGACTCCCCTCAGTGCGGATTGCTCCGTCCCCGTTTAGGGCAACCTCAGGGCAGGCAGTGCAGTGCAGTTGCTGCAGCTTAGGGAAAAGGCAACTTCAGGTCACTTTTCCCTGCCCATCTGCATAGCCCCTAAGTTTGTTGTTAGAGCAGGTATGGGTAATCTGTGGCCCTGAATGGACTGCAACTCCCATAATCCCCTGGGTATTGGCAGTCCTGGCTAAAGCTGATGCATGCTGCAATCTAACAACATCTGGCAAGGCCACCAATGTTAGAGGAAGTGATCTTTTCAGCTGCTAGCTTTTCTCTTCAACCTCCTTTTAGGATCCACAATTTCAGTACCTCTAAGATATACAAGTGACAAAATACAGTACTTGAAGTTCTCAATCCTAGGCTTGAATTTGTAAAATGTTTACTCCATCCTCCCTCCCAGAACAGAGGGGATGAAAATGAAAAAGGAACCATGATGTATGATGGGAGTGAAATGAGCCCATATCATAGAGAGGGGAAATAACAGAATATGGGTATAAATTCCAAGGGTGTGCAGGGAATGGGGCTCATTCAAACCGTTTAACATTTGTTCTACTTCCATCTGTCTTGTTGCTAGCCATCACAGTGATCTGCTCCTAATAGTTCTTTATTACCAAAAGTCCAAAGCTGTTCCATGCTATAAATACAAGTTAAAGATAGAGTTCAGCTTGGAAGAACATGGCTGTCAAATAAAACCAAGGGCAGAAGAGATGAGAAACAAAGCTGTGGTTGTGGTGTAAAGCTGCTGACTGAAGGCTGATTGCTTCATTACACAATCAATGCAAATTTTCAGTGCCAAGGACAATATTTTATAGTTTATTTCCTTCAGAAAGTTGAAACAATTTCTTTCACTCCAGTTTTGATCTGAATTTTAAAACCTAAACAAAAGGGAATATTCTTTACAGGCAGTGCACTTCTCAGTAGACCTTGCAATAGTTGCTTTTTTCAATTCAAAAGTTCTGATTTGAAGCCATAAAGCACTGAATCTTTACCTAAAAGACTATATGTTTTCTTGTATCTGTCAGTCTTCCATCCTTTCATAGGTCAGTAAAATGAGTACCCAGCTTGTTGGGGCAATTGGCTTACAGACTGTAAACTGCTTAGACTAGAGAGTGCTGAGTTCACTATTAAGTGGTATAGAAATGTAAATGCTATTGCTATTGCTGCAACTGCTTGAATCCTTCATGCATCTTGGGAGTTGCAGAACTCAAAAAGTAATTCTTGCAGTCTCTGTGCATGTCTGGTCTGGTCCTGATTGAAATATCTCTTACAGATTAGAAATATGTTGGATGGGCCCTGCTCCCCAGAGAAAAGAACAATTTCCATGGAAGCAATGAGTGAGGACTGGCAGCATCTTTGCCATTTCCTCTGAAAGGGGAATGAATAAATTGGATCATAGAACTTCCAGTAGAATCTACAACCCATTTCCTCCTGCAGCTTCCCATCTAACCTTACAATTTTTTCTAAGTAGGGCTAAGAAAAAAACATGTCCTAAATAGGGCTAAGAAAATCTGTGGAGCACATTTTTGGCACCATGGGAGACGTATGCAGCGAGATAGCAATGGGCATATTGTCCCAATTCTGCTGGTGTTGGATGTCTACATGCACTGTTGTATCTTAGCCTAGAAGCCAAGCAAAAGAAAGCAAACTAAAGAGGAGATTAACAACCATAGAGAACAACAGCAGTAGAGAGGAGCAGGAAGAACAACTTGGAGTATTGGAGTACAGCATTGGTTAATTTGGGAGTATAAGTGCTCCCTGTACACAAACAATCATGACACAACCACATCCCCCCACCCCGAATCTGCCAAAAATGTTGTCACTTGTGGAGATCTATATCAACAAACTAGTCCTAGGAGCTTACCACACCACTAAAAACCCAGCTTACCTCTCCCAAGTTGAATTCTAATTCGGGGGACAGTTGGGTCCTATCACACAAGTTTTGTCACTGAAACCACCAGCAGAAAACAGCCTGGCTGCAGCCAGGTCCCAAGAGCACTCAGCAAGCCACTTTTCAAAGTCAGAAAACTCCCGACATTGAAAAGCAGCTTGCTGAGTGCGCCTGGGACCCCGAATGCAGCTGGGCTGTATTCGGCCAGTGGATTTGGCACTAAAACTTGTGCGACAGAACCTGGCTGCCTCCTGAATTGGAATTCAACTTGGGAGAGATAAGCCGGAGGGAGTAGCAGTGCAATAAACTCCCTAGTGTTCTTAACCCCCATCAAGAGTTGGTCTTTTATAAGACAAGCAAAGTTAATTGTCCACTCACAATGAGACCAATACTTTGCATTACAACAAGGATGGATCATAGCAATGTATTGTTTCTGTGAAAATCTTGTACCCCAGATCCCATTTGCAGTGAAGATTGTAGGAAATCTTGGTGAGGGAGAAGTCTGAATGGGTGGATGGCAGATAGTGTTATTCTTAATCACAAAGCCCAGCATTTTAAGCCTGAGAGCCCTGGTTTCACCACAATACCCAGGGATAGGGTGCCATTTGCCATTGACAGCATCTTGTAAAATGTATATCTTGTATATTTTTAAGGGGCGGGTGGGTTAGGGAAGGGATTGTTGGATTTGTTTTAACTTGTGATGTTGTTTTAATTTGCTGTACGCTGCCCCAATTGCACTGCAGAGGTGCGGGATAATAATAATAATAATAATTATTATTATTATTATTATTATTATCATCTTGCCAAAACCTCCACCCCGAAACCTGGAGCCAGCTGTAGCATTCTGGATCCATGTCACTGAAAGGGTTGCAAGCCACCAGAAAGCCCTCTCCGACTTACTTTGAAACACCATTTTCCCCACAACTGGGGAATACAAATTAGAAGATGTGATAAATAACCTTTTCTCTGCCTCACATCCCCAATGCACCAATTTCTTCTTTGACGCGTCAACCTTCTGACATAAAGTAAATTAAATTCCTTCCGTGGTGAGATAAAAAAAACATCCAAACCCAGCCACTGCTGTGTGTATGCTATTTGCAAGGAAAGCACTTTCTAAAAAAGCACAGTGTTTTAAAAAATACGCTCTGGAACCATGGAGGCTATATTTCACCATGCCATCAGGATTGCTATGACAGGCGTCTAAGTCCAGCAGTGGCCTCTCCAAACAGCTCTGCTGCACTCTGATGTGATGGCCTTTTGCGGAATGAGGTACAAAACCTTTTGCTGTATCTTTTTTAAAAAACTCCTTGTTCAAAATAAACTAGAAACTTTGCCCATAAAAATCCCTCTTGAAGGTCAATGTGAATAATTGCCATGCTTCTGAGCAGTGAGGAGGGCATGCAATCCCTTCCTTTGAGTGCCTTAGCAACATTACAGAATTCATGAAGGTGGGGTGGAGGAAAAGTTACCCAAAAATGGGCAGACTCATTTTTGATCTTGTCATATATTTTTTCTGCTGTCCTGCTCCTTGCTGTGATGAATTGCATCAGGCAGTTGGCAAGGGAGCGCCGTTAATTCTTTCTATTGTTAAGTGCTATCAGAAGAGAATGCAATGCCATAGATTTCCTTTTAGCCCCTCAATAATGAAAAGTTTACAGAACCAAGTGGGATCTGTAACAAAATGGTCATTTGATTTGATTTATATCCTGTCTTCCTCCCAACATGGGACGCACAGCATCTAAAACAATATACAATGCAAAAGGTTTTTAAAAAATAAACAATCAAATCACAACACAGAAAACAGTAAAACCACACTCAAAGCAAAGTAAAGATAAAAACGCAGCACATGCCATTGAAGAGATCCTTTTGTCACCTCCAATTAGAAGGCCTTTTTAAATAAAATAGCTTTTGCCTGTCAGCATTGAAGCTCTTATGGGAAGGAAGGCTGTAAGAACAGAAGCACCCCAGAAAAGCCTTTCTCCCATGTCCTCACCAAATGGGCCTGGGAGGGTGATCAAACCAAGAGAATTGCATGATGATTATTTGATGTTTTTAATTTGTTGCCTTCTTTGTATTAATATCTATTATTTTATTACTTTGTAGGACGTATGCCATTGGCAGGTTTTCTTTATTTATTTTTATCTATTTTATTGACTGTATGTACAGTGCTGTGTAAATCAACAGCGCTATATAAATAAACCATAATAATAATAATAATAATAATAATAAGAGAAAGCCCTCCCCTGAAGCCTGTAAAAATTGGACAGATGTGGTCTTTCAGATAGTCCAAACCTAAGCTGCATAGAGCTTAAGAGAAGGTTATATGGTGACATGAAAGCCATGTTTAAATCTTTGAAGAGATGTTATATCTTTGAAGAGATGTTTAAGGGGTGGGAGGGTTAGGGTGTGGGTTGATGGAATGTTTTAATTGCTGTGTTTTTTAATTTGTTGTACGCCACCCCGATTGCCGTGCAGC
This sequence comes from Phrynosoma blainvillii, assembly GCA_026167975.1. Classification (NCBI taxonomy): domain Eukaryota; kingdom Metazoa; phylum Chordata; class Lepidosauria; order Squamata; family Phrynosomatidae; genus Phrynosoma; species Phrynosoma blainvillii. Next base: position 22,297,921 of record JANUYF010000009.1, read on the forward strand.
GTACAACAAATATTATATAGATAGACATATTATTATTATATTGAGGATGAGATATATTATTATTATATTGAGGATGGAGCAAGCTTGTTTTCTGCTGCTTCAGAGAATAGGGCCCAGATGGAAAAGAGATTCCACCTAAACATTAGGAGGAACTTCCTGACAATAAGAAGTATTTGATAATAGAAGATGTTCCTGAAAGAGTGGTGGAATCTCCTTTGGAGGTTTTTAAACAGTGGCTGGAGAGCCATCTCTTGGGAGTGCTTTGATTGTGTATTCCTGCATGGCAGAAGGGTGTTGGATTAGATATCCCTTGGAGTTTCTTCCGACTCTGTGATTCTATGATCAGTATTGCTGTGTGCCTTCAAGTCATTTCAGGCTTATGGCAACCCTAAAATGCCTTATCATGGGGTTTTCTTAGAAAGTTTCTTCAGAGTGGATTTGCCATTGTCATCCTCTCAGGCTGAGACTTGCCCAAAGCCACCCAGTAGGTTTCCATGGTTGAGCCAGGATTTGAACCCGTATCTCCGGAGTCACAGTCCAACACTCAAATCACTACAACACACTGGTTAGGAGAGTACTTGTTCAAGCTTGTTTAAATGTTTTGTCTGGGGAGTCTTTTGTGTGTGTGGTCTTGTTTGTAATTTTGTGCTCTTCCAAGAATCCTAGTTTAGGGAGAAAAGCCAGGTATGAATCAGAGAAGTAATAAATAAAATTACTTTGAGAATGCATTATGTATATACATTATATATCCCTTTGTACTCTGCTTTATACCAGCGCTCTAATATATATATCAGCACTCCAACGTTTTGCCTCGTATCCTCTTTTTAGGTGATGTGTTTCCCTTTGTTTTTTTCTTGCAACACACAAGTGCCGTCCAAAATGCTGTCCATGAGTAATTATTCCCTCCAAGCATCAGGTTCCAGTTCTGTCCTGTTACCAATGTGACTTTGACAGCTGTGTACATTCTGTTTTTAAAACAGCGATGATGGATTAATCAAGGTTGAACTGAACCTGCTGCACCTTGTCAGTGTCCTTACATCTGATCTTCACGCTGGAAGAGTTCTCCGTTTTAACTGATCCTCTCTGAGATCAGGCTTTTAAAACAATCCAGGCGCTCTTTGCTCTTCTATCAGAGACAAGCCATTTTCACTAATGTCAGCAAAGAACTGTGTTCCAAGAACAAAACAACAGGCGGGGAAGTATACAGACTAACAGTAGTGTCACTGGGAGGTGCAGGGGGTGCGGACCGTACCGAGTGACACTTGAGAAGGGGGTGACATCAAAGAAGGGGGGGTGACACCAAATTGGCTCCCCACACCCCAAATAAGCCTTTTGGCCATGTGGGGGTTTTGGGGAGCTTTTTCAGGGCCTCCTAGGCCTATACAGGGGCTTTTCAGGGCCACCCAGGACCTTTATGGGACCACCTAGGGCCTTCTAGGCCCACACAGGGACTTTTTGGGGCCTTCTAGGCCTGCATGGGGGCTTTTGGGGGCCTTCTGGGCCCATACAGGGGCTTTTCAGGGCCACCCAGGACCTTTATGGGGCCACCTAGGGCCTTCTAGGCCCACGCAGGGGCTTTTGGGGGCCTTCTAGGCCTGCATGGGGGTTTGGGGGGGGCTCCTAGGGCCATACAGGGGCTTTTCAGGGCTGCCTGGGGCCTTTTGGGGCTGTCCAGGGCCTTTTCGGGGCTGCGGGATGGCCGCTCCAGCCCACACGGGCACTCTTGTGTGCCCCCCACCCCAGAAACCCTGCTGGAAACCCAGTGTTCCCCAGTGTGGGAACATCACTGCAGACTAATACTTTGGCCCAGCGCACACAACCAGGCAGTTGTATGTATTGCATGCAGATATCTGTTTTAGTTCATTGTTTCATGATAAGATAGCCTGAAATGTAAGCCTCAGCCCATAAGTCACAACAGGTAGGCATGCATACACACACAGAGAGAGAAAGAGAATGTCACCAAACATAAATACTGCTTCAGAATTTTTTAAAAAAACGTATTACTGAAGATTCTTCCTATAGGGTTTTTAATTTAGATCTGAGGTGAATGCTGTAAGAGTTCAATTTTGGTAGTTATAAGACTCAAATAGTTGATGATATTATTTGTATATATTTCCAGATTCACAGTGGTATAAGAAGTCCATGGTCAAATTGACGGACTATAGAAGAGTAGATGAGTTGATGAGAAGGTTTGGATAGGCAAGATTCGTTAGATTGTGACTTAAAGAGTCAGAGATGCTTTGATTTTGAGTTCCTGTATGGCAGGGGGTTGGACTGGATAGCCCTTGTGGTCTCTTCCAACTCTATGATTCTATGATTCTAGGAGTATATCAAACAGGAAAATGTAAGAGTTATTTTTTTATGTATAAGGTATATATTGATCTTCACACACACAGTTTAGGAAGTATAATATGATTGTTATTAGATGTCTTTAATGCTTTGTTGTTCTTGTTGTTTTCTTTTGTTGTATGTTGTTTCTTTGAATGTTGTTGTTTTTTGTCTGTGTTAATGTTATGATTATTAATAAAGTTTTTAAAAAATTAAAAAAAGATTTTAAAAAATATATCTAACAGAAAAGTGAATTTGTGGCCTACTGATGTATTTTCATAGTCAGTGACTGAGTCTGTAGCAACAGAAGATTTTTAATTTTTTTGCCTCCCGAGGTGAAACTATTCACCCAAGTCAAGGTGTATAATATTCAAAGCCAGCTGGGTTATTTTGGCACTTCAGGCCAAAAAAAGAAATTCTACAAATTCTATTCCTGGCAGGCAAAATACAATAATAGCAGCGAACGATTGGCTGCACTTTCATGACACTCAAAATCTGTTGCCTGAGAGGACTGCATTCTGCCTAATGAACCTGTAGAAAAATAATGGTGTTGCTGCTCTGCTCTGCAGCTGTGACCCAGTACTCTGCCACAAAACAGCCAACTTCTCCATCAGGGAGTTGTTGCAGACTCACATCTATGGCCAAGTTCATAAGTATACAAGATTTCCATTGAAATGCTGTGGATCAATGTAACAGTGACAGCTGTTGACTTCCATGTGAGTGGGACAGTGACTGCTCTGGGTTCTACTGTGAATTTTATTATTTTTAAATATATTTTATTAAGTTTTATCAAATAACAAACATAAAAACAATAGAAATAACAGACTTTGGAAGTGAGCAAAGAAGATTTCCATCCTGTAATACATCCTTTCAAAGTTGTAAAAGGTTCCAAAAAGGGAAATCATGGTTCATTTTGTTGCAGTTGGGTGGTCAGTGTCTAAGATATCCTTCCAAAAACCAGCTTGATGCGAAGGTGGAGCAAAATGAGTTATATTGTTATTGACATAATCAATAAAAACAGACCAATCCTCAATAAATGTGTGTGTGGTTTTTTGTCTGGATCTGTTCTTGAAGAAATAGGAAAGTTTTTCTGACAACCATGTGTCCCAGACCTTTACTCACCAATTATCAAATAGCAAATTCTCCATCTTCCAGCATCTCACAATTTCAGTTCTAGCTGCAGAGATTAAGAATATATGTCTCCGGTGTTTTAGATGGCTATTCACTATGTTGAAGATTGATAATCTAGTTTGAATTTTAAAGGAGACATCCAAGGGCAGAACCTTTCCCCCCCCAAAATAGGTTCAGCACCTTGGATGACTCTTCTAAAGTTTGGATTAAAATCCAAAACAGTGTCACCATTTCATTGACATGGAAACTTGCCCCATGACTACTGGGACCATAGCAAAGCTGCATTCGGACATGATTGCCAGTTCTGAAAGCCATCACCTGCATCTGGACATTGTCTGTCAGGTTGTCATGTTCTACATAATTGCAGCAACCCTAACACTCCAGCAGTAAAATGAAGGACCAGTTCCAGGTTCATTGGACTACAATAAACTGTGTTTTAGTGGGTTCCAGCCAGTAATGAACACAAGTGGGAATCCTATGGCTTAGATGATTGGCAGTGGTAACCGGAAACAGGGATCCAACCAAAACTAGGCAGTTGAATCAGGAAGCCATTTCACCTTCCCCACAATCCCCCAAAAGTTGAATCCTTAAAGACAAACAGGAAGGAGCCCGTGCCAATCTCTTTTCCTTTTGCACTTGTGCAAAATTGCACCAGAGCTCAACAGAAGCAAGAGAAGAAAGCTGAAAGAGCTGAACTTGATATGCTGAAAAAACTGGGTATGATGGGTCCTTATAGCTTCTGCAACAGTAATAATAATAATAATAATAATAATAATAATAATAATAATAATAATAAATTTTATTTATATCCTACCCCTCTGTCAGACAATCGAGGCGGCTTACATCATTAAAACTCAGTACAATGTAAAATACAATCCCAAACCCATAAACCCTCCCACCCCTTAAAACAGAATTAAACAATGATAGAATTAAAACATAATACTTAAAAACAATTCAGTTACATAACAACTGAATTGGCGGTAATGGACTGAGTAGAGACAGCCGGCCAAGTAGGGATAATAGGAGCCTGAGCATGCTACATAATGGCACCAACCCTCTTTGTACAGAACAGGGGTGGAGAACCTCAGGACCAAGGGCAAAACCTCCTAGGATTCCAGTGTGGGCCTCTAGTTCCATCTTGGATAGTTTCACATCTTTTGTACAACTTTCTCACATTCTAAGAGGCTGAAATACTTCTCCTAATGCTTACTGACTGATGGAAAGAGTCATAAGTTAAAATATGCATGCCAAGATCCTGGAACATGTATGTGGAGTGTAAACACTCTGTGTGTGCAGTTATGTGTGCTCCCTCTTAGCAGGTGTTAAGCCACATGAAGCTGCTGCTAGAGCTGTTAAATGGCCAAGGAATGGGAAAGAGGGGAAAGTGATGAAGAGGAAGGGTCTTCCTGTTCCTACTGGTGTCACTAGGTTTCGTATCACACGATACGGTAACTCATGCAGTGCGGTAAACCCAATCCCCCCATTGACCTCCTTCCATACCATACCATACAAAATCTGTAGCAATTTTTATTTTTTTAATTTTATTTTTTTTGGTACTAATGTCACTCATAAAACCTAATTCTCATATATCACTGGCTGTAATGGTAATAGTTGTGACATGAACAACCAGCAAAATTAAAATTATACCTTTGAATTGCAATATTCTACACACAGCTTAAATGTGGTTAAGGTGAAGATTTGGTAAAATGTGATGTTTTTAAAGAAAATGTGAATAAAATTTTTAAATTTTTAAAATTATTTTAAATTTTTAAATTTAAAAAAAAAAAACCATGGAGTCTCTCCTTTCTCCTCCCATTGAGCCTCGCCCCACTCACACACCATCTCTTCGGCATTTTAAAGAGGGCACAGGCAAATGCCACAGCCTGTTTCTGCCCAAAGGAGCAATGATGTCACCCTTCCTTAGGGTGTCACCTGGTGTAATCCGTACCCCCTGCACCCCCCCCAGTGATGTCACTGCCTGTCCCAAGCAATCGCTCCCAAGAGAAAGGAAGAGAAACAACGGGGGGTTGCAGACTTCCAGAAATAGTGCAAATTGAGTCCACTTTTAGGGTTAGGGTTAGTGTTAGGGAATCATGGGAACTGTATTTTATTGTGGCACCAGAGCTCTCTGACATAGAAGGCTCAATGTCTCAGAACAAAAACAATTCCCATGATTCCCTAGCACTAACCCTAACCCTAAAAGTGGACTCAATTTGCACTATTTCTGGCAGTCTGCAACCCCCCTCACAGCCCCATTTCTCTGCCTGTCTATGGAGAACTACTTGGATCCCTTGCGCCCTCCCTCCACTAGCCATTTAGCAGCCATAACAGTGGCCTCAGGTTCTGCATACTTATATCACCGACAGGATTCTGGCCATTCTGGCCAAATCCACATGTGAACTTTCTTCACAGACACATGTACCGAGAAACAGCCAGGACTGTTCTTGGAGGACAGTATTCCGTGGGTCAAAGTCATTTGTGATGGGAGAGACACAGCAGGTGCACCACGCTACCTTTTCCGAAAGGCACATCTAATGATGTGTTTCTCTCTTTATAAGCCTCTTTAGGGTTTGTTGTGTGCTTCCAGCTTACAAGCTGTAGACGTTTCTTCAGATGTCCTTAATCAAAAGACAAACATATCTTTAGCTGTTTGTCAAACACAAACGTTTCATTACACAGGAACAAGGCAGATAGACAACATGCATTAAGGTGGCATTATTGGAAGATAACAGTGCCGTTAATACTCCCCAGTGAAAACACCAGTGCTTAGTAACTGGAACAGTTAGGAGAAGCTGCAGTTAGGCAGCCTAGTTTTACATTTTTTTATTGGAGAAGGGAGAATACAATGACTTGGAATGGAAGGGGGGAATCCTAATTATCTGAGAGAGGAGGAACTCTTTCAAATGTAGCTTTAGAGCAGTTTTGGCTTCCCCATTCCACAGGTCTGGCATCATTTTGCTGCCAAAAGTGAAAAATAAGATTTTTTTCAACATCTCAACACAGATATTTACTAAAATGGTGGTGAAGATAAAAAGAAACATACTGGATCAAACCAAAGGCCTATCCAGTCCAGACTTAGGACGTTATCACACGTGGGCCAGAAAGCGAAAATAAAAGTGGAAATGAGGCATTACGAAAATAAACCGAAAATAAACTTGTTTCCGCAAACGTCATTACCTTAATTGCGAATTTACAGCAAGTGCAAAGAACGTCCACACACAAGCGAAAATATCCCGTAAATGTAGTAGAAATGAGCCTCTTGCACATGCGCAGATAGAGGAATGAGCCTCTTGCACATGCACAGATAGAGGAATGCTCACGGGAACCATGGGTAATGATGGGGAAATGTTCCCCAATACGTATTTGGCGATCACATTTGCGGTAAATGTGGAATCACCCTCATCGCGCAATTGCATTTCCTGAAGAAACCGAAATTCAAAAGATCTTGGATCTTTCCACTTTCTGTCGGGGTTCTGTCAGGGTTCTGTGCGACGTCGTGTGAAAACACAGGCCAATAATCCGGTATCGTTCAGGATTTTGTGTGGATTTTGTTTGGATTGGGCCCCTTGTGATAACATCCTTAGCTAGTTTCTATAGTGGTCAAGGAAAAGGTCTCCGGGAGGTCCATGAGCAGGACAAGAGCACAATAGCCCTCTTCCTTTTGTGTAACTCCAAAAAGCAGTACTGAGAGGCATACTACCTCTGTTAATGGTAATGCTATATAACAAGCATTACTCAGAGCCATTCTTACTACTGATGGTGAGGCAGCATCCGCCACCATACCTGACTAGAGCTGGCATCGGGGTGCAGGGTGAGCCATGTTCTACACACAGCCTTGTTCTTCAACACCATGAAGTTGCTCCTCACCCTACCCCCAGCTTCCATCCCTGGAAGGGGATGCCTTGCTCTGCTGACTGATCAGTCCAGCCAGGTGTCACAATCCAGGACCATAAAAGATCTTCCCTTTAGAGCACAGGTGGGCAACTGCAAAGAGAACAAAGACCATTTTTTTCCCTACGCTGTCTGCCAGGCTGCACCGGCACAGCTGACTCAATTGGAAATATCACTTAGGTTTTGGGGTGGGTGGGGATTGTGGGGTGAAACTGTGGTGTTTTGCAGTGGTTTTGATACATTTGCGATTGTTGGGGAGGCCTACATAAATCATTCTCTCCCATTTCTCGCCAAATTTTGGTAGAGAGCTGCCCTTTTCCAACTGATGCCTTATCTGACTATACATGATCTCCTCAGTGCATGTCAGTCAAGGTTTCAGATAAGTCACTCCACTGAAACAGTCTTCTCTCATGTAGTAAATGATTTCTTAGTGGCTAAGGGTCAGTGTCGAACATCTGCGCTGATCGTGTTGGATCTTTCAGCAGCCTTCAACACTTTGGGTCATCAGATGTAATTTTTACAGTTGGGATCATTAGAAATAACAGACAATGCTTTGTCCTGGTTTAAATCTTTTTGTTTGTTTGTTTGTTTGTTTGTTTGACCATCCCTCCTCTGTTTCATTGCAGGGATCTAATTCAAGAACTTTTCCTGTAACTATAGAAGTGCCACAAGGATCAGTTTTGAGTCCTCTTTTTTATTATTATTCTAGATCCTTCCTCTTGGATTTTTTTTAAATTTCAGATTTGAGTTTTCAGTGTCATATTTATACAGATGACACACAGATTTTCAAGAGTTTTAAATCAACTGATGCCTTTGTCCATGATGAACTCCATGCTGAGCATTTCTTTATGGATGTCCACCAACCATCTTAAGCTGAATATGGAGAAAATGAAGAAAATGACCATCCTGTACCCCCTCTGCCATGCCCTTAACTGTGTTTGCAGGGTTGCATAGTGTTTCTTATTTCAGTGGCCAGGATCCTCAGAATCCTGCTGGATGTCCATTTGTCCCTGTACCCCTTTACTGGAATGACAGCAAAAACATGTAATTTCCATCCTTTGAATATCCATAGGATCCAGAAATCCTTGAACAACAAGACTGCCTAGATGCTTTGGTTATGTCATACCTGGATTATTGTAATAGTTTACTGGCAGGTTTGCTTTCTTGCTTTCCTCTCCTTCTGGCCTTAATTGTTGTCCAGGTTGTTTTAAATCACATGTTTCTCCCCTCCCTCCATAGATCCTTTCACTGGCTACCAGTTCAGACCAGGACCTGTTTCAGACTTTTGGTCCTTGTATTTGGGGCTCTGTACTCTAATCTCCCCCAGTACCTGACAGCTCAACTAGTATAGTATGCACTATCTAGGAATTTAAGATCTACAGGCAGATGATTATTGTCTGTGCCACCAATGAACACAGCACTGTCTAGGCTGCAAGCCTTTCAAGATCTGGCTCCACATTCATGAATGGTCTTCCTTTAGATCTCCGGCTGGAGGAGGATCTCATCTGTTTTTGTAAGGAGCTGAGAAGCTGCAGAGTTGTTCCTGAAGTTACTAGAATATGTAGTGGCTGGTGGGATATTAGAGGGGGTGCAGGTGTGTGTTATATCTTATTGTCTGTCTCTAATGGTATATGTTTGATGTTCTACTCTTTGCTTCAGAGGGTGTTTTACACAAACATTGTTGTTGTTGTTGTTGTTGTTTCCACTTTGTGAGGTATTTGGGGACTTAGGGAGCTTCAGGGGTCCCAAGAGCCGCATGCAGCCCACATGGCCAAACATTTTTCTGCCTGAAGCAAAATACAAGATAGCATCACCATGACCACCCCATTTCACAGACAGAAGCCAAAAGGCTGTGCATCAACCCATACCTCAAACAGTGGCGTCAGGACAGCACCCACAGGTCAGGCTACATGGCTTATGCAGTTCTGTTCTTCAACAGAAGAAGAAGGGCTTTATAAGTAGAACAGCCAAAGTGGGCTACATGGAGACTGGTTGTCTCGCTCTGCCTAAGAGTAGAGTTGGCTGTAGAGAAGAATTGTCTGTAACACAACCTGATAGGCAACAGTGATGGTGGCAAGAAAGGAATGGGCCAACTCTGAGCATTTTGTTCAATGACTATCCACTCCCCTGCCACAAAAAAAGCCAGATCTAGAACCAGTACTGTCTTACCAGAACAATGTTTTCCTTTGACAGCCTATTCGGGTTTTACTTAAATTATATTACAGCCCATGTTTCATCCATTGACCTCAAGGTATGGCTTTCCTCCTCCTCACTTTATCTTCACAACTCCCCTGGGAGGCAGGAGTCAGGCTGAGAAAAATTGATTAGTCCAAGGTTACCAAAAGAGATTTATGGTTTAGTCTGGTCTTGAACCTGGATTTCTCAAGTCCAAAACCAACACTCCTGACCACTACACTATACTGGTTAAGTAATTCTTCCTCTTACACATTCTAAAATAGCAAACCTTTGGGGATGTATGTGTAAAATGTGTCATCATTTTTAATTCAGACAAGGGAGAGAGTAAATACATGCTCCAGTAAAGTTCAGGAAGCATTTCTCTTTTCACTCATCTTAATGTAACAATATCTTATCTTCCCCTTTATTACTTTGGAAGTCAGAAGTGTGGAACTTCAGTGAAACAGGTAATCCCTGGCACATCATTTCTCCAACCTGACTCACACAGCAAGGAAAAGGGAGAAGAAAGAAGGCACCCTTTAAAGCTAAAATATTTATTCTATCACGAACTTTCCTGGATTACAAACTACTTTCTTCAGATGCACTGATGGAGTACAATATTCAAGCTTCATGTGTATAGCTACCTAGTAGTAGGGGTGGGATCAGAGTGAAAAGAAATACAGATAATGACAAGTAACGCTAATCATAAATCTTCGATAAACTAATACACAGGTTTCCCAGGCTGTTAATTGACTCTGGAGAACTGAAGCAAGTAATTCTGCTTTCAGATGGACAGAATGAGAATTTCAAGAAAAATAACTTGAAATCACAAAGTATTAGTTTAAGGCTTTAGATAGAATTAACACATCTCCACAATATAACTATGTATATATACCAGAAGCTTGAAAATTGTATTCCATCATTGCATTGTAGGAAGTGGATTATAATCCATGAAATCACATGTTAAAATAAATCTTTTCAATCTTAGTTATTTTTTCTTCTCTCCCTCTTCCTCCTTTTTTATACTGAAACAGAGCTATCCCTTTTGAAATCCATGCTTCAAAAAGTTTGTAAAGCAAAGGACATCTTTATTGCTTTGCTACAGAGATTATCTCATCCCAGAGTTTAAATGTGTGGGGATCATTGTTTCTATTTCTCCATAAGTCCCCCACTCTGTTTTGCTGAAAATTTACAGTTTGGTGCCAGAGGCCAGATAACTGAAACAAACCAAGAGGCAGTAAGAATGAAATCAATCAATAAAATCTATACTTTTGAGAAACATAAAATGACTTTTCACAGTGTGAAAAGTGAGCATTACATTGAAAATTATTCTCTGTGCCCTCTTGATTAACCTTCTGATCATATTTTTCTTAAAAATAGCTGTGCCTCTCAGATACTCCTCTTTGCCTGGGGGAGAATGCTTTTAGACAGCTGCAACCGAAAGACAGAAAGTGGTAAGAAAAATAAAACTACACCGATTCTCACACCAGCAGGTGCTGTCGGCTGCAACTCTGATTATGCATTGTTTTAAATATGTTGATCTGGGGTGGTTGACACATGGCCCTTCAGATATTTCTGGACTGCAATTCACATGATCCTTGCACATGTGGAAAGATCATGGAAACTGCAGTCCAGGAATATCTGAAGGGCCATGCATCAACCACCCCAGATCAACATATTTAAAGCAATAAATAAAAAAATCAATTGTTAATATAGAGATGGATATAACAGACCTACGTGATCATATTTTGCTAGTTCAGATGCATGGGCTTCTGTTTATTAATATTTACTCTGTAACTAGAATTTAAAGACATATGGAGTTTATCACATGGGGGAAATTGGTAGTTTAAAAGAAAGAAAAAATTGAGATATTGGAAACTGGGGAAAAAATCTTATTTCTATTTTAGAATCTATTGATTATGCTTATAGTTTGATGATTTAAATTAGGAGAGCAAGATAAAATATAGGACATATGACTTAGCCGAAGTTCAGGAAGTCGAGTTTATGTGTTTAGATTAGATGTGATAAGTGATGTATTCATTGTTTGTTCATTTATTGTATGTAAGAATATATATTTGTGTATATGTTAGTGGTTTGTTTGTTTTTATGTGTAGTTTGTTCGTTTGTATATGTATTTTTATTCAATAAGAGTTTATTTTTTAAAAAAAATCAAGCCATCCCCGGTAGATGGCCATCCAGCCTCTGTTTAAAGACCTCCAAAGGATACTCCACCAAAATCTTTGAGGGAGTGTGTTCCACTGTCGAACAGCTCTCACTGTCAGGAAGTTCCTCCTAATGTTGAAGTGGAATCTCTTTTCCTGTAGCTTGCATCCGTTGTTCTGGATCCTATTCTCTAGAGCAGCAGAAAACAAGTCTGCTCCCTCCTCAATATGACACCCCTTCAAATACTTAAACAGGGCTATCATATCACCTCTTAACAGTCTCTTCTCCAGGCTAAACATACCCAGCTCCCTAAATTGTTCCTCATAGGGTATGGTTTCCAGTGCCTTCACCATTTTAGTCACCCTCCTCTGGACACACTCCAGTTTTTCAACATCCTTTTTGAATTGTGGTGCCCAGAACTAGACACAGTGTTATTCCAGGTGAGACCTGATCAGAGCAGAATACAGTGGCACTATTACTTCCCTTGATCCAGATACTATACTAATATTAATGCAGCCTAAAATTACATTTGCCTTTTTAGCTGCGACATCACACTGTTGAATAACGAGGGAGTAACGAGGCAATAAACAGCAAAAAACCCATGAATGATTTGTTGCTATTTATTGAGTGGTTATTCATGGTGTAATGGCACTTTAATCTCTTTTCATCACGACGTTGTGTGAAAACCATTAGTGCAATTGTGAGATTATGCTGGGATATTCCTGGGATAATCGTGCTTTGAACATGTTAATCAGAAATGCACAATTTTGACAGGTTAATCACTGTTTATACTTCCAATTGTCCCGTGTGGTAAACTCCATAGCCGTGTTAGTCTGGAAAATCAGGATGCAAAGGGATCTTGTAGCACCTTTAAGACTAACTGAAAGAAAGAAGCTGGTAGCATGAGAAAGCTCATGTTACCAGCTTCTTTCTTCCACTTAGGGCCAATGCAGATGGCCCCTTTGGGGTGGCAGAGAGCCGCACAGGGAGCAGCAGATCAGGGCCACGGCAATCCCATGCCATGGCCCCGATACCTCCTTTTGTCACCCCTAAAAGAGCGGCAAAATGTGCCGCAGCTCTTCTGCACCCTTTCAACACAGTGTGTCTGCACGCTGCATCGGAAGGGCGTCCTGATGCCACGCACCATGCGTACGGTCTCATGGTGTCAGGATGGCGTCAGGGTGGGGTTGGGGTGGCTGGTGTGCAGCTGCCTTGCCCCAACTCTATCCCCAGGCCAGCCTTTTGGGCCAGTCTGCAACGGCCCTTAGTATCAAAGATGCTACATGAGCCCTTTACATACTGAAATTCCACAACTAGGATGGAAGAGCTAGGATGGTATTCTACCCTAAAATCAAAAGACTACATTTTAATCTTCTGTCTGGTTTGTCAAGGGAGTATCTATTTAATTTTTTTAAAAAACCTAGTTAACCCCATGATAAGGTCATTTTAGGTTGTCATAAGTCGGAAACAACTTGAAGACACACAAGAACAGACAACAACAATGGCTTTATCCCATGGCATTATTTGATTAAATGTTACAGACTTATATTTTACTCATTTACTCAAAGGCTTCCTAACTACTATTCCTATTATTATTTTATCTACTTTACTACTGCTACTATTATTATTTATTAATTATTATTATTTCACTTTGCTCATTTTAATACTTTTCCATTCACTTACATACACAATGTTTTCCCTTAAACAAATCAAAATAGCTGCTCTACTCTTTGGATCCTGACCAATACATGTTTGTAGATTCTAATTCCAACAGGAAAAAAAAAACTGCAGAACAGCATTCTGTGAATGTCTTTTTCTTCTTACACATCTTGTGTACACATCTTACACGGGGTCTAAAGCAGACAGAACCCCGTCGCATCCCCGTCCCATTGCGGATCCTTTGCCCCTGTGTTCACACGACGTCACAGAGAACCCCCTCCCATCCCCCTCCCATTGCGGCATCATCCCCGTTCTTTTGCATGCCGGTTTCATTGGGAATTACATTTGCGCGACCAGAAGCATACCAGAATGATGCTGCTTTCGTTCATTCCGGAATGATGCTAGTTGCTAGAGACCCGTGTGTGATAACGTCCTTAGTTAAGGTGGTGAAGAAAGAAAATGCCCTACCTAAGCCCTTTTTTCCTGAATGGGATTCTAATCAGCTACACTGCAGCTACAACACATTGTTTTGTGTTCTGATGATTTATTACCTAAAAGGCTTAAGAAGCATACATCTGCTCATGTATGCTTCTTAAGTAACAAAATGATTTCCTGGGGAAATGTGAAAGCAGAACTGATTTTAGGAGCCATTATCATTTTCCTTTTCAGCTTGGTTGTGATCATTTCACAAATGAAACAAAAAATCGTGATTGTGATTCTCTCTTTAATTCAAAGGAAGGAAGGAAGCCCAGTGTCGAATGAAAACTGCAAAGGAAAGACTTATCTAAGGGTGCTCAATACAGTATATGGAATGAGAGGACCTGGACAAAAAAAGTAAGGGGGATTGCAGACTGCCAGAAATAGTGCAAATTGAGTCCACTTTTAGGGTTAGGGTTAGTGCTAAGGAATCATGGGGATTGGTTTTTGTTGTTTTTTCTGAGACATTGAGCTTTCTCTGTCAGAGAGCTCTGGTGCCACAATAAAATACAGTTCCCATGATTCCCTAACCCTAACCCTAAAAGTGGACTCAATTTGCACTATTTCTGGCAGTCTGCAACCCCCCTAAATTACTTGCCTCATCTTTAATTGGGTGACTAAGACCAGCTTATAGCAAGTGGCATAAAGAAAACTTTATAGTACTGGAACACTTCCAAACAAACCGGAAGCCTCCCTGGAAGCCAAAATGACAAAAACTTAGGCTGTTGTATTTTGGACAGACTGCAGCAACTATAGAACCGTAGCACTGAATTCCCATGCAAACAAAATCATGCTCAAAATTCTACAACATAGGCTCCAACCATACATGGAGAAAGAAATCCCAGATGCCCAAGCAGGGTTCAGGAAAAGAATGAGGGACCACATTGCAAACATATGATGGCTAATGGAGCACACCAGGGAATTCCAAAAGAAAATCTGCATGTGCTTTATAGACTATAGCAAAGCCTTTGACTGCACAGACCATGAAAGGCTATAGAACGCCCTTAAAGGCATGGGAGTGCCAACACATCTGATAGTCCTTATGAGGAATCTGTACTCAGGACAAGAGGTTCTCAATTGGCAAAGTGGTAAGACAAGGCTGCATCCTTTCACCCTATCTGTTCAACTTCTATGAAGAACATATTATAAGAAAAGCAGGCTTGGACACAGAAGGAGGAGGAATGAAAACAGGAGGAAGGTATATCAACGATCTAAGATATACAGATGACACCATAATACTAGCAGAGAACCTCACAGACCAGGAACACCTATTAAGGAAGATCCAAGAAGAAAGTGCCAAGGCAGGCTTAATGTTGAACATAAAGAAAACAAAAATAATGACCACCGAGGACCTTCACAAGTTCAACCTAGACAATGAGGAAATAGAAATAGTGAAAGAATCCCCATACCTGGGATCAAACATTGATAGAAATGTGGACTGCAGTCAGGAAATCAGAAGAAGATTAAGAATGGGGAGGGTGGCTATGAAAGAATTAGAAAAGATTCTAATATGCAAAGATATAGAATTCAGCACAAAAGCCAGAATCATACAAGCCATTGTATTCCCCATTACCCTGGATGGATGTGAGAGACAGTTAAGAAAGACAATAGGAAGAAAATCAATGCATTTGAGAGAATGTGGTGCTGGAGAAGAGTGCTGAGGATCCCATGGAGAACCTAAAGGACAAATAAGTGGGTCCTAGAGCAGATCAAGCCGGAAACCTCTCTGGAAGCCAAGATGAGCAAACTGAGGCTGAAACCCACTTGGTAACCTTGGGCAAGTTATACATTCTCAGCCTCAGAGGCCCCCTCAACAACAAATCCTGCCATGAAAATACCATGATACCTCTTAGGGTCACCATAAATCAGAAACATGCTTTTTTTCCCATGTTCTATGCATTAGTGTATAGGAATCCAAGAACATGTGTCATTCTCTCCAGTTGCTTCTTTATTGTGTTTTTCCTACCATTGGTGGATTCTTGCACAATTGTTGAAAGTCCCCTTATCCACAGTATTTGATATCCCCCTGCCCTTGAAATACTGGGGGGTTGCAGACTGCCAGAAATAGTGCAAACTGAGTCCACTTTTAGAGTTAGGGTTAGGGTTAGGGAATCATGGGAACTGTAGTTTATTGTGGTACCAGAGCTCTCTGACAGAGAAGGCTCAATGTCTCAGAAAAAAAAAACAATTCCCATGATTCCCTAGCATTAACCCTAACCCTAACCCTAAAAGTGGACTCAATTTGCACTATTTCTGGCAGTCTGCAACCCCCCACTGTCTCTCTTCCCTGAGTATCTCACGGAAAAGCCCTCCTGATCAAGTATGGAAGATTCCTAACCAATATGTTCTTACCATCCACTTGAAGGTGCAACCCATATCTTGAAAGAAGTCCTTTGTCATGAAAGCATAGACTGTTGTCCCCAAAACCAAATTTTTCCTGACATCATCAACTGTAGAGCCAGTTGTTCACTTCTTGCATTCTTCACTCTCTTCCTGCGCTGTGCCCTCCAACTGGAAGGAATGAAACAACAATCTGTGCCCCACAAAGTCCAATTTATTTATTTATTTATTTAAAGAATTTCTGTACTATCTCCCAGCCCGTAAGGGTTCATGAGGCAATAAACAAATAAAAACTAATGAAAAGAATTCAAAGATAAGAACATTTTAAAACACATTAAAATAATCTTTTAAGGAGCTTATTGCACACCCCAAAGAGGCATTTTACCTCTTCCAGCTGCAATCCTTTATCAGGGATACAACCAGATGTTATTAGACATAATTCACCACCGATTCTGCTGCGATGCTGCTGGCCGAATGCAGCCCGGGTCCAAGGATCATTCAACCGGCCAATTTCTCAAGTCAGAAAACTTCCATTTCTGAAAACACGCTGGCTGAGTGAAGCTTTGAGCAAGGCTGCATTCAGCTGGCAGTATCATGGCAGAACCGGTGGCAAATTATATCTGATAACATCTGGCTGTATCAAGGACTGAAGCCGGAAAAGGTAAAATGCCTCTTTAGGGTGTGAAATAAGGTCCTAAAAATCCTAAAAGTGGTTTAAAAACAGTCCTAGAATCCAGTTTTAAAACAGTTAAAACACAACTTCAAACACTGAATGCCGTGTGGAACATCACTGTTTTGGCTGCCCACCAGAAGCTTAGATGAGATGAGGCCAGCCTAATTTCCTTAGGTAGGGGGTTCCATAGTCAAAGCACTTTCATTTTCCTACCCAGAGCCTCATAGTTCCTTGCAATATATTGAAGGCTGTATCTCACAATATCATTTGTTCCTCAGTGGATCAGAAGGAAGGGGGAAGAGATGGTGGGCTTGATGAATCTTATCAGCCTCTTTGTTATATCATGGATATTCCCCACAAGAGAAAGTACTTCTCTGGAGACGTCTTATCAGGCTTAAACACCATTGCTTCTGTTCCTCTCGCAGGGAGTCACCTGCCACAAACACACATCTCTTCTTCCTCTGGGAACTGGAAAGAGTCCTTCCAATCACAGAACCCTCCAAGGCCCTTGTTCTTGAGCTTCATAATTGTGGATTAATAGGAGGGCTTGGAATCCATTGTGCAACTCTGTGATTCCTGACAGTTTTGCTTCTGTGTGTCACATTCTTCCAAATGTCTGTCTCCTATGTTTGGGAACTGTTCCCATCCCTAGAGGTATCCTCCAGATGTTGCCCTTCCAGGAGAGTCATTCTACTCATTCCTGATACTCGGACCCTATGATGTTCCTCCTCCACCATTTAGTGAGACTAGGTACCTGAGCCATAAAATAAACTGAAATGTTATCATTATGCTACAAAAAGAATGAATTGTTACATTACAATCATACTATGATCCAGCTGTACCTTAGTTATTGGGAAAGAAGTTATCTTTAAATAACTTCATTTGCAAAAAGTTACTTCCATGCTTTACTTTGGATTTGCTTACCCTATCTCACTCATGTCATGCAGACTAATTTTTTAGATCATTCCTCCAGGTTACAGATTGCCACCCTCACTCTCCAAGGCTCTGGATTACTGCTTATTGGCTTCGACATGTTATCTAACTTGGCAGCTGACACTGTTGCCCCTCTTACCTGAGCTGCGTGGTGTGAATCTGCAAAGGCCTCTAAACAGTCAGCTGGACTGAAAAGCTGAGTTACAGCCACAGTGCTCTCCTGCCACTGTACACTGGGAAATCTATCCAGTGGATATTATCCATGGTTATCACCTCCATCTGTCTCTGGAAGATTGTTTCTCTGACATGAATAAAACATTTTAAACTGCAAAAAGACATACACACCAATCCTTCTGCATTTTTAATCATAAGCAAGATTCTGTTTACCAGTGGGTTCGGGGAATATGGTGAGAGATAGAGCTCTTTAAGACTAAAGTTACCTGAAGCTTGCTCCTACCTGAGAGTCAGGAGACACAACAGCATGAGATGTCTGCTTTCTCCACCCCTTAAGGCATCTACATCTCATTTCTGCAGAGCCGAGAAAAGTTAATTTTTAGAGTACAACTCCCAGAATCCTCCAGTTTGGTTGTGAGATGCTGAAAGTTGTAGCCCCAATATGTGAGTTACCCTCTGCACATGCATGATACAAGCCACAAACTCGGGGGATCATTAAAAAAAAATCCAGCTATGACTTCTAGGATCTACTTTGCAATGGCAAGACTAGCTTCCCAACTATTTTGCAGCTATTTGCAGCAGAATCTTTGCATGTACATTTTTCACTTGCAGCCCTGCCTCTCAGCACTCCGCTGAAGCTCTTATGTGATAAACTTGGGAAACCATCTTTATTAATGTGTCAGCCTAATCCATTTTTCGGTGCATATTACATCATTTTTTTTTCCATCAGGCTCTGTTGTGGTACTCACTTCCATGCCATTTTCAGCTAGTGGCTCATTGCAGATAGAGCTACTGCCTCCCCCAGGCCTTGCCATTGAAGAGCTGGACTAGGTGTAAAATTAATCATTTGATCAGCTTTTGTGTGTCCACTTTTTTTTTCTTTACTAAGCAGCAGCTGCAGAAGAGGGGAAGTGAATCAAGGCTGTGGTATTGGAGTGCAAGGCTTTGCTCCTCCTGATTAAAGACCACTACAAAATTTCAAACTAATCATTGGAGACTTGAATGCTAAAGTTGGCAACAAAGAAGAATCAAAAACAGTAGGAAGATTTGGATTAGGAACAAGAAATAAAGCAGGAGAGTGTTTGATAGAATTCTGTGAGGCCAATAATCTATTCATTGCAAATACCTGCTTCATACAACCAGATACAAGACTGTACACCTGGACATCACCAGATGGTTAATACAAAAAACTGGATAGATTACATAATTGGAAGTAGAAGATGGAGAAACTCTATCCTTGTGGCCAAAACCAGACCAGGAGCTGATTGTGCCACAGACCATGAACTGCTCATAACAAAAATCAGAGTTAAGCTGAAGAAGAAAGCAAAAACCATCATTATACCAAAATATGACCTGAATAACATTTCAGATGAATTAAAGGACAATGTAAGAAATAGATTTGAACTATTGAGTATAATCGACTGGGAACTTGAAGAACTGTGGACAGAAGTCAAAGGACGTTATCACACACGGCGGCAATACAAGAAAGCAGCATCATTCCGGTATGGTTCTGGTCGCGGCAGATGTAATTCCTCAAAAAAAGAGGAATTGCAAAGAACAGGGATGATGCCGCAATGCGCCGGGGATGGCACTGGATGGGGCGGGGTTTGCTGCGATGTCGTTTCAACACAGGGGCAAAGGATCCGGAATGGGACGGGGATGCACCGGGGATGGCACTGGATGGGGCGGGGTTTGCTGCAATGTCGTTTCAACACAGGGGCAAAGGATCCGGAATGGGACGGGGATGGGATGGGGATGGGACTGCTTTAGACCCCGTGTGATAACGTCCAAAGACATAATTAAGGATGAATGAAAGAAAACACTCACAGTGGCCAAAAAGAAAATAAGAAACAATGGATGACAGATGAAACATTTCATGCAATAAAAGAAGGAAGAAAAGGAAAAGGAAAAACCAAGAGAGATAGGAACAAAGCCAGAAGTATGAACACAACTGTCCATCATCTGAGAGGCAAGGATAAGCAGAAATACTACAATGACCAATGCAGAGAAATAGAAGACAACAACAAAAAGAGAAGAACAAGAGACCTCTATCAAAAAATACAAGAAATTAAAGACAAGTTCAAACCAAGGGCAGGTATGCTCTATTGGAGAAAAAAAGAACATAATACAGGAACAGGAAGAAATAAGAAGATGCTAGAAGCAATACACAGAAGAGTTATACAAAAGAGATGAGGGAATAAATGATATTTGGAATGAGGAGCCATATGAAGATGAACCCTAAATTCTAAGAAGTGAAGTGGAATCTGCAATGAAGGAAATTGGGGAAAATAAATCACCGGAAACAGATGATATCCCAATTGAACTGCTATTGTGCCTACGGACAGATGCGACTTTAATGCTAACTGAAATATGCCAACAAATATGGAAAGCAAAGTGGTGGCCAACAGACTAGAAGCACTCGATATACATACCAATCCACAAGAAAGGAGATACAAAAGACTGTAGCAACTATAGGACAATAGCACTAATGTCATATGCAAGCAAAATAATGCTCAAATTTTTGCAGCACAGACTCCAACCATACATGGAGAGAGAAATTCCAGAGGCGGGAGCAGGATTCAGAAAAGGAAGGGGAACTAGAGACCACATTGCAAACATACAATGGCTAATGGAGTGCACCAATGAATTCCAAAAAAGAATTGGCATGTGTTTCATAGAATACAGCAAAGCATTTGATTGTATAGATTATGAAAAACTATGGAATGCACTCAAAGATATGGGGGTGCCACTACATTTGATAGTCCTGATGAGGAATCTGTACCAAGGACAAGAGTCCACTGTCAGAACAGAATTCAGGGAAACAGAGTGGTTCTCAATAGGCAAAGGGGTCAAGCAAATATCACCCTACTTATTTAACTTATATGTTGAAAATGTCATAAGAAAAGCAGAATTAGAAACAGAAAAAGGAGGAATTAAGATAGGAGGAAGCAACATTAACAATCTAAGATATGCAGACAACACCATAATATTAGCAGAAGACATTATGGAATTGGAACAGTTAACAAGAAAGGTCAAAGATGAAAGTGAAAAGGCAGGTCTGATGCTGAACATAAAGAAAACAAAAATAATGAGCACAGAAGAAATACACAAATTCAATATAGACAATGAATACATTGAAATAGTTAAAGAATTCCTATATCTAGGGTCAAAGATTGACCAGAATGGAGACTGCAGTGAAGAAATAAGAAGAAGACTAGGAATGGGAAGGGCAGCTATGAAAGAACTGGAAAAGATACTGAAGAGCAAAGACATACAACTGAGCACTAAAGTCAGAATCATTCATGCCATTGTGTTCCCAATTATGATGTACGGACTCAAGAGCTGGACAGTGAAGGAAGCAAACAGAAAGAAAATCAACTCATTTGAAATGTGGTGCTGGAGAAGAGTACTTAGGATACCATGGACAGCCAAGAAGACAAACAGGTTCTTGAACAGATCAGACCAGGACTCTCCTTGGAAGCAAAGATGATCAAGTTAAGACTATTGTACTTTGGTCACATAATGAGAAGGCACGGATAACTAGAAAAAAACAATAATGCTAGGAAAGGTAGAGGGTAGAAGAAAGAGAGGAAGACCACAAACCAAATGATAGACTCAATTGGGGGGGGGGTGTTAAGGGAAGGTCTTGCAGGATCTGGGCAAGACTGCAGTGGAAGATAGAGATTCTTGGAAATGTCTCATCTAGAGTCATCATGAGTCAAAACTGACTCAGGGTAGCTAACAACAGCAAAACTATACCAATAAATCTACCCCTGATATTGGCAGTTATATGAAACAACATTACCCTGTTACTTTATCAGGGTTTGTCTTGCAGTAGTGTTCACTCAGTAACAGAATCTTAAGTGTTCTTTTCAAGCATTTTCCTTGTTAATCTTCTTCCCAGTAAAAAGGACGGGGGTGAGTGAAAATGTATTGGAGTGACATTTGGTATCTGTAGCTGCATTTGTCATTCTGGCAAGGACATGCTGAGGACCCGCCTGAACACCAGGAGGAAAACAATTTGCTGAACCAGCTGAACCAGTAAGTTGCGACCCATTGAAAACCATCCTCAGCACCCTGTTACACAATCAACAACTGTTGAAGTGGGACTTGAAATATGGGCTTGATGATGCAAAACAGAAGATATCATACGCACGCTTCAAACTGACCTCCAGTTGGCGGGATTTGATAAGCGCCACCTGCGTCGCCTTGGTGGCTGCCTACATCTCTCGCTGGAAATCACAGGAGACACAATCACGCCTACCATCCTGTCTGTTCAAAAACATTGCTTGGATGCCCAAAGTGTGAAATGTGAATATACAATTGGAACCAGTGCCTTCGCTTCTTAAGAGGACTGCTTCTGTCAGCAAGGCTGGTCCAAGACAATGTGCTGCCTGAAGCAAAAGATACTCTCCAGGTCAAGGTGTACAGCATCCAAGGACTATGAAATTATTTTGTTACCTGAGGCAGAAAAGCCAGTAAATGTCGCTGATGCTCCTGACTATAAAAATATAACAGTAATATATTAAACATCAAAGACAGTGCTCCTGTTTAATAATACCACAAAAGAGTTGTTGGGGAGGAGACCAATTTCACTCTGCCTAATGCTAGGGCATGCCCTGTTGTTTAAATTTCTAGCCATGCAGGTCAAGTATATGAAACCTGGTTTCTCAGTATGCATTTTGTCTTCAGCATATCAACCTTAAATATATATGTTTATGACTAAGGGGAGTGAGAATATATTTCAGTTGTATTTCAGATATACATGCAAATTTTAATCCCATCCAAACTCACTCTCAGGAGATTATCGCATGCCTTAAATAATACTCCTTACCTGTCCTAAATTTAACTCTAATTCATGCTGCAGCTGTGTTTTATCGTGTAGCTTTTGCAGAGGAATCCAACTTCAGAGTAGATCCCTGCTCCAATGCGCATTCGAAAACGCACTTTGGCAACCATTTTTCCAAGTCAGAAGGTTCCAACCTGGAAAATTGGCCACCAGAGTACGTTTCCCAATTCGCATTGGAGCGAAAAAGATCTTTACTGACAGTGATGGGGGCCACCCTAGCCTCTTAATAGTAGGAGTTGCACAACTTGGAAGTAACCACTAATAAGATCCTCTCTGCAAAGTGTTGAAACAGTGCTAAAGTGCTGAAACAAACATTGATTGATTGATTGATTGATTGAACTTATATGCAGCTTCTCATGCCTTCACAAAGTGATACATTTAAAACAATGATACTTAAATACATAAGACATATCAATATGTGTGTGTGTGTGTGTGTGTGTATATATATATATATATATATATATATATCCCTGTCCAATGTATCTGTGTATCTTTGTTTTAAATGCACATCTTTGTGAAGGCATGGCTCTCAGAGACTGCCTATAAGTTAAACATATCAGTCAATGTTTGTTCCATTTAATCTTGTAGAATCTCATCTCATCCATCCATCCATTTGGACATCCATCCATACATTTGGACTTTTTAAGACTGGGGTTGTTTGTCTATAAAAAGTAGCCTTGAGTAAAATAAAATCCATAGTTGGATGTTATTAGGACCAATCAAAATGCAAGTAAAGCTGTGTCCTAATTTCTGAATTTCCTAAAACTAGGTGGTATAAAATAGAAGGAATGGGAGAACAGAGAAATCCAGACAATTAGGTCCGCTGTTGTATCCATGCTAAACTGAGCTGCTAAACTCAGTCCCAAGATGGAGATGACTGACAAAATGAGGTGTCCAATGTATCCTATTACACCTACTCTTCTATGTGGCAGTGAGGGAAAAACTATTTTCTTTCTCCATTTCTTAAGACCCCCAAAAATGGCTTGAATGCAGAGATCTTTCCAGCGCTGTTGTTGTATGCCTTCAAATTGTTTCCATCTTATGGCAACTCTAAAGAAAACCTATCATGGGATTTTCCTGGCAAGACTTGTTCAGAAGGGGTTTGCCATTGCCATCCTCTGAGGCTGAGAGTGTGTGACTTGCCCAGGATCATTCAGTAGGTTTCATGGCCAAGTGGGGAGTCGAACCCTGGTCTCCAGAGTCATAGTCCAATGCTCAAACCATTACATCATGCTAGCTCCCACTACTGCTCTGTCCTTTGTTATGCTTTTTATCGGAAGATGTAGAGCCATAGGCAAAACATATTTGCTCCTCTGTTGTATTGCTGTTAAGCTTAATGATTCCTTTTCCTCAATTACAGATTTAATTTAGAAAATGTTACAATCGTGTGGGGGTTTTTTGTCCACAAGATGGCAACCTTTCCTTTCTTATTTCTCCAAAGCCTTTTAAGAAAAATCTGCTGTAGGCAGGTGGATGACCTCATTATTGAATGTCTGGATTTGGGAGGGAGGTTTATTAGAATCCCCCACACAATCCATCTATGTATTTTACATTTATGAAAGCGAGAGGCATAGCTAATCAGTGTTCAATAACCCCATGTCTGTTGCATTCAAACCTACAAATATGCCGGTCTGGCTCAGACCACAGCCTCACATTCTTTGCAAGAAGTCCAGAAGCCAGCAAAGGCCCATTTACTCAAACATCCTGCCTCCTACAGTGGCCAGCTAGATTTCTCCAAGAGGCCAACAAGCATGATGGGACTTGCTGTTTCTCTGTGGCTCCTCCACATTTGGTATCCAGGACGGTAGCATCACTGGAGGAGGTGCAGGGGGTGCGGATCACACCAGGTGACACCCTGAGAAGGAGTGACATCCCCGTCCCCAGAAGATACACAGGCATTGCGGCTGCAACGTTCACTAAGGCAAGGGAGGCCTTTGCAGGGGAGTTTCCTCTGAAGCCTTTTTTTTGTAGGAGGTGGGAGAGAGACCCCTCAGTGGCTGGAGCAGGCAAGAGAGAAAGAGGTAAAACTAAAGTGCAATAGCAATAGCAATAGCAGGTAAATTTCTATACCGCTGATCAGTGCACTTAAGCACTCGCTAAGCTGTTTACAATGTGTAAGTCAATTGCCTCCCAAAAGTTGGGTTCTCATTTTAGCAACCTCAGAAGGATATAAGCCTGAGTTGAGCCTGAGCCCTTGGCTGGTATTGAACTCACAACCTCATGGTTTGTGAGTGATTGGGAGAAAGAAATGGAGAGACGGCCCATATGTGCTTTTCGGAAGGGGAGAAGGAGAAGGAGGAAGACCTCTTCCCCTTGGGTCATAGCTGGAAGAGAGGAGTCTTGATCCATGCATGAGAAAGGAAGCCCCTCTTCCAAGTAACGGCTGCAAAAAAAGACACGCACCCCTACCTCAGAAACTACCTTGCTTTTTTCTTTTCCCGGGATCTTTCCTCTCTTTTGTGGGCTCACCATGGGAGTGGTGCAAAGGAGAGATAGCAATAGAAAATACATTTCTGTACCACCTACCGGTGTACTAAGAGGTTTACAATTGCCCCCAACAAGTTGGGTACTCATTTTAGTGACCTACGGAGGGATGCCAGGCTGAGTCGACCTGGAGCCCCTGGCTGGGATTGAACTCACAACCTTGTGGTTTGTGAGTGAGTGGCTCCAGTACAGACGTTGAACCACTGTGCCACCAGGGATGGTGTGGCCTAGTAGGAAGAGCTGTACTGCTTTAGAGGGCCGGGAGTAAGGAGGATGCTGGAGAAGGTGGCCCAATCTCAGCCCCTGCCTCTTCTCCACTATTTTGTGGGTCACCTCCAAACTGGAGAGAAGAATGCCAATTCCACAGTTTTGCTGGGCTCAGCTGTGGGCAAGAGAAAAAGGGCTGAGTGCACATCTCCAGCTCAGCAAGGAGACCACCAGTTTACTACAATTGGCTTCCAGGGTAATACACAGCACATGAAATGTTAAAAAAATTAACATCTGTGCATATGTTCCTTCAAGTTACCTGTCGAAATATGGCAACCCCATGAATTTCATAACATTTTCTTAGGCAAGGAATCCTCAGAGGTGGTTGTGTCATTTCCTTCCTCTGAAATAGAGCCTACAGTGCCTGGTATTTGTTGGCAGTCTCCCATTCAAGTACTGATCAGGGTTGGCCCTGCTTAGCTTCCAAGATCAGATGGGATCTGGCACCTTTAGGGTATATAAAAATATATGTACATATGTGTGTGAGAGAGAGAGAGAAATACAACTCTGAAGACCAGGGTTTGAATCCTCACTTGGCCATGAATATCCACCAAGTCACACACTCACAGCTTCAGAGGAAAGCAAAAGCAAGCCATCTCTGAACAAACTTTGCCAATAGAACCCTGTAACAGGTTCACCTTAGGGTCACCATAAGTTGGAAATGAATTGAACGCACACAAAAACAAGTGTTGGGAGAAGAGCAGAATTTGCTGGTGGAGCATCTGCACTCGCCTTGGTCACTCAGGACAGTCAGGTTTGGTGGGAGAACTTTTCCATCCACATGATGTTCAAGATCTAAGTGGATTTTGATCCTGCATAAAAATCCCTGTCTGTTCTCCTCACCCTGGTTCATGCAGAAGAAGATGATAGCCTTGGCCCTAAGTTATCTGGGTTGTCTTAGGCTTGAACCAGCTTTCTGAATTGTACTTGAAAATACAAGTGCTGTTAAGACCCCACTCTCAAAAATGGCACAGTATGTCGTATGCCTTTGAAACACATAAGTTTATCGCACAGCACTTAAGGAACGGGAACGGAATGGAGCACAAAGGAATGCAAGGGAGAAAAAACGCATTTTACTGCACTGGAGAACGCCACCGATGCTGCCGGGAGTACCCGATCCATTCCCCATTCTGCCAGGAACAGCTGGGGAACGGATCGGGGACTCCCGGCAGCATCGGTGGCATTCTCCCATGCAGTAAAATGTGTTTTTGCTCAGTTCCATTCCCTTGCGTTCCGTTCCGTTCCCATTCTTCGAAATGCTGTGCGATAAGCTTAACAATATTATAAGTATATATTGCAGTGTAATTGTTAATGATACAATCCCATGCATGTCTGCTTTCAAAGTCCTGTTGAGTTCAGTGGGACTTAATCTTAAGTAAATGCAGTCTTAAGTTTGCAGTCTAGGGGCCTAAACAGAAGCCCAAGATGCACTCTGGCCTCTTAGGATACATGTGTCATTTAAACAGCACACCTCCAAAGTGGCCTGAAGTCACTTCATTTGGCTGTCTGTTCAGGCCCTAAGAGACTGAACTATAAACCCAGAAGCCTCTAAGTGAGATTGTGCTTCTGCCATGTAATATGGCTAAATGTAATTATGTGTGTGAAATGCCTTATACACTTAGAGCAGGGGTCAGCAAACTACGGCCCGCTGAGGCCTTCCAACCTGCCCATGACCGGTCCTGCCGCCGCCGCCACCACCGCCGCCGCTGCCGCCGCCTTTCTCCAGCGCGTGTGACTCCAGGGCACCATTTTGTGTTCCAAAGTGGCGCCCGGAGTCTTGTGTGACCTTTCCCATCCTGCCCCACGACGGGAAAGGTTGCACATGACTCCGGGTGCCATTTTGGAACACAAAATGGCGCCCCAGAGGGGGTCCCCCACGGCTGCACCGGGCCACTCCAAGGCCCGGTGCAGTAACTGGAGCCCTCCTGGGGTTCCCCCACGGGCACGCAGGGCCTCTCTGTAACTGTGTTAGTCTGCAGAGAGATCTTGTAGTACCTTTGAGACTAACTAAAGAAAGAAGTTGACAGCATGAGCTTTCATAGACTTAAGTCTACTTCCTCAGATGCATTTGGTGGAGTGGTAAGCCAGGGACAGTTTACCACTAGTTAGTCTCAAAGGTGCTCTCTATACTTTACCACTGTTTTCCTCTGCACTCCTTCTCAAAATGTCAGCAAAAAAGTGATGTGGCATCAGTTCCTACTGCCATTTTGAGAGGGATGCATAGGAAAATTCTGATCAATTGTGTTTCTGTGGTAGTGGGGAATTGGCCCCTGGCTCCTATGTAGCTGCTCAAGATAGTACATGGCCACCCAGGATGGCCACTAAATCCTCCTAAACAGGTGATATTTCTTGCTTTGACAGGGATGATGCTGAACCAACATTGATCTTTCTCTACTGGTCTCAATATTCTGCAAATATGGCACTCCATCTATCTGCTCTCAGTCCAGGAGAATCAGAATTTTACTTCATTTGTAGTAAATATGGCCTATGGCCCAAATGATGAGCAACCTTCATTGGCAAAAGTTTTGTTTGTTTTTTCATAAATCTAACTGAAATGAATGAGAGGTATTCAACAATATAACAACAATACAAAACAAACAATTAATACATAAGTAACAAATAGCTCATTTCATTTGTGGGAAGTGTTCAATTCCCCTTCATTTCACAGAGAAGCTTTCAGAAGATTATTTGTCTCCTGAATAAAAGTCTAACAATCAGGCTTTGTGCACAAGAAAGTTAAGCCACTGAAAGATAAGTCATTTAAATGATCCTCCACATTTGGTTTAAAAAATTGCATACAAAGATTGAAACTTAGTTTAAAGAAACAATGAACGTGTTCACTTCTTTAACAAAGGAGATCAAGTTACACTTTCCATGATACTGTAATCCCATATTTTTACAATATCATCTGACTGTAAGTGACATGCAAACAGTTTTACAAGGTCAGAGGAATGGTATGGTCTAGTATCCCACCTCCAATCGGTACATGATTATGATTTACAGGACATTTACAAGAAACTATGCAACTATCTGGGACTTCTTCCACCCAACTGTTTTCTCTCTGGTATTTATTTGCATCATTTTTTTTCACTTGGTTATTTTAGAGAATCCACATGCTGCAATCAACTGATTCCCTATGAGTTTCTGAATAAGCTTACACCAGTTCTTTTCTATATATATATATATATATATATATATATATATATATATATATAATTACGTGGTTTTATTTGTTTTATAACAATACAAAACAAACAATTCATACATAGTTTTTTGTGGGTTTTTCGGGCTGTGTGCCCATGTTCTAGAAGAGTTTCTTTCTGACGTTTCGCCAGCATCTATGGCTGGCATCTTCAGAGAAAACTGGAATGGAAGAGAATGGGTCTATATATACTGTGAGACCCTGAGTAGGGAGGAGTGGTTCCCAATTCATACATAAGTAACAAATAGCCTTGCCCTTGGAGGACTATATGTAAACTTGCATAATAGCAATCTTTTGTGGGGTGAAAGCTGTAACAAAGTCCTAAAGACATCACTCAGATTCACTAGTTGATGAAGTTGGGATCAAAGTATCTTTCGAAAGAATAGCTTGATGAGTAGGAGGTCCAATAGCAAATGGGTTACTGTTGATGTAGTCAATAAAAACTGATCAATCATCAAAAAAAGGTGTGTGGTTTCCTTTGCCCATTGCAGAGTCAAAAAGTATAAGAAAGCTTTTCCAATAACCAAACATCCCAAACTCTTTTCCACCAGTCACTTATTAGTACATTCCCTGTGTTCCGGTTTCTCACAATTATATTCTTGGCTGCTGAGATGAGAAATGTGATAAGCTTATGATGTTTCAGACTGCTTATACCAGCTCTTCATAAAGTCCAGCCAGCAGTAAAATCATGGCCTTTGCTACTACAGATTGAGATGATGGCCATTAGATAGCTTTGGAAGAAGACTGGAAGAAAACCAAGACTGTTGTATTTTGGCTGTATCATGAAAAGACAGGACTCACTGGAAAAGACATTAATGCTTACAGAGGTGGAAGGCATCAGGAGAAGAGGAAGATTGCATTCCAGATGGATAGTCTTAGGCTGCATCTACACTACAATATTAATCCAGTTTGAAATCACTTTAACTGCCATGGCTTAATGCTGTGGAATCCTGGGATCTGTAGTTTGTTATGGCACCAAAGCTCTCTGACAGAGGAAGCTAAAATGACTCACAAAAACTGCAGTTAAAGCAGTGTCAAACTGGATTATTTCTGCAGTGCGGAAGCCATGGCCTTGAGTCTGCAAGACCTGAGCAGGGCTGTTGATGATAGGGTGACTTGGAGATCTCTCATTCATAGAGTCCCCATGGGTCAAAGTCAACTCAACAGCAGTTAACAAAACACAAAACCTTTGTGAAAATGTCACATCCATTTTCATGCCACATCCATCCACCCTGGATACCAAGTGCTGGGCAACAACAATGGGACAAGTCTGTGGGCATCATGATACATTTTGTGAGAATGCCGCCCTAGAGGCATCTGGTTGCCCAGTACGATCAGGGCTTGCCAACACATTTTTACTACTTCAGGTGAAGGACAAAAATATACCTTCATTCTGTACACAAGCAGAAAGCCTGGTTGCACTTGGGTTCAAGTATTGGATGTTTCCAAGCAAGGCAAGCAGTCTTGAAGAAACTATCAGCCAATATCTATTCCTACAAGCTTTAACATTCCCTACCGGTTGCAATAAGTCGAAAATATACCTCAAACACTCTCTTGGCTTAGTTATAGTAGCTGGAAGTATGGATTCCTTTGAAAGCTTTAGAACAGAGATTGGGAAAGTTATTTTGGTGGGGCGGGTGGCCCAGAGTCCCAGTAAACATGGCTGTTGTGTTTCCCCAGCTCTACTCTAGAAGAGTATCAATTTTGAGGGCCAACATCTCTCCATGGTTTAGTGATCTGGAGGCTTTCTTCCATTCAGGTCCTGCTCAGTTTAGGTTCAAAGGATACAAAGGTCACAGGGAATGCAGGTTATGGCTTTATTGATGACAAATAGATGGGAAAAGCAGCTGAAAGAGATTTAAAAAAAAAAAGTATTCTCATATCCCTTTCAATTACTGCTGCCAGTGCAGATAGTCCCTGGATCAACACACCTAGATGTTATGTTGTTCTCTTTGCTCCGAATGGGCTTTGAGGTTCTTGGGCAAGACACAGGCATTTCCCTTTTCCAAAACTAGGACCAAGAGAAGCCCCCACAGGTTTGGGTTACAGAACTCAACAGGGTTGGCTCATTAGAAGCTTTGAGATGATGCCACTTCAACCTTCCTCCTCCCCACTACCCAGACTGAGAAAGGAAGGAGATTCCTCCTCTTAGCTTGTCACTGGAAGCAGCCATGAGAGAAGAAAGGTCAGACCACTCCATCAGTTCTGCTGAGAAGCCAACTCCATCAGCTTTCTCCCTCCATCAACCACCAGCAATCATTCTATGAGAGAAAAGAGAAGGGAAACCACAGGCTTTCTCCCTCCATCAACTCGGCTCAGTGACCACCAACTTTTGCCTCCTCTTCTCTTCAAAGTGTTTCCACTGCATCTGATCCTTATAAGAACATTACAGTTAAGAATTAGCATTTCCACTTACTGCTTTTTTCCTCCTCCCTCCTAACCCCCTTTCGTGTCATGTAAACCTGGCAGAATACATACATAAATACCATAAAGACACCAGATCCCATCTAATTTTGGAAGCTAAGCAAGGTCAGCCCTGTTTAGTATATGGATGGGAGCCCACCAAGGAATCCTAGGGCTGTTGGTGCTGTTTCAGAGGAAGGAACTGGCAAACCCACCTCTGGGAATTCCTTGCTCAAGAAAACCCTCTGAAATTCATGGGATCACCATAAATTGACAGGTGACTTGAAGATACAGAGACACACCCAAAGCTAACAGAAGGGATTGTTTTACAACTGGTTTTTATAAGTTGCACCAGGAACTTTTTTTTTTTTTTTACTAGAATCCTAGCCAAACTTACTGGCTAAAGAGTAAGGAAAGAATTCTTCCAATAAATAAGTAAAGTGCCTTGAACATATGGCAATTCACAGCAGATGGCTACGTGAACCACCTGAAATCGGTCAGAGGTCAACAGACTGAAAACAATCAATATACATCCCCATCCACAAAAAAAGGAGACATGAGAGGCTGCAGCAACTATAGGACCATAGTCTTAATTTCCCACACAAGCAAAATGATGCTCAAAATTGTGCAACACAAACACCAGTCATACATGGAGAGAGAAATCCAAGAGGTGCAAGTGGGGTTCAGGAAAGTCAGAGGCACTAGGGACTACATATCAAACATATGATGGCTAATGGAGTGCACCAAGGAATTCCAAAAGGAAATCAGCATGTGTTTCATAGACCACAGCAAAGCCTTTGACTGCCCAGATCATTAAAAATATGTAATGCTCTTAAGGACATGGGAGTGCCAACACATCTGATAGTCCTGATGAGGAATCTGTACTTAGAACAAGAGGCGACTGTTAGAACAGAAAATGGAGACACAGAAAGGTTCCTAATTGGCAAAAGGGTCAGACAAGGCTGCATCCTTTCACTCTGCTATTCAACTTATATATAAAAAATATTATAGAAATATTTGGACACTGAGGAAGGAGAAGTGAAATTGGGAGGAAGGAACATCAACAATCTAAGTTATGTGGATGATACCATACTACTAGAGGAAAACATCACAGACTTGGAACAATTGCTAGGGAAGGTCAAAAAAGAAAGTGCAAAGGCAGGCTTACTGCTGAACATTAAGAAAAATAATGACCCCAAAGGACCTACATAAATTCAACTTAGATAATGAGGAAATTAAAATAGGTAAACATTTCCTATACCTTGGATCAAACATGGATCAGAATGGAGACTGCAGTTAGGAAATCAGAAGAAGATTAGGAATGGGAAGGGCAGCCATGACAGAACTTGACAAGACCCTAAAGGGCACAGATATACAACTGTGCACTAAAGTTAGAATCGTCCAAGCCATAGAATTCCCCATCACTACATATGGATGTGAGAGCTGGACAGTGAAGAAAGTGGGCAAGAAGAAAATCAGTTCATTTGAGATAATGTGATGCTGGAAAAGAGTGCTGAGGATCCCATGGACAGCCACAAAGACAAATTGGTCCTTGAATAAATCAAGCCTGAAAACTCTTTGAAAGCCAAGATGATGAAACTGAGGCTATGAAGAGAGATCTTATAGCACCTTTCAGACTAAGTGGAAGAAAGAAGATGGCAGCATGAGCTTTCATAGACTTCAGTCTACTTCAGCAGTATAGAATGCTTTACAGTCAGCGGTAAAGAGCACTTTATCACTCTTGACATTTGATGACTTCCTTTTTCTTCATCTCTGATTCTTTTTTCACTGCTTACGGTTTATCTTCTGTCCTCTTTTCTTCCATTAATGTCATTTCAATTTCAATTTGTCTTACATTTCTATGTCGCCATATGTAAAACCTTAACCCAAATCCTCTGTATATTCTTTATCTTCTAAACAAAAAACATATATTTTTTACTAATTTATCCCATCTAATACCATTGGCTTACACATTGTAAACCACTTAGGGAGTGCTTAAGTGCACTGATAAGCAGCATAGAAATGTATTTGCGATTGCTTCCAGAGTCATGGGAGATTATCACACGGAGGCTTACCTTCGCTAAAACGTGGCTAAATTGTCAGAAAACCATGATGGTATGATCACCAGTTGTGCTTGTTTCCCATGATTAAATCGTCATGGAGGCGTCCTGCTCCTCTCCCGTCATCAAAGTGTTTGCTCAGCAGCCATTTCTCCAATAATGGGAACTTCTTTTATTAGAGAAATGGCTGCTGCAAGAATGCTTTTTTGATGATGGGAGAGGAGCGGGGCGCCTCCATGACAATTTAATCACGGGAAACAAGTGCGACTGGCGATCACACCATTGCAGTTTTTGGACAATTTAGCCACGTTTTAGCAATGGTAAGCCTCCGTGTGATAATCTCCTAGAGCAGTGGTTCCCAAACATTGGTGTTTCAGATGTTTTGAACTTCATCTCAACAGCATGCCTGACTGTTGGCCAAGCTGGCTAGGGCTTATGGGAACTGAAGTCCAAAAATACTTGGAGGACCAAAGTTTGAGAACCACTGGTCTAGAGTCTGGTGTGCGGTCTTCCTCTCTTCCTACATCCCTCCACCTTTCCTAGCATTATTGTCTTTTCCAATGATTCGTGCCTTCTCATGATGTGGCCAAAGTATGACAGCCTCAGTTCTAGAATTCAAAGATATAGCCATGTTAGTCTGTAGAATCAATATGTAGTGAGATCTTGTAGCATTTTTGAGACCAAGAGGCTGTACAGACTGGCACTTCGAGCCAGCGTCGGAGCAGAGTGGAGGCATGGCGACCACAGGCCGCATGCCCAACCGCCGACCTGATGCCAGCGTCATGCCGCTTGCCCGACCAGATGGCAGGTAGCATCACACCATGTCTTCGTTACAGCTGAAGAATTGGCGAAAAGCCGCCGCCGTGGTGGCAAAGGCACCCTTTTGCTGCTCTAAAAAGGAGCAGCCCCAATCCAACGAGGAAAGGGACAGCCAGAGGCTGCTCTGTTGGGGCCACCTGTCAAACCACTAATTTAAGAGAGTTTTATCATTTTTTTAAAATATAAATGTGATGTATAATTTTAATACGTAAGATTTTAATACATACGTAAGTATGAAATTGTGGGGTTTTTTTCTCTCTTTTAAATTGAATAAAAAGTATTATTTTAAAAAATCCAAAGGAATTAAGGAAGTGTGTGTCAGATTCAAAATGAAAGGATGAGTTATACGTCCCATCCAGAAAAGCCAAAAAACTGGAGGCCACCCTAATCTTCTTGGGTTATGAGTATGAAAACATCCAGCTTGGTCCCTTGGGACCCTTTTGTGTTGTTTTGTGTTGCTGTATGAGAGCTTCTCGACCCATGAAGCATGAACAACAGCCAGAAGCAGAGATGGGACCTTCCTTCTCCTCGCCCCCAATGATGCCATCCGTTCTCCATGCTGCTGGCATGCCTCCCAGTGAGTTCATGGGACTCTCCTTCATCCTCATCCTCTACCAATTTTAGCCTAAAACAACCCCGTGAAGCCAGCCAGCCTCAGAGAAAGAGCCAGCAGCCCAAAACCCAGCCAATGTCACTTCATGGCTGAGTGAGGACCATCGCTATGGTCTGAGGCTGCATCCACACTGGAGAAATAACCTGGCTTGGCACCACTTTAACTCTACCTGACTGAAGGCTATGGAATTCTGGGAATTGGTTTGTTGTGGGGCCCAGAGCAAACTCCAGTTCCCAGAATTCCATAGCCTTGAGCCAGGTAGAGTTAAAGCTCTGCTCGGTTCTGGACCCACAACAAACTCTAATTCCCAGAATTCCACAGCCTTGACCCAGGGCAGTTACAGCAGTGCCAAACCAGGTTATTTCTCCAGTGTGGATGCAGCCTGAGAAAAATTCTCTTAGGCCGCATCCACACTGCAGAAATAATCCAGTTTGGCACTTCTTTGACTGCCACGGCTCAAGGCTATGGAATTCTGGGAATGGTCACAACAAGCTACCCTTCCCAGACTTCCATAGCCTTGAGCCGTGGCAGTCAAAGGACCTTATCACATGGGGTCTAGAGCAGAGCTAATCCAAAGGGTACCTGCAGCTAATATATATTATTTCCCCGTGTTTACACACGACGCTGCCCTAGAACACGGAGCTAATCTGTATTGTTTCCCCGCGTGTACACACGACGCTGCCCCGAAACTCCACAGAACCCGAAGCTAATCTGTAGCGAGTAGGGAGATTTTGACATTCGGTTTGTTGGGGAAGTACAAGCGGAGCCTTCGTATTCATTGCGCAATGGTGGGCGGGGTGGGGAAGCAGGGAGAGCTCTCCCAAGCAGAAAATCCCGGCGAGGGGAAGGGATTGGTGAAAGGCAAACCGGATTGAGAAAGAGGAGGAGAAGGAGAGGAGGAGGGAAGAGGGAGGCGATCTCTCTCTCTCCATCTCTCTCGCATTTTTCCCCACCAACACCCCTTCCCTCCTCCAGTCCTCCAGCCCTCCTCCTCCTCCTCGGTCCCCTTGGCTGCCTTTCCTCCCGACTCCTTCATCCCATCCTTGCCATCCACAGAAGCGCCTTCTGCGACGCTGGCTTTTTGGGTGGCGGGAAGGGAGAGAGAGAGAGAGAGAAGAAAATGTGTGTGTGTGTTTTCCTTCTTCCCGCGTGAACCGCATCCCGCAGCGCCTGATCGCTAAATCCCCTTTGGAGCCTTCGTATTCATTGCGCTATGGCCGCCAGGGCGAAATTCAGTTCGTTTCGGTATAGAACTGAATTTATTCTCACTTCGGTTACTTTTCTGTTACTTTTCGCTTCGTGGCCAGCGTTTGATAAGGTCCAAAGCGGTGTCAAACCGGATTATTTCTGCAGCGTGGATGGACTCTTAGGTCCAAAACAAACACTGCAGAAATAATCCATTTTGAGACCGCTTGAACAACCCTGGCTCAATGCTAGGGAATTCTGGGAACTGCAGCTTTGTGAGCCATTTAGCCTTCTCTCAGAGAGTTTTGGTGACAGAATAAACTACAAATTCCCAGGATTTCCCTGACAGTGAGCCAGGGCAGTTCAAGCGGTCTCAAACTGGGTTATATCTGCAGTGTGTGTTTTGGACATTGGTAAAACAAATCCCTTGTTAAGAACAAACAGGCCTGCCAGGCCTATTCAGGCTGAAAACGTTTCCATAGCAACGCCAGAGCCAGCGGAGGGGGGAGGGAACAACGCATGCGCAAATGAGCTGGAAAGGGGATAAGACACTCTGGGCGGTTTAATTTACTAGAATGGCAACACTTCCGGGTTCCATTGGAAAGAGGGGAAGAAGCCACGCAAAGGAATGGTGTCCCACAACGAAGGGCTCTTCATGAAGTTCTGTAGTAGTAATAGTAGTAGTAATAAAGAGTTCTGGAGGGAGTCTTGGCCACTCTGCCAGCCACAGAGAGAGACAGAGAGTCATTCAGCCTCAGTCCACTGCTCTCTGGCTGGCCCACCTCACAGGGCTGCTGGTGTGAGGATTATTAATCTGGTCATTATTTTTGTTTCCTTAATCTCCAGCTGTCAACCTGCCTTGGCACTTTCCTCCCTTGACTTTCTTCAGCAACTGTTCCAAGGGTCATTGCTGTTTTCTTTCTCCTTCTTTTGTTCTTAATGCCCGCGAGCGGATCTCGACCCATGGCCGCCCTATGGATGAGGCACCTCCATCCCAGAAGGCCCTCTCTCCTCCTCCACTCCTCTGCTGAGTTCCTGGACAATGCAGGGATCCCCAAACTCTAGTCCTCCGGGAGTTTGGGACTTCAGCTCCCAGAGGCCTCAGCCATCTTGGCCAATGCTCTGGGGTTCTGGGAGTTGAAGTCCAAAAGACCTGGAAAGTCAGAGCTGGGGAACCACTGCTGTCCATTCCTACCCAAAATGACCTCCTCCATAGAGTCCCTCCATCTGGCCTGTGGCCTTCCTCTCTTCCTGCTTCCCTCCACCTTCCCCAGCATTATTGTCTTTTCCAAAGTTACTTGATTGAAGAAATACAGGAACATTCCTTCAATAAAAGAAGATGCCAGGAAGACGCTTTCAGGCGGATCTGAATTGCAGAAACAAAATCATAGATATATCTTTTGTTGTTGTTAACTGCCCTTGAGTCAATCTCAACTCATGGCAACCCTATGGATGAGACATCTCCAAGAAGGCCCTCTGTCCTCCGCTGCTCTGCTTAATTCCTGCAACCCCTTAATACTCAAAGTGACCTCCTTCATAGAGTCCCTCCATCTGGCAGGTGTCCTTCCTCTCTTCCTACTTCCCTCCATCCTCCCCAGCATTATTGTCTTTTCCAAAGAGTCCTCTCTTCTCATGATGTGTCCAAAGTACGATGGCCTCAGTTTGCTCATCTTGGCTTCCAGGAAGGTTTCCGGCTTGATCTGCTCTAGGACCCATTTGTTTCTCCTTTTGGCTCTCCATGGGATCCTCAGCACTCTTCTCCAGCCCCACATTCTCTCAAATGCATTGATTTTCTTCCTTAACAGTCCAGCTCTCCCATCCCTACATGGGAATAGGGAATAAGATGGCTTGTATGATTCTAACCTTTGTGCTGAGTTGTATACCTTTGCTTTTTAGAATCTTTTCTAGTTCTTTCATAGCCACCCTCCCCATTCTTTTACTATTTCTATTTCTTCATTGTCTAGGATGAACTTGTGAAGGTCCTCCTTGGTGGTCATTCTTTTTGTTTTCTTGATGTTCAGTATTAAGCCTGCCTTTGCACTTTCTTCTTCGATCTTCCTTAGTAGTTGTTCCAGGTCTGGGAGGTTTTCTGCTAGTATCATCACTCCTCCTTCTTCTGTGTCCAAGCCTGCTTTACAATATGTTCTGCATACAAATCGCAGGGGTAGGCAACCTTTCCCCTTTAAGGGCCGAGGGACTTCAGCTCCCAGAAGCCTCAGCCATGTTGGCCAATAGTCCCATGTTGGCCAATAGCTCCTGGGATTCTGGGAGCTGAAGTCCCTCGGCCCTTAAAGGGGAAAGGTTGCCTACCCCTGAGATAGGGTGATAAGGGTGCAGCCTTGTCTGACCCCTTTGCCAACTGGAAACTATTATTATTATTATTATTATTATTATTATTATTTATATAGCGCTGTAGATTCTGTTTCTCCCTCTTCTGTTCTGACAGCAGCCTCTTGTCCCGAGTACAGATTCCTCATCAGGACTATCAGGGTGGTATCATCTACACATTACTTAAGGGTTCCTCCCATTGAGTACCGGAATTGGTGGCTGTGCCATGTTTTCTTGCCCCCTCTTTCTCATTCTCTCCTGGAGACTTACGTCGTACGTCGCGCTTTCTCCGCCCCGCCCTCCAGGGAAGGGGGCGTGGTTAGCAGACCGGAGGCTTCTTGGACCATAGAGAGGGAGAGTGGAGGCGGAAGTGGATCCGGTTCCTCTCGCTGGAAGGTCTTCTGGCTCCTGCCTCTGTGAGGTGAGTCTGAGGAGGGAAGGGAAGGGATGGCAAAGGCCGCTCCCCGGGATCCCCTCAGGGCCCTCCATTTCGTGGCCAGCCCTCTATTCACATAATAGTCTTGCTGGACCGTATCTATACCCATGGTCTAAATCACACTGCAGAAATAACCCGGTTTCAGACCGCTTTAACTGGCTCGATGCTAGGGAACCCTAGGAGCTGTAGTGTTTGTGAGGCATTCAGCCTCCTCTGTCAAAGAGGCCTAAACTACAATTCCCATGATCCCCTAGCACTCAGCCAGGGCATTTAAAGCAGTCTCAAAGTGGATTATATCTGCAGTGTGTTTTTTAGACCATTCTTAGGGAGATGGGATAAGGAACATTTGGACCAAAACACACTGCGGAAATAATCCACTTTGAAACCGCTTCAGCTGCACTGGCTGAGTGCTAGGGAATTCTGGGAACTGTAGTGTTTGTGAGACATTTAGCCTTCTCTGGCAGAGAGCTCTGGGTCCAGAGTAAACTACAACTCCCAGGATTCCTTAGTACTGAGTCATGGCAGTTAAAGCACTCTCAAACTGGATTATTTCTGCGGTGTGTTTTGGGCCCCAGTTTGACACCGCTTGAACTGCCATAGCTGAGTGCTATGAAATTCTGAGGTTTGTAGTTTTATGAGACATTTGGCCTTCACTGGCAGAGAGCTCTGGGGCCACAATAGACTACAGTTCCCAGGATTCCACAGCACTGAGCCATGGCAGTTAAAGTGGTGTCAAACTGCATTGTTTCTGCAATGCAGATACAACCTAAGGCTGCATCTGCACCACAGAAATAATCCAGTTTGACACCACTTTAACTGCCATGGCTCATTGCTGTAGAATCTTGGGAACTGTAGTTTTGTGAGACATTTAGCCTTCTTTATTGGAGAGCTCTGGTGCGACAACAAACTACATTTCCCAAAATTCCATAGCACTGACTCATGGCTATGCTGATCGCCCTGATTCTACAGAATCCTGACACCACTTTGTGTCAAACTGCATTATTTGTGCAGTGCGGATGCAGCCTAGAAAGGCCAGGGTGCACCTGCACTGCAGTAATAAAGGGGTCTGCACCGCTTTAAGTGCTGGAGCTTCATCCTGGGATCTGTAGTTTCACAAGGGGTTTTTTTGCCTTCTCTTTCAAAGAAGCCTGGCACTTCAGTTTCAGGATACATACAGAAAGTGAATGAATGAATGAATGTTGTCCCCTATTAGAACACATCCAGGGTACATCTACACTGTAGAAATAATGTAGTTTGACACCACTTTGCTGTAGCTCCATCCTATGCGATCCTGGGATGTGCAGTTTTACAAGGTCTTTAACCTTCTCTGCCAGAGAGTGCCGGTGCCTCACCAAACTACAGATCCCAGGATTCTGTATTACCAGGGTGACCAGATGTCATAACCGCAAAAGGAGGACAAGGCACCGTAAAATGTAGGGACATTCAAGAAAAATGTAGAACGTTACAAAGTAAAAGCTAAAAACGCTAATATAAATATAAATCCACGCTTCTTAGTCATGCTCAAAATGGAGAACACTTTGAAATTCCTCCTGGGCAGAAGGTTGAAATGTAGGACATGTCCTGGAAAAGGAGGATGCCTGGTCACCCTGTGTAGGCTGGAGCCATGGCAGTTAAAGTGGTCTCAAACGGCATTATTTCTACAGTGCAGTTTACCTCGCTTGCTGTGGAAGAGGCTTTTTAACTGGATGGGATTCTTTCTTTTATTTGTGTACTCTTTAATTGTGATAGGAAACTTGAAATTCTTTTTCGCTGGTTTTATTCCATTATAATACTCGGAAGTGCTTGGAGTCCCATTTGTATCAGGTGTATTGAACAAATAAATACAGCTCCCCCTCATTCAGTGTTAATAATAATAATAATAATAATAATAATAATAATAATAATAATAATAATAAATTGTATTGAATTCACAGGTAGGCTTTGCACATGGAGACTCTATGTAGCTACTTTAAAAAATTTATTGTTATTATTTAAGGCATTTTTGTCCCACACCTTGGTCGAAAAAAGCTCCCTGTGTGTCCAAAAAAAAAAAAAGCCCCATGGTAATCCTAGTCTGCAGGTGTATAAAGGCAAAAGAAAAAGGGATAGAGAAGATGGGGAATATATGATGGAGGGGGGAGAAATATATTAGCCACTGATGGAGCATCATATTCAGACCAAAAGTTCTGCTGGTTCAGCATCCAAACCCTCAGGGTTTGAGGGATAACAGCTCTTCCCTGTTTTTCACCTTGAGCAAAATATATTCAGAAGTATACTGCATTTGAATAAGGAAGTGCTTTATTCCTTATTCTGAATAAGGGTTTGGATGCTGAACCAGCAGAACTCAGTATATTTAAACCAGGGGCAGACAACATTTCCCCTTTAAGGGCCGTGGGACTTCAGCTCCCAGAAGCCTCAGCCATGTTGGCCAATAGTCCCATGTTGGCCAATAGCTCCTGGGATTCTGGGAGCTGAAGTCCCTCGGCCCTTAAAGGGGAAAGGTTGCCTACCCCTGATTTAAACAGTCATTTAGCCTAGCTTTCCTGAACACTCTTTAGATATGTGTATTACAACTCCCATCACCCTTGAGTCCCAAACATATTGGCGATTACTGTGATGACAGTTGCAAGAAATGCAAGTAGAATTGTATTTGTAAAAATAAGTTAATAACTAACAAAGGGGGGTTGCAGACTGCCAGAAATAGTGCAAATTGAGTCCACTTTTAGGGTTAGGGTTAGTGCTAGGGAATCATGGGAATTGTTGTTGTTTTTTCTGAGACATTGAGCCTTCTCTGTCAGAGAGTTCTGGTGCCACAATAAAATACAGTTCCCATGATTCCCTAGCACTAACCCTAACCCTAAAAGTGGACTCAATTTGCACTATTTCTGGCAGTCTGCAACCCCCCAAAGTGTCCTTTTGTGCCATTCCAAATTTGTCACCTGTGCGCATACCAAAAGCTTTTTTACATTTCTTTTAGGAACCATGATTTCTGAAAGTGGCTCATTTGTGAAGGGCATGATGCTTGGTGGGATCTTCTGCATTTTGGTCACTCTTCTAGGACATATTAAGGTGAGTCACACCACAAAATCGCATGAGCACCGTCACCTCCAGGCTCCCAAAAAGGAGGACATTTTAAATCTTTCCAAGAACGAGAGGCTGGACCTGAGCCAGAGCATCCGTGTGTATTGCATCATTCTGGTCAAACCCAAGGACCTTGGGCACTGGGCAGCCGTGAAAGATACGTGGAGCAAACACTGCGACAAAGCTGAATTCTACAGTTCAGAGAAAGTCAAAGTCTTTGACTCCATTGTACTTGACACTGATGACATGTGGACAATGATGAGGAAAGCATATGCATTTGCCTATGAGAATTACAGAGAGAACTATAACTGGTTCTTCCTGGCCCATCCCAGCACTTTTGCCATTATCGAAAATCTCAAATACTTCTTGCTGAAACAGGACTCCTCCCAGCCATTTTACACTGGCCGTACAGAAACATCCGGGGACCTGCAGTACGTGAACGGGGACGGAGGAATTGTGTTAAGCATCGAGTCGCTAAGGCGGCTTTACAAAATTTTTCAGGAGCCAGATAAATGCCCTGAACAGGGAGGCATGATTTGGAAACTCTCGGAAGATAAGCAGCTGGCCGTTTGCTTGAAGTACAGTGGGGTACATGCCGAAAATGCTGAGGACTCTGATAAAAAGGACATCTTCAACACCAAACCAGTTGGTTCTCTCATTAAAGAGGCCATGTCAAGTCACCCTCAGGAGGTGGTGGAAGGTTGTTGTTCAGATATGGCCATCACTTTTGGTGGATTGGCTCCTAATCATATGCATGTAATGATGTATGGGGTTTACAGACTTCGAGCGTATGGGCACAGTTTTAATGATGCTTTAGTTTTCCTACCTCCCCCGGGCTCAAATAACGACTGAGGATTGTTGCACAGGAACCGTGTAAAGTGTGTAGTCTGAATCTATAGTGTCCCTCAGCAAATGGCATGTACTCAAGCTGATACAAATTTTGTATTTGATGGTATTGGTGTGTAGCTACTTTTTTGCACAACCTGCTTTTGTAATCTTTACAAGTGGGAAATGGGTTCCTTTTTTTTTTTTTTAAGAAAAAAATAACCCTTTTATACAAACTTTTGAGCATCATTTGAAAAGCTGTCTGAGGTTTCTTTGTCAACAGAAATGTATAGCGAGTATGTAAATATTTAAAATCCAAAATTATCCTCAATTTACTGTATATTAAATCTATTTTTTCAATTTGGGGGCCGGTTGTGTGTTCTGTCCTTCAAAAATTATCGCTGTTTTAAGATGTTCAGCCCAGACAAAAATGCACATATGCAAATAAAATTCCTTCTGCCTTGCATAGAAAGCTTAGCCTAGCCTGCTTCACAAAACTAAGGCAAGGATTCAGTGGTGTATTTTCATTTTATCCTGTTTCTGCCAGTATCTGAAGCAGGTTTTCGTGCAGCAGAAGAGGACCGGCACTGGATACCGTTGCCTTTTGGCCTGATCATTGCTGTTCTTGTGCCCACACATGTGCCATCTCTTAAAGCTAGAACCCTTTTGGAAAACATTTCTGCAGAAAACACCTGTAGAATTTTACTTTCATTTAGGTAAGAGAAAGGGAGTCTTTGGTCGGCCAGTTATTTTGATAGTTAATTCCCAAATGCCAACATGGCCAATAAGAGTTGTCCAAAACTGAAGGACCAAAGCCTCTCCCCAACTTTAGATAACACATCATTATTTTCACAAATTAATTTCCTAAGAAATTTGGCTTGTGGTCTGCTCTCTGTGGAACTTTTGAGCATTTGCCCTGAACTAGGTTTGCTAACCTTTGTATGCAGGCTGCAAAGGCATGACCACCTGCTGTTTCCTGTTGTGGATCTACCACACCTTTATTGAGATTTCCTTTTCATGCACCGCATCAGTTCTTCCAACTTTGTTGCAGTCCACAGACATTTTATCACCTCCAACCAGCGTGGCCTAGGGTTAGAAATCCAAAACATGTGGAAGCTCGTGAAAAGTTACTTTACATACATGCCAATTCAAAAAAGGTCATCGTGTGCAAGAATACTTCATTGCCTCTTTCACTTCAGTCAGCCTTTCCCAAGTTTCCCTTTACATATGTTGGCCTAGTGCTGCCATCACCCCCACCCATTTTGAGGATGATGTAAATGAAAGGCCCAAGTTATTAAATATTTCTGTCTAGGTGCAAGTTATTAGGAAACTGAGTGGAAAAGAAATTTTCAACAATTTAGGAGACAACCCTACTGAATTTTGTGGAACTACTGCATTCCTCCAGTTGTTATGAGGCCAATGCCCAGCATTTCCCAACTACTTGGCTAGGGAGCATCTGAAGGGCTGCTATCAGGACTCGCATCCCAATAGACTTCTGAATGCAGAGCGGACTCCAGTACAGCCTTTGCAAGTAATTCTGCAAGTCATTTTACCCCCAGCCACTTAGTTCTAGCCTCAAGACTGATTAACCTGTTGACATTCTGGATGGCAGCAATTGGGAATCATGTGTGCCTTCAATTTGTTGCTAACTTATGGTGACCCTAAGGCAACCCTATCATGGGGGTTTCTTGGCAAGTTTCTTCAGAGAGTGCTTGCCATTGCCTTCCTCTGAAGCTGAGGGAGGGTGGACTTGCTTAGGCAGTGGGTTTCATGGCTGAGCTGGG
Organism: Phrynosoma blainvillii; assembly: GCA_026167975.1. Lineage (NCBI taxonomy): Eukaryota > Metazoa > Chordata > Lepidosauria > Squamata > Phrynosomatidae > Phrynosoma > Phrynosoma blainvillii. The sequence goes on from JANUYF010000009.1 coordinate 22,342,201, forward strand.
AATTGAACACAGGTCTCTAGAGTCTTAGTCCAACACTATGCCACCCTAGCTCAAAACTTGGGGATGAATGAGATACAAAGGGAAAACTATTCAAGCCATATTAGGTATGTCACTTGCTTCCACTAGCATAGTTTTTTAATAGTTTTTTTTTTGTTTGTATTTTTTTCTTTTCCTTGCTTTTTGTTGTTTCTATCATTGTCTTGTCATGTCACGATGTTTGTACGTTGTCTTATTTTTTATACATTAATAAATTTAAAATTTAAAAAAATACTAATGATACATCTCTCAGTCTCACCCACCACTACACCAAATACACCATGATTCTTTCAAATGCAGCAGTTGTGTTTCAACAACGTACTCTTCCTATTTTCTTTTAGAGAACTGCTCAAATGGTAAACCTGCTCCAAGATTAGGTGTTTCCCCGTAAAGAGGCCTTCTAGACGAAGCAGTCTTTATATATATCCTGTCTGTTATTCAGGAATAATCTAAGGAGCAGAGTGACATATTCAGTAAAGCCTTTCTATTAAGTTTAAAATACAGGTAGAAAAATATCCTTGGCTGCATGCCAGATACGCATATACAAGGGAGAAGAGTGCAAACACCATGGCACCTGAGTATTTTCTACAATGTGTATTTTTAATATGAGAACTGTCTTATTGTAATCCCAGTAATAACTGGGAAGAAGCCCAGAAGGCTGCAAATCATAGGTGTTCTTCATAATGGGGGTAAATGTGATCCACTCTTTATCAGATTCTGGAAACTACTGCTGTGCTAAACAATTCATGCCATGCACAATGTATCAGTACTGCCAGCTCTTCGTTTTTCTAAATCTCTTCTTAAAATTTGATTCACATAGAAAGCACCACTACAAAACAATTTCAGCATTCACTTGATTTATTTAGCATAGCCACAGAACAAAATAAGTTTGTACATTCAGTCACGCATTAAAAACAGAATTACAAAGTAGTCCACATTGACAGAAAGTGCAATCCATCAGAGTTGCACGCTATCTGCCACTTTACTTATATGTCTTCATATGCCAGAGACCATCATTTAAATAGTGAATATTCTCAATGCCAATCCCTTTGTTGACTTTCTCTCTGTGGAGGGAAGCAAGGGAGAAAAGAAGAAAAAGTCATTAGTTTCCAGAACTTCAGTATAAGTGAACAGGAACAACCTCTACATTAGCTAGTTATATTAAGCAAAAGAATCTTCCGATGGCATTAGTTACAATCCACAAAGCCCAAGATAATAAAACAATTTACTAATGGGGTCAGAGTAGCAGCTTTAGGAATAGCTTGCTTCACTTAGGATTTAACCAGGCCTAGGAACACTGACTTTGAACAACAAATCCCAGTATCCCTAGGCCAACACAACCTTAACTTTAGCCATCAACACTGATAATAAATTACAGTCCCCCCTTCTCTTTCCAGTACATCAAACCTGTCTTAACTGAAGTTTTATCTTATTTATATTCATTAGTCAAATCAAGTCAATTGTGCTTTTGAAAAAGAAAGTACAAAGCTGTGTTATACCAAGTGATACCGAGTATGGCTCATCTGCCTCTTGCAGCTGCAATCATTTTAACAGAAGAATTCAGATAACAGATTTGGGACCTCCTGCAGAAAAAGCAGGCACTTAACCACTAAACTATGGGCCCTCCTGAGAAGTAACTGCCTTTTAAGAGAGAGAGAGAGAGAGAGATCAATTGATGAAGCAGGGTTGGGAAGACTTTGTGAAGCATCTAATGCTCTGGTCAGCAAACAGTTTTGCCACAGCCTCACTCCAAGAAGGATCACGCTCCAAGGAACCTTCTCTCACAACTCATTATCACAAATTCCAACTCATTTCATAGGAATAGTGCAACACTATCCGATACCCAGCCATATTAAACTTGATATGATGTATTACACTACACATTGCTGGGGAGGACCACATATGTTTAAGGAGATGCCAACTTTAAATATGGTTTCAATGCAGCTGTGAACAATGCGCATATTAACTTAGGGCCTGAGTCCACTTTAACTGCCCTGACTCAGTGCTAGGGAATCATGGGAACTGTAGTTTATTGTGGTACCAGAGCTCTCTGACAGAGAAGGCTCAATGTCTCAGAAAAAACTACAATTCCCATGATTCCCTAGCACTGAGCCAGGGCAGTTGGACTCAATTTGCACTATTTCTAGCAGTCTGCAAAGGCCCTTACATAGGGCAAAGTGGGTTTTCTGTATCACCATTCAAGCCCAATGAATGGCTGCTGAAAGAACCCAAGGGTCCAATTTAGAATAAGTCTGGAATAATGCTTTGCATGTTGGCTGGATTATTTCACTCAAATAAAGTATAACATTTCCCCTTTAAAATGAGATTGAGACTCACATATCATCTGCTGACATCTTCATGACTCCAACGCACAGTGCATGTTGCTTGCCTTCTGCCATTATTGCCTAGGAGAGTAAGCTAAGGAAGACATCTCATATGCAGTATTTTTTAAAAAAATAAATAAATCAATAGACCAATAGGAAAGCACTACATGTCATTGTTGTTATTACTATTAATTTTATTAATACCCCATCTTTCTCCCGACATTAGGACCCAAGACAGCTAACAACAAATTTAAAACAGTACATTAAATCATTAAAAATATAGATTAAAAGTTTAAAAAAAATTTTTTTAAAGTTAATAGTATTACACATTAAAAATATTTATATATATATATATATATATATATATATATACACAACCCTTGGCATCTGAATTACACAGCATATAAAAGCCCGGCCCTTATGAGTTTGAAATAATCCCTTATCTGAAATGCTTGAGGCCCTAAGTGTTTTGGATTTTGGAATATTAGCATATATACCACCTTTTCCACAACATTAAATATTGGGTTTAACCAACTGCAGACTGAAAATGCAGTAATATTTTGATGGGGGGGGGGGGGGGGATTTTGTGCAAACAGGCTGAGAAGCAGTCCCAGAGAAGCAGCAGAAGTGACGGTAAGCCCTGGCTGCCAGGCACATGTTCTTTAGGCTCCTCTGCCTTAAAGGCAGAAGTGGGCAGCTAGCAGGCTCTCCGGAGACAGAGGGAGCCCAAAGAATGGGCACCGGATGGCTGGGGCTTATCACTGCCTCTGCTGCTGCCCATGCCATTTATATATGTCAAAAAGCACAATTTTGGAGCTTTTCAAATTAGGGATGCTCAACCTATATTTCAGAACGGCCACTACAGTAGCACCCTGATGTAACTAATCTTTCTAACGGTACGCAATTTAAATTTATAGGATATTAATGAGTGAGAAATATACACTTCTTAATTACAGTATACATAAATATTGTTCTCTCTTGACACTGCTTCCATTGGTCTCCCATCCAAAGAGTTGGTGAGGCCAGCCCATGTTTGCCTAGATTCAGCAACACTGAGGCCTTAGCTGCTCCCAATCTACCTCCAGGGCCCTGTACAGCACTCATCCAAAGGATCATCCTCCAAGGAGAATGAATCAATTGTTATTATTATTGGAGAAAGAACCACAGAACTGAAATATACAAGGGGGGGGGGCTGGTACCCACTTGGAAACACTTTGCTAGAAAATATATAATGAAAAGAGGCAAATTGCCTCACTTACAAGTGTCCAGGAGTGTTGATTCTCCCTTTAAACAAAGTACAACTCTTTTGTAAAATTCCACAAAAACACTGGCCATTTCCAGTTGCATTTTCTAAACCGAGTTGCATTAGATTAGCAGAGAGTTATCTAATCCTTTCAGACCTATAACACATCAGATTCAACAGCAAGGCTGATTTAAAAACTAAACACTGACTGGTAAAAACAAGTTTCACCCATTTTCAAAAAAAGCAACCCCAACACACAATACAGTGAAAAAGAAACAGTGGCCAAGAGGCCACTACTCTCCAAGGATACCACGATTGTATCGGCAGCAGCAGGATAAAGTTTGGCTCCTGGAGATGTCAGGCCAGGACACATTATATTTGCTCCACTAAGTACAAATTTAATGGCTCCTTTATCAACTTGTTGATGTGGTAGAATAAATGGATCTAGGAAAGGGAAAAAAGTAAGCACAGCAGGTATGACTCTGACTGAAACTTAGCAGCATTTCTCATCCTCAAACATAAGCAAATGTACTTTATCATCAAAGTGGAAGGAGAATGAAAATCGCATCCCTGACGTGGCTATCAAGGGTTTTTGAAAGGCCCTCAAAACTGAGTATTCCAAGCTTGCCTACATTGCTTATTCTCTGGCTGAAACAATCTAAGAAATCTTGAAGAACAAGTCAAGTGCCAAAGGACCAGAGAACGGCAAACATTGTCCCTCTCTTCAAAAAAGAAGATCCAGGAGACTACAGACCAGTCAGCCTGACCTCAATACCAGGAAAATATTTGGACAGATTATGCCGGAGTCTGTCTACAAGGATCTTGATTATAATGCAGTGATCAGCAGGAGCCAGCATGACTGTGTCGAGAACAAATCCTGCCAAACTAATCTTGTATCTTTTTCTGATAAGTCACCAACTTAGTAGATGGTAGGAATGCTGAGGATGTCATTTTAACTGGATTTCAGCAAAGTGTTTGATAATGTCCCCCATTATATTTTGATTAGTAACAGGATGAATGTACAATAGATGGAAACACTGTCAGATCAGATGGATCCATAATTGGTTGGAAAACCATGCCCAAAATATCAACAGCAATGGCTGCACTTCAAACTGGAAGGAGGTCTCAAGTGCAATGTCTCAGGGTCATTTCTCTTCAACATTTTTATCAACTACTTAGATGACAGGCTGGAGACAATCCTTATCAAGTTTGTAGAAGACACAAAACTGGGAGAAGTAGCTAACACCTTGGAAAATTGGAAAAGAATTCAAAAGAACCTAGATAAACTAAAATAATAGGCAGAAATTAATAAGATGAAATTCAATAGACATAAATGCAATTAGGCCACAAAAACAGATATAGGATGGGGGATAGATTGCTTGGCAGTACTGCATGTGAAAAGGTCCTTGGAAATATTGTTGATCACAAGTTGAACATGAGCCAGCAGTGTGATGCTGCAGCAAAGAAGGCAAACAATTGCCTGTATTAAGTTTGACTGCACTGGAAGCAATTTCCAAGTCAAGGGAAGTAATAGTTCCACTATATTCTGTGCTGGTCAGGCCTACACTCAGTACTACATTCAGATCTGGGTGCCTCATTTTAAAAAGAATATAAATGAGTTGGAGCAGGTTCAGAGAAGGGCATCAAGGATGGTAAGGAGAACAAAATGTATGAGGAAAAGCTGAAGGAGCTGGGCATGCTCAGCTTAGTGAGGGGTGAGATGATTGCACTCTTTAAATACCTCAAGGGCTGTCACTGAAAGGAAGAGATAGGTTTGTCCTCTGCTGTCCCAGAGGACCAGATCTAATGGTTTGAAGTTACAGGAGAAAAGATTTCAATAGAACATTAGAAGGAACTTCTTGACAGTAAGATCAGCAATGGAACCAATTGCCTAGAGAGGTGGTTGGGTCTCCTCTGAACATTTTCAAAAAGAGACTAGACAGCTACCTGCTGGGGATGCTTTTGTGCAGTGGTACTCAAACTTTTTACCCTTGGGATCCCCCTTCGTGTCTACATCACACACACACCCCACTCAACCTAGTATATGAATAAAAATATTTTGTTTATTTAATGTGCATGTTTTCATTCACACAGTCAGGTATATTCATATTTTAACATTAGGAATTAGAAAAGAACTTAAAATGCAAAGACATAAAACTCAGCCCAAAAGTCAGAATCATACAAGCCATCGTATTCCCTATTACCATGGATGGATGTGAGAGCTGGACAGTCAAGAAAGTAGATAGGAGGAAAATCAATGCATTTGAGAGAATGTGGTCCTGGAGAAGAGTGCTGAGGATCCCATGGACAGCCAAAAGGACAAACAATGGATCCTAGAACAGATCAAGCCAGAGATAATATCCCTAGAAGCCAAGATGACAAGGCTTAGACTGTCAAACTTTGGACACATCATGAAAAGGCATTAATCGTTGGGAAAAAACAATGTTGGGAAAGGTAGAAGGAAGTAAAAAGAGAGAAAGGGCACATGCTAGATGGATGGATTTTATTAAAGAGACCATGAATATGAGTTTGCAGGAGCTGGGTAGAGCAGTAGAGAACAGGGGGCCCTGGAGATGCCTCATCAACAGAGTCTCCATGGGTCAAGATTGACACAAAGGCAGTTAACAACAACATTGTTCACATAAGAACAAATTTATTTGAGTAAATTCAATATTTAACTCAGTGAATGTGTAAATTTTACACTTTAAAAAGTTTGAAAAGAAGAGGAGGAGGAGGGATCAGGGCTTCCAAGTCTTGCACTTCCCTTGAGCAACTCTTGCACACATCCCTCATGGGTCCTGCTCCACCATTTCAGAATCACTAGGAGGTAGGACTGAATGGCCCATAAAGTCTCTTTCAACTCTATAATTCTATGAAATTAAATAGGTTTTCTCTACGTAAAATCTTAATCCACATCAAAGAAACGTAAGCTCTCTCCTATTTTTCCATTAGCATTTTGAAAGATGCTTGCAAAATTAAAAATACTCATTCAACAAATAGACTCTAAAGCACAAAAATAAGTCACAAAAACTATCAGCAGAAACAGAACTATGCAGTTTAAAAGACACAGATAAATAGACTCAAGAAGAGTGTTCCAAACAGGGAACCCCACAAAGATGACTGATCCCCAGTTCCCGCCATCACAGGCACCTGGAAAAAGATGTCCCTATATGAACTCAATAAAAAGCTTGCATGAGAACAAGATGTCCACAAAATACCCTGCTCTCAAGCCACACAAATGTCAAGACTAGCAATTACATTGTCTTGGCCAGGTCCAACTTATTTTATTCTCTCTCCTATATTTGTAACTTGTAATCTCACTATGCTCATTTGACTGTAACAGGATTTGGCTGAGAATCCACATTATATACTACAAAGATTCCAAAAATATTCTAAATTCCCCATCTACTAAATAAAAATAAAGAGGTTCAACATTCTAGATACAATCTGAGGGAGACAGGAAAAGAGACAACAGCACCAAGAAAAGCCATCTTCAACTGGTTCCAGCTCTTCCAATGCAGAACATTTTTGCAACTGGGGGAAGAGGGAGAGAAAATAACTAAGGGGCCAAAGTTTATTCAATCAAAAGGGAAACCTGATGGACAATAAATCATAGGTTGAAGGCAAGCAAAAATTAAGAAATATAAATATGGAATAAACAAGCCACTGTTGCATACTAAACAAAAACAAAATGAGGACACAGCCAGAAGAGCATAATGTGTTCTAGACAAAGAAAGAAAGAGTCATCCAACTTGGGTTGAAAATATCTGGAAAACATCACAGAGCACAACAAATAGTCACAATGCATGATACAGTATTCAAAAAATACTAAAGGGAATTGGCAACTTAGCACAGACACAAAGCAACCACTTTGGAGTCCTTTTCATCTCCTACTTCTAGCTGTGGAAGAAAACTGTCAGAGTGAAGAAAAGGTAACATTTTAGTTGCAAAAGCAACTCCCATCAAGCTCTCTGCATTGCATAATCATTTGTCTTCTCCAACACACTTACATTTATGAAGTAATCTCAGCGTGGGATAAAAAGGCCCTTCCCTTTGCCTGAAGAATAGCAACTCTCCATTTACTGTGAGGATTTCTATATGTTCATGACTGGAATAAACAAAAATAATTAATTTTTTGTGGGGCTTTTGCTTGTTGTTTTTCTTTTTAAAGTGGGGACAAGACAGATTTGTTTTTCCTACCTTGAAAGGTGTGCATATCCATTCGGCTTATATACAAAATTGTATATACTTTTAAAAAGATGAAGCTCTACATCAAGGGTAGGCAACCTTTCCCCTTTAAGGGCCGAGGGACTTCAGCTCCCAGAATCCCAGGAGCTATTGGCCAACATGGGACTATTGGCCAACATGGCTGAGGCTTCTGGGAGCTGAAGTCCCTCAGCCCTTAAAGGGGAAAGGTTGCCTACCCCTGCTCTACATCTTTCATTATCTTGTTGTTGTTGTGTGCCTTCAAGTCGTTTCACACTTATGGCGACCCTAAGTTTTCTTGGTAAGATTTGTCCAGAGGAGGTTTGCCATTGCCTTCCCCAGAGGCTGAGAGATTGTGACTTGCTGAAGGTCACACAGTGGGTTTCATGGCTGAGCGGGGGAATTGAACCCTGGTCTCCAGAGTCATAGTCCAACACTCAAACCACTACGCCACACTGGCTCTCACATTATCTACAACCACCCAGCTATACAAGATGCATAATCAAGGACAGAGCAGTATTCCTGGATTTCTTGTCATTGTAAGGAAAGAACTGGCAAAACCACCTCTGAATATTCTTTGCCCCAGAAAACACTATAAAATTCATGGGCTCAACATAAGTCAATAGACAACTTGAAGGCACCAACACACACAAATGTTAATAGGCAGAATTTTACTGCCAGTTTTTCAAACCACTTTGATGAAAAGGTTTGCCACATATGACCAACCAAAATACCAGTTTTGAGATACCAACAAAATCGACTTGACACAGCATAGAAATAAGAAAAGGGGGAAAAACTTAAAAGAGCAATGTGGAAGAAAATACTTACCATCGTACTATCTTGACCGGGTCTTTCTTTGGCATAATTTGGTTTAGCCATGGTTCAATACCAGGAAACTGGTCTATCAGTTGATTCTTAATGCCTTTAATCACAGATGTCTTCAGCTGGATACAATTGGACACATTCTCCTTTTCATCAAATCTGACAAGTGAAAATAGAATTTCGGAAGTGATTTCCTCAGCTATACTCTCATCTTGTCTTATCAATTCACAACAAAAGTCTACATATATATGGTGAGAAATAAGTCCTATCATTTTCAGTATATGCTGTTCTTGTGTGCCTTCAAATCATTTTCAACTTATGATCACCCTATCATGGGGTTTTCCTGACAATATTTGTTCAGAGGGGGTTTGCCTTTGCCTTCCTCAGAGGCTGAGAGAGTGTGATTTGCTGAGTAACTGTGAACAGAATTGCATCCTTAACTAAGGGCCTTTACAGACTGACAGAAGTGATGCAGCTTGAGACCACTTTAACTGCCCTGGCTCAGTGCTAGGGCATCATGGGAGCTGTAGTTTATTGTGGCACCAGAGCTCTCTGACAGAGAAGGCTCAATGTCTCAGAAAAAAAAACTACAATTGCCACGATTCCCTAGCAGTGAGCCAGGACAGTTAAAGTGGTCTCAAGCTGCCTTACTTCTGGCAGTCTGTAAAGGCCCTAACAGGCTTTAGCCAAGACACAGAAAAATTATCAGGTACCTAATACGCTGCTGCCTCCTAAAAACATTGCTCTCCAGCGTAGATTTTAACAGTGCTATGTTGTTTTCTTTTATAACAGTGTATACATTCATGTGGGCAATTTTTCCTAGCTTGGAAGGTACATATGTCTGTTCTGGTTATGTCCAAAATTTTACATGCTTATCTACATCCACCTACCTAGACAAAAAGCATAACAAAGGACAGAGCAGTAGTGGGAGATAGCATAATGCAACGGTTTGAGTTTGAACTATGACGCCTGGCTCAGCCATGGAAGCCCACTGGGTGGCCTTGGGTAAGTCACACTCTCTCATCCTCAGGCAAAGGCAAAGAAAAACCCCTCAAGAAACTTGCCAAGAAAACCCCATGATAGGTTTGCCTAAGGGTCACCATAAGCCAGAAACAACTTGGAAGCCTACAACCACCACAATACTTTCATCGTAAATACCTACTACAGAGTCTGGACAGTTTAAGAGTATGGAGGGCTGCAGACTGCCAGAAATAGTGCAAATTGAGTCCACTTTTAGGGTTAGGGAATCATGGGAACTGTATTTTATTGTGGCACCAGAGCTCTCTGACAGAGACGGTTCAATGTCTCAGGGGAAAAAAACAATTCCCATGATTCCCTAGCACTAACCCTAACCCTAAAAGTGGACTCAATTTGCACTATTTCTGGCAGTCTGCAACCCACCTGTGTCAGATTCAAAGGAAAGACCCAGATTTACCGAAGCAAAGCTCCCTGAGTGACCTTAGCCCAGTCGCGCTTTCTCATTTTAACCTATTTCTGAAGGCTGATACAAGGATAAGATAAAAACGCAGGGGACAGCCCATGCATACAATGTTCCTATTTGCTTGCTGCACTTCTATCCCCCTCCTCTTTCCTCCAACTACCTTTGAGACAGCGCAGGTTGTTCTCTTCCCAGGACATGTCCTACCTTTCGCAGGGTGACCAGACGTCCTCCTCTTCCAGGACGCATCCTACATTTCAACCTTCTGTCCTGGAGGAATTTCAAAATGGCCTCCATTTTGAGCATGACTAAGATGTATGCATGAATGTTATATTTATATCAGTGGGCTTTAGCTTTCACTTTGGAAGCGTCCTACCTTTTCCTAGAATGTCCTACATTTTACGGCACCTGTCCCCCTGTCTCCTCCCAACAATCCTGGGAATGTTGGAACCATAGAATCATAGTGAGAAATAAGTCCTGCTGTTTTCAATACACGTTGATCTTGTGTGCCTTCGAGTTGTTTTCAACTTATGGCGAGCCTGTCATGGAGTTTTCTTGACAAGATTTGTTCAGAGGAGGTCCTTGAAGAGGAGGGTGACAGAGTCTACGGGGACCAGAACCCGGATCTCCCAAATCCTAACCCACCATTTCAACCATGACACCCCTCAAGCCCCCAAGGAGGACCCCAGAAACAAGTCCTGGAAAGAAAACACAGAATCTTGGGTCCAAAACACACTGCAGACATACCCCAGTTTGAGACCGCTTTAACTGCCTTGGCTCAGCGCTTTGGAATCTTGGGAATTGTAGTTTATTGTGGCCCCAGAGCTCTCTGACAGAGTTAAAGCAGTCTCAAACTGGATTATTTCTGCAATGTATTCTGGACTTCTTTTTTTTCCAAATTTATACTCCAGTTTTCGACAAGTTTCCAGGGACAAGCTAGGGATGAAGCAAGGAACAAATAAAAGGAGATTTAGAAAGAAAAATTAAAAGAATACTTGAATACCGGGGAAATGCCACCCGCATGGGAAATCTGTGGCCAAGGCCGGTCCAAAACACACTGCAGAAATAACCCAGTCTGAGACCGCTTTAACTGCCCTGGCTCTGGGAGCTGTAGTTTTGTGAGGCGTTTAGCCTTCTCTTGTCATAGCCACAATAAACTATAATTCCCAGGATTCCCTAGCTGGGGAATCCTAAGGGCAGTTACAGCGGTCCCAAACTGGATTATTCCTGCAGTGGGTTTTGAACCGCTGTCTCCGCACTGGGGAAATAACCCGGTTTGACACCGCTTTCACTGCCCTGGCTCAAGGCTGCGGAATTCTGGAAATTGTTCCCACTACACCACAACCCATTACAATTCCCAGAATTCCACAGCCTTGAGCCAGGGCAGTGAAAGCGGTGTCAAATCGGGTTATTTCTTCAGTGCGGACGCAGCCCGAGTTGTCAGAGGAGATCCACACACACTCACTTCTTGAACATCCTGGGGGCGCTGGATCCCCGCGAGGCAGGCTGGAGCGAGGGCCTGGGAGGGTGGGACCCTGCGACACCCACAGACTCCCCGCTCGACCCTCCTCACACTCCTAGACACGCGCTCCGCCAGGCCTCTCCGGCCCTCCCTTCTCGTCTGCACCGGCCGGAAAGGGAGGGCGTGAACCTTCCTCGCTTTACGGCACCCCGGCGTCGCAAAAATGCTGCAACGCCGCCCTCGCCCTCTCCGAGAGAAGGCTCAAACGCGGAAGGAGGGAAAGAAACTCGCTGGGACCACGAGTCCCAGCAAGCCCTGCGCGGCTCCGTTCCTGACAGACTGAATAGACTCGGCCCTGCCGTTGCCATGGAAACCTCTGGGCCTCCTCGGCTAGGCCTCAGAGTGAAACTTGAATCTTAAGTGCCAAGTTGACTCAAAAGCACCCAGAAACGCGTTAATACGCAGTGTTTAAACATTTATTATTATTATTATTATTATTATTCATTTAGATCCCACCCTTCTCCCAGGACTAGGACTCAGGGCGGCTTACATTAAAAAACAATATAATTAAAACATACAAACATAGTACATTAAAACAGAATTAAGTTACGACATTATTATTATTATTATCATCCCACCCTTCTCCCAGGACTGAGACTCAGGGCAGCTTACAATAATAATAATAATGTAGTAACTTCATTCTGTTTTAATGTACTGTGTTTGTATGTTTTAATTATATTGATTTTTAATGTTGTAAATTGCCCTGAGTCCCAGTCCTGGGAGAAGGGCAGGATATAAATGAATATAATAATAACTAAAAGACAATACAATTAAAACATACAAAAACAGTACATTAAAACAGAATTAAATTACTACATTATTATTATTTTTTTTAAAACAGATTATATGATGATGATGATGATGATGACTATTATTATTAATATTAATATCCTGCCCTTCTCCCAGGACTGGGACTCAGGGCAGCTTACAACATTAAAAAATACAATTAAAAACATACAAAAATAGTACATTAAAACAGAATGAAATTACTACAATAATTAAAACAGATCACGTGCTTATTATTATTATATTTAAATGCTGCTTTTCAGTATAGGCCAACAAGATATTATTTTTTCAAAATATATTAAAATGTACCAATAAATCTCTGTAATGGTGGAATACTACAGTATATTTTGTTTTTCCCTCATGGGAGTCCAGACCCCTTTTGTGTTTGTTAGTCCTTAGGGCTTGTTTGATAGTGTTTAAGCATTATGTTTTTGTTTTAACTACATATGAACATTCCTTTGCTGTATTTCTCACTTTTTTCCTGTGTTTTTTTTCTTTATATTTTTTTCTTTCTGAATGTTTGTGGTTTTGGTTGTGAACTGGATTGTGTTAACATTAAGAGAGCTGGCATAGCATAGTAGTTTGAGTGCTGGAGTATGACTCCGGGGACCAGGGTTCAAATCCCACCTTGGCCATGTAAACTCATAGTCACCTTGGGCAAGCCACACTCTCTCAGCCTCTGAGGATAGCAACAGCAAATCCCTTCTGAAGAAACATGCCAAGAAAACCCCATGATAGGGTTGCCATAAGTCAGAAACAACTTGAAGGCACAACGCAAAAACTAAATCTATTTTAAACTTGAACCTCATTCAGATTAACTAGGGGCCTTTACAGACTGCCAGAAATAATGCAACTTCAGTCCACTTTAACTGCCCTGGCTCATTACTAGGGAATCATGGGAAGTGTAGTTTATTGTGGCACCAGAGCTCTCTGACAGAAAAGGCTCAGTGTCTCAGAAAAAAACTACAGTTCCCATGATTCCCAAGCACTAAGCCAGGACAGTTAAAGTGAACTCAGGTTGCATTATTGCTGGCAGTCTGTGAAGGCCCTAGGTTTCATCGGCTAGGAAGCTCTTTTGTGCTTCCTCTCAAACTACCAATCCAGCTGCAGCCACACTGCAGAAATAATGCAGCTTGACACTGCTTTAGCTGCCATGTCTCAATCCTATGGAATTCTGGGAATTAACAGTTTTGTGAGACACTTAGGCTTCTTTGTCAGAGAGCTCTGGTGCCGCAACAAACCACAATTTGTGCTGTAACTGCCATGTCAGTTAAAATGGTGTCAAACTAGATCATCTCTATAGTGCAGATGCCTTCTGTTCAATTCCAGTTTTGGTTAAATCACAGGGCCACTGAGTCTCTTGTCCTTTTTGTCCTGAAGTCTCTAACTATCTCTGAGTTAGTGTTCATTGTCCAAACAGAAACTTTCTTGACTCTGAACTCATCAGAATTTCAAGAATTAATCCTGCGTTTACTGTTTCCCAGATCATTCCTTTTGATCTTTCCCTTGCATCATTCCTTCTCTAATCTGGTGTTTAATCAGGTCCAAATTTCTCTTCTCCTCTGTCCAAAATACTTAGCTGCCTGATTTGCCTGGAGAAATCCATGTTGACTTCTCCATTCAGATAGTTTCTCCTCCTGCTAAAGGGCCTATGGAGTCCAAAGGCTGTTTCAATATGTTGACAGCTTGTATGCTTCCGACTTTCCTTTCTGGGGTCTCATGAAAAATCCCATTTTTCTTTTTGAGCTACTAGAAGAAAATCTAGAGCATTTCGATAAGCTGTTACAAAACCTTGAGTTAGGCACAACTGCTTTTTAAACTCTCTGAGTAACTATTTAACTATTCATTTCTTTCCTTTGCTTCCTTATCTCACTCCATGATTGTCTTCTTTGAAGTAACAAGGGTCGAAAGAGAAGCCCTGCTTTCAGTCGTTTTTAAAAACAGTTGTGGTTGCTCTGACATCGAACAACTCCCAAACAGGCAGTGAAATCCTTTGTGTTTCCCTTCTTGTGGAATAAAGTAATTATAATCACTTTGGGCCTTTGCAGACTGCCAGAAATAGTGCACATTAAATTGAGGCACTGCCCTGGCTCAGTGCTAGGGAGTCATGGGAATTGTATTTTTTTCTGGGTCATTGAGCCTTCTCTGTCAGAGAGCTCTGGTGCCACAATAAACTACAGTTCCCATGATTCCCTAGCACTGAGCCAGGGCAGTGCCTCAATTTAATGTGCACTATTTCTGGCAGTCTGCAAAGGCCCTCGGTCTCTTTATTCCATAGCATTGAGCCATAGCAGTTAAAGTGGTGTCAACCTGGGTTATTTCTGCACTGTGGGATGCAGCCATTATCATAGCATGCATTTGCTGGACTTAATTGGTTATATTTATATTTATAGCAGTGGTTCCCAAGCTGTGCTCTTTAAAGGGTTTTGGACTTCAGGTCCCAGAATCCCAGACTATTGGCCAACATGGCTGAGGCTTCTGGGAGTTGAAGTCCTAAATCTCTTATAGGACACGGTTTGTGGACCACTGCTTTAGAGGCACTCATGAGGCATTTGCTGAGCAATCAAACTGAAATTATTTTACCTGCGTTTTAGATTTTGTTACCTTTTGTTTGCCTTTTGTTAGACTGGTGTTTTATTACTAATTCGTGCTCATTACACAACAACAGTCTTATTGCTGTTTTTATCATTGAGATGTTAGTTCTTGCCACCTTGAGAGGACTTTTACTTTATGATCCACAGGGAGGCAAGAAAGAAATTATTATTATTAGAGGCAGCCAATTCTGAGTAAATAAAATTATTACACCTAAATGACAGTTGCAGCGTTCTTTTAGAAAACAGCGCAAGTGAAATGCAGTGCATCTACACTGTAGAAATAATATAATTTGGCACCACTTGCTGTAGCTCTATCCTATGAATCTTGGAATTTGTAATTTTACAAAGTATTTCGCCTTCTCTGCCAAAGGGTGTTGGTGCCTCACGATAATACAAATCCCAGGATTCTGTAAGATGGAACCATGACAGTTATAAAGTGGTGTCAAACTGCATTATTTCTACAGTATAGATCCACCCTAGTTCTGCCCTTGGCTTTGATCTCAGACAGCCTTTAGGAGAGCCTACAAACTCTCTTAAGGGAATCCTGGGTGGTGTGTACCTTCAAGTAATTTCCGACTTAAAGCGACCCTAAGGTGAACACATCACAGGGTTTTCTTAGCTAGTTTCTTCAGAGGGGTTTTGCCAGTGCCATCCTGCCAGTGGAGTGTGTCCAGAGGAGTGCGACCAAAATGCAGACAGGTCTGGAAACCATGTCCTATGAGGAAAAACTTAGGGAGCTGGGAGTTTAGCCTGGAGAAGAGAGTTAAGAGGTAATATGATAAGTATTTGAAATGATGTCATATTGAGAATGGAGGAAGCTTGTTTTGTGATGCTCCAGAGAATAAGACATGGAGCAATGGATTCAAGCTATAGGAAAAGAGATTCCACCTTCCTGACAGTAAGAGCTATTTGACAAATAACACTGCCTCAGAGTATAGTGAAATCTTCTTCTTTGGAGGTTTTTAAACAGAGGCTGGATGGCCATCTGTTGGGAGTGCTTTGATTGTGAGTTCCTGCATGGCAGAATGAGGTTGGACTGGATGGCCCTTGAGATCTCTTCAACTCTACGATTCTATGATCCTCTGAGGCTGAGAGAGTGTGACTTGCCCAAGGTCACCTAGTGGGTTTCCACTTTGGGCCACTGAGAAACCTCCCTCCTGTGTCCTCACCAGATGGGCCTCTAATGGTGGTGGCTGTTGTGTGTGCCTTCAAGTCATTTCCAATTTATGGTGACCCTAAGGCGAACCTATCATGGGGCTTTCTTGACAAAATTTGTTCAGAGGAGGTTTACCATTGCCTCCTCCTGAGGCTGAGAAAGTGTGACTTGTCTAAGGTCACTCAGTGAGTTTCCATGGCTGAGTAGGGAATCAAACCCTGGTCTCCAGAGTTGGAGTCCAACACTCAAACAACTCCACCACATTGTTTCCCAAGCAGGTTTTTGGGAGAGCCCATAAACTCTCTCTTTGTGGTGGTGGTGTGCGCCTTCAAGTCCTTTCCGACTTACAGCAACCTCAAGGTGACCCAATCATGGGGGTTTCCTTGGCAAGAGTTGTTCAGAGGAGGTTTGCCACGGCCTTCCCCTGATCCTGAGAAAGTGTGACTTTCCCAAGGTCACCCAGTGGGTTTCCATAGCTGAACTGGGAATCTAACCCTGGTCTCCAGAGTCCAGCACTCAAGCCACTACAGTTTGACATCACTTGCTGCAGAATCTTGGAATTTGCAGTTTTATAAGGTCTCTCGCCTTCTCTGCCTGTGCCTCACAAAACTAAAAGTCTCAGGGTTGTCTAGGACAGTAGCTATGGCAGTTAAAGTGTCAAACTGGGGACATACTTAAACAAATGACAGTACAGGTACTTGCCCATACGGAAACCATACTTGCCCATAGAGAATCATTGGAGAATATTGGTCTATGGCAGCGGTTCTCAAATAGTGGGGCGGGCCCCCCAGGGGGGGCGCGAGGCTCCATAAAGGGGGCCCCTTACGGCTGGAGAGAGGGAGATTGTCCCAGCACAGCCCCAGTAGCTCTATCCTGATTGGCCAAACCCGCTCATGTGATCACGCAGGGGGGCGCGGAATGTTTTCTTCTTTCCTGGGGGGGCGTGACAGAAAATAATGGAGAAACACTGGTCTATGGGGACACATGGGGGAATACTTGCCCACAGGGAAATATTGGGAATTACTTGTCTACAGGGAAACAATGGAGAATACTTGCCCATAATAATTGGAGAATACTCATCTATAGGGGCACGTTGGGGAATACTTGCCCATAGGGAAATATTGGGAATTCCTTGCCCATAGAATTTATTACATGGTAAATCACACTTGGAAACATCTCCAGTGTTTCTCTACGGGCAAGTATTCTCCTATCTTTCCCTATGAGCAAGTATTCCCCAATGATTCCCTATGGGCAAATATGGTTTCCCTATGGGCAAGTACTGTCATTTGTTTCAGTACCTCCAGTTAAACTGCATTACTTCTGCAATGGAGAGGCACCATAGGTCTGTCCCAGTCCTTGCTCTCAGGCAGGTTTTAGGAGAAGGCCTCTCTCTTCATAGGGCCAAGCAATTCCTTTTGTTGTCGTTGCTAACTGCCCTCGGGTGGATTTCAACCCATGGCGACCCTATGGATGAGGCATCTCCATCCAAGCATACCCTCTGTCCTCCACTGCTCTGCTTAGTTCCTGGGTCCCTTCATACCCAAAGTGACCTTCTTAACAGAGTCCCTCCATCTGGCCTGTGGCCTTCCTCTCTTCCTACTTCCCTCCACCTTCTCCAGCATTATTGTCTTTTCCAAAGAGTCCTCCTTTCTCATCTCGGGAACAATTCCTCCCGAGACGGAAAAGGAAAGCGAGGGCGGGAACCAAGGTGCCCCCCTTCCTCCTCTTCCTCCATCATTCCTGACCGGGCAGGAAAGAAAGGGAGAGGGAGACACGCCTCTCCGCCTGAGGGGGAAAGCAAAGGGTGCGGAAGGGAGAAGCCGAGCTCCTTCCGTCCTTCCGTCCGTGAGGCGGACCCGGAGCGAGGCACCCGGGGCGCCGAGGCCAATGGGAGTGAGCCCCCCAGCAGCGCCGGCGGCCACGGCGGCGGAAGAAGAAGAAGGAGAGAGAGCCTCCGAGGAGGAGAAGGAGGAGGAAGAGGGCCGGCGGGGCGACGGGAAGCGGCGAGAGCCAAAAGGCCGCGCGGCCCCGACGCTTCGCTTCCCCCTTTCCCCTCAGGAGAGCGCGCGAGGAACCCCGGCAGGAGCAGCAGCAGGAGCGGCGGCAGGAGCCATGGCTGGGCGCGCGAGGCCCTCGCTCTTGCCGCCTCAGCAGCAGCACCAGCGGCAGCCCTCGCCCGGCAACACGATCACTTCCGGTGGGTCAAAGGGCAAAGAGGGAACGCGGGTGCCAGGTAGCTGGGCGACGGGGGGGCCGAGGGGGAATGGGGCCCTGGTTAAGCGGACGGCTGAGGGGAAAAGAGCGAAGAGGAGGAAGGAGAAACGGGTAGCCGGCTTTTCCTCGCCTCCTCTTTCTGGCCCAGGTGAGGCGGAGGCGGCGGCGGCGGCGGCGGCGGGAGCCCAAATTGCCGTTGTTTCCCCCTCCCCCGTTCTCCTCAGTCTCCAGGCAGAGCTTCCGGGCGGGTTGGCTTCCCAGCATGCCGTGCGGCCGGATGTGCCGCCATCTTTTGGGCTCCCTGCCTCTCTCGCTGGAGTAGTATTGACAATAACAAGCGGGCAGCGCAGCCCCGGGTCTTCCTTCCCCGCCTCGGAATCAGTGGCAGGGCAGCCGGAGAGAGAAGGAGAAGGAAGGGGGCTCGACTCCCCTCCTCCGCTTCGCAGAGAGACAGAGGGGCGGCCCTGGGCCCGGGGAGACGCGGAGGAGAGGCCCCGGGTGGCCGCCAAAGGGGCGGAATTGCCCAGGGAGCTTGGGCCGAGGAGGAGGGGAGGAAGGCGCCCTCGCTCTCTGGGGAGCCGGAGCTCTTCGAGGGAGCCAAGCCAGGAAGCCTAGAAGCCCTCCTCCTCCTCCTCCTCTTCCTCCTTCTTCTCCTTCTTCCCTCGCCAGAGGGGGAAAGGGGGAGGGTGGAGGCCCCAGTGGGCGAGGAGGCTCCGGCGATCTTCTCCCACCGGCCCTGCGTCCCTTTCTGCGTGTCTGCTACACCAGAAGGATTTGATGCCCTTCAGCCTGCTCACCTCTGTGGTGTTCATGTTTCCCACAGGTTTCTCTTCCCCCAACCCCCCAGCAGCAGCAGGAGCAGCGGCGGCAGCGGCGGCTCAGGAGGTCAGACCTGCCACGGATGGTAGCAGCAGCAGCAGCTCCTCCTCCTCCTCCTCCTCGTCCTCCTCCAAGAAAAGAAAGCTAAACAGTAATAGCAACAGTAGTGAGAAAGAAGAGGTCGAATCCATCTCCTGCTCCTCCCTCCTTTCCAGAAACAACAACTCCTCCTCGCCTTCTGTCATTACCACCACCTCCTGCTCTTCCTCAGGGGTTCCCTCTTCCAACCACCACCTGCAGAAGAAGTTACGCTTTGAGGACTCTTTGGATTTTATTGGACTTGATGTGAAGATGGCTGAGGAGTCTTCATCATCATCGTCGTCGTCGTCACCTGCTGCCTCTTCTCAGCAGCAGCAGCAGCAGCAGCAGCTCAAAAACAAAAGTCTTTTAATTTCCTCAGTAGCTGTGGGGCACCACGCCAATGGCCTAACCAAAGCTGCCTCTTCCACTGTCTCCAGTTTTGCCAACAGTAAACCTGGGTCAGCCAAGAAGTTAGTGATCAAGAACTTTAAAGGTAATGCACTGTTACTATTCCTTATCTGTGATGCTTCTCTAAGCTGGTGGTTCCCAATCTTTAGTCCTCTAGACGTTTTGGACTTCAGTACCCAGAATTCCTGATGGTTGGTCAAGCTGGCCGGAGCCTTTTGGAAGTTGAAGTCCAAAACACTTGGAGGACCAAAGTTTGGGAATAACTGTTCTAAGCAATAGGATGGTCTATATCAGGGGTAGGCAACCTTTCCCCTTTTAAGGGCCGAGGGACTTCAGCTCCCAGAATCCCAGGAGCTATTGGCCAACATGGCTGAGGCTTCTGGGAGCTGAAGTCCCTCGGCCCTTAAATGGGAAAGGTTGCCTACCCCTGGTCTGTATCGCTGATTCTCAAACTCTGACCTCCCAGGTGTTTTGGACTCCAGCTCCCAGAAGCCTCAGCCATCTTGCCCAGTTGTCTGGAATTCTGGGAGGTGAAATCCAAAACATCTGGAAGGCCAGAGTTTGGGAATCACTGGTCTGTATAGTGTGGGATTAGTGTAGCTCAGTTGTAGAGTACATGGTTTGAAGGGAGACGGTTCTAGGTTCAGTCACGGGGAGGAAATGCCTGAAATCCTGAAGAGCTGTCGTCAGTATCTGCTAAAGAAGTGAACTTGTGGTCCTCCAGATATTGGTGAAGTTCAGCTTGCATTAAGGTTGACAACTGTTTGTGCAGGCTAGTCCATCTTAAGGGCTAAAGCTTCACTGCCTTTAGTGTAGATCATTCAGAGCTATATGGATCTAGGGTCTGGTTCATTGTAAATTTTATAACATGGGGAGAGAGACAGTTTTGTTTTTTTTCATTGCATCCTAAATTTCCCAGGTAACAGATGTAGGCAGCTTGAAAATGCTAAATGTTTTCCAAAGACCAGAGTAATGAGCTTAGTTTTAGTGGAAATACGGCTTTATACAGAGTAGATTGTCAGTAAATACACAGACAAAAAAAATAGATCCTTATGAAGTTGGTGAGGATGAGGTGGTGCATCTTCACTACTTAGGCTGGGATGGTGGAACCTCTCGGCAAGTTGAGCTGATGCCTGGGGTCATGCCAAGTGAAAGGCCTGTAAGCTGCTATATTTGCCTGAGTATCAGGGAAAGTAGTAAGGTATCAAAAAGTAATAAATATGCATACTTATTAGGCAAACCTGAACGTATTTTTTCTGTGTGAAATAATGTATTTTGTTAAGCAGTATGGGGACAAATCTCTGGCTCTACTTTTTTGTTTAAACACTTGTATAACAGACTATTATCCTCTAAGTGCATAGCTGATTAGTTAACAATCAAGAATAAAACTATTTTTAAAGAGTCATATTACAGGCAATGACAGCTCCATAGAATGTATTACCTTTCTCTTACTTCTAAATAATAATACTTTAGAAATAAAATAACAGTATTGGCCTAAATGCCTAAACCCTCTAGAGTCCATCTGATCTTAGAAACTAAGGGCCTGAACAGACTGCCAGAAATAATCCAGCTTGAGGCCACTTTAACTGTCCTGGCTCAGTGCTAGGGAATCATGAGAACTGTAGTATATAGTGGCACCAGAGCTCTCTGGCAGAGAAGGCTCAATGTCTCAGAATAAACTACAGTTCCCATGATTCCCTAGCTCTGAGCCAGGGCAGTTAAAGTGGTCTCAAGCTGGATTTTTTTCTGGCAGTATTTTCAGGCCCTAAGCAGGGTCAGCTGTGGTTAATACTTGGATGGGACACTGCCAACAAATACCGGGTTCTATAAGCAGTATTTTCTTGGAAGGAACTGGCAAAACCACCACTGAGTATTCCTTGCATTAAAAAACCCTATGGAAAATGCATGGGGTTGCCATATGTTGACAGGGGGACTTAAAGGCACATACACACAAATTGGCAGTTGTTGTTTTATATTTTTTCCTAGTAGCCATAAATATGTTCATCCTCATCTACCCTAAAAATGCAGATCAAACTGGTCTAAACTATATTTACCTTTCCCAGACAATTTTCACATATTTCCTTGCCTTTTAGTAAGTGTGGATCTTACATATGTATGATTCGTATGTTAAGCTGAACTCATATTGATCCAGTATTTACTACATTTCTGCTTATTTTGGGCTCTTAACAAATGACATAGATATATTTTATTAATATATTTGTTTTAGTAAAATATTCATGTCTGGCCCTATATATTGATCTTATTTGCTATAGTGAAAAGCCACGTATATGGTGGAGTTGTGTTTCTACTGTGTGTTTCTCCAACCTCCCTTGGCCAGTTTTCAGGGTCTCTCAGCACCCTTCCCCCAGATCTTTTTCCATATTATTTATTTCTGGAAAATTGTTTAAAATCCTTCCCCATGCTTTGTGGGAACCACTTTTGCCATAATTTTTGGGCTCAAAATGTTCACCCAGGAGGGCTTTCTTTTTTTAGGAAACTGGAAGTTCAAGTAGTAGAATTGATAGAGAGCATTTGAAGCCAAGGTCTTGTTTTGTGTTTTGTTTTGTTTTGTTTAATGGAGGGGTGGGTACAACAGGAGAGTGAGGTTTTCCAAGGTTTTCTGGTGTACCACTTTCCACAATTGAAATGTGAAAAAAATGTCCTGAGGATTGGGATAGCTCTTGGGCTAAAGCTACAAAATCCAAATATCACCTGGCATAATAAACTGTGTTTGAAATCTATTACGTTCAGATTACATGTGAAATTACCTATTTTCTTGAGAATTGCTATTTTCTTGAGGTCACTAAAGCGAGTACCCATCTTGTTGGGGGCAATTAGCTTACAGTTGTAAACCTCATAGAAACTGCATAGCGCGGTATGAAGCGGTATATAAATGAAGCTGCTATTGCATTTTATATAATTTATTCAAGTGTTAATAAAGTAATTACCAGTAAGTAAAATATTAATATTCATGATGCAGCATTTATAATCCACTAAAGCCAGTGTTTATCCTTGGCTTACAGAGTCTACGTTTGTGTGTGTGTGTGTGTGTGTGTGTGTGTGTGTTTGTATTGCTGAATAATGCTGTATTATGCAGTAAGTGAGAGTGTCTTTGTTGTTGATATGTGTCTTCAAGTCATTTCTAACTTATGGCCATATCATGGGGTTCTGGCAAGATTTGTTCAGAAGGAATTTGCCCTGTTTTTTTCTGAGGCTGAGAGAGTGTGATTTGCCCAAGGCCACCCAGTGGCTTTCAGTGGCTAAAAGGGGATTTGAACCCTGTTCTCCAGAGTAGCAATCTAACACTCAAACCACTGCATCATGCTGGCTCTCATGCCTATCTGTATGCCTTGATAATTCAAACCCAGCACAGATTACATGCTTAAAAGTGCACCCCTTAGATTTTTTTCAACATACTGTAGGAAGCCTTAGGAAGAAATTAGTCTCCAAGTAAGTGAAGCTGATATTTATAATTTTATAGATTAAGAAACAGCCTCTTGAACCATGTCTGAAAGAGCCTAAAAAGCTGTAATACTCACATAATGTGCTTGTAGTAATGGATGCAAGAAATAATGTTCAATGCATTGTCCATCATCTGAAGCTCCTGAGCAGCCATTAAGGACAACTTTGCATACAGCACATTGCAGCCATCTTTTCGGGA
Source organism: Phrynosoma blainvillii (assembly GCA_026167975.1). Classification (NCBI taxonomy): domain Eukaryota; kingdom Metazoa; phylum Chordata; class Lepidosauria; order Squamata; family Phrynosomatidae; genus Phrynosoma; species Phrynosoma blainvillii. Next base: position 22,365,511 of record JANUYF010000009.1, read on the forward strand.
GACATGAATGCTTTCCAGATCTGAACAAAGAAAAAAAAATCAGGCTAACCAATTAACAAAGTTAATTAAATGGGAAAGTTCCCCAGATTCCTCCAGTGATGATGATGTTGGGGGTTTTGATTTTGTTTTGCTGATTCCTCAATTCACTGTTCTGATGGGGCCACAGTTTGGTAGCAATCTGTATCTTTAAAGGTAATTCTGTTTGGTCTTAGTTCATTTAACTTCAGGTGGTTATTGTAGAAAAATAAGTTACAGCAATGAAAGAGCATATACTGATACTCCTTGCAAGGCAAAAACTGATACATAATAATTCATAATTTATTCTAATACTTTTCTTATTCTTGGCCTTCAACCCAGAGTTTTAGCTCAAGGCAACTGGTGCTCTACAGACCAACCATATAATTGTAAAGTTACATCAGTGACAACTTCCACCAGAATCCTGCAGTTGAGTTGGCTGTATGGAATTAAACATTAGGGTCACTGATTAAAGTCTCAGTATATGGCCTTTTATCTGATCCTGACCTTGTGTTCTTAAATGTTGAGTTTGTGTGGATTCTGGTCTTTTGATATTTTCCAGATAAACCTAAACTGCCTGAGAATTACACAGATGAAACCTGGCAAAAACTTAAAGAAGCAGTAGAAGCTATTCAGAATAGTACTTCAATAAAGTACAATTTAGAAGAGCTCTATCAGGTAAGCATTCAAATGTTTAATCTATAGGATGTAAGTCTTTTGTTCATTTTCTAAAGCCTTAGTGACATCATGATTTGAGTTAAATTGGGTGGGGAGGGAGTGTTTGTAGGTTAGGTACAACCACACTGGACAAATGGTTGTAGAGAAGACCAACAAGGACCTCCTCACAAACTGTGATATTTGTCTTCAGTGCAGGTTTCCTTTTTCCTGTCAGTTCAGTAAGCAGGTACAGATAGTAAACCGAGCATTTAATTTCAACAAATTACAAAATCTACAATCAGCGATACTTTTATTGGGACAACTAAAAAATTTGAAATACATCATGCAATCTTTTGATGCTCCACTGGCTTATTATCAGGCATGGATGTTAAAAATCATACAGGAAAAGGGGGGAAATGATAGTGTTAAAGTCAGAGGCTTACATTCTGTCTTAAGATGTTTCTTTTGTTGTCAGTTAAGATGGTATGGAACAGTGATTCCCAAACTTTGGTCCTCCAGGTTTTTTGGACTTCATCTCCCAGAAGCCCCAGCCATCTTGGCCAGTGGTCAGAAATTCTGGGAGCTGAAGTCCAAAAATCTGGACAAAAGTTTGGGAAACACTGGACTCTGGAAGGATATCAGTGGAGGCAGAGGCCACCCCTTTTTGGTCATGTGGGAACTGGGAAACAAAGAACCATAAAATCCAGAAAATGAAATGTCAACTTCATTAGCAACAGAAAAAAATAACTTGATTTCTAACACTTTTACAATGGACTATCTATGGAAATTTGAGAAAGGAACTTGTATCTCCTCAACAGTGTAGAATTTTTTTGTCATTCTTATTGTGAAGTGTCCTCCAGTTGAAAGCAGGGCAGACTACAGGTCAAATCACACCTCACATCACATCCAGATAAAGTCGTGGTCTGACCCAGGTTTCTTTGAATGGGTGTGCAGCGATATTGCTTCAAATAGCAAGGCCTCTCCATGTTGCTGCCTCAAGATCTTAGTGTACTGTCATTGACCTAATGTAGTAGTAAAGATGGGTGGAAGCTGCGTTGCAGGATTTATCTCAGAGCAATGGCCCAGAAAGGTCAAGTGGAAGAATGGCAGTAGCTTTCTTAGTCAGTTACTAAAGGTGTCTTTTTTCATTCTTCCCACCTGTTGCTCAGTCCTTTCTCTTCTGCATCCTTTCTTCACCTTCTCACTATTCATTCCTGCAGTATGCACACACATCATATCATACTTTTCACTTCTCTTGGAAATGATGGAAACTAATTTATTCATTTGGCTAGTTCTTTGAGTAAAGTTCATCACTTTAATTGGAAAGTGCTTAAAGATAAAGTTGCTGTGAGAAGAATCCAAGTTTTAAAATTTCTAATAGGCAGCATGAATTACATACTCGGCATTTTCAATTTATGATATTTATTTACTCGTAGAAAAGCAGTAAAGAATCCTGAAAATATTTCAAAACTCCAACATCAAATTCATAGGAACCTGGGAGTTTGGATGTTACTTTGCTACCATTAATGGATTTGAAATTTGATTGCCTATCTCAGGGGGGTTGCAGACTGCCAGAAATAGTGCAGATTGAGTCCACTTTAAGGATTAGAGTTAGTGCTAGGGAATCATGGGAATTTTTTTTTTCTGAGACATTCAGCCTTCTCTGTCAGAGAGCTCTGATGCCACAATAAAATACAGTTCCCATGATTCCCTAACCCTAAAAGTGGACTCAATTTGTACTATTTCTGGCAGTCTGCAACCCCCCTCAGTGATGGTGAACCTTTTAGAGACTAAAGGCCTAAGCAGACTGCCAGAAATAGTGCACATTAAATTGAGGCACTGCCCTGGCTCAGTGCTAGGGAGTCATGGGAATTGTATTTTTTTCTGGGACATTGAGCCTTCTCTGTCAGAGAGCTCTGGTGCCACAATAAATTACAGTTCCCATGATTCCCTAGCGCTGAGCCAGGGCAGTGCCTCAATTTAATGTGCACTATCTCTGGCAGTCTGCTTAGGCCCTAAGTGCCCAAACTGCAACCCAAAACCCACCTATTTATCGCAAAGTGCCGCATCCCTCTGGCTTTCTAGTAATGAACTCTGGCAAACTCTGTGCAGGAGTAATGGCATGCATGCATGCCACAGAGAGGGCTCTGAGGGCCACCTCTGGCACATGTGCCATAGGTTCGCCACCACTGGCTTATCCTTTACTGCTCTTTGTCCCTGGTCTCTACATGGCCAAAAAGGGGAGTGACCCCTGCCTGCATTGATAAGCCTCAAGACCAGGGGTAGGCAACCTTTTTGAGCCGGGGCCAGGTTGCTGTCCCTCAGACAATTGGGGGGATGAAGCACCATAAATAAATAAATAAATATTAAAAATAAAAAAATATGCATGCATACTCTCTCAGCCCCAGAAAAGCCACTGCAAAACCCCTGTGGAGAATTTGCCAAGAAAACCCCAAGAACAAGTAATAACAACAATAATCAATATCATCATGGCGGGCGGCGCATCCAGCCCCTGGGCCTTAGGTTGCCTACCCCTGCTCAAGACCATCTGACAACAGAATTAACATCTAAAACAAAATGTAGGCCTGTGATGCCAACACTGTTACTTTTCTTTTCTTGTATGATTTTAACATCTTTGCCTGATGAAGAAGCCAGTGAAGCTTGAAAAGTTTGTATGACATATTTTGTGCTTTTTCATTGGTCCAATAAAAGTATTATTGTTCTGTGGATTTGGGATTTTGTTCTATTTAGCTACATGGCTACTCCTGAATAGGTTTCCTGGGAAACAGCTGACCTTGATAGGATATATTCAAACAATACACAAAAGACTGATATAAACAGTTTTTGATATTAGATATTTGTTCATCATCTCAGTTGTCTTGAAGTTGTTTGGTTGATTGTTTTCACTATATTGTTGCTTGCTATTTTGCTACTATGTTCACAATGATAAATATTTTTATTCTTGTCTGCCTGAAAAGTGAAGAGACTTTATATATAAACACCTTGCGTAAGTGTTTATATATCTAATATATATAAAAGTGAAGGGACTTTATATATAGACACCTTGCATAAACACACACAATTGCTGTGCAGAGGGGCGGGGAAAAAATAAAACATTATTATTATTATTATTATTATTATTATTATTATGTGTTTATACTGTTATTACATCAGCTTAATGAGTTTTTAATAGCACCACTCTCTCCTCTTCATGGTTAACGCTTGAGTCGTTTTTATTTGCTGCACGTTTGGACCAGTCTTCACTCTGTATTAAAGTATATGCCATTCATTCTCCACAGTTATGTAACCTGATTACATTATTTTGAATACATATGCATCTCTTCACTTTAGACTGTATAAATAAAATGAGAGCCAGCATGGTGTAGCGGCTTGAACGTTAGACTACAACTCTATTCTCCTGTTGGCCATGCAAAATGACTGGGTGACCTTGAGCAAGTCACACACTCTCAGCCCCAGAAAAACCACGTAATAAGGGTCACCTTAGGTCGCCATAAGTCAGAAATGACTTGAAGGCACAAAACAGTAAATCTTGAGCAATTGGTGTTTGAAATAATGTGTTCCACAAAAAAGATTTAATGAAACATGTTTCAGTAAGATTTCTCTAGAATCACAGTATTATACAGCCTCACCTCTGGTTAGGACTTTATAATCTGGTTATGTATCCTTTAAAATTAGTTTCATCTTCCTCTGTTTAGAAAGCTTCCAGTTCTGATTCTTGTGAATGTTGAAGGCACTTTTGACGTACACATACTGTACTTCTCCAGTATATTAGACTGGTTTTTGTTCCCAAACAGTAAATGATAAATAAATCTATGGCCTATATCTGGTACTTTCTGTAGCAACTTCCAGTAGTCCTAGGTAGTACAGCCTAGGTAGTATGAGAGTTGACAGTCCAACATTTGAAGGGCCACACGGTATAGATTCCCACAATTTCATCAAATCAGTCTTAATGTGCCCACAACACTAGATGATATAGAAAGAGGCCAATATGGGTTTTTCATTAGAAATCATGATAGTGGCTATGATAGATACATTTGCATCATAATATCTACAGCACTCACATAGCCAAAGCTTGCAGCCATACAATACTAGTTGATGTACACTTGTGTGCCCCTTGCTTTAAAAGTTATAATCAGCCTGCAGTTTTCTGTGTTGCTCCAGAGATCTAAATAAAATTTTATTAAGGGCCTTCACAAACTTCCAGAAATAATGCAGCTTGAGACCACTTTAACTGTCCTGGCTCGGTGCTAGAGAATCATGGAAACTAGTTTTTTTCTGAGACATTGAGCCTTCACTGTCAGGGAGCTCTAGTGCCACAATCTAGTTCCCATGATTCCCTAGCACTGAGCCAGGGCAGTTAAAGTGGCCTCGAGCTGCATTATTTCTGGCAATCTGTAAAGGCCCTAATTTAAGTAATAGAAAAGTAGATTTTGAATAAACATTAGGAGAAATGTTTTAACAGTAAGAGAGTTTGGAAAAGTAAATTTTTTTTGTACTGCAGCTCCCAGAATTGCCCAGTCATTACCTGAGGAATTCTGAGAGCTATAGTCCAAAAATAACTTTTCCAAGCTCTGGTTACGATAGACTGTATCTATTCATATGTGAACAAATGCTAGATTTTGACTTGTTGGACATGCCTCATTTTTCATTTTCTGCATTGACCATCATGGTGGTCTAAGTAACCTGAAATCCTGATTCCAATGCAAATATAGTATGTTGATTAACACTTAGTTTCTGTCAAAACATTGAGGCTGAAGTGAGAACTTTGGGATTTTATTTTTATTCATCCTCAGGGGACGGGGATGGGAAACAGATAGAAAAAGAACCATCTGAACCAAGTGTTGTTGTGATCATTACCCATGTTTCCACTCAATTTAAACCCCTTTGAGTAGAGTATCTACTGGTAATGCATAATATTTGCTCACATACCATAATTACAGTGGATTAATTATCAGTGCATTCAGCTAATACTCTTTATCCAAAAGTCAGTTGCATTTGTTCATCAGTCCAGGGATCCGCCATCCTAACATACTTTTATAGATCTGTTCCGTGACAATTTTTCACCCTTTTAAGGCCAAGGAATTTAAGGAACCATTTTACCTAATATGCATTCAAAGAAAGCTCTAGGCTCAGACCAGATATTTTGAAAGCAAAACAGCAGTATTTTCTGTTGACATTGTTTATTTGGATCTATTTTTAACACCTCGAGTCAGCTAAATAGTCTGTGAAATGAATGCTAAAGAGAACAGTTCTGCTTAAGAGCAGCCGCCTGGTAAATAGATCCAGTTCCAAATATGTGTTTTTAGGTACCATTCTCTAAGTTACAACAGCTCTTTTTCTCTTACACACCTCCAGAAGATTTCTGTGTGTCTTCATTTGATCAGCAATAAGTTTCTTAGCATGGTGTTTCCCCTGGCAGCAGTATCTTTATTAGGTGGCAGCAAGCATTGTTGCGTAAACCTTTCTTGGTAGTTGCTTGAGATGACCCCATTGATTCCAGATTGTTTTCCCCAAGCATGTGTAGCTCTTACTTTGAGCCAATACTATTGGAGCTCCTTCTCCAACCATATTCTGTAAGATTAATTCAAGCTTTTTTCTTTTCTTAGAACTTCTCTGTATAGCTCCACCAGTGGTCCTGGTGCTTTTAAGGAGGAAAAATAACTGCCATTTACAGTCTCTACATTTTTTAACAGTGAGAAGAGGATTAAACTGATAAAATGAAGCTATTCCAGCTTGGTCTCTGTTCAGTAGAGAATGGAGCTTTGCACTTATGTAGTGCAGTTCACGTGCTGGAGATACTGGACTGTCTCAGTTGTACTGTATCACCACCTTCTTGCAGATGGTAGCCAAAGTGTAACTTGAACTGTATGTGTCATACATCCTGCATTTAGCCACTGCACTTTTTTAGGTCTTTAGTTCTTACTGCTACAATCTGTGGCTGATTAGGTATCACTTTGAATACCCAGTCAAGTGTCCTTTTGGAATCATATTTATCCCAATAGCAAATAACACACCCACTCCTTGTAAAACATTGTGCTCTAGGGAAGTGAATGGGCATAGGAGCATGCTCCAACTTCGCCTGAAGTATCCTTCATCAGCTCTCATTCCTTTGCTCTCAGTAAGTGAAGCTTGTGGCATTTCCTTTGCTGATTTGCTGCTCCCCAGTACAGTATAGCAGATAGTAGCTTCTTTTCCTCTGCTCTCCTTCACCACTACTGCAAAATTGTGGCAAGGAAAGAAAGAGAGAGAGCATATTGGTGTGGGAAATCCCAGGAAACCTTCTTGTGACCTGTCAATTGATACTAGCAATTGATATACTAATATAGGTAGAAATCCTGTTACTCATCATTGCTTTTCTACAGAATTCATTTGCTGCTTCCAGTTATGGTAATCCAAACATCATAAAATATTTTTGTTGCTACTTACATGTTTTCTGTTCGCTCTGAACTAATTTTTAGATGTGATGGTATATGGAAGGAGAGATGTAAAGGCCGTATTCACAGGAGTGCTGACCTGATCTTTAACTGTCGAGAAACATTTGGCACCCACATATTATGTAGTAAACAGTTTTAAGCCCACGGGAAGAGCAGGGAGGGAGCTGGGAAATACTGTATAAATATGTTGTCTGTTGGGTATGGAATCTAGAAGATATGTAGATATTTTATCTTTGTTTTCTACTCTTTATTTTAGGCTGTTGAAAATCTCTGCTCCTACAAAATTTCTGCAAATTTATACAAGCAGTTAAGACAAATTTGTGAAGACCATATCAAAGCACAGATTCATCAGTTCAGAGAATATCCTTTTGTAAATGAAATATATTTGGCAAGCCATTCTCTGGTTTAGAGGTCTGTAGGCGGTTATGATAATCTCATACATTAAGATCTAGCTTCACAATGTCATTATCTGTGGATTCTTGGGTTGGTTGTGCGAAGCCTACATGGTGTTTGTCTAGACCTTTCAGCTGGGGTTGCATAAGGCTTAACAGTTCTGTGCTTTTTTGAAATGAGTACTTGGTTGGTTAGAATAAAAGAGGAACAAGAAAATTGGTTAACCTAATTATCAAAATTCTGACAATACCATCCACTGCTGCACATCACAGATGCTTGAACTGGAGTTATACAGAGAAAGACTGAAGAGATTTGTTTCAGCAGGAGAGAAACCTACTTTTTTAGCCATTTCTGATTAATACAGTGTTCACGATTCATAGCACATGCAGACCCACATACACCAGCCCAAAGAAACATGTGTGACATTCCATACTTCATCAATAACTTCATGTTATAAACTGATGTTACGGTGTGGGAATGGTATTTACCATTGCCTTGCAGTCATCCGAAGAATCATGAGTTTTGGTCTTTGTTCTTATAATGGCTGCAATCAGAGATGTGTGTGTGCCAATTTTCTGCTATCATTTCTTCTGTGCACCTCAAGCTGTTAAACCCTGAGATGAACTTTTAAATTCCCTGATTCTTTAAATAATAATTTGAGGTCTGCAATGAAAGATTTTGGAAGAGTAGGCAACAAGAAAAATATTTGCTTATAACCCATGACACTCTGCATGCTTATGAGATCTTTGTATTACAGACATGCACAGAATAAATTATGTGTGTTAGTATCATGTATAATAACCTGAATTAATGATCAGCTGGCTTCTACTACAAGCACACCTCAGTTAACAAATCGTCTAACAAAGAAGTTCCTTTTAACAAAGTCTCTTTATGCCCTCCAGGCACTATTTTCTTCCTTGTCCTTTGTCAAGCTGGATGCTTTTAGTAGCATGTGCATGTGCAGCATGTACTAAAAGAGGTCTTAAGAGAAACATAGACTTTTGGTATCAGGTTGTCTGCCATTAATACTGTGATGTGGGAAAGAATGGAATTCTATTCCAGTCAACCCTACTATTGCTATGTATGCCTACCTACAACAGACAAGGTAAACAGTAGCTACTGCTAGAATTTCCTTGCTGGATGTGCATGAATAACAGAACAGAAGAAGGAAAAGGAGAAAGTAGATAATCATGGCTCCCCAGCTGCTCCTGAACATGTTAAAGGGCATGGTTCTATAAGTTTAGCTAGTAGATGGAAATTGAAAAGTGGGGGCTGGTAAAATTAGTAAACATCTCTGAATACATTTTGGAAGATGCCTTCATGCGATCAAATGATTAAAGTTCAAAATGTTTTTGTATATTTATGCAAGGCTTACCTGACCTTGTTTCATTTCGTACATGAATGTTGTTAGCTTTGGATAAAAAGCTTGTTAAAACATGTTAGACTGATGATGATGGTGATGATGATGATGATGATGATGATGATGATGATGATGATTACTATTTTGTTAAACTGCTATTGTTTGTTGTGAGCAGGCTTTTTGTCTTAGGGGGGTTGCAGACTGCCAGAAATAGTGCAAATTGAGTCCACTTTTAGGGTTAGGGTTAGTGCTAGGGAATCATGGGAACTGTATTTTATTGTGGCACCAGAGCTCTCTGACAGAGAAGGCTCAATGTCTCAGAAAAAAATACAATTCCCATGACTCCCTAGCACTGAGCCAGGGCAGTGCCTCAATTTAATGTGCACTATTTCTGGCAGTCTGCAACCCCCCTTAGTATCACTGGTACCAGATATTCTGTTAAAAAAGTAATGTTCAGAAACGTATCTACTTTGTTAACTAAAGTATACTTGTACTTGTGTTAGGGAAACTGACTGATGAGGTATCCTATTCAGAGTCACTGGACTGATTTCAGGGCCTTGAGCATGCACCACAAATCTTAGGGTGGAAAGAACCATTTTGATTAACATCAAAAAGCCTCCCTGGGAAGGGAAGGATTGGAACCAAGGCTGCCCCACGCCTTGGCCCCAATCCACCCTTTTGGCAACTGGGAAAGGAGCGCCAAAATAGTGCTCCTTTCCCAGGTGGCAAAAAGGGCACCCAAAGAGTCGTCATGCGGCTCTTTTGCGCCTCTTCTGGCACAGCGTGTCCGGATGCTGCGCTGGGAGGATGTCATCAGAGCGCTCGCCGTGTGCAACAGTGCACGCTCTGATGACATCCTCAGGAAGGGGTTGGGGCGCCTGGCGTGTGGCTGCCCCTCCCCTTCCCTGGCTCCAAGACAGCGCTTTGCGCCACCTACAGAGCCCCATAGTAACTTTCTTTAAATTACTGGCTAAGACTAAAGTGGTCTTTATGCTTTTTAGCTAATTTGTAGGTGAGCATCTCCCATGTAGCCATATCTCAGTGTTTAGGACCAAGAATAAAATGTCAGTGTGTTTTAGAAACTGGTGTGACAAGGTGTTTGTAGACATCTTTTAAAAACCAGTGGGGTGACTATTTCAAAACAAGTCCTACAGTTATAAAGTTGAAGAGTAATATTGGTGTTTCAGTTTTTTTGTTAAACAGTCTTAACTGCTTCCTCACGGATTCATTGGACAGTGTTCTTTTTCTCAAGAAAATAGACAAATGTTGGCAAGATCATTGCAGACAAATGGTAAGGCTTACCTTCCTTGAAATAACATTTCTATACATTTGGATTGGTTAGTGTACTGGATAGTTTTGTTTCTGCCAGATGTTGTGACCCCCTCTCCCTGTTGTATTTCCCACTGCACTCTGAAAACCTCCAGTGGAAAAACCTCTGGGGCTGTTTTTTGTGCCTCAGAGTGTTGCAGAAGCAGAAGAATAAAGCCCCATTTCCACAGGCTTTAAATACAAAAGTATACCATTGGGGTTTGGCCCAAAAATGCTCCCTCGTCCTATCTTGACCCCCTGAAAACAGACTTTGGTAGCCATCTTTGGCATCTTGCTGAGGTTCTGGGAATTTACAGGTGCACAAGGGAAGTATGCACACATGCATTCATTCAGTGGGTAGGTAGATGCTTTCCATGCATATATATGCAGCATGATTTTTTGGCTTATAACAAGATTGGAAAAGATACTATAATTTATACTCAGAACTTTTTTATTATCTTGGTTTTTATTGTGCTGACAACTTGTATTCATCTTTGAAAATTGGAAGCCATTGCTGATGTGTAGCATAGCAAATCTGTATCTGAAAATACAGAATCCCTAAAGCTATACAATATATTTCTTTTTTGCTCCAGATTCTCTGGATGGCATATCAACAACCCAAAAACACCATACTTGAAAAAATAGCTTATTATGTAATTGTTATACAAGAGAAGTGGATTGCAATGTAATCACACCCATTTAAATCATTCTGGGGGTGGGGTTAACAGTCTAAATGGTTGGGACTTCTGGAAGTACTCTGAGCTCAGATTTCACTGAATCTTGGGAGGGAACAAAATTTCCCTGGCTGGCAAGAGGGTGGATAATTATTGAGAACGTCTTGCAGCTTACCATAGTTGCTTGAGCCTTACATACTGAAGGGACTAATAGGATGTGCTTTCTTAATCTTAAAGATCGGGTTAAGGTAGAACATTGTCTCCAAAATCTGTTTGTATATTTGGCTTTGTAGTGGCAGTTAGTAACCATATTAGAAAGTAAGTCCCACTAAAATTAATAGTCGTTCCTTCCAGGTAAGTATTGGCACAAGAATGATATTCTTGTGCACCTAAGATTGGAGCACAAGAATGATCTTAAGCTGCATGCATATTGTAGGCATAGATAGCACTTAAAATATGTCAAAATCTTTATGGCTCCTTCTTGCCATTGCAGATAATGATTAGAAGTATCTTTTTGTTCCTGGATCGAACCTACGTACTTCAAAATTCAATGCTGCCATCAATTTGGTGAGGATGAAAATATGGTATTGATTTCAGATTTCCAAATGTGCTGTCAAGATATAGATTAGCAGGGTTTTTTTCCTTTTCCATCTTGAATGATTGATAGTGAGTTGTTTCCTGTGGATAGAGATGACTGTGAAATATATCAACTTCATTGTGCCCCCCAGCCCTTATCATATTTACCAAAAAAAAACCTTGGGGTTTTTGGGTAGCCATTAGAGGCTAACATTCAACTAAATTAACAAGCCAGGTTTAGAAAGTATTAGTTTATAAGCCATCACAGTTTATAAATTTATTGCAGGTGTAGAATACCATCCTGAGCCTGCTTGGCAAAACAATCCCTATTTGCAGAAGCATAAACAAATAGTGTGCAGTGTTTTAAAACAGATAAGCGTAAAAGTAGAGGCTAGAAGTTTGAATTAAATGGCTTTGTATTGGCTGTATAGATTGTTATGTACACTTGGCCAAATGTAAGACCATCACCTCAAAGCATTTTACTGATGTATTCGTTTTGCCTTGGTGAAGTTGTCATTCCTTTCACTTTTCCCCATCAGTTGTGTTACAACCTGGAATTGAAATGGATTTAATCGGCATTGTTACTTCTTGAGATAAACAAAATAACATGATGAGGATGCAAAATATTTTCATTGTAGCACAAAAGTTGATTAAAGAAAAAATGTTTCCAGATTGTAACACTAAAAAATGTAGAAAGGTCAAATGGGTGAACTGCATTGCACATTTTTGAAGTTTTCTTAATGATTTCTAGGGAAGCAGTGTGTAGGAAAGATGAGTTTAGTTTTTTTGTTTTCCTTATTAGTGCAATATCTGTGGCACACAGTGGACTTACTGTTCTGCTCATGGAAGTTCTCTTTCTGTGAATGGACTAATAGGTTTAGTTTGAAGCCATTGAACTTAATACCGTAGACACCACTAGAAATGTTATATCTTACAAGAATAGATGCTTCTTTCTCCCCTCAACTTTTAAAAACATTTTGACCCCATTCTCTACCTTTTTAAAAAATATTTTCCAATATTTAGTTATTTGCCTAAATTTCAGTTTATATGAGTGGATATGTATAATTCAGATCAGTATACAGTCGGCCCTTCGTTTTCACGGGGGATCCGTTCCAGACACTCACCTGCGAAAACGGAGATTCACAAATATTCATGCCCCATAGGCTTGAATGGGGTGCACCCTGTTAATTTAAATGGATGCCGCCCTTCCGTGAAGATGCAAAACTGTGGACTTCAAGTCCGTGAGAATGTAGGGCCAACTGTATATGTATAGAGGACCTTCTCCGCAACCGCTCCCAGGCTGTGGAATGGCCTGCCGGACGAGATCCGTCTTATTACTACTCTTGCTGCATTTAAGAAAGCAGTAAAGACAGATCTCTTCCGGCAGGCCTATCTGGAATAGCCTCCTGGTGAGAGGAGTCCAGCTACCTGCTCTGAGCCCCCCCAATGACTGACGTATGCTGCCCACAAACTGTTTGATTTTAATTATATAATGTATTTTAATTATTCATTGGTTTAATTCAGTTTTAAGGGGTGGGAGGGTTAGGGATTGGGATGTAAGATGCTTTAACTTCTTTGTGTTTGAATTATGCTGTAACCCGCCCTGATTGCCGAGCAGAGGGGCAGGCTAGAAATAAAAGTTGTTGTTGTTGTTGTTGTTGTTATTGTTATTAGACACTTATTTTTATTATATGTATAGACACTTAGGTGTTTTTTTTTAATATTATCAAGGTGTGGATGGTTGAATCTATGAATAAAGAATCTGTGGATGTGGAGGGCCAACTGTACAAAACTTATGTACAAAGTAGTAGCTTGTACATTAAAGGGGAACTAGAATGGGGCTTTTCAGTTCAGAGATAACAACTTGCTATAAGCATCTCCTTAGATTATCTGAAAATGTACAGTGATTTACATAATTAACGGAGGCATATTCAGCCATTAATTTCTAAACTTAGTATGTGAGGGTGTAATTATTGGACATTTCCACTGATCCTCATTCTGCCCCTTTCTTTTAGAATGGAATGTGAAATCCAGGAAATTGAATCAGAAACTAGGAAAAGTTTTCAGTGCAGAGAACTGTCATTTTCTTCCTTGTGGAGGTGGTGAGAGTATGGGCACATAATTGCATAGGGTTCACTTCCTCTTACACAGAATTGCAAAAAAATACCTGATCAGACTTGGAAATGACTACATGATTAATTGCTTGAACAGACTATGTGAAAGAACATATGAAAAATACATAAACTGTATGAACATGCAGCACCCCTGTCCTAAAATTCTGCTTCACTATGGCAATTTCTATTTTTTTCAGGGATATGGGACTTGAATTGTTCAGGACTCATATAATTAGTGATCAGAAAGTTCAGAACAAGACCATAGATGGCATTCTTCTGTTGATTGAGAGGGAGAGAAATGGAGAGGCTATTGATAGGAGCCTACTCCGCAGCCTTCTAAGCATGCTTTCAGATTTGCAGGTGAGTAAGAGTTGTGATAAATCTGTATAAAATGCCAAGAATTAGCAATATGAACACAAAACATTCTGTTTATTTTCTTTCCTAGATCTATCAGGATTCTTTTGAGCACAGATTCTTAGAAGAAACTAATCGACTATATGCAGCAGAAGGGCAGAGGCTTATGCAGGAAAGAGAGGTATTTCATTACCTTGTGGCTCAGTAGATGCCATGAATATTTTTAACTCTCATCTATGAGGGCAGAACATGTCACATTTTGTCCTACTAAGAGTGGCTACCAAGAAGTATTGCAGCACCAATAATTTCTAGGGATGGGGTAGTTAGCCTTGTTGGACTGTTGCTGCAGAAACAACAGGGTGTCTCTTAGTACTTTAAAGACTATCATACTTGGTTTAGCACAAGCTTTCATGAGTAGCAACCCACTTCATCAAATACAAGTGAGTTTGCAGTCCACAAATAAAATATGTTGCTCTTTAGGGTGTCCCTTGACTCTTAGTAGTTTTAGCACTAATACTATGACTTAGGGCCTGTACAGACTGCCAGAAATAATCCGGCTTGAGGCCACTTTAACTGCCCTGGCTCAGTGTTAGGGAATCATGGGAATTGTAGTTTTTTCTGAGGCACTGAGCCTTCTCTGTTGGAGAGCTCTGGTGCCACAATAAACTATAGTTCCCGTGATTCCCTAGCATGGAGCCAGGGCAGTTAAAGTGGCCTCAAACTGGATTATTTCTGACAGTCTGTAAAGGCCCTTAGTTTGGTTTTTGACCATGTATCAGTTCAAATGTAAACGTCATTTGCAGTTGGTGGACAGTTTTGTTCTCTTCCTTAACTTTTTCTCCTCAACTTATCCCACTTGCCAGGTTCCAGAGTATCTTCATCATGTTAACAAACGCTTGGAGGAAGAGGCAGACAGGATTATCACATACTTGGATCAAAGCACTCAGTAAGTGTGTGGTCTCCTTGAAGTTGGTGTTTAAATCTCTTAATAGTAGTCCTCTAATTGCAGTGTTGTTTTGCTAATGTGAGCTAATTCCATAGACACGTTCAATAAATGTAAAACTAGGCTATATACAGGTTGATTCTCCCATATTCTAAAATACTCCAAAATCCAAGTTTTTTCCTGGGTGACTGGGATAGTGACACCTTTGCTTTCTGATGGTTCAGTGTACACAAACTTTGTTTTAAGCACAAAATTATTAAAAAATACTATGTATAAAATTACCTTCAGGCTATGTGTATGCAAATCCAGATATTCCAGAATCCAAAAAAAATCCAAAATACTTCTGGCCTCAAGCATTTCGGATAAGAGATACTCAACCTGTACTTGTATTGCTTGTCATTACATTAAATGGTTTCCAGAATATAGCATGCAATATATACCATAGCTTCAAGCCATACAAAACTTATACAAGTCTGAGAATAAGCCAGATAATACCAAATTACTTCACATGTATATATTTATACTGACAAATGTTAATATTAGTGACTGATTGGAGTTGTGTTTGTTTTTTTTAAACACACTTTGCTCTCACCTCTTTTTGTTGTCTTTTGTTGTTGCCTGTAACAACTTCAGACATCACAAGATATGAGTATTTCTTGTTTCATTTTTTTTTCTGTTAATCACCATGTTCATCAATGGTACAGTGGATCTGCTGGGATTTTGTTCCAGGACACACACACCCATGGATATAAAAATCCGTGGATGCTCAAGTCCCATTAACTACAGTGGTATAGTAAAGCGGTGTCCCTTACATAAAATGGCAAAATCATGGGATGCTTTTTGAAAGTTTTTTTAAAAAAATTATCAAGGTTTGGATGGTTGAATCTATTGATAAAGAATCTGTGGATATAGAGGGCTCACTGTACTAATAAATTTAGCTTCTATGTGTTTGAAAGTGGCTGATTTTGCTAGGTGTAAGGAGGAGTCAAACTATTGTTTCCTGATGCTGAAGAAGGTCAGCAGTTTTGTGTCTACTCAACTGCTGCTTGCTCTAGACTGGGGTTGGGGACACCAGGCCCTAGGCCACATACAACCTCTCACCTCATTTTTGTGGTCTCTTAAATGACTATTAATCACCCTGGTTCTACTGTTGGAAGAATTGCCCCAAAAGAGTCAATTACCCTCCTGAAGGCTCCTAGGAGTAGTGGATAAGTAAATTTACCCCACCCTTTCCAGACCACCATTACCCCTTTTTAAAAAAACATGGAAACTGGAATTGGATTTACAGTCACTTTTCAAGCAAATTTGGGGCACTGCAGCCTGGCAGGGAATGCAGAGGGCAAAACTGGGCATCCGCCAGAGTTTTCAATCCCTGCTTTTAGATTATTATTTTCCTGTTTTTTAAAATTTAGGTACACAGCAGTAGGTAGCATTTACTGTATGAATTATAATTTTTCCTGCTGTTCCAGTTGGATTTTAAATGGTTTAAGGGTGAGCAAAAGGAATGTAATTCTAAACACTTTTTCCTATAGGAAGCCACTAATTGCTACTGTAGAAAAACAGCTGCTAGGTGAACATTTAACAGCCATTCTACAGAAAGGTAATCTATCTTTCTTTATAGAAATCTTTGTTTACTGCTTCTTCGGGACTTTCAGTTCCCTGTGCTGAATGGAAATGCCCAGTCAGGTGCTGCTTCTTTAACCCCCTTTGCCTACCCAGTTCTTGAAATAGCACTGAACGGTATTCAGGAGGGGGAGCTGCAAGTCCTATTCTCCTCCTTGGAGGTAAGAAGCCAACTCTGATGCTGTCAGATGAATCTCAGAATGAAAACTAATGATGCTAAGAACAGCAGATATGGATGGAGGTTGTCTGATAACCTTGTCCATCTTGAAGAGCATGATCAGGCGAGTATGTTGTTTCAAGGCAAAATAGTTGCCAAGCCATAGTGCAAGACAAACAAGCTGCAGTAATCTGTAGGCAGAAAACACTTTGCTTCCTTGTCATTAAATTGTGTAATAAAACTTGCTTTGTGCACCATATAATAATACTTTTTTGTAAGATATGATAATAGCTGCTTCTAAAGAGCTATAAATACCAAATTACCAGACAGCCTCTAACCTTATCCTTGTGTTCATGATGTTAGAAGCATTAGTAATATGAATTGCTGCCTACATTGTATCAAAACTGCTGGAAAGAAAAAAAAAAAGGTCTGTTTCCTAGTATTTGCTATGCTGGACCAAACCAATGGCCTAGCTCAGGGGTAGGCAACCTTTCCCCTTTAAGGGCCGTGGGACTTCAGCTCCCAGAAGCCTCAGCCATGTTGATCAATAGTCCCATGTTGGCCAATTGCTCCTGGGATTCTGGGAGCTGAAGTCCCTCGGCCCTTAAAGGGGAAAGGTTGCCTACCCCTGGTAGCTAATCCAGTCCAATATTCTGTTTCCCACAGTGATCATCCAGATGTCTTTTGAAAGCCTGTTAATAGGATATGTGCATTAGCACTCTTCCATTCAAATTCCTCAGCAATGAAAATTAAGAAACTAGCCAGTAATAGTCTTTGCCTCCATGAATTAAAGCCACGTTGACCATCATTTTTGCCTGTTGACATGATTTTTAATAATTCTTCTTTTAATATTGTGAACTTAAAATTTTGAAGTTGCACAGAATGGGAATTTCTCTTTATACATTTTGCTTTTATTTCACCCTTACTGAGGGTGGCACAGAGTTATTCTCTGGCCTCACATATCCATGTATACATGCACCACTTTATCATATTTTAATAACTGGTAAGAGTTTAGTATTCAATAGAAATCATGTAGAAAGATCAGCAGGCAGTTTGATTTTTGATTAGCATGCATTAATTTAGAGTAACATATTAATCTGTCAGAGTCTTAAAATAGGGAAAGTCTTTCTCAGTCCTACCACCACTCAGTCAGTATGATGTGGTGAACATTGGACTACAACTCTGGAGACCAAGGTTCAAATCCCCACTCAGCCATAAATACCCACTGAGTGACTTTGGGCAAGTCTCACTCTCTTAATATCAGGGAAAGGCAATGGAAAACCTCCTCTGAATGAATTATGCCAAGAAAACCCCCATGATAGATTCAATTTTGGATTGCCATAAATTAGAAACTACTTGAAAACACACAACCACCACCATCAGAGGCCAATCTGGTGAGGACCCAGGAGAGAGCTTTCTCAATGGCTGCTCCCAGCCTGTAGAATTCCCTTATGCAGGAGACTAGATTGGACCTCTGTCTGTTGCTCTCTCTCTCTGGCAGGCAAAGATCTTTCTGTTCAGAAAGGCTTTAAATGATGAATTGGTTACAGGGAGTCATTTTTATGGAGTGGCGTATTGTATTTTTAACTTCATGGTTACTTTTTAAATGATTTTATGCTTTTTAAATTTTAATGGCATTTTAAAATTACTTGTTAAATTGGTTTTAAACTTTTTTATTACTAAGTTATTTGCCTTTTCTTGTTTTAGCATTTGCAAGCCGCCTTGGATCCCATGCTAAGAAAAAGGCGGAATACATATTTTAAAAAAACTAAATAAAATACATCCTAATCTTGCAGGTTTAAATAATCTCCTGGATGAAAATCGAATTCTGGATTTATCTCTACTATATCAGTTGTTCAGTAGAGTCAAAAATGGTGTGCAAGCTCTTTTGCAGCAATGGATTGAATATATAAAGGTACCAGTGCATGATTTAACATCTGTTGTTAACTTATGAGAAGAGGTTTTAAATATATTGGGATAGGAAAAGATGTGTGTATAGTAGTACGCTTATGTCCCAAAACTAAATTTGTGTGCACATCCCTGCACTGCCAGCATATGTGGATGGAGTTACACACACATTCATGAGATTAAATGGTTGTCTTATCACAGTACACTGTTACAGTGCTGTTATTCCACTTTAACTGCTATGGCTGTCTCCTGTGGAATTCTGGGGTTTGTAGTTTAGTGAGGCCTAAGAGCTCTCTGGCTGAGAATTCTAGCTGCCCCTCCCTAAACTGCAAATCCCAGGATTCCACAGGAGGGCAGCCATAGCAGTTAAAGTCAAATAATAGTGCTATAACAGTGTAATGTGATATTGTCCATAGCCTTCTAATATAGTATATGCTTTAAAAAGTTCAACACTAAAGAAGGAATTATCATTCCAATTGAATTTTCTGCCCTTCCATAATATTCTGAGTTCCTTTATTTCCAGAAAATCATTGTAGATTCAAGAAACGCTTTTCTCTTTTGGAGGATTCCTGTCTGAAAATGTTACTTTTTTAGTGTTTTTCGTAATATGCAGAATTTTCCCTTTTTGTAATGATCTTGGCTTTTAAAATATTAGGATTCAAAACTTGTCAGCATTACTACTCTAGAATGTGTTATGTTGACCTTTGTAGGGCTGAGGGACAAATTGTATTTGGCACTTACAGTGATTTTAGTCTTCAAACATGCTTGCCTAAAATGTTGTTCTAGCATATTAGAGTTTATTTATGCAAGCAGATTTAGTTACAGTATTCTGAGATTTTAATTTTCTTGAATTTGATATCTAACAACTGTAGATTTGTTTTCTGTATGTTGTTTTGCTGCTGGCTATAAAATAGCAGAAGAAGGGAATAAAGTCGACAACTACTTTCACAGGCTTTCCTCCTGACTAAAGCTTGTCACCTGCATGCTGACAAACCTGCATGCTGTTCATTTAAACTTACTGTGGTCCAACACAATTGTGTTAGAAATTACATTTCTGTTTTCCAGGCATTTGGCAGTACTATTGTAATTAATCCAGAGAAAGACAAAACCATGGTCCAAGAGCTGCTAGACTTTAAAGATAAAGTTGATCATATAATTGACATTTGCTTTTTGAAGAATGAAAAATTTGTCAATGCCATGAAAGAAGCCTTTGAAACCTTCATCAACAAAAGACCAAATAAACCCGCTGAACTCATAGGTATATATTTCATTATGGAAATCCTTTCTAAATGGGGTGTCCAGAAGGACCAAGCCTCAGTGGTGCACAGCACATACACAAGATTTGGAAGCTCCCAGGTTCAATCTTAGGCATCTCCACTCAAAAACAGAAAAGGATCAAGTTGCAAATGCTGGGAAGGACCTATACTTATGATCATGGAGACTTACTGCTGGTTAGAATAGATGGCATTTGGTTAGATGGATAAATAGTTAAGGGAAGGAGTCATATTTAATTTCTAAGAAGCATGAACTAGAGTTAAGAACTTGTATTTCAAGATTATTATAGAAAAGACATTGTCACATATAGAATATGTGTCCAGTTACTTAATAGATCCCTTGTACAAGACTGCATGTCATTCTGTATTTTCTATTAATTCAGTTTGTCTGATGAGCTTTGCATTCCTTGTTTCACTGAGATGAAATTGGCCCCAACCTCTAATCTTATGTGAAACAAAGCATTTAGGAGCAAGGAGGTGAACCAGAGGCATTTCTTATTTATTCAAATACAGTGGACAACAAGCCTAGCATAGTGTGAGGTGAGGATCCTTTTTCAGGAGTGCATGTAGAAAGCTTATTTCCTTTTTGTTTTGTCTCCCCCGCCACTCCCAAGCTAAGTATGTGGATTCAAAGCTTCGTGCTGGCAACAAAGAAGCTACTGATGAAGAACTTGAAAAGATGCTGGATAAAATTATGATTATATTTAGATTTATCTATGGTAAGAGCTGGGCTTTTATTTTCACAGTGTAAGCAAAAGTAAGCTTAATGAAGCTCAGTAAATCCAGATTGTGATGCAAATAGTGATCTCCTTTTTGTTCAGATAAGATGGCTGTAATTTTACGTTTGGTCTGGTTCAAGTCCTAATCAAGGTTAAATAGCCAAGATCATATAACATGAATTCTTTGCTCTTAACTCACAAGAACCCCTTTATATTTGAAATGAGAAACCTGTGATTCTCCTGATGTTTCTCCTGTCATTCCTGTATGATATTGGGTATAGGTGATGGTAGTTGAAATACAGCAACATGTTCCCCAGCCCTGTTATATGCACACAGATTTTTCAAAAATTGATAAGCTACCTAGACTTTTTAACAATATGGAGGGAAATGTCTGGCATATATCCCTGACCAACAACTAAATCTATCAGAAAGCCACTTTGAAGAGAGAACAAAAGATGGGGTGCTGGGACAGTCTTCCCCCACTCTGCCTGATAATCTCTCAAAAATAAGATAATGGCCTGCTACTCTATTTGGTTAAGGATAGATTGAATCGTTTCTGCTAAGGTGGCTGCATGCAGAGATGGGGTTGCAGTTGGGCTTGGCAGTAAGCTTTTATAAAAAGTTTTCTCTCTTCTACAGGAAAGGATGTTTTTGAAGCCTTCTACAAAAAAGATCTAGCAAAGCGGCTACTAGTAGGCAAAAGTGCATCAGTAGATGCTGAGAAATCCATGCTTTCAAAACTGAAACATGGTAAGGTTTGTTGTTTATCCTGTTTGCATTGTCTGGGTGGAAGGGTGGGCTTATACTTTTAGCAGTTCCTCAAGCTGTGATGATTCATGATGTATCCCTAGGAAACCTTCAAAACTCTCCTTTGAAAGGGATTGCTGCTTATAATAATAAATTACTGTTTATAGAAGTAAGCAGATTGTGAAAGTAGATCACATATAGTTGGCTGCTGCTTACCAAAAATGTAAATGTAAATCAAAAATGTGCAAGCCCTTTTAATTTGTGATGCAGTGCTTTAACACAGCAAGTCTGCTAGAGTTTCAGTAATTTGGCCAACAATATTTTATTGTCAGTCAGAATTACAGTACATTCATAATCTTAATCTTGTTCTGAAGAAGGCCTCTAACATTTTGTTAATGACACTTTAATCATTTTAAATCATTTTAAATTTTAATTCAGTTATCTCCTTATAGAATGCGGAGCTGCTTTCACCAGCAAACTTGAAGGAATGTTTAAAGACATGGAGCTTTCTAAAGATATCATGATACAGTTTAAACAGGTATGGGCACAAAATCTTCATAATTTGTTTCTTCCCCATCTATCTTCTCTAACTAAAATATTGGCATTCTTGTAAAAGTTGTAAGTATATCTAAGATGGCTTTGTGATATGCATCTTGTGTTCTTCATACCAAAGATGTAATAATTATTTGTGTTTAAGTGGACAAACAGAATTGGGCTCAAGAGAACTAGGCTCGAATATCTGCTTTATCATTGAACTCTGGGTGGTATTGACTTAGTTGGCTAATCTACTTCACAGGGGTCTTGTGAAGATCACATGGCAGAAATGTGATTCATGCCACCCTGAGCTTCTTGGAGGAAGAGCAGGATGTAATGGCGGGAGGGGTGCTAACAAATAATGCTTGTAATTCGTTTGCACCTCTATAATGTCATTCCCTTTGTTTGTGATTCTGCCTATAGTATATGCAAAATCAGAATGTACCTGGTAACATTGAGCTCACCGTGAATATCTTGACTATGGGCTATTGGCCAACCTATGTGCCTATGGAGGTCCACCTACCATCAGAGGTAAGATAGATGTATAGCAGTTTCAAAATGGAAAAACTTCGTAGTCACCTACTCGTTAAAAATTCAAACCTAGTAATCAGAAAACATAAGGTGATTGCCAAGAAATGCCTGAAAAATCTTTTTTTTTTTAAGTTGGATCTTTGCAGAATCTAATTTAAATGCATTATGTAATTTGAATGTGAACCTTTCCCACTGTCTTTCTTGAAAAGATTGAGACACAAAATTATATGAGAAGGGCTGTCCATAGAATATGAAATAACAAATTGGGCTAGATGAGAAGTTATTCTATAGTCATAATCTAAGCAGCTATAGCATGATTAAAATTCATTGTGATGAAACTGCCAGTCCTTATTTGAAGATAAAAAAAACTATATTATTAAGAATAAATCTGATATTTTTATATGTATAAAATGATGGTCTTACATTAATTTAGAAAATAAAGTTTCAAATTTGAAATTCAGTGTTGATGAAGCTTTTGGAAATAAAATTGTTGAAATGGAGAGAAGAATGGAACATATGGGACAGTGAGGATGGAATGATGTTTTGATTTTATGTTTAAAGTGAAGCCCATATTTCTTTTTTCTTTAGATGGTAAAGCTCCAAGAAATATTTAAGACATTTTATCTAGGAAAACACAGTGGCAGAAAACTTCAGTGGCAATCAACATTAGGGCACTGTGTACTCAAAGCAGAATTTAAAGAGGTAATGTATGTTTTCTTATGTTTGTTTGGGTTTGGGTTTTTTGTCACAATTGGAGGTCACTTTCTACATTTGCAAGGTAGCAAGGCTTTTTGAAGTAAGTGGTTGCCCTTATTTGAAAATACATTATAAGATCTAGATTCTGTGCTTTTGTTACAAGAGACTGCCTTCCATGTTCTGCAGTCATAGCCTGAAGAACCCACAAAAAACTATAACATTAAGCTTGTTCATCCCAAATATAAATAGGACCATTTGATTGGCTAATTTAAATATATTTACCAAAGCTGTATTCTTTTCCTTTTGATTGGTTTTGTTTTATTTATTAAAAATATTGGTTACCGCCTTACATTAATTTCAGAGTGGTATACAAAATTACCATATACCCCTGAGTCCAGGCTGGACTTCTTGCACCATTAACTTTTAGGAGTTGCACCATCACATTGTGCACCCTGGGGTAAAGGAAGCACTTATCACATGCTGGGCTGATAAACACTGCTGGCACCCCTGTTTGCTCCTAACCTCCATGATGTGCAAGCATTGAGAGGATGCATAATTAGCCAAGTTGCAGCAAGCACCTTCTCAACATTCCTTCTGGTCCCAAAAGCTGAAACTGGACCCACAACCCACACTTAGCAGCTTAGGCTGCTTGACGTCATCTGCAACAACAGTCATACCAAGATTGATATAAAAGTTTTCTTTGTCACCTTGACCATAGTTACACAAATCTTCTGCACTGTCCCAGTCAGTCAGGTTTTTGTAGTCAAATTAAGTGTTTCAGTTGAAACGAGAAAGTTAAATCTTGATTAAGCATTATCTCTATTTAGGGTCTAATTACATTGTTGTAAAATTAATGCAGGTGACATATGGCTATTTTCTTTTTATAGCTATTATTTGTGCAAGCTCTGTGTGGTTTTCTTGTGCACAGATAAGTTTTTAAACAGACTACTTCACATTTTCAGAGTCCTGCTTATTTTCTTCCTACTAGGGCAAGAAAGAGCTGCAAGTCTCTTTGTTCCAGACTCTAGTGCTGCTTATGTTTAACGAAGGTGAAGAATTCAGTTTGGAAGAAATAAAACAAGCCACAGGAATAGGTCAGTACTGGATATTATTTGTGGCTTCTAGGTATAAGTGAGTAAAATACTAAACGTTTTTTCTCTGTGTTGCAGAGGATGGAGAGCTAAGACGAACCCTTCAGTCATTAGCCTGTGGCAAGGCAAGAGTGCTAACAAAAAGCCCCAAAGGCAAAGATGTGGAAGATGGTGACAAATTTACTTGCAATGATGACTTCAGACATAAGCTGTTCAGGATAAAAATCAATCAGATTCAGATGAAAGAAACGGTATCTTTCTCTCTCTCTCTCTCTCAGACTGTTAACATAAATTTTCCAGCATTCCTGGATACCAAGGCAACACATGTTGGCTCCAGTGTTTCATTTTAATAGTTTAAGAGCAATTTGAGACATCACGGGTAGACGATATGGGGTTGCAGAAGCCTTCTGAAGTTATAGTATCAAGTCTTAGTATTTTTAGGATGCTATTGTACTTTGAAACGGCCTCTGGGCTATTCAATAAATTGATTGATAGTATTTTTAGGAATGTTAAAGTCATCCTTGTACACAAAATTACATATTTCCCACATTCTTCATCATGGTCTCTTGTGATTCTCATAAATGGGTTTTCTGAGCCTGAACCTTGCATCATTCAGAACTTTCTAGAACTTTTTGGCGGTTATCCTGCCCACCCTTTAGGCACCTTATAGCTCGATTCCCACGCAAACCCTCAGTTCCATTTCATCTGCCACATCAGCATCATTGGAGGAACTGTTCAGTTACTCTATTTTGCCTTCGTTTTCAATTTTCAGACTGTCTTTCTGGTTTCATTTTGCACTTTGTGATATGACTTGGCAGTTCTTCATACTTTGGTGTTTCCATATTTATAGCTCAGTGTTTGATAGCTCCCCAGTTTACTATTTTGGCTTTGTTCTTGGCTTCTGATCTTCTGGTTTGACTCAGTCTGCTCTCAACCACATTTTTTGGCTTACTGGTTTATACACCATGCCCTACTATGGCTTCCTCTAGGTGTTTTTAAAAACGCACCACTTGTGGAGCTAAGTTTCCTGAATGGCATGGGCACTCAAAATGCTTACTGTGTCAATGAGGGTCACAATGTGGCGGTTTTGCATCCACTGTAAGGTGTTCACCCCTCAGGAACGTAAGAACCACGATTCCAGGCTGAAGACTTTTCTGTACGAGCAAACTTTCAGGCCTGCACCTTCCAGCTCTGGGTCTGTTCTGCCGCACTTGGTTTCAGCCCTAACTACCTCTGGATCTTTGCTGAAAGCAGCAGTAAAAAGACCTTTGCTCAATTCTGGGAGCCAGGCAGACACCTCTCAGGATGGTACTAACACCCTAAGTGAGGAGTGCATTGTAGTATATCCAGCAAAATCAATGATGCAGAATCATTAGGCATGAAAGAAAGGGGAGTAATTCAGGCAGGCAGTGTGGGGTTTTTTAACTGAGGACAGGACTCAAGGAGGAAGCAGCGGAGGTGTTACCTGGGCTAGTGCATTGGTTTGAACTACAGGTCTTGGTTGAGAAGGTAGAATTGCTATGTTTGCTCTGCCAGGATCAATGGCTTGAGTCTGATGAGACTGAATAAGAGACTTATCCTTGGTCACAGTGGTCATTACTAGATGGGAGAGAGATGGGGATTTCCTGAGACAACCATGTTGGTAGTAAGGGGTTGTGACAATGGTAAGGTGTCTGTGTCAGGTGTCAGAGTCTGATTCAGATTGGTTTCTACATCACCCAAAGCCAAACTCCATTGCAGTTCAGTTGAAGTCCTTGCAGAAGAAGCACACCACATCTTCTGATAAGGCAGGAAGCAAGATATCATGCCCAAGGAGTTCAGCTCTCTGCTTCAGGACTGCTAACTATGAGGCATGTGTGGGGTATTACGAACAGCATCTCTGGGGGAGGATGCCCCCCCCCTTTCTGACCAAACCTGAAGAGGACAAATGACTGGCTGGTGCTCTATAATCAAAAGTCTATTTGCACTACAACTTGCCAGGAAGCCCCCATGATAGTGTTGCATTAGGGTCACCATAGGTACGAAACAACTTGAAGGCACAAAACAACAACACAACAATACAAGTGGATGAGTGTCAGCTCTGGGTTTAGAGGATAGGGGCTTCCTCATAAGAAACAAAGATAGAAATGTCAGTCAAAAGAAGTGTATGCACAAGTGTAAAAAAAATTCAGTTACATTTATGTTGAAAGGGGGAATTTAACTTTTACATTTTATTTAAATGCTTACATTAAATGTCTCAATAGACTGAAGCTTTAAAAATTAGCTAAATAAATTACCCCACCTCATCCATGTTCTGAATGTTGCAAAGAAGGAAACAGTTGTATGAGTTTTTTGAAAGCCCTATTTTTCATCCACCCCATAAAAACCTTTTTCTTGCTTTCCTTTTCTTTTATTATCTCCTTACTCTCCCCTTTTTGAATTCTTCCAGATTTTATAGATGTAAAGAAATGCCTGATATCAGTAATATGGAACATTTATTGATTTTAGAGATGGGGTAGGAGTGGATTAGGACAAATTGAGTACCCCTAATCCAAAATGCTTGGGACCAGAGCTTTTTCAGATTATATTTTATTTTTTATTTTGGAATATTTGTGTTTTCACATACACAATATGCAACACAAGTAGAGAGTATATACTGTATTTGTGAAACTGGAGTGAGATTTGAAATGGCAGGAATCCCAAGCATAGTTCTCAATGTGAATCCACACCTCCTGCCATTTCACGGAACCTTTCATCTTTTTCCAGTTGCATCATTCTCTATCGTCATGTCTTGTTCATTCGCTAGTTGTATTGTGTATGAGTTGTGTGAGGCTAGAGACAGACTAAGGACCTGAGAGATGAATGAGTGGGGGCACTGTGGCTGGCAGCAAAAAGATTCACCTTTTGAAGGTTTTCAGATTTCTAGATTAGGGATGCTCAAGATGAGACTGCTACCCTCAAAAGCCCCATGCTGTCTGAATTACTTAGGAGTAAATGGCTAGAATGTTATGATCTAAACCAGGGGTCGGCAACCTGCGGGCCGGGGCCGGCCCCCCAAGGCCTTTGGGCCTCCGCCGTCGCCGCCAAACCCCCCCCCCCCCGCGTTGCGGCTGCCATTTTTCCCCAAAATGGTGGCCACGACTCGTTTGTGCATGCACAGTAGTCCTGTGCGTGTGCGAACGAGGCACAGCCGCCATTTTGGAAAACAAAATGGCGGCCGCAACTCATTTGCACGTGCAAACGAGCCACGGCCGCCATTTTGTTTTCTAAAATGGCGGCCACGGCTCATTCATGCATGCGCAGGAATACTGCACATGCGCAAATGAGTCGCAGCCGCCATTTTGGGGGAAAATTGTGGCCGCAACACATGCGGCAGCGGCCGTGGAAAACCAGGGGATCCCCGGACCGGCCCCAGGTAAGGGGAACTTGCCGACCCCTGATCTAAATATTGTAGTTCCCCAGCCCCGAAGGACTAAGAAAAAGCAGTAAGAAAACCGCTTAGATAAGGAAGTAGCTGGGAAATGTAACATTTATTTTTTGGCTTTTTAGCACTGAATCTTATTTAATTTATAATTTAAATCACTTAATTTTTGCAGTTGATGCTGACGTTGCAGCTTAAGTCAGATCACTCTAGTTTAAAAAGAAATTTTATCAATTTCTTGTTTAAAAACCTAACTGAATTGATAATTTAGTTGATTTTAAGTAATTCATTCCTATCACTGATAAAAAGTGCTACCCTGTGAAGCTTGATAACAGATTATCTTTAGTCTACGCACTTCTGGCTCAGAATAACAATTGATCAAAATTAACCCATTTACTTTTAGCTAACAAAGATAGAGATGTGTTTTATAACCACCATGTGTCCCATCCCCACTCCCCAACTTTCCTCCTTTGCAGGTAGAGGAACAAGCCAGCACTACAGAAAGAGTGTTTCAGGATCGGCAATACCAAATTGATGCAGCAATTGTGAGAATTATGAAGATGCGCAAAACACTTAGCCACAATCTGCTTGTGTCAGAAGTATATAACCAGCTAAAATTCCCAGTAAAGGTACAATAGGGATATTAGTATTTTTCCTACCAGCAGTGTTGTTATTCCTACAAATACAGTTTGCTTGTTATAGCATTTTCTCAAAAACAAAATTGCTTTTCATTTGTGTGTCTAACATAGTACAGCTTTGGAAGATTTAGCTGAATAAAGAAGACTCATGATTGAAGATAACTACTTCAGATGAATTAAAGCCTTTGCTACTTTAATTCATCTTCAGTCAGGATTCCTGTTTGTTCAGCTAAATCTTCTGAAGTTGTACTAGACACACACTATGTTAGACTGTGGTGGAGACCCAGTACATGCAAAATAGGAACATACCTGGGGGCAACACCTTTTTCTCTTCCCCCTGGCATGAAACGGTAGCTGGAGGTTCCTAGGCACAACTGCACCCCCTCCAATTACTCAGCTGTGGGATGCAGCCAAGAGTGTCTAGCTGTCCTTGTGTACCCAAAGGAAGGAGAAGCAGCAGCTACCATTTACCACGCAAAGGCAGAGGCTGCTCCTGCTTCTTCTCCAGGTGTACAAGGACACCCAGTTCACATGTGCATCCTTGTAGCCAATCATTACCTTGGAACAGCCTCTAGCTACCCTTTCACACCCTGGGATAAAGGTATAACACAACCAGGTATCAGATACCTCCTTCTACAGTGTCTATAAATGACATAATGGAGGGTTCCACGGGAGTAATCCACCTAGAGCAGGGGTAGGCAACCTAAGGCCCGGGGGCCAGATGTGGCCCCCCAAGGCCTTTGGACCGGCCCCAGGCTGGTCCTGCCGCCGCTGCCCCCGCCCACCATGATGATATTGATTATTGTTGTTATTACTTGTTCTTGGGGTTTTCTTGGCAAAATCTCCACAGAGGTTTTACCATGGCTTTTCTGGGGCTGAGAGAGTGTGCATGCATATTTTTAAAAAAAATTGTTTAATTTTTTTAATTATTTATTTGTTTGTTTGTTTTTGGTGCTTCCCCCCCCCCCCAAATTGTCTGAGGGACACCAACCCAGCCCCCGGCTCAAAAAGGTTGCCTACCCCTGACCTAGAGGATTCTAACCTATATGTTTTCTTTAAAACAGTGCACTCAAACAAATACTTCATTGCTTCATAGCACTGAAGATTGCCATGTCTAGGCATAGTGAGTGAATGCCCAATGTACCCTGTGCTGTGAATAGCAAAATGTATGTGTATCCTTTTCATTTTGTAAATCCCTGCACATGCTTATAAGGATCAGCACAAAACAATATACATTTGCCCCTCCGTTTTCACAGGGGATCCATTCTGGATATCACCACCCCACGAAAACAGAAAGGCGCGAATATTCAAGCCCTATTGGCTTGAATGGGCGTGTGCACCATTTTAACGTATGGAGCTCACCCCTCCATGAAGAATCAAGACTTCAAGTCAATGGAAATGGGGGGGGCGAGTGTATTGATATATTGATACTATGTTTTTGAAAACCTTGCAGATTGATTATTTTGTAGTGTGAAAATATGCAAACTTTGCTGACTTTCTGAATTGCTTTGCAGCCTGCTGACCTTAAGAAGAGAATAGAATCATTAATTGACAGAGACTACATGGAAAGAGACAAGGAAAATCCCAACCAATATAACTACATTGCATAAACACACGACGGGCCTTTTTTGTTTTTCTTTTCTGCACACTTGATGTTCTACTTGGTTGCTGGTGGATAAACGAGCCTGTTGATCCCATTAAATTAACCTTTTTTCTACTACCAATGACTGAAATGAAAGCAATGTAATGGGGAGGGGGGAACATAATAGAACGAACTTTTTCGATGGCTGTAACATGCCCATTTAAGGAATAGTATTTACATTTTTAAGAAGAATGCTGTTGAACTCTTTGCATGATATTTGGTATGATGTGCAGAAAACCACAAGGAAGTATCTGGTCATTGTGATACCATTTCCTCCACTCACCCCAATTTAAAATGAGGTCTCTCTTTAGCATACAGCTGCCATCCCTTGTTCCATCTCAAAACAGTGGAAAGGTAAAACTTAACCTTTTTGTTTTAAAAATGTAGCCTTTTAAAATGCTTAAACTGCATGCAAAATTAATTACTATATGAAATTATTGGATGTGTTTATCAAAAAGCAAAGGCTGCATGGGTTTAGCTATCCCTTGAAATAACAAGTCAGCCTTACATTCCTTGAGTATATAAAACAGTTCTGTAGCTGTTTGAAAGAAAATTGCATTCCCATGAATAGATTTAGGGCTGAAATAGTATGACCCATTCATTGTTGCCACTCTAAATTTCTTCAGTTTGAACTGTAAAGTTTACCATAAAAGTGTAGGGTTTAAGCCACCAATATATTCCCTTCGTCTTCAAATGTAAGTACTTGGGGAAAAAAATAAAACTATTCTTCACTTAAATGTTGAAGTGGGGGCTCCCTCCCCCTTTTTTTATTGTTCACAAAGAAATTAAATTTTGAACTCTGCATGAACACAGAGTTTGGTTTGGTTTTTCTTTTTCCCCCCAGATGCAACACTACAAGAACTTTTTGTTTTTCTTTCCACATAACTTCCACTTAGTTTCAAGCCAGGTGTGGGCATCTGTCACCCTCCAGATGTTCAACTAAAGCTCCCATCAGGCTCAGCCAGTAAGGCTAATAGTCATATAATGGAAATTACAGTCCAGTAATATCTGCAGGTTTTGCTAGAGTTGCCCACTGATACATTAAGAAACATTTATTGAGCAAATCTGCCAAACCCTCTTTAACATAGATTAACAAGGTGCGACTACAAAGAATGTAGAGAAGTGATCCTTTCCAACCATGTACAACTCTAGGAAGATACTAGAGAATTGGAAAATGTAACAAAAATTCTACTTTTCAAACACTGGAGCCTCTTGATGCTCGCAGTGTTTTTCTCCTTTTGCTCCTCTGCATTTGCCCTCTATAAACAAGTTTAGCTTTTTTGATTTCTTCCTTCAGACTTTAGAGAAGACTTGGTATGATATATTGTGTTGTGTGCACTTGTGTCTGAGAACCTCCTTTTCTCAATGTGGCTTTTTAACAATTCATTAATACTTAGCATTTCTTTACAGATACTTTTATCAAGGTTCCAGTTTAACCAAAGCTAGGGGAGGGGGGTAATTGAAGCAGGGCTGATAATAGTCACTACGCATCAGGTCTGAACAACTAGTCCCAGCCCCCCAAATTTTTTTTTAATCTTCCGATGACTTATTTACTCTTCTTGTCGCTTCCACCCATCCCCATCTCTTGAAAACTTTTGGTTACCCTTCTTCCTGCCCTGTTCATCTCTAGAACATGCAACAAGGTGATTTAAGTAGAAGAAATTGCAACTTGCAAGACATTGAATTGTGTTTCTGAGACAGGGTAATTACTAATAAAATTTATACCTAGAAGGTGTCTTTTTTAAAAATATTTGTGTGCCAGTTGCAGTTTGTAATGGTTCTTTTTTAAATCCCTTAAATGGAGTTTATTTAAAGAAAACAAAATATTGAACAAAATATGCCAAGAAGTTTGAATGGGGAAATGTTTAAAATGGGGCTGGAATAGAAACAAAGGGTGCTGTACAATTTGATGTTCATGAAGAACAAGGCTTGTGATGTCAACAATAGAGAAAGCCAAGGATGGGTGTTTTAAAAATGAATTTGGCCATAACAAAACCACCATATTTACAGGAAGATGCTTTAACCCTGTAGCAGATTTTACCAGAACTCTGTTTTTGAAATGTGACAATAATTTGGACCATTCCATTCAATTATCACATTTCTATGCAATCCTTTACAGGTGTAGTTCATTAATGACATTGCTGACATGAACATTAGCAAAAGTTTGCTCATTTTAATGCATGGAGGGGAAACTGCATCTTTGTTCTCTCTCTTTCTACAGCATTAATAAATCACTCTCCCTTTCTACCACTGATTGGTGTTGAACTTTGGCAAAAGCTACTTTCCAGCCATACTGTCCAGCAACTTTTTTTTATTATTTTTTGCTGGAATCATGTGCCTGCTTTATTGAGCCATGAAGATATTTATAATAGATATATACATGTATAAATACACCTTTCTTTTTGCAGTGGGTTTGGACTGTGGCCCACACAGCTTGTCTGGCCATACATTTTTAAAATCTTCCCCCTGTTGCATGCAGTTTATTGCAGACTCATTTATAAGAAATTGCAATTTATTCTAATACTTTAGTTTTGGTATCTTGGGTTGTTGTTTTTTAAAAAAAGAAACTTTCTACCCAAAAACAGGGTTGTTGTTGTTTTTCCTTTTTGGCTGATTTGAAATTAAGAACATGACCATTTTGTTTCAAAACTAATGGCAAATGTCTTGTAAAAATTGTTCTGTTCGATAGCTTATACAAAGGTGCCAAAGTACATATAGATAATTAAAAAGAAAAGTAGGAAATTGTTACGTTTAGCTGTGGTTTTACCTTTTTGATCTTTCCGATGCTCATTTTACGTGTTGCACATTTCTGTGTGTATGTGTGTGTCCTGGTCTCTTAACCTCTCCAAAGCATACCATCTGTCCTAATGCTTTCTCTTTAAAACAAATGTTTTTGGGTTCTGCATTTGAAAATACCACTCACTTTTCTTTTTAGTGACTTCACATAATAGGAAAAGCATCTCCTTTGTTTCAAAAATGTTTAAAGTTCCAAGAGTACAGCAGCATTCAAAAATGTAATATACTTTTTTGTATAAAGACATTCTTCAGAAGAGTACCTTTGGAGTTTGTGAGAAGGAGGGACAGACAACAGTGGGAAGGGGAAAGAGCCCTGCTTGAGATACGAGTTTTACTTGTTCATGGTAGAAGTGCTCTACTTACGCAATGGGGCATGTCAGCATTGCATCATTCAGTGCAAAAAAATATATATATGTCAAATGTTTCTTAAGAAGTGGATGGGTACAGAGAGTCTCTTCTTTGGTAAATAATGTAAATACATGTCCTTTAAAAAAGAGTGAGTCTGTTATCTAGGTATTTTGTGTCATTTAATAAATAATAAACAGTTTTGTGTTGCTAAACTACTCTTCATTTTGTCATGTATGGTGTAGTGTGTGTTTTATGTACATTTTGATATGTTAAATGTGTTGTGGTTTCTTAACTACCTTTAAAAAGGGTGAGGTTCTTGGCGCTTCAAAAGAGTTACCTTCGGAATGGTTCAGGTCTAACATAAAATTGCAGCTTGGCATTATTTGTGCCAGCTTTGTTTTGCCTTCTGTCCTCCCCGCATTTCCTCCTTGTTCCATACAAGCTATCCGACTGTGGCTTTCACTCCCTCTCCTCCACCAGAATTGCAAGACACTGTTTAATAGTGTTTTTTTGTTTGAGATGAGAGGGTTAATATAAAAGAGGGAGATGGCAGTGAAGAAGATGTAACACCCTGCTCTACATGGATGTTACACATTCCTACAAGGCCATCATCTACTACCCTGTGGAGAGGATACTGATACCTTGTCATAAATTAATACAATGTGTGTCTTTTTACATGGAAACTGTCTTGGAAAGCCTTGTATCCTGAAAGGTGGAATATAAATAATTGTAATAAATGCATGCCACGTTACAGATAATATCAAACAGCGCTTCACTGCAAAAAGAACAGCAAGCAAGCAGGAAAGGAGAAAGCAAGCTGCAAGTTCGTTCATGTAATACCTAGCTATTTATTTTATGTAAACCAGGCGTTTGTCCCTTTCTTATGGTTAATATGGCTTTCTTAGATTTGGAAAAGTGCCTGTATTTTCCTGGATGCAAGGATGCCTGTGCCAGAAAACATTGTAATGCAAAGGGTAATTCTACACATGGGAAAAGCAATGGACCCAGCCTGCCCAGATTGTCATTGTAAATGAGTGAGTTAACATCTGGCAGTGACTCGAATACAGCTGATTCCTCTCAAGGCTGAAAGACTCATCAAACCAACTTTTTAAAGCGAACCATTAAAAATCTAGATCTAAAGTCGCAGCTCGGGCTCGTCCCTGAAGTGGATTTAGTACAGCAAGCCTCCAAACTTCCGAGAAGGTTAAAGAGAGCCAGCATGGCGTAGTAGTTTGAGTGTTGGACTATGACTCTGGACATCAGGGTTCGATTCCCAGCTTGGCCATGAAACCCACTGGGTGACCTTGGGCAGGTCACATGCTCTCGGCCTCAGGGGAAGGCCATGGCAAATCTCTGAATAAATCTTGCCAAGAAATCCCCATGATAGGGGTCACCGTAAGTTGGAAGCGACTTGGAAAGACAGCAACTACTAAAGTGAGTGGCACCTCTCAGCATCATTGGCACACTGAATATTAGCATAGGATGGAAAAGTAAGGTGGTGGTATATATTGGTTCTCTCCCCACGACATTTAAAAAAATCTGTCCAGCACATTCAATGGACAAGGACTGGTCCCTGGTGCCTACAGTTTACCGCTGCTGCCATAGAAGAAACATCTTTTTTATGCCTGGATTTCTATGGATAAGACCTACTGTTCAGCTGGATGAGCAAGAGCATCATACTATAGCTATAGAAAAGCAATCTTGCTCCCTTTGTTCTTTTCAAACCTCTGGCTCTGGCACACATGCTGCATTTAGTCATTGTAAGCCATTTTGAGTCCCAATCTCAGGATAGAAATAATAAGAATAATATGATGCACACATCCCAGGATTGCACAGAAGAGAAATGGACAGAAACTAACAGCAGCAAGCCCTTTGTGACTCAGCTAGCTTTGAGTATTGAGGTCACAGAGCTGAGTAAAACCCAGTGGTTCAAAGCAGAAGTGAAATGGTAATCCCGAAAGGTTGGCCTTGCCGGCTAAGAGGATCAAGCCAATTTGAAAGCTCTAGTTCTAGGCTTTGCTTTTGTGAGCATTAAATGGGTTTTGGCACAGTGTTTAGTCACACATTCCAGATGGAATAAAGTGGCTGCAACCAGTTTACGTCGGGTCTTGCCCTGTCAGCAACAGCGCACCTTTAGTACCATCTCACATAAGATAATTCCTTCCGTCCCATGTTTCTGTTTGTAAGAAAAGCTGCAGCCTTCTGTCCTCTCTTGTGAGATGCTCAACAACATGTATGCTGCATTTCTACAGCAAGTATTTGAAGAAAGCCACGGCATCATCATTATTGTAAAACAAAGACAAAAAAATTACATTTGTTTGCTCTTGTGATTCACAGCCTTTGCAGACTGCCAGAAATAATGCAGCTTGAGGCCACTTTAACTGCCCTGGCTCAGTGCTAAGGAATCATGGGAATTGTACTTTTTTCTGAGACATTGAGCCTTCTCTGTCAAAAAGCTTAATATTATGGAATCCTGGGATTTGTAGTTTGTTGTGGTACCAGAGCTCTCTGATAGAGAAGGCTAAATATCTAAAAAAGAAACCTACAAATAGCAGAATTCCATAGCATTGAGCCATGGCGGTTAAAGTGGTATCAAA
Source organism: Phrynosoma blainvillii (assembly GCA_026167975.1). Lineage (NCBI taxonomy): Eukaryota > Metazoa > Chordata > Lepidosauria > Squamata > Phrynosomatidae > Phrynosoma > Phrynosoma blainvillii. The sequence continues at coordinate 22,401,061 of JANUYF010000009.1, forward strand.
CTGCATTATTTCTGCAGTGCAGATGCAGCCTAAGTCCAAATCCAGCCCTTTCTATGCCCACTTATTTGGAAATAAGTCCTATTGGTGTACCTCTAAACAAACTTTATCTAGGAAGGGACTGACTTATTTTATCTATGGCACAAGTATCATCACTCTTTTGAATGATGAGTGAGGTCCAAAAACTTCTGGATTCTGCCTCTCTTCAATTCTGCAAAAACACAGAATGATAGAGAGAATATTAAATTTATATTCTATGGTTTTAAAATATTGCTGTTTTAATATGTAGTTTATTTGTTAAATTTTTTTTAGTGATAATTTTTAATTTCTGTGAGCTGCCTTGGATCTCATTTGAGAGAAAAGAGGATATTAAATTAATTAACCAAATATCTGCAAGCCATTTAGTATTTAGGTTTTTCTGGAATAAAGCTTTTACTGTTTGCAGCACAGAAGACCTGCTCACTGAACTCCTGGAGAAAATAGTAGACCATTAAAATATTGTAATTTAATTTAATTCATTTAGGTTACTATTCTATCTTGGGGGGGGGGGGGTTTCCACACATTCCTGTAACCTTGATCCAGAATATATGAAAGGCTTCCCATGACACAGCCCTGAATTCCTGGGTATTTAAAGAAATGTCACAATTGTGGCTTCAAAAATATAAACTGAAAGGTTGCTTTAAAAGTCGTTTGCAAAGAAGGGAGCCAGAAGTAAAAGAATAAATCAAGGCCTCGTGTTTCCTGATTAAGTAATCAGACCACTGATAATCACATTTCAATGAAAAAGCTGTAGATAATTTCTAAATTGTTCCCTTGCCTCTTGGCCTCTTTTCACCATCAGTCTTCAGTCCCACCCTTGCAGGGAAGCTAACAGAAGTGCTTCCATTAATCGATTCTCCTAAACTGCATCTGCACTGCAGAAATGATCCAGTTTGACACCACTTTAACTGCCATGGCTCAATGGTACGGCATTCTGTGGGATATTTAGCCTTCTCTTTTAGAGAGCGCTAGTGCCACAGACACCATTGAGCCACAACTTAAATGCATTGTTGTTATGTGCCTTCAGTTTCCAGCTTATGGCTGCCCTACTGCGGGGTTTTCTCGGCAAACTTCTTCAGAGGGGGTTTGTCATTGCCATCATCTAAGGCTGAGACTAATATAAGTCAACAGATGTGGAAAACAAAATAATGGCCAACAGATTTGGAAGCGATCAATATACATCCCCATCCACAAAAAGGGAGACACAGGAGACTGCAGCAACTATAGGACCATAGCACTGATCTCCCACGCAAGCAAAATCATGCTAAAAAATCTGCAACATAGGCTCCAACCATACATGGAGAGAGAAATCCCAGAAGTCCAAGGGGGTTCGGGAAAGGAAGAGGCATGAGGGACCACATTGCAAACATACGATGGCTAATGGAGCACACCAGGGAATTCCAAAAGAAAATCAGAATGTGTTTTATAGACTATAGCAGGGGTAGGCAACCTTTCCCCTTTAAGGGCCGAGGGACTTCAACTCCCAGAATCCCAGGAGCTGTTGTCCAACATGAGATTATTGGCCAACATGGCTGAGGCTTCTGGGAGCTGAAGTCCCTCGGCCCTTAAAGGGGAAAGGTTGCCTACCCCTGGACTATAGCAAAGCCTCTGACTGCATAGCATAGATCATGAAAGGCTATGGAATGCCCTTAAAGACATGGGAGTGCCAACACATCTGATAGACCTGATGAGGAATATGTAAATCAAGAAACTGAGGTGGAAGCTGCAATAATAGAAATGGGGGGGAAAAGCAACCTCTAGGAACAGATGATCTACCAATTGAACTGTTGCAATCCACACTGACAGAGTCCACTCTAGTGCCAACCAACATAGTGCTAACCAACATCTGCCAGGCATTGACCCTAGAATTGCGCTGGAGGAGCTACAGATGCCTAGTGGAGTGTCCTCTCTAGGAATCTCTGGTCCTTCAGTGAGACTTTTGGTTAAAGTTGACCGTAGAGTTGCGCTGGAGGACCTAGATATTCCCAGAGACAACATATTAATAAAGTCCGTGAATAATGAAAGCCGTAAAAGTCAAAGCTGCAAATGTTGGTGGGACGAATGTACAGGTATGGCAGTGAAAGTGGGGACAAAATGTATATATATACGTATATTATGCATTTTGACATCACCTTAACGGCTGTTCACACATAAATATGTGTGTGTGTGCATGGCATTTTGTCACCACTTTAACGGCCATGCACACATAGATATATTATATTATATTATATTATATTGTATTATATTATATATATAGAGAGAGAGAGAGATGTATGTGTGTGTGCGTGTGTGCATGGGAGTTAATGGTGTAAAAATATATTTGCATGTTGTCACTGTTATATACACATAAAAATATGTAGAGAGAGAAAAAGAGAGAGAGAGAGATGTGTGTGTCTGTATGTATGGCAGTTAAAGTGGTATAAAAATACATATGCATTATATTATATGTTAAAGTGGCAGTGGTGTAAAAATACATATGCATTTTGTCACTATTTTTAACTCCTGTCATGCACACGCACACACACACACATATATATAATATGTAGAGAGAGAAATACATATATATTTGGGGGGGCATGGCAGTTAAAGTGGTGACAAAATGCATATGTATTTTTATACTACTTTAACTGCCATATATACACACACATCTGCATTTTGTCACCGTTATGCCAACATAATATAATATAATAATATTATAATATATATATATATATATATATATATATATATATATATATATAATATATTATATTATAATATAATATATATTATAATATATTATAACATAACAGAAAGGCAGAAATATTATATTAATTATATTATATTATATTATATTATATTATATTATATTATATTATATTATATTATATTATATTATATTATTATTAGCGAGAGAGAGAGAGAGAGAGAGAGAGACATATGTGTGTGTATGTCTATTTATATGTCTCTCTTTCTCTTTAAGAGTTGAGGAGCCCCTCCCTTTCTGCCAGGCCCCGTGGCCCCGCCCCTCCTCAGCTGTGGCTCCTCCCAGCGGCCTCCGCGTGACAAACACCGGCCCCTTTATTTGCAATTATTACAAGGCCTCACGTGACTCACCCGGGGCCTGCCTGGACTCAGCAGTTTATTTCGGCCGCCGCCGAGTTTAATTGTTTGGTTGTTGGCGACCGCCTGCTCCTCCTCCTCCGCTGCTATTTCCCCTTAAACCCTCAGCCTTCCGAAATCCGTCCGGCGAAGGCGAGGGCGGTGGCGGGGCTGCCTTCCCAGGAGACGTGCCGAGGTTCACGGCCTCCGACCGGGAAGGGAGCCTCCTTTGCAGCCGCTTCCTCCTCAGGGAAGCCTTTGCTTCTAATCCTGAGAGGAAATATCTCCACAGAAAGGCATGCAAAGGCTAAGGCTGCATCCACAATGCAGGAAGAACCCGGTTTGAGACCGCTTCAACTGCCCTGGCTCAGTGCTAGGGAATGCTTGGAATTGTAGTTTGTTATAGTACCACAGCGCTCTCTTGAGAGAGAAGGCTCAGTGTCTCACAAACACTACAGTTCCCAGAATTCCCTAGCACTCAGCCAGGGCATTTAAAGCGATCTCAAACTAGATTATTTCTGCAGGGTGTTGTGGACGTAAAGTCTGCATCCGTGCTGCAGAAATAATCCATTTTGGCACCACTTTAACTGTCATAATTCAGTGCCATGAAATACTGGGAATTGTAGTTTGTTTGTTCTCTGGCAGAGGAGGCGCAATGTCTCACAAACACTACAGTTCCCAGGATTCCCTAGCATTGAGCCAAGGCAGATGAAGTAGTATCAAACTAGATTATTTCTGCAGTGTGGACGCAGCCTGAGGCTGCCTCCATACAGCAGCAATAACCCGGTTTGAGACCGCTTTAACTGCCTTGGTTCAATGCTTGGGAATTCTGGGAATTTTAGTGTTTGTGAGACATCTAGCCTTTTCTGTCAGGGAGCTCTGGTGCCACAATAAACTACAGTTCCCAGGATTCCATAGCCTTGAGCCAAGGCAGTTAATGTGGGGTCAAACTGGGTTATTTCTGCAGTATAGAAGCAACCCAAGGCTTGTATATGTGGCACGAGAGGAGGAGTGACACCCTGGTCCAAAACACACTGCAGAAATAATCCAGTTTCAGGCCGCTTAAACTGCCCTGGCTCAATGCTAGGGAATTCTGGGAACTGTAGTTTTATGAGACATTTTGGCTTCTCTGTCAGAGAGCTCTGGTGCTGCCACAATAAAGTACAATTCCCAGGATTCCCCAGCACTGAGCCAAAGCAGTTCAATCAGTCTCAAGCTGGACTATTTCCACAGCGTATCTTGGTCTCTCTGTCAGAGCGATCTAGTGCCACAGTAAACTACAATTCCCAGGATTCCCTAGCACTGAGCCAGGGTAGTTAAAGCGGTTTCAAATCGGATTATTTCTGCAGTGGGTTTCGGACCTATGTCATGTTTCATAGACACCTTGTGCTCAGAGCCTAAAGATATACGCAGTATTTTAAATAAAGTTGTGCGTGAAATAAAGTTTTTGTACCTTGAACCATCAGGAAGCAAAGGTGACACCATCTCAGCCAATTGTGGGGGGAAAAGTTTGGGATTTTGGAACATTTTGAATTCTGGACTCAAGCTGTAATTCCTTTTTGTATCTTGCCTTTCGCAGGCCTTGGGTCCCTTTCTGGGAGAAAATGAAATAAATATACATTTTACATTTATACCTTTTAATGTGGCACTGTTTTAAATTGTATTGTTTCTAAATCTTAGCTGCTTTGAGTCTCTATTTTGGGAGGAAGGCCATAATGATAATGATGATGGTAATAATATAAAAATATAAAATAAATTATAGAAGAAGAAGTTGTTGTTTTCTTGTTGTTATAGTCCCAATGTTGGGAGAAAGGCAGGCTATAAGAAAATAATAATAATAATAATAATAATAATAATAATAATAATAATAATAATAATAATAATAATAATAAATAATCCCTTTGTTGGGAGAAAGGCAGGCTATAATAAAATAATAATAATAAACAATAAATTATTATTATTATTATTATTATTATTATTATTATTATTTAGTCCCCATGTTGGGAGAAAGGTGGGCTATAAGAAAATAATAATAATAATAATAATAATAATAATAATAATAATAATAATAATCCCTTTGTTGGGAGAAAGGCAGGCTATAATAAAATAATAATAATAAACAATAAATTATTATTATTATTATTATTATTATTATTATTTAGTCCCCATGTTGGGAGAAAGGCAGGCTATAAGAAAATAATAATAATAATAATTAATAATAATAATAATAATAATAATCCCTTTGTTGGGAGAAAGGCAGGCTATAATAAAATAATAATAATAATAAACAATAAATTATTATTATTATTATTATTATTATTATTTAGTCCCCATGTTGGGAGAAAGGTGGGCTATAAGAAAATAATAATAATAATAATAATAATAATAATCCCTTTGCTGAGAGAAAGGCAGGCTATAATAAAATAATAATAAAACAGCAAAATTATTATTATTATTATTATTATTATGTAGTCCCCATGTTGGGAGAAAGGTGGGCTATAATAAAATAAAATAATAATGATAATAAAACAATAGATTATTATTATTATTATTATTATTCCCTATGTTGGGAAAAAGGGGGCTATAAGAAAACAATAATAATAATAAATGTTACAGTCTTTATGTTGGGAGAAAGGCGAGATATAAGAAAATGAAATAATAATAATAATAATTTATGATAATTATTAATAAGTTTATTGTTGTGTCTATTGTTAAAATGAAAATGAAAATGAAGATCCTGAAACCGCCCGCCCTCCTCTCTCGGCGGTGCCGGCGTTGGCCTGTGAATCGCAAAGTCGGCGTCGGGGCCGAGGCGGCGATGCGATTGGCTGGCGGCGTCGGCAGGCCCCTCCCCCTCTCCGCCCTCTCTCTCCTCATAGGACCGGCGTCGCCGCCCGGGCTCCTGCGCCCTCTCGCCCGCCGCTTTGCGTTCGTCAGGTGAGGAGAGCTGAGCTGAGCTGAGCTGAGCTGAGCTGAGGGAGGCCGCCGTCTCCCAAAGAACTCGACATGGCTCCGCGCCGCCTTTGCGGCCCCCTTCGCTGCGGTTTTCTCCTCTTCGCCCTGCTTCTCCTCTTCGACGGCTTCGGTGAGAGAAGCGCTTAAAGTCGGGCCAGATGGGGCGGGGGGGGGGAGGTCGCCTTTTGTACCTCAGAATTGGGACCAACCCTGTTTAAACACGCGGTATTTTATCCCTATAACGAAACTGCATCCACACTGGAGAAATAACCCGGTTTGGCCCCGCTTTAACTTCCTGTCTGATGGCTATGGAATTCTGGGAATTCTATAGCCTTCAGCCAGAAAGAGTTAACGCTCTGGGCCCCACAACCAACTCCAATTCCCAGAATTCCATAGCCTTGAGCCAGGAAGAGATAAAGCGGGGCCAAACTGGGTTAGGTTTTAATTTATTTAATAAATTTTAAAAATAACTTAGGTTTGTTTTGTTTTTTGTTGTTGCCATGGCCATCCTCTGAGGCTGAGAGAGTGTGACCCGACCAGGGTCACTCTCGAGTAGGTTTCCTTGGCTGAGCAGGGATTCGAACCCAGGTCCTACCTAGTCCAAACCTCAAAGCACTGTCAAGCTTTCTTAGCATTTTACCTCCCTCTCCCTCTCAAAAAAGAAAATTAAAGGAGGGGGGTCAGAAAGCAGGGGGTTCTCCTTTGGAGAAGGGGTCGCAGGGAGTTATTTCATTTAAAGTCCATATTAGTATTACTATTTTCTTATATCCTGCCTTTTCCACAATATAGGGACTCAAGGTGGCAAACAACAAGTACAAAACAATACATTTTTTAATTAAAAAAACAGTACAACAGTATTAAATTATATAAAATTTAAATTTTAAAATTTAAAATTTAAAAATGTTAAAAAAACCCAAACAATTTAAAGAGTTAAAACAGTTGTAAATTTTAAAAAATAACATGTTAAAAACGCAAACCATTAAAGTTTGTACAGTGATCCCTCCCCATTTGCTGGGGTTGGGGGCACAGGACCTTTGTGAATGTGGAAAAACCACAAATAACAAAACACACTTATGTTTTTACCTGAGGAAACACCTCTCTAGGAATCTCTAGGTCCTCCAGTGCAACTCTGTGGTCAACATCTGCCAGACGTTGACCATAGAATTGTGCTGGAGGAGCTACAGATGCCTAGTGGAGTGTCCTCTCTAGGAATCTCTAGGTCCTTCAGTGAGACTTTTGGTTAAAGTTGATCATAGAGTTGCTCTGGAGGACCTAGATATTCCTAGAGAGAATGTATTAATAAAATCTGTGAATAATGAAAACCACAAATGTGGAGGGATGACTGTATTTGGGTTCCTTTTCGAGGCGTTCTGTTCTCCTCCACCTCCTCCTCTGTGCTGGGCTCCTCACAACACCCGTGCAAGGTAGGCGGAGGGAGGGAGATGGAGAATGGTGGCTGCCCAAAGGAAAGGAGGTTCCACCCAAACTTTAGGAAGAACTTCCTGTCAGTAAGAGCTGTTTGACACACAAATTCACTCCCTTGGAGGGTGGTGGAGTCTCCTTCTTTGGTGGTCTTTAAACAGAGGCTGGATGCCCACCTGTCAGAGATGCTTTGATTGTGAGTTCCTGCATGGCAAAATGGGGTTGGATTAGATGGCCTTTGTGGTCCCTTCCAACTCTGTGTGTGTGTGTTGTGTGCCTTTAAATCACTTCTGACTTATAGCGACCCTAAGAACCAACGTGGTGCAATGGTTTGAGTGTTGGACTATGACTCTAGAGACCAGGGTTCAAATCCCAGCTCAGCCATGGAAACCCGTTGGGTGACCATGGGCAAGTCACACTCTCTCAGCCTCAGAGGAAGGCAGTGGCAAGCCTCGTCTGAAGGAATCTTGCCACGAAAACCCCATGATAGGTTTGCATTGGGTTCGCCGTAATGCAGGAACGCCTTGAAGGCACACAACAGCAACAGCAACAGGGTTTTCTTGGGAAGTTTCTTCAGAGGGGCAAAAGGCCATTTAAAATAGTGACAGTGGCCTTCTTTGCTGTTTGTTGTTGTGTGCCTTCAAATCATTTCCAACTTACAGCAACCCTAAGGTGGCCCTGTCCTGGGGTTTTCTTGGCAAGATTCATTCAGAGGAGCTGAGAGAGTGTGACTTGCCCAAGGTTACCCAGTGGGTTTTCATGGCTGAGTGAGGAGTTGAACCCAGGTCTCCAGAGTCATAGTTTAGCATTCAAATCACTACACCATGCTTGATTTCTACAATTCTACTAATAGTAGCAGTTAGAGTAAAGCTAAAGAACACTATATAAACCAACCATCGTGCCAAAATACAAACTGGAGAACACTGCCAGCTTTGTGATTCTGTGACTTTATGGTTCATGTCTGTGCTGCAAAAAACACAATACTTTCAGCCAGCCAAAAAACAAGAAGGGGCAGGGGCTGGGCTCCCATTAAAAAGCTTTTTTAAAAGGTGCCTTGTTAATTGAGGCCTTGTTAATTGAGTTATGACTGTAATTTAAATCAAGTATACAGGGGGACCCTTGGTATCCGGTGGGGTTTGGTTCCAGGACCTCCCATGGATAGCCTTTACAGACTGCCAGAAATGGTGCAAATTGAGTCCACTTTAACTGCCCTGACTCAGTGCTAGGGAATCATGGGAACTGTAGTTTATTGTGGCACCAGAGCTCTCTGACAGAGAAGGCTCAATGTCTCAGAAAAAAATACAGTTCCCATGATTCCCTAGCACTGAGCCAGGGCAGTTAAAGTGGATTCAATTTGCACTATTTCTAGCAGTCTGCAAAGGCCCAAAATCTGTGGATGTTCACGTCCCATTAAATACAGTGGCATAATAAAATGGTGTCCCTTATATAAAATGGCAAAATCAAGGTTTGCTTTATGGAATATATATATATATATATATATATGAATATTTTCAAGCCGTGGATGGTTGAATCCATGGATAAAGAATCTGTGAATACTGAGGGCCAACTATGATGTGAAGAAATGTCTGGGGTTCAACAGTGGACCTTTTCATAAAGCTTTTTCAATTTCATTTGTACTGGTGCTATGAATGGCTAGACTGCTGTACCATTACCTGATTAGAATCATAGAATGGGAAGAGACCCCCAAGAGTCATCCAGCCCAACCCCATTCTGCCATGCAGGAACTCAAAATCAAAGCATCCCCGACAGATGGCCATCCAGCCTCTGTTTAAAGACCTCCAAAGAAGGAGACTCCACCACACTCGGAGGGATTAAAAGCCAAAAGGATGACAGCGGTGGGCTGGGTGAGCGCTTCTCCAATATGCCTAGTTAACATCCGTAGGAGTGTGTGAGGAAGATGCCTCCCCACTTTCATGAAAGTGAAGGAAGCCATTCTTCATTGCATTGCATGTGCGAATGTTGTTTCAGCAATCGAACAACTCAGAAGTGATACACTTTGCTTCAGCACTTCCACAGAAGAGCAGTTGGAGGGGGAATAGTTATATGATATAATAATAAAGCATCTCCATTGCATGCGCAAGAATTCCTGGCTTCTTTAAAATGAGTGCCAGGTGTAGGAGGGTCATAGTAGGCATTACTGGATGGATGAACCAGTGCATTAACTCTAAAGATGCAAGCCACAGATGCTGGCGAAACGTCAGAAAGAAACTCTTCTAGAACATGGCCACACAGCCCGAAAAACCCACAAAAAAACTATGGATGCCAGCCATGAAAGCCTACGACTTCACAGTGCATTAACTCATTTGTTAAATGCTTTTTATTCACATTTCTTCAATTTTTAAAAAAGATCCACACAAGTTTCATGCAATTCTCTTTCTCCTCTTTTGTTCTGGAATGGTTTTCATCACTCTTTCATCTTTCTTACTTCCTGCTTCTGCAGTAATTCTTCTTTTCTTCACCTTTCCTTGATTCTTTTCCTTCCTTTCATAAATCAAACATTCTCCATTCATATTAACCTATTTACATTTCATCCCATCACATTCTTACCCACTCCATCTTCCTCTCACATAGACTTCCTTGTAACACTGTAGTTCTTTTTTATCCTTGTTACACCTGTTTTAACTATCTTAAAAAAAACCGTAATTCTTTAACCTGTTTTCTGGAATGGTCCTTTCTTCTTGTTCCACCTTTTATCTCCCTCCCCTTCTCTTTTCATTAACTCTTTTCAAGGTAGCATTATGTCTTGAGTAGAAAAGGCTGGCTTTAATTTTTTATTCTTAGGCCTTTTAAAATGTTTTTATCTTGTGAGCAGCGCTGGGTCCTTTTCTGGGGGAAAGGCGGCAAAGAAATGAAATAAATCAATAATATGGCTTAGCTATTGCAGCTGTGTTTTGTCAGAGCAATTAAAATGTTATTTAGATCTTTAGACATGAGTGTGTTCACTGAAAGGGCTTCAGAGGAGTCCTTGTACCCAACAACTTTCTCATACATTATTTGACAAAGACAGTCTGCCATTATTGCCAATCCCATAAAGTAATATAGAAGTACTAATACTTCATAGACTCCGTACAGAACAGGGCAGTTCTTCCATGCTTACTAAGCCTATGACTCTTAATATTGTGGTTTCTCTTAAACAAAAGTAAAAGTTAGTTTCATTTCCTATTATTCTAAAAGGTCAGACTTATTCACTAGGGAAAAAACCACAAGTTATATAAGTTTCCTTTCTGTAACTGAGTGAGAAGTCCCTTTTTTTTCCTCGAAAGGTGAAACATGACTAGTAAGTAATTTCTTACAAAGATCATGGATCTTGGACTGTATTTTCCAGTCCTAAAGCACAAAGATCTAACATGATGGATATATCTTCCTACATGAGTCATTGCTGAAAAAGAAACAAGCTCTAAATAACATGTTAACTTTGTAGCTGAAGAGTGAGTATTAGACAGCTAGGATATATGGTACTTTCTGTAGGATGCATTTGATGCTAACAGGCTGGGTTATTAGTTGGAAAGGACAGGCTTGCAACCAACTGATTGTAAACTGTTATTTCTAGAAGAACTGTTTTACTACAGTTACCTTTTTATTGTTAAGTAAACATTGTTCACATTTAAAAAAAAAACCCTCTGAAATATTTTGTTCCTTTGTTTTAATGTCAGCTTGGGCAGAAATACTATTCAGGGCCTCCTGATAGCAATAATCTCTTTATATTTATCACAAGTCAGTGACATGAGAGGATACTGATTAACATTTTCTCTTTTGTAAAAAAAATACTGAGAAAGTGTGAAGTGCTTACACTCTGTTCTCTGACATGAATGCTTTGAAAGTTGCTCTTTATATATTCTAGGTGACACTTAAATTTTTTAATATGAAAGAGTGAACTTGTGGACTTCCCTGAGTACTTGAGAAATACATTAAGCAGTATGTTGTGCTCAAGAAATGGCAAGAGCAGTTTGTTCTAGGCCAGGTGTTCACTGGAAATCTAAGAAGGTGGCTTTGCTTCCAGAATGCTAATTGTAACTGTCTAATATAGTATGAAACTTCGTTCTAGTAGTTAGTAAAACATGAAGGTATTGCTGGTATTCCTCAGTGAACAAAGTAGATGTGTTCCTGGGCTGACCTCTTTAACAGAAATTTTGGGACCAGATTCAGAAATAGCATGGAAAGAATAGGAATAGGCTCCTAAGCCACAAAACGAAAAGCAGTTCAATGTGTTTGAGCAAACTTTAAATTCAAAATTAACATTATGTGAGCTCATGTGAAACAAAACAACCAGATCAAGTCTACCTTGCACAACTAAACAAGAACATATTGAACCTTCTAAGCGTCTTGAAAGCTTAATATAAAATGCCTAGAGGGAACTTTTTTTTTTTCCTTCACATTTTCTTATGATTTCAATTTTGGTGGCCAAACCTATCCTTTGTTTATTGTTTGTTTTTTAACACACTTTGGGGAACTGGTGAGGCAGGCCTATCTGCTCTCCCCCCTTTTCTCTCTCTTGCTGTTCATGCCTGTTCAGCAAGACATTTTGGAGGCAGCTGCTGCTTACCTGGACTGCCAAAGGCAAACCAACATGACTACAGTTGGATCAGCTAAAGTAGAATTCCACTTTGTCTTAGCTGAAGCTTAATTGCATTGTTTACTGCAGGCATACTGCTACAAATTGACACTGAAAGTCTGTGTTGCTCCATCCCCACTGTAGCAATGAGCCCTTCTGTTACACAGAGGAGGAAAAGGAGAACTGGGTGGCCATAAGAAGACATTGTAAAATGAAGCTTCTTTGTCGGAGGCTTTAACTGAGGTGTGCCTGTAATCTGTTGTGTAATACTTTCTGAAGTCATATGAGAAGAATAGATGGCCTGCATTCTTCAGAATTCACTCAGACAGTAAAGGCTAATGTTCTATTCTTCCATTGGAGAAATCCAGGTACCTGTGATAAGGGAATTGGTGAGATGATCTGGCCCTGAAGTCTTTCATGTAGGTCTCCAGTGTAGTCTCCGGATACCAAGGATTTTTCCTCTCCAGCTCACGTACACATACTGTGAACCCTTAAGCTACTTCCTCCCACTGGAGTTCTTTAACTCCTTCTCTGGAAGGAAGGACTTACCTTCTTAGACACTTAGCCACTCATTAGCAAGCACAAGCAAAAGTAGAGGCAAATAAATATGATCAGGTAATAATAATAATGATAATAATAATAATAATAATAATAATAATAATAATAATAATAATTAATAAATAGGTTTTATTTGTAACCTGCCCCTCTGCTAAGCAACTGGGGTGGCGTACAGCAAGATAAAACAATACAAGTTAAAACAATCAACCCAATTTCAATTTCCAAACCCACCCACCCCTTAAAAGTAGATTAAACTAATGCCATATTAAAAAACAGATATAAAACCTCAAAATACACATACAAATAACAAAGTGGAGGGACCCACACAGCAGGCAAAGGTGCTAGCAGCAGATAATAGTAGCTAAGGGCAGCTGAGGGGGGCAGTTAAAAGGTGGATGGGTAGACAGACCAATATTGCATTTGAGCCGGGTAGGGGATCTCATCCAGCAGGCCATTCCATAATCTGGGGGTGGTAGCAGAGAAGGCCCTCTGGGAGGTCTGTGAAAGCCTAGTTTTCATCGGCTGTAGCAGATTCCTCCCAGAGGACCGAAGTGCGCGGGGGGGGGGGGGGAGAGGGATCATACGGGATGAGGTGGTCCCAGAGGTAAGATAGACCCAAGCCATGTAGGGCTTTAAAGTCTTCCAGAGACTCAGTTGACTGTTGACTGTGGATAAAGGGGGAATTAAAAACCCTTGCTTTTATTCTTGCTCCTTAAATGACTGCAAGTTTTGAGTCCCATCCTTCTGCTTTCTGCACATCAATAGAACAAAAGCAGCAACATGAAAACAAATGGAAATAATTAAATGGCAAAGAACACATAGAAACTATGCACCTGAGGGGATGTAGTTCTGTAATGACCATTGTCAAAAGTGACTACAACCACTGGGAGCTGTGAGTTTTCTCAGAAGCATATCAGCATTTCATCATTAGGTGGATACCAGTCTTCCTTTGAAAGATGGCTGGCTTACTACTATTGATCTTTGCTGTGGAAGAATTTAGAAGCTATACCTTGTAGGGCACATTGTCAGTTCAAGTATAGTGAGCCCTTGGTATCCACTGTGGTTTGGTTCCAGGATTTCCCGTGGAGACCAAAATCCATGGATGCTCAAGTCCCATTAAATATAATGGTATTGTAAAATGGTGTCTCTTATATAAAATGGCAAAATTAAGTAATTTTTGGAATTTATATTTTTAGAAGATATTTTCAAGCTGTGGATGTGTGAATATGGAGGGCCAACTGTAGGTTGCAAAAGGTTTTATATGTATAGTTTTGTTTTCTTTATCTGTCCAAGGCATATATTCATTGCCTCTTGACCACCAGTGTCTCCAAGGCAATTTACAAAAGATAAAAACATGTTAAAAATATTAACTAACTAAAAACCTTTAAAAACTGTCTAAACCTCTCTTCAAAATGATTCTAAAACCAGACAACAGTTTTAAACAGCCAAAGCAGACACAACTAATGTTAACAGCCAATGGTCATGTGAAATTCATAGAATCATAGAGTTGAAAGAGTCCACAAGGGCCATCCAGTCCAACCCCCTGTCATGCAGGAATTCTCAATCAAAGTACTGTCAACAGATGGCCATCCAGCCTCTGTTATAAAACCTCCAAAGAAGAAGACTCCACACACTCCTATCTACAGAGTAAACCCTCTCACATGTCCCTACCACCAGAGTCCCATGGGGCAATAGAATACATAAAACGTCCCCTGCTAATTATCTTAGATTTCAGGGAGGCTCAGATTGATGAAGGTAGTCTTTCAGATATCTTGGCCATAAGCTGTTTAGGGCTTTATAGGTCAAGTCCAGCACTTTGAATAGACTCAGAAGCAAATTGGGTGCCAATGTTACATGGTCTCAAAGATCTCTATATTCCCATATCTCTCCATAGTGTTCTGTTGCAGTTAGGAGGCAGTCTTCTGTCTGATGAGGGTCAGTGTGATGTAGTAGTTTGAGGGACTAGGAATTAAACTCCCTATTCAGCCATAGGAGCTCATTGGATGATCTTGGACAATTCGCATTGTCTCAGGCTTAGAGGATGGCACTGGTAAGCCAAGAAGGCCCAATGATAGGGTTGCCCTAAGTTGGAGTCAACAGGCACATCTCACCAAAATTGCCCTGGAGGCAGAAAGCCACTGCTCTGAACCATGGCTTACATTTTTGCTGTAAACTCTGGCTTCATTGAAATGTTTAAGACTGCCAAAGGCACTGCAAAAAAAGAAGCATTGCTGTCTCTGTGGTTCACCTGAACACAGGGTGGCAAATAAGATATTGGCCTGCAGACCATCAAAGTGGAACAGGTTAGCCCTGAACAATGTAGCTTATTGCTGCTTGCTGTGATATGCTGACTCCTAACTTTGAAATAAACATGATCAGAAATGTTAAAAGTATTAAGCTAACTAGACAACATAAATGGAACTTCAGTGGTTTTAACATTGTCTTACAAGTAAACAATATTCTAGTTCTTTTTCAGACCGATGCTTTGGATGTAGAGGTGAAAGATGATGATAATGTTACATGTCTGTATGCACAATGGAAGACAAACATCTCAATAAAATATGAATCTGAAACAAATGAATATGTAAGTATTGGTATTTCTTCCACTCTGGCTTTTAGAGTTCTTATCCGCAGACTTCTACAGGTGGCAAGCTCCGATGGTCTAAATCAGGGGTCGGCAACCTATAGCTCAGGGGCCAGGGCCGGCCCCCCAAGGCCTTTGGACTGGCCCCAGGCCACCAACCCCAGCTGTTTTCCAAAATGGCGGCCGCGACTCGTTTGCACATGCGCCGAGTACTGCGCATGCACAAACGAGTCGGAGCCGCCATTTTGTTTTCCAAAATGGCGGATACGACTTGCTCGCACATGCACAGTACTCCGGAGGTACTGCGCGCGCACGTGCACGCACATGCACAGTACTTCTGGAGTACTGCGCATGCGCGCGTGGCGCCATCTCTCCCCCCCCCCCCCCCTCGGCCCGGCAGAAGACCTGGGGACCAGCGACCGGCCCTAGGTCAGAAAATGTTGCTGACCCCTGGTCTAAATGAAGGTGCGTGCATGGGCCATGCACATGTTGTGTCTCCATAGTAAACAGTGGGACTTGTCCCCATTTTTCATTATCTGCAGAGAAGTCCAGAACAGGTCCTCCATGGATACAAAGGGATGACTGGACATAAAACTAAAATACATTATCATACTTAAATTAATCTGATTTTAATTTTTTTATTATTTAATCTCCTTTTAACTTTTGTGTTTTGTGAATATTTAAAAATGTGTTTTTAGTTTGTTGTAAGATGCTTTGAGTTCCAAACTGGGGAAAAGGCCAGATAGAAATAATAATTTAAGCATATTGAGGGAGACCTACTTGCTAGCTACTAGCTAGTGTTTTTTAAAAATAAAGCAAACATGTATATTCTGCTTTTCCTTCAAGGAGCTGAAGATGGCTTTCAGGGTTCTTTTCCCATGCGATGCTTTTATACTTACAACCCAGTGAAGTGGTTTAGATTAGTCCCAAGTCATCTTGGTAAAGTTTCTGACTAGAGTGGGGAATCTAAATATAAATCCTCCTAGTCTTAGTTGAATTCTCCAGTCACTATACCGCGCTGGCTGTTTTATGTCTTTGGAAAACTTGAATGCCTATAGTTCTTCTTGAAAGAAGTTTTAAAACCAATGCATTAAATAGAATTGACCTTAGGTTATCAAGATCTTCCAAAATGAGGCAAAGTAAATATCTGAATGAGAATTTCCTTTCAAAACTAAAGTATAGCATGTTAATGGCACTTTCATGAATCTGATATGTATCTCCTTTGAGTACTGTTCAATAACTTTTGTCTTTGTTTTTCAGAAAAACGTAGCTTTTATGCTCCCCACAGAAGTGAGGTATGATGGAAGCACTTGTGGCAATGAAACATATGGCCCAGTATTAGCTTTGGAGTTTGCGGAGGGCCATTCGTGGGTTATCAGCTTCACTAAAACAATGAACACCTACCAAGGAATAATTTCCTTTACCTATAATACTAATGATACTGACTTATTTCCAGATGCTAAAAGGAAAGGTAAGCAGGGGATTCCAAGTTGCTTTGCCATAGCTGTTTCCTGTATTGGAGTTTTTCTTATAGCTGTTTGGTGGGATTGCTGTCTTCTCTCTACCTTAAATATATCTTGCATATTCCCATCATGTTTCAATTCATTGGCTTTTAGCCACTGTTCATATTTTTCTTTATTTGTGTATTGTTTTGATAAACCATTTTTCTTGACTGAATTTCAGTGCTGAAAATATTAATAATACTGTTTTTAAAAATAATTTAAAATCTTAAAATGCTCAGCCTACATAATCCATATTTGCACCAAACTAATTTGCACAATTCATTTGCTTAGTTCTTGTCAGGAATTAATGCAGATACTGAAGCTGTGTCTCCTTCCATGGGAGCACAAATTTCAGAGACATCAGAAGACATTTTCCACACCCTTCTGTTCTTTTTCCCCCTGTTCTTGTGGCATCTATATCTTATTTGTCTACTAATGCTTTTGCTTCATGCCTGCATAATTGCAGCCTACATGAAGCTCTAGCTGGTCATGTTGTCTTGATCCCCTAAGACAAAACAGTATCATCTTGGACTCACCCAAGATAGAATCTGTCTGCTTCAGAGATGTGTGGGCATCTCTTAAAGGTATTAGGTGTTTAGCTTTATAATCCATTTTATGTAATTTTTGTTCTGGGTACTCGTAATTGCTCTGTTCCCTGAAGTAAGATATAATTAGACTGACCTAGCAAAAGAGAACTTGAGTTTCAAACTATCTACAAATACCCTTCTTCATATTTAAAGATCTAAGTAAGGCTTACAAGTTAGCTATACCAGGAAAAAGCTGGGATATAAATAAATAAATAATATGGAGAATGTAAAAGATAACAAACCAGAGCTTTATAAAGTTTGTATTTTAATAATGGTGTAATTTATAATGAGGCCTATAGATACTGTCTTAGGAGCACAGTTTGTAGCCTTATGCAAAATAAATGTTCTTATCCTAATGCTCAGACCATTATTGTTTTTAGCAAGGGTGTCATCATACAGAACTATGATATATTGTAGCATATATTATTATTGCATGCATCTGATGAATTAGATCAAGTTTATGAAAACTTATGCAACAACTTCCTTCACACAGCCTCAAAAATGCTAAGTCTCAAAAGTGGTACAAGATCCATTTGCATACTGATATTTCAGAGAAACACAGCTGTGTCTCTGAATTCTATGATATACTGATCAGTCATCATGTGGTATATGAGCTTTTTGTCACAAGTTATATTCTCTTGGACTTAGTGATGGTTCTTTTCAAGAATTTAAGAACGGCAACCCCTTATTTCACAGAACTGTAGAATGTCAGTCTTGCAAATAAAACAAGAACGAAGCTTTCCCTGCCCCCATCCCTAGCTTGATACTATTCATTTAAAAATAGTCTCAACAGAAAGTAATCTTTAGCTGTCTGTATTTCTAACTGTAAGCAAATAGTACTAAGAAAGAGAATATAGGAATTACAGCATTGTGTGCGAAATACATCAAGGGGCTTTTTGGTTGGGGCTGCAATATCCACAAGCATCACTTTGCAATTTTGAAATGTCTGTTTTGTTCACAGGACCAATTACCATCTCTGTAAAGTATCCTGTGCAGCCAGTTGAACTAAATACAGTTTTCAGTTGTCGTAATATGGAGTCTGTTGAATCTGACAGTGTTACGCAAGAGATCTGGAATGTCACTCTGCAGGCATTTCTTGAGGAGGGCTCCTTAAGTAGCGAGAGTGAGTATCTTCTGCAAGAATTTAAAGTTTTCAAAACTACTAAAGAGCTCTAATAGTTAATATGGTCAACTTATACATTTTGATAACTTATGATACCCTGTCTAATAGTACAGATCTGATTTGGAAACCACTAAGATTGAGCTTTGCTTCTCCTAGAAACCCAGTAGCGCAATTTTCTATTATCTTGTTTCAACGGATTAATATTCTCTACCTCCATAGTTAGTTTTGAATACATGTGGGTGTTATCCTTTGACATTATCAATTCTGGACTCTGTGATATTGTTGGTAGTTGACTTATGCCAGTTGTCTCATTTTCTGTATAAACTAGAATCTTTTATGTATGGGGGAAGCTATGCTAATAAGTAAGCTTTTCATATTGAAGAATCTGAGCATTTGAAAATACTAAAATCATTGCTGCTAACATGTGCATTTCTCTTTTTCAGAGACTGTATGTGATAGAGATATTACCACCACCACCACCACCACCGTGCCAACATCTACCTCCACTCCTGTAACCACAAATACCACCACTGTGCCTACCACTACTACAGTTACATTCCCTCCTTTACCCACCCTTCAGCCAATAGAAAGGCCTGCCACAGGAAGCTACTCTCTTACCAATAATAATAGCATAGTCTGTCTTCTGGCAACAATGGGTCTGCAGCTGAACATCTCTCAAAAGGTTCATATATAGTAATTGTTTTATCTGCAGGCATGTAGCTAACAAAATAAAATATGCATTGCTAAAGAGTACATTTAAAAATTTAAACTATTTAACATCAGTGACAAAAGCAAGAAAATCAGACTAAAGCAATAGAAAAGTTAACATTTTAAAGTTATTGCATATAGTAAACAAAGGGTGTTTTTTCTTTAACTGTAACTGCTAGGTTGTATGGTCTGAAGTATGATGGGGAAAGGAAAAAAATGTCTTGTGTCATAAATGTAACAGTGAGTTACTCTAAAAAGGTATCCAGGGCTTAATCTACACCAGCAAAATAATCTAGATCCAGTGCACAATACTTTGCCCAGATTTCACCCCATTTACACCACACTGATTCTAATCCACACTGGAATTGATAGCCACACATTCCCCCAGTTGAATTCAAATCAATACAAAATGGTATTTCTTACCTTGGCCTTTTTTCCTTCCCAGCACCCATAAACCTATCAACCAATAGCCTTTTTTATCAGTCTTACCACCCACTTTGCACTCTAATGGCTCCCCCATTCAATCCCCTTCCCCCTTTTGCCCCAGTGAGTAATTTTGGGAACTTTAAATGTCTCCTGACACAGGCAGTCCCAAGGAGGAGAAACAAAAAATGTTTCTTTGCTTGCTTCCCATTTCACTCTTAATGCTTAAATGAATTAAGATTGGTGTCTACAGAACAAGCTCCTCCTCCTCCTCCATAGTATGATGTTTGGCTGCTGCTGCCTCTCCAGCCTCTGCCCCCCTTTCCAGGTGGTTCTGAAAGCCAGGACTTTTCAGAAACAGGGAAAGCAACTCCTGGGTTTGAAGTGCGATGGAAACAAACTTTTGATTTGCATCTGTGCTGGACAGATCCACTGTGAGAAAGCAAAAAGTGGTAAAACAAACACTTGCCAGGTGGAGGGTGTCATTTGCCAATCTGTCCTGACCCCCAACTATCCCACCCCCTGATGTCACTGCCAGGGCACAAAACACACAGCGAAAAACAGGTTTTCCTGGAAACTGCAGAGTAAAAAGTGAGTTTAATTGTGTTAAAGCCTAAAAGAAATGTTTTCACTGTGAAAACAGTTGTATGCCATGTGTTTCAACAGCACTGGAATCGAGATGGGGTAGGATTTTTTTGCTAGTGTGGATCCAGCCCTAATTTTGACAGTTTATTTTCTCCTGGTATCTCCCAATTGTAGCTAAATATCTCACCTGTAGAGGGAGCCCAAGCTTCTTAGAGTTGATACTGACTTCTGCTGTTCAATTCTTATTTAAATAGTAGAAACATAACTTGTAGAAAATGGTATCAACTTTTAAGTGACCAGAAAATTCTCTTGTTAAAAATACTTTTAGGTTCCTCTGATAATTAACTTTAATCCAAACACCACTGTCGCTAGCGGTAGCTGTGGCAGTACAGTTTCTGTACTCACGTTGACTGATGGCAGATGCAGGGTCGAGTTCGTCTTTGCTATTGTAAGTATCTATTGCGTACATGCATGTGTTAGGCTGATCAGAGGGGGGGCATAGAGACCACTTGGAGGCTGTAGGGAGGAGGAGGTTGCAGTTCGTTGTGCTTTGGACCTCTGGTTTACCAGTGGGACTCTGCTCTTTGCAGGACCAAAGTACTACCCACCAGACAGCACAGCTGCCTCACCTGTCTGAGACATAAATGCAGGACTCTTAGGGGACATGAGGGTGAGGGCCTGTCCTTTTGCATGACAGAGGCAAGGGTTTGTTACCCGCTTTTACCATTCACCTGCTGTATATTGCATTGTTCATTTTTAATAGCTATTGCCTTGTCTGCAATTGTAATGTCAAATTCTTCACACTTTACTGCCAGTAGTGGCCTATTGATAGGGCCTGGGCCTTCATACTGAAATAGATCTAGAGCTTGGCTAGAAGACATTTTCTTAAAAGATATTTCATTTTCATATGTAACTTGGTGAATTAATTCTGTTATACAGAAAAACACAAGTGCTGAAAGTTTTTATCTGAGAGAAGTGAACATCACTATTACGGAATCTCAGAATGGTAAGATTTCTTGTAAACAGTTAAGTAGGATTTCTGTTTGGCTTTTAATTAATAACTTCTCAATTCACTTTGATTGTGTTTGTGTTTATGTTAGCTGGGGCTGAACCAGAAAAGCTCAATGTCAGACTTGAATTTGCAGTTTCTAGGTGCCTGAAAACAGGAAATAGATGTGAGTGGTGGGGGGACAATAATCCTGTTTCCCCATGTGAAGAGGTGATTGTCATTTCTTGTCTGCCATCATCTGTGCTATAACAGTAGCAAAAGAACTGTTTACCTCATTCAGCCATAATGAATAGA